>JABWTJ010000034.1:1449404-2168309 GCA_016801875.1 Solanum sitiens
GCTCGATAATATTCCAATACAATTCAAAAATAGGAACCTGAAATGGAAAAACAAATATACGAACCACTTATGGGGTGGATCGCCCAACAAAACTATATGCAAAGTCTTTGATTGGCCAATCAAAACACATAATCCACTTATGGGGTGGATACCCAACAAATTATAATTTTGACTCTGAAAATTATCAAGAAACACGTACGCCTAAATCGCTACGCGACGAACATACTAAATTGACGTATATGCACGTCGAGACTACGATTCTCTCTTTAAAAGACAGAATTATCGAGGTGAATGACTTAATTCCTTCACATTAAAATTAAAGTCACTCTCATCTTCCTTGACAAACTCAACAGAATTAGAGTTTGCCGCAGTCATTTTCAATTGTTATCGAAAACTTGTAACAATTCGATAACTTTGACTGTCAAGGAAATATTGCGGTCACCAACATCTTTCTGATGTGATGGACTCGATGATTTTCCCTTGCAACACTTCTAAGTTAGTGTCACTTTTGATCATCTTCAGATTTGATGTCGATTTCATATATAATTTTGACTTTATCAATACTATCACCTGCAAAGATCGACACCAAACATTAGTATCGATGATGAAGTAAAGAATAAAAGTAAAGTTGAGGAACTAGATTGAGTCATTTGGCTTATCGAGATTAGGCTATAATGAGCCCAACTGTAACTTTGATCATGACTCGCCACTAGCGACCCTCTCACACATTGTTTCTTAAAACTTTGAAATAATCTGTCAGCGTTTGTCTTCAACATTCCTGCAATATAAGATAAAAAAAATTATTTAAGAATCTCTTGAGGCAACATAATGAATAGAGATAAAATGAGATGGAAGGTTTTCTAAGTTTTGTTGATGAGGCCGCGATGGGTGCAAATGACGCCTTGTGCCACTCTTGACGGCTTTATATAACCATTTTTGTGACTTCGATGTTCCTGCATCCAAAGAAAAATTCTTAGTTTGAAAGACTGATTTGTGTTGATCTTGTCTCCACGCTCCTTCATGCGGTTGGCTTACACGGTCGCCCGTCCTTTGTAAGACAGTCTTGATCTGTCTCGGTCTGAAATATATTTAACTTTAGTAACTTGCTTTATTAATTCTGAGGTTGCTCATTCTGGAATTTTGAGGCCCCTCCTCAGAACTCTGTCCCAGTTTGCCTCGATAGTATAAGACTTTTAACAACGAACATTGTTGTGTGGAGTTTTTGAGATCATCTCAAAAATTTGTCCCAGTTGCACATTTCAACATGATTCTCTATAAAATATTATCTTGGAATTTTGAGATTCACCCAAAAATCTACCAGTTGCATTTTGGTATTTCAGTGCTGACTTGTTGAAGAAGTCCATTTTCAAATGAATTTTTGAGATCCTCTCAAAAATTCTGTCCCAGTTTCCATTATAAAGAGAAATGGAAATCTTGCTGGGAATATGACCGAGCCATTGTGGCGCCTACGTATCCCTTTGAGGCAGGAATCAGGTTAGACGTAGTTCCCCCTCAAGGTTAACAGTATAAGAAAATTTACAAAGAAACCGACCGAGGCCGTCATAGGCCGCCTACGTATCTCATTCTTGAGAATTCAGGTCAGGCGTAGTTCATTACAAGGGAAGGTGCGACAAAATGGACAAAAAGATTTAATGTGCATTTTCAAAAGAAAGATAATAATAACTTTACATGTAGGATTCTGGCCGACGTTGGGCATACTTCTTTTCAACCATTTGATGATGAATATCTTCAAATGACTCTATTCAAAGATATTTGGAAAGGCTTAATCAATATTGATCAAATTGTTGTTGATCATGTTTTGAGTCTTGTGCTTGAGGGTTGAACAATTCTCTGTGTCGTGTCCAACGGCTCCAGAATGATAAGCACATCTGTGGTCAGCTCTGTAAAATTTCCCCAAAGGATTGGCTGGTCTTCCTTCTATAGGATAGAGCATATCCATTGCTTTTAACCCTTCATAAAGTTGAGTTTGAGATTCCCTTAATGGTGTAAATACTTTAGGAGCCTTCCTAAAGTTTGGACGGGGAAATTTTTTCTGATTGACATTATGGTTTTGATATTTCCTTTGGGAAGCTGACCGCATATGGGTAACCGTGACCATACCTACCTCCTCTGTTTTTCCTTTTGATGTATCGATATCACTAATTCTAGTATCTTTTCCATTAGCTCGCAATGCGGTAAGGTTGGTGACCACTCCAGTCTTGAAACCATCTTCCAGAGCTTCTCCCACTTTGACAATCTCGACAAAATTTTGTCCCATCATACACAACATTC
This sequence comes from Solanum sitiens, assembly GCA_016801875.1. Classification (NCBI taxonomy): domain Eukaryota; kingdom Viridiplantae; phylum Streptophyta; class Magnoliopsida; order Solanales; family Solanaceae; genus Solanum; species Solanum sitiens. The sequence goes on from JABWTJ010000034.1 coordinate 1,451,697, forward strand.
TTTCATAGTACTCAGGCTCTTGAATTTGAATAAACATTTCAGTGATCTTACGTTCGGACATGGGAGGTTGAACTCTTGCGGCCTCTTTTCTCCAACGAAGAGCGTACTCTCGATAATTTTCTGTAGACTTCTTTTTTATCTTCTCCAAGTAATAGCGATCTGGGGCAGCTTCTACATTATGTCCAAATCTTTTCGTGAAATCCTTTGCGAGTGCATTCCAACTTTTTCATTGTGTTAGTTTTTGTGATGTAAGCCACTCCAGAGCTTCTCCACTTAGACTTCGACTGAAGAGACGCATCAACAATGCTTCATTTTTGCCAACTCCCACGAGTTGATCACAATAAACCTTTAGATGTGTTAAAGGATTTCTAGTTCCATCAAAAGTGACGAACTTTGGCACTTTAAACCCTTCTGGAAGATCCAAATTCGGATGAATGCATAAATTTTCATAATTCAGCCCCACCTCTTCTGAAGCGTAATCAAATTCTTTTATCACTTTCGCAATCTCTTCCTTCATGATCTGCTTAGTCTTTTCCTCTTTGGACCTCCACTCCTTCTCCTTCTCTTCGTAGTGGTCAAGTTCGAAATATGAAGGTTTGGTTCGAATTGAGATATTAAAAGTGACTTTCGGAGGTAAGGGTTGAGAGTTTTGTGGATTTTGAGTGTCTATAGAAGGGGTCTGATACATGAAAGGGGGTGTTTGATGATTGTTGACGTTTAAGCTCTGAAATGGAGGGAGTGTTTGAGAGTTATTTGTGTTTTGATTTTGAAGAGGAGGAAAAACTTGAGGATTGGTATTCAGGTTCTGAAAAGGATGCGGTGTTTGGTATGAAGTGCTGGCATGATGAAAATTTGACGTGGTTAGGTCAATGGTGGAAGGATTTTGAGTATGGTTGGAGGGTGGATTATTTTGGACATGTTCCGAATTTGAAGTCAGATGAGGAAAATGGAGTGGAAGTTTTTGATTGCCTAGAGTGTTGACATCGATAGTCGGAATTGACGAATCTTGTTTTTTCTTCAGCTCAACCCTCAACTCAGCAATCTGTTGCATCAACTGTGCAATTAACTCCTTTTGTTCAACAGCAGACGGTTGAACTATATCAATTTCACTCAGGCTGGTATTCTCATTATTCTCAGTCATTCTTCTTCTTTCTTTCAATAAATTTCAATTGGGAAGTTAATCTTTGAAAACTTTGAATGTTCAACAACTAATCAACACAGACCAGTTTTGAGTACCTGACAAAGAGAAATAACTCAAACAACAAATGTGTTAGTTTGTGTAGGCAGTAGGCAATATAAGATATCACACACAAAGCTGTAAGCACACAAGAGTCGCTTCATTTGAAGAAAGACTAGCCCACATATATAAAAAAAAATTATTAGATAGACAGGAATTTGTCTCTCTGATTTTTAGCTTTGTGAGTCAAAAATGTCGACCTGAGTCGGGACAAAACCGATTGAATATTTTATTGTCGTACTTCTGATTTTTGACTGAGATGTAACTCTAATTTCTTTGTAAGAGTTGAAAAAGATATTTTATTTTATTTTTGATATGAGAGAGTACTTTTTTGAAAAATAAAGTTCGAATTAATTGGGAGACTAAAGACTCGAAGAGTATTTGGACGTACTTTCGATAGTGATTTGATATTTATGCTTAAGGAGTTCTAGAAAATATTTTTCGAGAATGAGTAGGCTAGAATATCTCCAAATGAAGCAACATAATCATACAAACAATTATAACACATAAACAGTTATTGCGCGTTCTAAACAGATATGTGACCCTTTTATGCCAAGGGTAGGCCTAACGATTAGAAGGATGTATATGTCATTTGAAACATCCCATTGTCCCAAAACCCAAATTTATACAAATTTATGAATAAAACTTAAATGGAGATACATAATTGGGAAAAACGGGATACAAAATAATCAGTCCCACGCAGGAGTACTGTTTACATCTCCACTCTATTCAAATAGGGCAAAACGTCGCGGCAACTCAAAAAATAATAAATTGATTCAATTTTAAAAGTTTTAAAAATGAACGAGTTTTTTTGAAAAAATGAGTCGCCACCTAATTTTAGGAAAACTAGGAAACCATTAAGTGATCTACGAAACCAATTTGATTCTAGGTAAGGGGTTCAAATTATTCCGAAGGGAAGGGGTTAGGCACCCTTCGAAATCCACAAGTGTAGGTCCCGACTGAATTCATTTTTTTTTTTCAAATTGAGGAAAAAATAAAATAATATACAAGTAATATAAATATGCAATATCACAAGTAATAAAATAAAATAATAACATAAGAAACGGCCTAAGGTTTGCCTAACGTCAATATTTACATAATAATGAATAAAAATATAATTTGAGCTCTTCGAATAGCTTCAATGGAAGAAACTCTGTGTACCTGTAAAGACACTTAGTAAAAGTGTTAGTAATAAATAAATATGAATAAAATTGAATATAAGAAATAATAACTAAAAAATAAAAACCCGTCTTATTAACATTGGAGGCCTTGGAAATCGACGGTAATTTCTTCATCGGCCAATTTAACAAATAAACATATATGAACTTAAATTAGATTTCCGTCTTTTAAAATGGAAAGGCCTCTAAACCCGACGGATAAATTTTTCATTGGCCAATTTAACAATTTTAACAAACAAGTTATATGAACTTAAACTAAAAATTTCCGTCTTTTAATATTGAGTAGGCCTCCAAAATCGACGGAGAGATTTTTTCATTGGCCAATTTAACAAATAAACATATATGAACTTAAATTAGATTTCCGTCTTTTAAAATGGAAAGGCCTCTAAACCCGACGGATAGATTTTTCATTGGCCAATTTAACAATTTTAACAAACAAGTTATATGAACTTAAACTAAAAATTTCCGTCTTTTAATATTGAGTAGGCCTCCAAAACCGACGGAGAGATTTTTTCATTGGCCAATGTCAACATTTAGAACATTAATGACAATGAAAAAGTGAAAAATAACGAAATACACAAGGAAAATAGTGTGTTAATAATAATGAATGCAATGCATCATCAAAATGAAAGTAACTTACAGGAAAAACTCTTAACATTTGCACAGGGAGTGCAAAACAATAAAATTCAACATTAAGATAAAATAACAACTTAAAACAATATGTAGCTAAAAATTATCTCTAATTTCAAGTAATATATTGATAAAATAATCAAGAGTCAATGAAACAAAATGAAAATACAAGTAAATCAACATGAAAATGGTAAAGCAACTCCAAAAACAAGAACAATAAACGTAAATTATAACAAAGTAACCAATTAAATATTATTATTATTTTTTGACACAATTAATCATACAAATAAACAAATTAAATGACAATATAACAACAACAACCTAACGATGATAGTAACAAAAATAAAAAAAAGTTAACAAAAGCAACACAGTGATCATAACCAATAAAAATAACAAAAGCAACACAATACACTAAAAATTCTTTTTTTTTTTCAAATAAAATCTTTAATAAACCTTAAATAAACACATGTGCACAAAAATAAGGCAACAACAATTAAAAATGGAGCAAACAACCAGTCAACCCATAAAATAAATAAATAAATACAAAAAAATGAATGGCATAATATAAGAGTTAAAAGAGAAAGCACAAGCAAAATGGCACAACAAGACAAACATATTCTTCATCAGGGAAGACACAAATCTCATCGAAAAATAATGACGGCTAGAGTTCCTCTGGCCAGATCTGAAACATGGATAATAACTAAAGAGAAAAAAAAAAGAAGTACCATTTGCCGTATTTGGAACATGGATAGTTGGTTGTTTAGTCTCTGAGCTCCGTTGGAGTTTAAATATCGCGGGATTGTGCTTAGTTGCTGTTGTCCAAGATTCGAGCTCGCCGGAGCTTTGTACTCACTAATTGCCCACTGATATTGCCTCGGAACACCTGAAAATGAAGGAAAATCGTGAAAGGGGAAGAGGGGAATGGGCTGGTTTCATTGTTGGTGGCTTTGGTCGGGTGGTGGTCTGTTTGAGTGAGGTTTTGTGATGGTTATGGGTGGATTTATTTGTGGGGTTTTTGGGTCGGATTTGGCTTCTGTTTCAGCGAACTTTAGAGATTATTTCCAACTGTTTTTGGTGGTTGTTTGGTGGCTGAAACGGGTGGAAAAAATGGTAGTTCCATGGTGGGGTTTTGGGTCTTTGTGGTGGTGTTTTTGGCTAAAGAAATAAGGCAATTTTGGGGCTGATTTTGTTGTTGTTTCAGCTGGGTATGGAATTATTGTTGATGGTGTTTTGGCGGCAGTCTTAGAGTCTAAACAGAGCTGCTGGTTGCAGCAAATAAAATGGGAGGATTTTGGATCTGATTCTGCTTGGTTACTGGTGGTGCTTCAATGGTTCGAAGTGTTGTATTGGAGAGGAAACGGGTGAGGTTTTCCGGCGGCGGCGGCTGCCTGCAAAGAGAAGAAAAAGAAGAAGGAGAAGAGGAGAGAGGAGAAGAGGCGATGGGGGAGGAGAGAAAGGATAAAAGAAAGGCAGAGAAGGGGCTGCCAGGAGGCGGTTTTGGTTGGCTGGAGAAGAAGGAAAATGGAGAGTGATTTGAGGTTATTTGGGTGGCTGCCAAGGAGAGGGGAAAGGAGAAGAGAAGAGGGAGGCGGAGAGAGGGAAAAAAGGAGGAGGAGATTAGGTTTTCTTTTCCCCCCTTTTCTAAAATTAATTTCCCCCATTTTTTTTATACACCACCAATTTTAATCTAAACAAATAAAATGCAATGGATCCAAATGTGTAGGCTTGCAATTGTAGGCCCAAAATTATTAATAGAATCCTAAAACAAAAATTCGTATTTGGCTAAATTTTAGATTGTTCTAAATTCAACATAAATATTAACAAATGTAATAAATAAAATGAATTTTAAAATAATATAATGAACGTAACGAATGACATGTAAAATGCAAATTTTTAATTAACTAACAAAAAATTCTAAATTTTGATAAATAAAGATAGTTATCGATAAACTTATTTTAAATTATATAAAAATAATTATTCTAAGCTATTAAATAAATAAAACTTCAAAATTATGAATTTTTCAAATGTTAGGCCAAAATTGGGTGTCAACAGCTGTCCCTTTCGTTGTGTATGATTGATGAAAGAAATCGTGGACAACGAAAATTGACAAACCCAATTTTGACCGAACACATGACCTTTGTAGAGAAGTGCGGTTGAATGTGGTGGAAGTCAATCCCAGACTTGTCTCCAAAAGGTTCCACGATTCATTGCGTCTTTGTTGAAGTAATTCGCACATGTGGCTCCTCTGAGAGTGCATCCTCTAGAATGTTCTAAAAAAATAAAGATAAAACTCATTATTATAGGCAAAACTAAAAGAAAAAGGGTAGCATCTCTTATGATACGATAAATGAAGATCAATGCAGGTCCCTTGGTAGGACGAATGAAAAAAAACGATGATCCCTTGATAGGATTTTGAATGCATGTCCATCGATAGGACGACTGAAAAGATTATCCATCGATAGGATTTTGAATGATGTCCATCGGTAGGACAAATGAAAAGATTATCAATCGGTAGGATTTTGAATGTATGTCCATCGGTAGGACAAATGAAAAGATTATCAATCGGTAGGATTTTGAATGTATGTCCATCGGTGGGACAGAATGCAAACATCTTTCAACGCAAGTTTCCACCGACTTGAACGTTGAAAAGATATGGTGCACATCCTTCACCTCCGAATAGATGCGTCTTAAATGCAAATATCTTTCAACGCAAGTTTCCACCGACTTGAACGTTGAAAAGATATGGTGCACATCCTTCACCTCCGAATAGATGCGTCTTAAATGCAAATATCTTTCAACGCAAGTTTCCACTGACTTGAACGTTGAAAAGATATGGTGCACATCCTTCACCTCCGAATAGATGCGTCTTAAATGCAAATATCTTCTTGGCAATGTATAAACTTTTGCGAGGGATTGAATCTTCTCGCGATGCATAAAATTTTGCGAGGGATGAAATCTTCTCGCGATGCATAAATTCCGCAAGGTTTGAAATCTTCTTGCGATGCGTGAATAATAACTCTCGATGCATGATTATTAACTCGCGATGCATGATTTTTTGCAATGCATGAATATTGACTCTTAATGCATGATTTTTGCAATGCATGAATATTGACTCGCGATGCATGATTTTTTCCAATGCATGAATATTGACTCTCAATGCATGATGATTTTTTTTTTTTTGCAATGCATGAATATTGACTCGCGATGCATGATAGTTTTGCGATGCATGAATATTGACTCTCAATGCATGATTTTCTGCAATGCATGAATATTGACTCTCAATGCATGATTTTTTTTATTTTTTTTTTGCAATGCATGAATATTGACTCGCGATGCATGGTAGTTTTGCGATGCATGAATATTGACTCTCAATGCATGATTTTCTGCAATGCATGATTTTCTGCAATGCATGAATATTGACTCTCAATGCATGATTTTCTGCAGGGCATGAATATTTTTCCGCAATGCATAAATTTTGCGAGGGAAGGAATCTTCTCGCGATGCATAAATTTTTGCGAGGAATGAAATCTTCTCGCGATGCATGAATTCCGCAAGGTATGAAATCTTCTTGTGATGCATAAATTTCTGCGAGGTATGAAATCTTCTCGCGATGCGTAAATAATAACTCTCGATGCATGAATATTGACTCTCGATGCATGAATTTTTGCAATGCACGAATATTGACTCGCAATGCATGATTTATTTTTTTTTGCGATGCATAAATTCCGCAAGGTATGAAATCTTCTTGCGATGCATAAATTTCTGCGAGGTATGAAATCTTCTCGCGATGCATAAATATTAACTCGCAATGCATGAATATTGACTCGCGATGCATGAATTTCCTGCGAGGTATGAAATCTTCTCGCTATGCATGAATTTGGCAATGCATGAATATTAACTCACAATGCATGATCATTAACTCTCGATGCATGAATTAACTCGCGATGCATGAATATTAATTCGCGATGCATGATCTTTCGAAATGCATGAATATTGACTCGCCATGCATGATTTTTTTTTTTTGCAATGCATGAATGTTGACTCGCGATGTATGATTTTTGCAATGCATGAATATTGACTCGCGATGCATGATTTTTTGCAATGCATGAATATTGACTCTCAATGCATGATGATTTTTTTTTTTTGCAATGCATGAATATTGACTCGCGATGCATGAACTTTCGCAATGCATGAATATTGACTCGCGATGCATGAATATTAATTCGCGATGCATGATCTTTGTAGTTGCTATCAAGCTTCTCGCAGTACTTATCAGAATTTTGAGGTCTTCCTCAAAATTGACCTCAAAATTCTGTCCCAGTTAGAATTTTGGCAAATCTCAAAATGATCTTCAATCTTGACTTGTTGGCGATAACACCTCTATATTGAGAATTTTTGAGATATTTTCAAAAATTCTGTCCCAGTTTTTATTGTAAGGAGAAATAATAATCACACTGGGTATATGACCGAGCCGTTGTGGCGCCTACATATCCTGTTGAGGCAGGAATCAGGTCAAATGTAGTTCCAAACTTGTAGATGATGAATAGTGCAATGAATCTGAAAGAGGATCATCAGTAGAAAATATACAATATGAACATGATGAAATAGGAAAATAATATTGCATGTGATATCCAAAGCCTAGAGATATAAAAAAACATGTCACATTTTTGGACGGACAATCCATGCAGTAAAATATGACTCTCACACATACAAGAATAACCCGATGACACTTTTTACAATGAGCAACTCAAAAGGCAATTTTTTTTTTTAAATTGAAAGATTCTTAAAAATGTTTTAAAATATTAAAGAATGAGTGTTTGCTCACTTTTTCTTTTCTTTTTAAAAAATAAAAAATATGATGAGATAGTCAAACCTTCACTACAATTGGTACCAACAGTTAAGATTGCAGGTAAATCTCTCATTCCTTTTTTTTTTTTTTTTAAGATTGAATTTAAGGTAATTCCTACAGCTTCAAGTGGTACCTCCAATATACTTAAGGATCAACATGATATGTTCATCTTGCTTCAAACAAAGGTTTTGAATTGTATCAATCCTCATGTTTCAAGTGCCCTCACGAAAAAAACTTGTCCTATTTCACACGTATTTGAAACATTTGATTTTAGGATATTTTGAAAGTGCACTCACACTTACAAGAATGTTCAATGCATACAACTGTGATACCATAGGCTTGACCCTTATGTAAATCTCCACTAATGTGAGAACATTCGGAATGAGATCATGTAGGGCTTGTCATTGGCCTGTAAAGTAGGCTTAGGGACGGGTAGGATATTTATTTGGGATAAAAGTGACTGAATTCCACTTTGAGCGTCATATAGAATTTGTGCTCTTAATGATTGGTACGCCTTTGGCATTAGATCCTCTTCATTATTCTCTGCCCTCTCAAATTCTTTTGAAATCTCATTTTTAACGCTTTCCCCTTCCTTTTTTTTTTCCATTTTTTTGGAGCTTTTATCTTCTTCTCTTTCTTCTTCTTCTTTTGAGTCCTTATTGCTTGGAGATTTTCTTTTATTCACTTCTTTATTATAATAATTTTTTCCTTTCTTTGTTGGAGTATTTTCCTTCCCACTTTTTATTGACTCTGTAAAGGTATTTTTTACTTTTCTTTATTTCTTCCACCTTTTTTTTTCTTCCTTTCTCTTTTTCTCTAGAGTCTTTGCTTCCTTGATTTTGGGAGACTCAATATCTTTGCTTTTGAAAATTTCAAACATGGATCTCCTCTTATAATTTGCACATTCTTGGTGCACTCAAGAAGGTTGGGCCAAGAGAGGATAGTGCTTGTAAGCACTCAAAAGGGTAGTGGTTCAGATGTGGCTGTCCAAAGAAAGGTTTCAGGCTCAAAATGAAAAACTAGGGATTAATGTAATTTGGTAGGCTTTGAAAGGCACAATCGGGTCAAAAAAGGCCTACAATCCTTTCTCAAACCAAACATTACTCAGGATTTCGCCTCGAAAAACATTCAAGTCAAGTTCTAGATCAACAGTGTAACACAATTGAACTTTGATCAAAAGCTCACCACACAATGCACATGAAACATAAGGTTAGTTTTATTCTTATCTTGATTGAGTGCAAGAGAATTTTCAAGCATCACAAAAGTACAGATAAGAGGTACCACGAGAATCTATAGTTTACCGCAAAGTCAGTCTTTTCTATCATATCAAATATATTTACATGCTCTTAACTACATAGGTACCAATCGTGCTGAAGACATGACTCTTACATTATGTACGAGCTATTTTATTTTTTGAAAGAATGATTACCAAACCCGAGAAGGGTTGTCTACGTATCTCATTAAGATGAGAATCAGGTGTACGTAGTTCATGCAAATATGACTTGGAAAATATGCACAAACTATATTATTTATTATTATTATTTATTTATTTTTGGAGAAGATAATACCGAAGCCAAGAAGGGTTGCCTACGTATCTCATTAAAATGAGAATCAGGTACGCGTAGTTCGTCTAGATATGACTTGGAAAATATGCACAAATTATTTTATTTTATTTTTTTACTTTTGGAGAAGATAATACCGAACCCGAGAAGGGTTGCCTACGTATCTCATTAAAATGAGAATCAGGTACGCGTAGTTCGTCCAGATATGACTTGGAAAATATGCACAAACTATTTTATTTTATTTTTTTACTTTTGGAGAAGATAATATCGAACCCGAGAAGGGTTGCCTACGTATCTCATTAAAATGAGAATCAGGTACGCGTAGTTCGTCCAGATATGACTTGGAAAATATGCACAAACTATTTTATTTTATTTTTTTACTTTTGGAGAAGATAATACCGAACCCGAGAAGGGTTGCCTACGTATCTCATTAAAATGAGAATCAGGTACGCGTAGTTCGTCCAGATATGGCATATAATAATTTAAATATTTAGACAACTCAAAGAAATTTCTAGGTCTAACGCCACTAAAATTTGTAGTCATGAAGTGTTTTTGACCCCCATTTTTTCCGCACCAATATGTTTTATAGTCTCTTAATCGTCAATCTTTATACTGTCTTTTGTCTTTTGAATGTAACCTGCGAATTTTCACAGTAATTTCTACGTATACTCTTTTTGGATGATTTCTTGGAACTGTCTCCTCCCAATTTTCACGAGGTCCAAACATTGATATGACCGTCCCCGACATCAGTCGGGGACGGTATTCCTACAAAAATATGAGAAATATGTGAGAGCAGGACCATCATGCAAAATAATAATAAAAAAAATAAATGGATGCGACCTCATAGTCAAATACTCCCCTAATTTATCATTTTGACTTGATATAATTGAGAAATGCAAGGACTGTAATTTCGCTAATCCTCTTGTCTCTTGCAACTTCGGACAAATAATGATTTCTGAATTCGGACATAAATCAACATTTCGCTCTAAAGAAGAACAACTCAAAATGTAAGAGTTAGTTCTTATACATAATGGATAATGCAAAATATCACACAAATAATGAATAAAATAAATAAATACTGTTTTAATTAAAAAAAACTGTAATATATCACATAGCATACAAACAATTATTGCGCGTCCTATACAAATATGTGACCCTTTTATGCCTAGGGCAGGCCTATCGATTTGAAGGATGTATTACGCCATTTGACAATTTTCCATTATCCCCAAAACACATAGTACAATTTTATGAATAAATGAAATAAAATTATGAAGTTAGGGGAAAAAGAAAGAAAAAAAAATTACAAATATTCAATCCCATGTAGGGATACCATCCTATTCTAAGCCTTTGTGGAAGGGTCTTCCTCTTGAAATTCTTGTCATCTTCGATCGTCAACACTTTTGGATGGAATGATAGCTTGTGAAGAATCGAATTTGACAAAAATAGACTATTAAAATAACTCTCTAATCAAATGGACCATGGTTTGTCAAATGTCGTATACATCCTTCAAATTACACACAATTATGATTGTCCGTTTAGGCCGGAGGCCATTATGGACTGAAGGTGGTCTTTCTAATGGACCCAACACGCCTTGGGTGTTTGGATCGTCCTAGTTCAATGCGCTAAATTCGGGATTTGGTTTCGCTCTACGCTAGTCGACTAAGAGTGGGTTGTATTTAGAGTGGAAAAGGTAACACAAACAGACTATTTGGGCTGGGACAGTTAACGATCGTTGACTATCAAGTAGCCAACTACACTCGTCAGGGTGCCCCAAGAAAATTTTGGTTAATGAACGACTGCGAACCCGCATAATCGTCCTTTAGTGAAAATGAAATAATTGTCGTTTGACGGAAAATATTATGTCATGAATGCAATGATAATATACACACAATAAAATAAATAATGAATAAATACAATAAACAAATAATCAGCGAAATATAAAAATACAAGGTATAACATAATAATAAAACAAAAATTTCCTCAATTTGAAAAAAAATTAAATTCATATTGGTTAAAACCTCTATAGTCCCCAGCGGAGTCGCCATTCTGTTTACATCCCCACTCTATTCAAATAGGACAAAACATCGCGGCAACTCAAAAAATAATAAATTGATTTAATTTTAAAAGTTTTAAAAATGAACTGTTTTTTTGAAAAAAAAGAGTCGCCACCTAATTTTAGGAAAACTAGGAAACCATTAAGTGATCTACGAAACCAATTTGATTCTAGGTAAGGGGTTCAAATTATTCCGAAGGGAAGGGGTTAGGCACCCTTCGAAATCCACAAATATAGGTCCCGACTGAATTCATTTTTTTTTTCAAATTGAGGAAAAAATAAAATAATATACAAGTAATATAAATATGCAATATCACAAGTAATAAAATAAAATAATAACATAAGAAACGGCCTAAGGTTTGCCTAACGTCAATATTTACATAATAATGAATAAAAATATAATTTGAGCTCTTCGAATAGCTTCAATGGAAGAAACTCTGTGTACCTGTAAAGACACTTAGTAAAAGTGTTAGTAATAAATAAATATGAATAAAATTGAATATAAGAAATAATAACTAAAAAATAAAAACCCGTCTTATTAACATTAGAGGCTTGGAAATCGACGGTAATTTCTTCATCGGCCAATTTAACAAATAAACATATATGAACTTAAATTAGATTTCCGTCTTTTAAAATGGAAAGGCCTCTAAACCCGACGGATAGATTTTTCATTGGCCAATTTAACAATTTTAACAAACAAGTTATATGAACTTAAAGATAAAAATTTCCGTCTTTTAATATTGAGTAGGCCTCCAAAATCGACGGAGAGATTTTTTCATTGGCCAATTTAACAAATAAACATATATGAACTTAAATTAGATTTCCGTCTTTTAAAATGGAAAGGCCTCTAAACCCGATGGATAGATTTTTCATTGGCCAATTTAACAATTTTAACAAACAAGTTATATGAACTTAAACTAAAAATTTCCGTCTTTTAATATTGAGTAGGCCTCCAAAACCGACGGAGAGATTTTTTCATTGGCCAATGTCAACATTTAGAACATTAATGACAATGAAAAAGTGAAAAATAACGAAATACACAAGGAAAATAGTGTGTTAATAATAATGAATGCAATGCATCATCAAAATGAAAGTAACTTACAGGAAAAACTCTTAACATTTGCACAGGGAGTGCAAAACAATAAAATTCAACATTAAGATAAAATAACAACTTAAAACAATATGTAGCTAAAAATTATCTCTAATTTCAAGTAATATATTGATAAAATAATCAAGAGTCAATGAAACAAAATGAAAATACAAGTAAATCAACATGAAAATGGTAAAGCAACTCCAAAAACAAGAACAATAAACGTAAATTATAACAAAGTAACCAATTAAATATTATTATTATTTTTTGACACAATTAATCATACAAATAAACAAATTAAATGACAATATAACAACAACAACCTAACGATGATAGTAACAAAAATAAAAAAAAGTTAACAAAAGCAACACAGTGATCATAACCAATAAAAATAACAAAAGCAACACAATACACTAAAAATTCTTTTTTTTTTTCAAATAAAATCTTTAATAAACCTTAAATAAACACATGTGCACAAAAATAAGGCAACAACAATTAAAAATGGAGCAAACAACCAGTCAACCCATAAAATAAATAAATAAATACAAAAAAATGAATGGCATAATATAAGAGTTAAAAGAGAAAGCACAAGCAAAATGGCACAACAAGACAAACATATTCTTCATCAGGGAAGCAGGGGCGGCTCAACACAATCGGAGGCCTAAAGCGAAATTTCAACTAGAGGCCTAAAATTTAATAAATTTCATATGCATTATTTTTTTAAAAAAAAAAAAACTTTGCATTTTTAAATGCAAGGTATATTTAATATTTATTTTTATAAATGATTTATTCGATTTTCTTTTTAATTATTAGCTTTAGATAAGATTTTATCAATTTCACATTGAAAAACATTTGCTTACTCGGGCAATTATAATATAAACTGTTAACATAATTTGATTCAAAAAGTTGATAATTTTGTATACCCCATATTTTACTATGCTTGTTGTAATGCTTGAAACTCTAAGAAGAAATAGAAAAAAAAATTACAATTGACTTGCTCAACACTTTTTGACTATTGATTCATATTTTGATAGAATATGACTCTAACTTAGTAGAAATTTAAAGAAGAGAGTGTCAAAGGAGTTAAGAGAATAAAATAATGTGAATATTAGCATAGAGACTGTGAGAAAATAAAACAATTCTTTGTGATTTCTTTTATTTAAATTAGATTAAAGAAAATAAAATAATAATTTTTTTAATATATATATATATATATATATATATATATATATATATATATATATTCATAAATAATTAATATTTTCTTTAAAATAACACAAAATTTATTATTGGTAAAAATTGAGGCCCCCTAAAATTGGGGGCCTAAGGCCAATACCTAATTCAAGAAGGCATAGAGCCGGCCCTGCAGGGAAGACACAAATCTCATCGGAAAATAACGACGGCTAGAGTTCCTCTGGCCAGATCTGAAACATGGATAATAACTAAAGAGAAAAAAAAAGAAGTACCATTTGCCGTATTTGGAACATGGATAGTTGGTTGTTTAGTCTCTGAGCTCCGTTGGAGTTTAAATATCGCGGGATTGTGCTTAGTTGCTGTTGTCCAAGATTCGAGCTCGCCGGAGCTTTGTACTCACTAATTGCCCACTGATATTGCCTCGGAACACCTGAAAATGAAGGAAAATCGTGAAAGGGGAAGAGGGGAATGGGCTGGTTTCATTGTTGGTGGCTTTGGTCGGGTGGTGGTCTGTTTGAGTGAGGTTTTGTGATGGTTATGGGTGGATTTATTCGTGGGGTTTTTGGGTCGGATTTGGCTTCTGTTTCAGCGAACTTTAGAGATTATTTCCAACTGTTTTTGGTGGTTGTTTGGTGGCTGAAACGGGTGGAAAAAATGGTAGTTCCATGGTGGGGTTTTGGGTCTTTGTGGTGGTGTTTTTGGCTAAAGAAATAAGGCAATTTTGGGGCTGATTTTGTTGTTGTTTCAGCTGGGTATGGGATTATTATTGATGGTGTTTTGGCGGCAGTCTTAGAGTCTAAACAGAGCTGCTGGTTGCAGCAAATAAAATGGGAGGATTTTGGATCTGATTCTGCTTGGTTACTGGTGGTGCTTCAATGGTTCGAAGTGTTGTATTGGAGAGGAAACGGGTGAGGTTTTCCGGCGGCGGCGGCTGCCTGCAAAGAGAAGAAAAAGAAGAAGGAGAAGAGGAGAGAGGAGAAGAGGTGATGGGGGAGGAGAGAAAGGATAAAAGAAAGGCAGAGAAGGGGCTGCCAGGAGGCGGTTTTGGTTGGCTGGAGAAGAAGGAAAATGGAGAGTGATTTGAGGTTATTTGGGTGGCTGCCAAGGAGAGGGGAAAGGAGAAGAGAAGAGGGAGGCGGAGAGAGGGAAAAAAGGAGGAAGAGATTAGGTTTTCTTTTCCCCCCTTTTCTAAAATTAAATGCCCCCATTTTTTTTTATACATCACCAATTTTAACCTAAATAAATAAAATGCAATGGACCCAAATGTGTGGGCTTGCAATTGTAGGCCCAAAATTATTAATAGAATCCTAAAAAAAAAAATCGTATTTGGCTAAATTTTAGATTGTTCTAAATTCAACATAAATATTAACAAATGTAATAAATAAAATGAATTTTAAAATAATATAATGAACGTAACGAATGACATGTAAAATGCAATTTTTAATTAACTAACAAAAAATCCTAAATTTTGATAAATAAAGATAGTTATCGATAAACTTATTTAAAATTATATAAAAATAATTATTCTAAGCTATTAAATAAATAAAACTTCAAAATTATGAATTTTTCAAATGTTAGGCCAAAATTGGGTGTCAACAGGTATAATTCTGAACTATGCTTCCATAGAAGGTCCTTCCCTCTTCATTTTTTCTCCTCTCCGGGTTCCCACGTCTTAGACTAGTAACTTGTGAGCTCTTTCTTTGACTAGAATAAGCTACAATGTACTCCCAATCTCGAGGACAATGATTTCTTCAGATGATGTATACATCTTTCAAATTTAAACAAATAAATATGATCGCCCGTTCAGGCATTAAGCCCTTTTGGACTCAAGGTGGTCTATATAATGGGCCCAACACTCCTTGGGTGTTGGGTCGTCCTAGTTCAAATGCTCATAAATTTGGGATTTTGGCTCGGCTCTACGCTAGTTGACTAGGAGTGGCTTTTGAAAAGACCGGGAACCCAAACGGACAATTTGGGCTAGAACTCGCGACAACCATTGGACGCATGACGAACCAATAAATTGCTACTAATTCCGGAAGAAGGTGAGTATAAAAAAGTCCGGCTGCGGTTCCGCAAACCGTCCTTAATATACTATACATACAGGAGGATGCCATGAATGCAATGCCATTTATGTAATTTAAATAAATTAATCACATATAAGCAATTTAATAATAACAATTAGTCAAAATAGTCAAATCCTTTTGTTAGAACTTAATTAATCCCCAGGGGAGTCGCCATTTCTGTTTTATTAAAAAAATATAATATATAATATATATTTTTGAAAAAATGACTAAGTTTCGGAAAATCAATTAATCTTATGATTTAAGAAAAATTGACTTTTCAAATTAACAGAGTCGCCACTTGATTTTTAAATAAAAAATCAAGAAAAACTTACAATTATTTTTGAAAAGATTTAAAACAGATAAAAATCAATTGAAAAGGGTTCGAAGTTCAATGTACATTCCGAGAAGGTGTTAGGCCCTCGGAATGCCCGCTAACTCGCGGTTGACCGGCGATTTGACTAAATGATCTTTTAAAATAATTTATTTTTCAGATATTGACTAAATAAGTAAATTCAAATTATTTATTTATTTATTAAACAATATTACTATTCTATTTTAATTGATTATTTTAAAGGGTAGTGAACTTAGAAGGAATCTTCCATTAGGGTCTAATAGTGAAAATAAAGTTAAATATAGAATATAAAAAAATATTTTTTATTTAAATATAAAAGAGAAGTGACTGACTTTGGGAAATTAATTAAGTCAAACCAAAATTAAATAAGTGAAAAGTAAGTCAATACAATAGCAAATAAATAAAAAAGAGAAAGGAGGGAATTTGAACTTGGGCTTCTTTGCCCAAATTCAGCAAAAATGGACTTTTAGGCCCAATTCTCCAAAAATCCTGCAGCTATTTTGAAAGGGAATTTTAGCCCATTTCCCTTTGAAAATCTGGTATACATTTTGGTGTATACTGATGTATACGGCTTGTATACAATCTATTTCCGTGTATATTGGGATGTATACGAACTGTATGATGCCCCAGATCAATTTTCCAGCACCTGTATAATATTTAAACCTTTGTATCATATATTCCTACTGTATATCAGTGTATACAGCAGTATATTAGCCTTTTCTTAAGCTTTCGGAGACCTGCAATTTAAATTTCCAGCAATGTATTTGCGACTTTCAACATGTACGCCATTTTCCAGGGGGGTGGACGACTTGGAGATACGAGGGAGATAAGTTCGTCATGGACTCAAAGAGGATCATGCAAAAAATAATAAAAAATAAATAAATAAAAATCGGATGACACAAACAACATTATAATTTATTAAAAAAATGAGAGGTAAGAACAAGAATAGCACCTTCTCCGGAGCAGCGAACTAGAGACGGTACGAGCAAGGAACTTGTCTTCACCACGCGACTCGGATTCAGACGACGATCGGGAATTATAGGCAATATTTTTTTACCTGAACACAACTTGGATGTATTTAATCTATGTATTCTTTGCCTATTTTTTTTTTGCTTGAACTACTATGAATATTGAATTGAATTCTTGAATTCTTGAATAATCATGAATTTCTCCCTCTTTCTTGAATTCTTTTAATTCTTCTATTTTTTCCCATCATCCTTTTTTTTTTAAAGAAGAAGAAAAGAGAAGGTATTTATAGGAGATTTTTATGGTAGATTTAGGGGGAAAATGGAATGGATGGGATGAATTTGAATTTCAAAATTCAAATTCAAAAAATAACTTTTTTTAGGGGCAAAAGGAATGGATTTTGGGATGAATTTGAATTTAAAAATTCAAAAATCAAAATTTCAAAATTCAAAATTCAAAAATTCAAAATTCAAAATTCAAAACGAAATTTAAAATTCAAAATTCAAAATTCAAAATTCAAAAATTCAAAATTCAAAACCTCTCAAAAGTGTAGTTGAGAATTAGTGGGCTGGGAATTGTATTGGGCTTGGCTGAAAATTGAATTTTGGCCCAAATTTCTCAAAAATGAGTTAAGTTGGAAGTCTAAGATGAATTAAATTTAAGAAATAGCCAAATTGTGTTACATTAATAAATTTGGCTAAACCATAAATAAGACAAATTAATATTAATTAATTAACGAGCTTCTTAATCTTAACAAAAAATAAAATAATTAATTTAATCGTAAACTTAGTGATTCAAAAAATATAACCATGATTTAAATTAAACTAATTTAAAAGACTACTTACTAAATTTAAAATATTTTTGAGATGGTTTTTGAATAATCATAAAATATACTAATTATATACATAATTATGTAAGATATATATATTATCTAAAAACTTTAAGAAATGACAAAAATTATTCAAAATAACACAAACATTATATTTTTTCTTAAATTTAAAAACTAATTATTTTAAATTGTTTGAGAATTTAAGAAGCTCATGAATTAATTATTGCTGGGGAGGGTCAAAATTGGGTGTCAACATGCACCATCAACCTGCCCAGATCCATGTTATCATGCAACATGGCTACCCGAAAATCTTCCACTAGATCCTCTGACACGCTAGTCACAAACCTGCTCATTTCATCCCTGCTATTTGCCACCAGAGAAGAAGCATACTTTGAGAGTTTAACGAATTTCAAGGAATACTCCTTGACTGACATACCTTTCTGTCTCAGGTTGATGAACTCTTCAACCTTGGCTTCTCGTTGCTCTCTAGGGAAGAATCTCTCCAGAAATGCAGTCTTGAGAGCATCCCAAGTGATGGGAACATCTCCACGTGCTCGGCTATCAGCCCACATCAGGTACCAAATCTGGCCACATCCTTGAGTTGATATGCAGTCAACTCAGCCTTCGCCTCCTCATATACTCCCATGGCACAAAGGATCTTGTGGACCTCATCCACAAACTCCTGGGATCCTCATGGGTCTTGGATTCGTAGTAAACTGGGGTTCATTCTGGTGAAGTCCCTCAGCCTGCTAGCCATGGTGCCAGCATGAGGATTCTCTCTGGGAGCACCCTCTCTAGCGGCTTGAGCCGTGATGGCTTGAGCCTGAGTAGTGATGGCTTGTGCCAAGGCATTCCTCACTTCTCCATCTGTCAACCCAGCTGGATTGACAGGCACCTGATCAGCAACAACTGGAGCTTGAGGAGGAACTTGATTTCCTCCAGCAGCTGCCTCACCTACCCTCCTGCCTGCATTTCTCCTCGCATTCATTATCTACACGTAGATACAAGAAGAGAGTTAGATTCTTAATGACACAATCATGTCACAATTCCACATAGCACGATAGAGAGTAAAAGAAAGGGAAATTTCTTAAACATTATGCAGTCTCTAATTCATGATAGTGGTGCACTTCACTACCATAACTTAGAAACTACTTAACGTGGTTGATATGAGCCTGATGTCTTTGATATTTAACCTAATGCTCTGATACCAAGTTTGTCACGACTCGGATTTTGGAACTTGAATTGCAACCGGCGTCGTTGACATCTCAAAGGTCGCAGACAAACCTCTTCTTGCATTCATCACATTCATACGGTTAATTTTAGTGGAAAATTTAAAACTTTTTGTTTATAGTTGAAGTATACATAGACTTCATATAAACGCATATCTTTAAGGAAGTTCATTGCTCATACATCAACCATCTAATTATAAGATCATGCAACTTGAAAGAAATGGAATCTCATGTCATAAGTAATACTTGCCAAAACGGCATCATTACAAGCGTCTAAATAAAATAGGAAAGAAACACTAGTGGAACCTACCCCACTAGTTCAAATCTACTACTAAGCAAGAAATATAAAGGCAGGCATCCTCGAATGCATGAGGACCTACCAAGTTCGGATGAAATCTCTGAGTCCTAACAGCTGCAATGATACCCTCAACGTCCACCTGAGCTTGCACCTAAAATAGTAATATTGTATGGAATTAGTACACACTTGTACTAAGTATGGGTACATGCAACAACACATAACGGTAATGCATGAACAAGGATGGCTCTTCCTAATCAACATGCTTTCTTAGAAGGTCAAGTCTCTTGACTTTGACTATTTCATAATAGGAAGGTCATGCCATGAATATGTCACACATCATACACACATTGGTTCACATAATATACATTTCATGTTTCATATAATATACATTTCATTTCCATGAGACCATGGAATCATGGACGTACCAATAAGACATCTTAAGTGAGGGCCCAACATATGGGATCTCAATCCGAGGGTCTCCTTTAGCAAACACAGAGCCTGCTTCATTTGTTCATTTGTACTTCACATTATTCATTTTATTCATTCATAGGCTGGTCCCTCCTTGGACATATGCACCTCAACTTAGGCTAAAAGCATAAGTGAAGGGTGGCTAATGCAGAAACTGACCTCGTCTTAGTCGTGACCCAACCTTGGGTAATGTGTACCTCGACTCATGGCAAAGTCATAAGTTGAGGGTGACTATTATAAGTGATGACCCGAAAAGTGGGTATGAAAAAGAGTAATGTGGAAATGAAAAGGGACAATGAACAAGAGAAGTGACTCAGTCAAAATTGTCAATTGAATATAACAAAAAAAAGAGTAAGAGTCACTTCCACAAAAGAGAAAGAAAGGAGAAAATAAGGCAAAAATGACAAGCAAAGTAGGGCATAATAGATAATGAAAGAGGTAGGACGCTTAGCCGTAATGTCAAGGAGCGCAACCAGTCACTAAAATGTACCCATATGTACCATACCTGACCCAAAGCCTACGTTACAAGCCAAGAAAATCCTATCGTGATCCTAAGAGTCTAATATGGTGAACTTAAGCAGTGAAAATAAGGGCAAACCTATGGTGACAAGTACCAACTAGGTGTGAATTTGTTTTGAGCGTGAGTGTTGAATAATGATCCTTATGCTCAAAGTTAAAATCACTGTGTGAAAAATGAGGATATCTTTTGAAGTGAGGGCACTAGTTGCAATATCGGAAAAGTTGGTACCTTGGCGAGAGACAAAAGAGTAGAGGTGTCAGTGCATGGTGAGTCTGTGTCATGGTCTGATCCACATGAGTAAACCTATCAAGCTTAAGAGAAGAAACATGCACTAAAGCAACAAAAAAATAAAAGTAGGGATTGATACCCATGCGATTGCGGAAGCTTAAAAGAGGATACATGTGTACAAAGTATTGTGTTGAGTCATAGTACGTCGCTTGAGGACAAACAACGAATTTAAGTTGAGGGTGTTGATGTACAATGGTTTCACGGTACTTTCAATGCTTTTTCCTTAAGATTGGTGTGTGTCTAGAGCCTTTTTGTAGTAATTTTAATATGTTTTATCTTTGTTTTGCAGGAACGTTGTCCAAAACTAAAATGCAGAAGGCTGTGAAGAATCAGTGCAGAAGTGACCCACGAAGCCAATGACGGCCCGTCGTCCCATCGACGGATCGTAGGTGGTGACTGTCGATTGGAGGTTCAGGCATCTGGAAGCAACTCGGGGAATTCTGACTAAGTGTGGGGCTACGGAAGGATCGACGGTCCATCGGTTGATCGACGGACCGTCCTGGCAAAACATCGATTTGATCAGAGAATGTCCCAGTACCCGATGTTGAAGAAAAACTAAGTATAGAACGACGAGAAGCATCGACGGACCGTGTTGTTGGTCCGTCGATTGGATCAGAGAAGATGCAAAGTGAAGGCTGAAAAGAGATGCTAAGTATGGATCGACGGAGGCAGTCAACGGTCCGTTGTTTCATCGACGGACCGTCTGTGGGCGTCGCCCATTGAAGCCACATTTTGGACAAACTTTCCTTATTTGAACTCCTTTTAATTTAGGACTCTGTTTTCTTATATATAGGGTGTAAAACCTCATTTTTGGGGTTGGATTCTTTTACTATTTTCATACTTTTGTTCTTGGAGATTTGACTTTGCAACTTGGGCAATAATTCAAATTTCTGGATTTGTTTTTTTAAGATAATTGTGTGATTTGAAGTTGAATTTCTGGATTTTCTTCGAATTTGTCAAAGTAAGTTCATGATTTATTCTTTATCAATTATGAATTGTGTTCTTCTAAGTATGGGTAACTAAATTCACAACTAGGGTTGTGGGAACCATGGGTGATTAGCAAAATAAACCTAGCTAAATAACAATTCTCAAATAAGTTATTGCATGCATCGATAATTCTTTCGTTTAGAAGTCTTTTTAACGAGTGCACGCGTTATAACTCGCATTGTTGCTACTTGCCGGACCAAGGGGGTAGTTAATAGGAAAAGAATTATATAGATTTAGTGGATACTATCTAATAGTCTAGTTTCGATTGGTGCAAAGTAATAACTAAGACAAACATCGAATATGATGCTTAATATGAAGTAAAGGTAAGAGTTAGTAAATTAGACACACGTAGCCGGATCAAGGTACGGGGTGAAATTCTCTAAATGCCGGACCAAGAATTTAGAGATACATAACTTATCACTTTGCATGCAAAACATTAGGGAAGAATTGTTATAGCTAGGATTATGGCGTTATAAACCTATGAGGAACACTTACACCCTAGTTTCTCTCACAACTTGATAAAAACCAATATTCAGTCTTCTACTTGTTTGATTTCACAACATTACAACAATTTTGTTTCACAAAACTCCCCCTTTAATTACTAGTTTTTAGAAAGGACTTGACTAAATAGAAGTAATCGTACATTGAAGTTAAGTCTAAACCATTTTTCTTGTGGGATCGACCCCAACCTAATAGTTGGTTCTTTACTTGATATGACCGCTTATACTTCTTTAGAGAAGTGTAATTTGAGCGTATCAAGTACTGATGAGCTTTGAGAATGAAAGCTGCCCAAAGGATAATCTCGATATCTACCATCTTCAACCATTAGAAAATCCACAATAGATATAACTGTATTATCAAGATTAGCCAAGACGAATGTATGAATAAATAACAATATAGACATTTGGAGTGCATCCTGATCATTCTTCCAGTTTCCCATCTTAAACCGTTGGACTAGTTTTTTTGTGGTAACATTATTCACTGCATTGGGAAAATACTTTTGGAATAGCATACAAGGAGTTGATTTTGGGTATTGAAAATCATTAGTATTGCTTTTGACTTTAAGTCCAGTTATTATTGCAAATTCATCTATACCAAATTTCATGATACACCCATTTGCATGTCTAATATGCAACACATTAGAGTTGCCTTGTTCCAACTCTAACAACGCACTTAGTGATTTGACCCTGAAAATTACATTTAGTAATATCGTCCAAATATTGTAGCCCTAAATAGTTGGAATACATGTTCCCCTATAGATTCTTGAAAATCCTTCAAAAAATTGTTGTTAAAATTGACAACAAACCTTATGGATGTGTTGGTATCTTTTTTATCTTGTACTTGAATGGCTGCAATTTTGAAAAAAAAATACAATTTTTAATGATATTGAATATACATACTAAATAAAACAACAAATCCCTTTTTGATACATGAAACCAGTTTTCAAAGATTCATGATACATAACAAAACATCTGATACACATTTAATTCATGTATCATTGAATCGACTAAACACCATAACACACTAAATCGATATGTATCAAACATATTGTCTGATATATCATAACAATTTTCAAAGGCTCATGATACATAAAAAAACATGTGATACACAATTAATTCATGTATCATGGAATCGAATAAACACTATAAGACACTATAACGATATGTATCAAACGTATTATAACTTTCAAAACAATTTTAAGGAAGAATAAAAAATACATACTCTAATTAATGTGGGTCTGACAGTAACGATTGTTGATTTTTCTCTTTTTTGGGGGGTATTTTTGCAACCTTTGATCTAGAGGATTCCAGAATATCTTTGTTTGGCTCCTTTCTCAAATTCAAAGGATCATGCAAAGACTTTTTTCTATTTTCTTCCCAATCTTCATCATCAGAATTATATATCCTTCGATTCGTAACAGTATCCATATATATGAGAGAAGATAACGATGAACAAGAGTAAATATAAAAGTAAAAAACTAACTTTAAGTTCGGATGGAGTAAGAAGAAAAAGAATCAAAGAATAAACGGATGTATCATACAGATTTCAGAAAGTGCAATTTTAAATTTTGAAATTCAAAATTGCATATTTGTGTTGTTAAGAAACGTGTTTGGTTGAGAGAGTAATAATTTGAAATTCAAAATTGATATTGAGTGTAGTTATGGATAAAAAGGATTCAGTTGATTGAGTGTAGTTATGGACAAAAAGGATTCAGTTGATTAGAGAAAAAATAGGCATGACATAGGGATGAAACGTGTGTCAGATGAGAGAGAGTGCTATGTATCTACAATATTATGATTACAAAATAAAAAAGAGATTTAAGTAAATTTTTTTTAAAAAGTAGGGAAAATTAGAGAATAATAAACTTATAGTTGTGTATTTAAGTTATTTTTCCTATTTTTATATAGACTTCTTAAAATATATATATATATATATATATATATATATATATATATATATATATATATATATATATATATATATATATATATATATATATATATATATATATATATATATATATGAATACTATGAAGTTGCCTAATATTTCATCATTCTATAGAAGTGGTGGTTCGTCAAATACTACCAAACCAATCAAAAAAGGTTACGTGCAGCAAAATTACTACCAAACTAATCAAGAAAGGTCACGTACGGCTAATTTTCTTTGCACGACCAAAAGGACAGACTGGTAATTTCCTCTTCTCAATTGTGTGGTACCTTCAATGATGGATGGTGTATTTATTTTTCTTTCTGTTCCTTTAACTGGGAATTGGGATGCTCATTCTTTTATTCCCTAGATAGATGATTAATTGCTTTGCGCGTGTTTTGAGCCCACGTGAATGAATCCACGTGTTCTGCGCTGGATCTTCTCCAGCTTTCCCTTGCTGGTTAAATGTTCATATTAAAAAAATCAAAGTATATCTTCCCTAAAATTGGAACGCCAACAGTCCCGCAGAGAACACAAAGGTACACGCTCTTTTCTCCTCTCTTGATATGCAAGTTGTTGTTCTGCCTCTATTTCTTGAAAGCAAAAATTTATCTGCTTCTATTTTATTCATATGAAAAATAGCTGCTTTAACTTTCTCAGGCTTTCGGAGCTCAACTTTGTCTGCCTCAAATAAGAGGGAATCAACATCCGTACGTGGTTACTCTTCCTTCTTTGCGCTTAGTTATATTACATCTTATCGTTTGACATAGAAGAGGCTAGGGAGCAACTCTTCGTCAACATGTCTGCTTTCCTAGCCAAGTATAATATAGTCATTTACTAAACATTATGCAAAGATAATATTGTACCTTATTGTTTTAACGTTGCACTTCCTTATCTAATGGACATAAAAGTCCACACATATTTTCTTTTTTGTTTTACCTCAGCCGAAATATTTGGGCCCTTATTTTTGCCTATTTCACATTTTCTCCAATTTTCTTTTCACTATCCAACTGTCCTTTAGCATATGCACTCCACACAACTATTCCCATTTTCATTTTTTGTTTCTTCCTCACATTTCTCCTTTAATTTTTTTTACTTTGCTTCTTTTGTGGCAATTAACTTTTTGAAATTTAATTACTTATTTATGTTTTAGCTAAAAGATAAATTAGAGGTGCAACTTTTTTTAAAAAATAGATTTTAAAAAATAGTTGATTCTTGAGATTTTATTATTGTCACATGAATTTGAACAAGTGTAATAATATATAATCTTAAAAATTATATAAAAGATACTATAAATCACAATAACTAACAATTTAAAATAGAAAAAGGGTCAAAATTGCTCCTGAACTATGTGAAATAGATCACTTATACCCTTCGTTACATTTTAGGATCAAAAATGCACCTTCCGTTATCTTAAGAGACCACATTTACCCTTAAGACTTAACAATATGGCAAGCCATATGTCACTAAATCCGCCACCTAGGCTTGCCAACTAGGATACCCACTAGAAAATTTGACCCAATTAATAATTCAACACTAACCTATTTTTGTTGGATCCAACCCACTAAAATTAAGAGGGAAACATCATCTTCTTTTTTTCACCTCATTACATTTGACTATCCAATTCAAATGTTTTTTGAAGAACATATTTTCCTTGAAAAATCACAATTTAGAAGAATCTGCTACTTTTCTTCTGGAATCTCGATTTAGAAGGTAAATACTCTTTTATTTTATTATGAAACTGATTTTTTGTTTACTTAGTGTAGGATTTATAGGTTTTTCGTAGTTGTATTTTGAAGTTAGGGTTTATATGTAAACATTTATTTGTGAATACTTTAGTAAATATTGTTGTAAGTTCTGATAATTTCTTATATTTGAGATAAAATACTATTTTTTCTTTAATTTTACATGTGCGTTGGGATTTGATTTGTCGGGAGGAGTTAAAGTCTTGTATGTCTTTATCTTGTTTTGAGATCCCTTCTTGCTGTTTTTGCTCTCGATTGCTCTAGTAGGTATCTTCGTCCCATCTTGAATTTACTTTTTTCCTACTTCAATTTTGATGTTTCATCATTTGTTAGGCATGATTTGTTCGGGTTGAATTCCAGGTAATTGGATATAAGGTATGCTTCTTTGTGCGAGTTATGACTGAGAAAACTGCGGGTCTTTCTTATTTTGACCTTTTAGTTGAAGAATTAGGGCATTAAAATGTTCTGGCTAACAAAGTTGGTACAGAGATGTCAAAAAACAGTAATTGGCCTATGATCATGTTTTTCTCCTGCAGATTTCATTAGTCTAATTCTGCATAGTTTTGACCTTATCAAAAGGAAACTATAGAAAATATTTCGCATGAAATTTTTGCGTTTTTTGTGTCGGTGACAAGGAACTTAAAAAGCCCGTATTATTCACTGAATTTGGTTTAACAAATGATTTTGAACCAGCTCAACGGGATAGATTCCTCTAAACGGTTCTTGATGTCTTATACAAATCTGCAAAAAGGAACAAGTCAGGTGCAGGATCATTCTTCTGGCAGTTCCTTGTTGAAAAAATAGAATGTTTCAATGACGAATATATATGGAGTTGTTCCATTATGGGAGAGTCCATCAACATATCGATTAATTACAGAACAGTCGTGCAGACTGACCAAAGTTCAGGGATTACATTCCACACAAATTGAATACATAAACAATTTTTGTAATATACGTAAAGTTAAAATATCACTATCATATTTCTCCTGCATTTCTTTTTTTGACCTTTCTCAAATTCATTGGAAGTGAAGAACTGTAGGATATGGGTTTACTCCCTTGTATTATTTGTCAAAGTTATAGATGTGTACAATTTTCATCAAATGAATATATATGCAAATTATTCCTCCACTGCTTCTGACTTTCTTTGTCTAATGGTAGTGTTTCGAGTCAGTTTATGCACTCTTCGACTATTCCACTAGTACGTACTACCTTACCTCAACATATGTATAAAGTAACTCATGTACTCACTGTTGGGAAATTCGGGTAATTTCCCTACAAAACGGAACAACTTTAGTGAAATGAACCGGTTCAAATGAACTGAACCGGACAGAACACTAACAAAGATACCCGACAAGTAATATCGAATATTAACTGAAAAGAAGAGAAAAGAGACCGAACAATTTTAATAATGGAGTTCAGCCGCGAAAGCTTAATCTCCGAGCACCGCTCAAAGCAGCCTGCTTTTATTAGATAGAGAGAAGAGATTACAAATGGTGCATTTTACAATGAAGGAGGAGGAGTTCTTTTATAACCCCAAATTCTCCTTCACAATACATAAAACTCCGATGTGGGACTAAATAAATAGGCCAAAGAGTCAACAAATCTCCACCTTGGCTTAATATCCAGTCCCACCAAATACAAATCTTCTCAAACAAACAAATAATAAAAGCAGTTTTCACGTTGCTTCCAAATTTGCGCCGTGAGGCGCCAACTTCAAATGTGCAGGACATTGACCAAGTCTAAACAGTGTTCAAACTTGGCCTTTGTAACCACCTTGGTCAGCATATCTGCGGGATTCTCCGTAGTATGAATCTTCAACAGAAGTATCTCCTCTTCTTCGAGAATTTCCCTCACAAAGTGATAGCGAACATCAATGTGCTTCGTCCGTGCATGAAAGACTTGATTCTTTGCTAAATGAATAGCACTCTGACTGTCAGAATAAACCTCAAGTTGTTTCTGACCAACTCCCAAGTCTTTAAGCAACCCATGAAGCCAAATCGCCTCCTTTACAGCCTCTGTAATCGCCATATACTCTGCCTCTGTCGTAGACAAAGCCACCGTTGACTGTAAAGTAGACTTCCAACTAACTGGCGCTTTTGCTAAAGTGAACAAATAGCCAGTTGTAGATCGTCGCTTATCCAAATCACCTGCATAGTCAGAATCACAGTATCCAACTATGCATTGACCAAGTGATTTATCCTGCTCGAATGCCAATCCAATATCTACGGTATTTTGCAGATACCGTAGAATCCATTTCACAGCTTGCCAATGACCCTGGCCTGGATCATGCATGTACCTGCTAACAACACTAACAGCCTGTGAAATATCTGGTCTCGTACACACCATTGCATACATCAAGCTTCCAACTGCATTTGCATACGGGACTTTCGCCATGTATTCTCGCTCTTCATCAGTCGTCGGAGATAACCGGCTACTCAGTTTCAAATGAGGAGCAAGTGGGGTACTCACGTGTTTTGTATCTTCGTGCATACCAAAACGTCTTAGTACCTTCTTCAAATACTGCTTCTGTGACAGCCAAAGCTTGCCTCTCTCTCTGTCCCTGTTTATCTCCATGCCGAGAATCTTCTTGGCTTCCCCCAAATCCTTCATCTCGAACTCTTTACTCAACTGAGCCTTCAGTTTGTCAATCTCAGTTTGGCTCTTTGCTGCAATCAGCATATCATCAACATATAAGAGTAAGTAGATGTAGGAACCGTCTTGAAGCCTGCGCAAATACACACAATGATCGTATTTGCTTCTCTTGTACTTCTGACCCTTCATGAAACTATCAAATCGTTTGTACCACTGTCTCGGAGATTGTTTCAGTCCGTACAATGATTTGACAAGTTTGCAAACCCAATTCTCTTTATCAGCAACCTTATTTCCTTCTGGCTGAGTCATATAGATTTCCTCCTTCAAATCACCGTGTAGGAACGCGGTCTTCACATCAAGTTGAGCTAGCTCCAAATTCAACTGCGCTACCAAGGCCAACATAATTCTAATGGAGGAATGTTTAACAACTGGAGAAAATACCTCATTATAATCAATTCCCTCCCTTTGAGCGTAGCCTTTAGCTACCAACCTTGCCTTGTAGCGAACATCGTCTTTATCGGGAAATCCTTCTTTCTTTGCAAATACCCATTTGCATCCAATTGCCTTCTTGCCTATCGGTAGTTGTGTCAACTTCCACGTCATGTTCTTCTTGAGGGATTGCATTTCCTCTTCCATTGCACCTGCCCAATTGCCACTTTCTGAACTTCGTATGGCCTCTGGGTAGGTGGATGGAACATCTTCATCTGAAACTGGAAGTGCATAAGCTACCATGTCAGTGAAACGAGCGGGCTTTTGGATCGCTCGTCTCTGTCTTCTAACTGCAATTGGCTCCGATTGCTGTAGAGGTTCTTGGGTAGGAACCTCTTCCTCATCTGACTCTTCTTCTGCCGTAGGAGAGTCACTCGTGGTGCTCCGTGCTGGGATCACCACTGTCTCCTCAAACTCCACCTGCTTCGGAGTACACGCCACCTGTTCAGGAGTACTCTCAGCATCTTCTGGATTTACCTTCTTTAACATGGCAGATTCATCAAAGGTAACATCTCTGCTTATAATTGTTTTCTTTGCCTCGAGACACCACAGACGGTATCCCTTCACTCCAGCATTGAATCCCATGAACAAAGCCTTCTTTGCCCGTGGATCCAACTTTGATTCAATCACATGATAATATGCAACAGAACCAAAAACGTGCAAAGTATCATAATCAGTTGCAGGTTTTCCAGACCATACCTCTAATGGAGTTTTGCCATCAATAGCAGATGATGGCAAACGATTGACGAGATGTTGAGCATATGTTATCGCCTCAGCCCAAAATTTTCTGCCTAACCCAGCATTAGACAGCATACAGCGAACTTTCTCCACAAGTGTCCTGTTCATACGCTCTGACACCCCATTCTGTTGCGGTGTTTTCCTGACGGTGAAGTGCCGAACTATGCCACAGTCTTGGCATACCTTAAGGAACGGATCACTCTTGTATTCTCCACCATTGTCTGTTCGGAGAACCTTGATCTTCCTTCCCGTCTGGTTTTCAACTTGAACTTTCCACTTAAGGAAAATTCCAAGTACATCATCTTTGTTCTTCATAGAAAACACCCAAACTCTCCTGGAAAAATCATCAACAAAAGTGACAAAATAATGCCTTCCTCCAAGAGACGGAGTCTTGGCAGGTCCCCATACATCTGAATGCACATAATCCAGAATACCCTTGGTATTATGAATTGCAGTGCCAAACTTCACTCTTCGTTGTTTTCCAAGAACACAATGTTCACAAAACTCAAGTTTGCAAGTCTTCGTACCTTTCAACAATCCTTGCTTGGCAAGAATTTGCAAAGATTTTTCACCAGCATGTCCCAACCGCATATGCCACAGCTTCGTTGCCTCAGTATCTTTCTTGGTGCAAGAAGTTACTGTTGTTACTGTCCCGACCACTGTACTACCTTGATAGTAATACAGATTGTTCTTTCTCACACCCTTCAACATCACCAACGCTCCAGAAGTTGCTTTAAGAACTCCATCTCGCATCGTTATAACTAGGCCTTTAGATTCTAAAGCCCCCAATGAGATGAGATTCTTCTTCAACTTTGGCACGTACCGCACATCTCGCAAGATTCTGGTGGATCCATCATGATTCTGCAGTTTGATTGAACCTATTCCGGTTGTTTTACATGAATTATCATTACCCATGTAAACAACTCCGCCATCGAGATCCTGAAATTCAAAGAACCACTCCCGAATGGGACACATATGATAGGTACAACCTGAATCCAATATCCACTCATCTGCATGTGATGTTGTAGGAGCGACCACTAAAGAGATATCTGATTCCGCATCGCTTTTGCATTCTGCAACATTGGCGTCTTGCGGAGCCTTCCCTTTCTTCTTCAACTTTGGACAGTCTTTCCTCCAGTGCCCTTTCTCATGACAGAAAGCACACTCATCTTTGGCAATGGCTCGACCTTTTGATTTGGACCTTCCTCTTCTCCCTTTTGTCTGGTTTTGATGACGACCTCTTGCCACCAATACTTCTTCTGATGTTGTTGCCTTTGTTTTCATCTTATCCTGCTTTCTCAGTTCATGACTATATAAAGCAGAACAAACAGCATCTAACGACACATTCTCCTTCCCGTGAAGTAACGTTGTCTCCAAATGTTCAAATTCATCGGGAAGAGATGATAACAACATCAAAGCCAGATCTTCATCATCGAATATGACATCTAAATTAAGCAAGTCTGCTACTAATTGATTAAACATAGTGATATGTTCATTCATAGTAGTACCTTGTTTGTAATCAAATCGGAACAACCTTTTCTTCATTAGGAGCTTGTTCTGACCACTCTTTTTCAGAAACTTGTCCTCCAATGCCTTCCACAATTTGTATGCAGAAGTCTCATTCTTGAAAGCATACTTTTGCTCCCTGGATAGACACGATCGAATTGTTCCGCATGCCAACCGATTAATGATTTTCCAATCTTTATCTTCAACTCCTTCTAGTTTGACTTCTTCAATAGCAATATCAAGACCCTGCTGGAAAAGGGAGTCCAAAACCTCCCCTTGCCACATACCGAAATGGCCCGTACCATCGAATATTTCAACCGCCAACTTCAAAGTAGACATCGGGAATCTTGACCATGATGACGAGGCACCCGATGTCTTCGGTGGAATATTTGCAACAGACTTCATTTCTTGATCTTTATTTGCCATTACAGACTCAAAAAAAAATATTGGATATTACAACAGAATTCAAACAATCAAAGGCTTCTACTGAGACAAAGTAATTCCTTTCTGGTGTGGAAGATCAGGCTAAACTGCAACCACAGAGCATACTCAGACAGAACTCTGACTTAGAAAAAACTTTCGACACAAAATGACCAAAATAATTCTTTTCTGATGTGGAAGATCAGACGCAGCTGCAACCACAGAGCATACTCAGACAGAACTCTGACTTAGAAAAATCTTTCGACACAAAAGGACCAAAATAATTCTTTTCTGATGTGGAAGATCAGACTCAGCTGCAACCACAGAGCATACTCAGACAGAACCTTGGCTCTGATACCACTTGTTGGGAAATTCGGGTAATTTCCCTACAAAACGGAACAACTTTAGTGAAATGAACCGGTTCAAATGAACTGAACCGGACAGAACACTAACAAAGATACCCGACAAGTAATATCGAATATTAACTGAAAAGAAGAGAAAAGAGACCGAACAATTTTAATAATGGAGTTCAGCCGCGAAAGCTTAATCTCCGAGCACCGCTCAAAGCAGCCTGCTTTTATTAGATAGAGAGAAGAGATTACAAATGGTGCATTTTACAATGAAGGAGGAGGAGTTCTTTTATAACCCCAAATTCTCCTTCACAATACATAAAACTCCGATGTGGGACTAAATAAATAGGCCAAAGAGTCAACACTCACTAGTAACGTCTGTGAATTTGATCTATTATTCTTCGTCCTTTGGGTTTATGCAGACATGAAGAAATAATCTAATAAGTTTTTCTTTTGATTTTTGGTAAAATTTGAACTGGTTTATTAACTTTTTGATCACACCACAATGACCATTAGATTCCCTCAAATTTTAGGGGCATTTAAAAATAAAAAATGTGAAAGTTTAAAAAGAAATATTTTTGGAAAAGAGTTGAAAAATTTTACTCTTTGAAACTAGATTTGTGTTTGGAAATAAATATAACTTGGAAAATATTAAATTATCGCAAGTTGAATTTTGAAAATTGTAACAATTGTATGTCCAAATGATTTCAGTAATAATGAGAAGCAGCTTAACCTCCTCTGTGAACTTTTGACATTTCATAGAATTTTTTTAAAAAAGTAAAAATTATTGGAAACTTACATAAATATACTAGAATAAAAAAAATGTTTATCAATTATAGTAATAATTTTTTTTTTACTTAATCACTTTTAATATATTTATAATACAGTTTTAATACATATTATAAAAATAATTTATTATTCACCAAGTTTTATTGATGAATAATACATTTGTAACACATTGCAGATTTAATACAATATTACTATAAATGATAATAAATAAAAAATATTGCTAAAGTGAGTAAGTATTTATTAAATTATATCCATTCAAATAATTTTTTGTGGTAAGTGATAACAGATATTCATAGAATAAGTCAAGGTGTGAAAAAGCTGGCCCGGAGATCTATATTGGACAATGTTTATATTAGCGAATGAAGTTTTAGGTCAAATTAGAGTTTAAATGGGTAAAACCCAATCATAAGGGTAATTTAGTAAAATTAAACCATTTTTGAAACCCTAATTTGTCTGCTATATAAAGATGCTTCACCCTCTCCATTATCAACCACACAGTGATGTCGCCTCTCCAAAATCAGCAATAATCTGAGCTTAATTTTCTGGGATTTGATTTCTCTTGTATGTTCTTATAGCAATCTATTCTTTATTTCAGTTTTTCTGGGATCTTATTTTTCTTCTATCTGGGATCTTATTTTTCTTTTATGGGCTTATAGCATTATATGAGCAATCTATTCATTATTTCAGTTTTTGTTTGTAAAAATAAGCAGGGATTGTGTGTATCGGCTTTGTGCTATTATTAATGCGTTTTGCACGAAAGTGTTCTCTGCAAAATTAATTTTTTGGGGGAAGATGGGCAGTTGTGTTTCATCTCTTTCACTGGAAATTTTCAACAATCATTTTCCCCACATTTTTGTTTTAAATTATTGATTTTCATATCTCTCTTCTTTTTATTTAAATCTCAAAACTTTTTACATTTCGGAATTTGTAAGTTTGGGTTTTGCCTTCGAAGAAATCATGTTTTACTCGATTGCTAAACCATAATTATTTTCAACAATCATTTTCCACACATTTTTGTTTTAAATTATTGATTTTCATCTCTCTCTTCTTTTTATTTAAATCTCAAAATTTTTTACATTTCGGAATTTGTAAGTTTGGGTTTTGCCTTCGAAGAAATCATGTTTTACTCGATTGCTAAAACATAATTCAATTAAGTTATGAAGGTTACCAGCTTCATATTTTTGTCATTGTTTTTGAAAATTTATTTGGTTATAAAGTTTTCATCAAACTTTAAGAATTGATTATGAATTCAAATTAATAAAATACATACTTAAAAACACAATTTCAAATTTTAATAATAATATCATCTAAAGTAATATGACTATAATATTTGTTAATTTTATTGAATTTAGGGGTCGTTTGTACAAAGATTGATAATGCAGGGATTAGTAATGCTGGGATTAGTAATGCAGGGATTAATAGTGCAGGGATTAGTAATATAGGGATTATTTTTATCAAGTGTTTGGTTCATTGTTTTCGACCTCATCTTATGTTTGGATTAAAACTTTATAAAAAACTTTTTTCCAATTATACCCTTAAATTCTTATGCAATTGGGTTAAGGTAAATAATTGCCGGATAATATTTTTTTATGACCTTCTAACTAGCTAAGAAAAGAACAATTTTATTGTCATGTTTGCCTTTTTTTTTTTAAATTATTTGAGGGTAAATAATTGTCATCTTATTAAATTGATTACTTACAAATGTCAATTTTCAATTTAAAAAAAGATAAATTATCAACTTTTAAAATTGAAAAGATGGTAAACAATAGTAAAATTGAATAAACCATCTATATTTACGAATAAAATTGCAAGTTGTAATTTTTGTATGTATTCAATGTTATAAATTATTGAAAATACAAAATATAAAAAACCGCACAAACATTTAATTATTTATTTATTTTCTTGATTTTATGTTTTATGGTTGTGCTAGTAAATTTATTTAAATAAATTAGCTTACAAATTATTTAGAGAGAGAGTTAAATAATTTGTAAGCTAATTTATTTAAATAAATTTACTTGCACAACCATAAAACATAAAATCAAGAAAATAAACAAATAATAAAATGTTTTGAGGGATATTTTTGTCTTTAGGTGACTTATCCCATGGTATTATATCCCATGTATTGCTAATACCTCCAAATAGAAGGTATTAGTAATACATCACATAATACCATGTAGGATGTATTAACTAATCCATGGATTAGTTATACATAGACCCAATTTTCTACCAAACGTAGTACTAAATAATACCATCTATAATACATGGACTATTTGTTTTAATGCGGCCTACCAAACGACCCCTTAATGTTTTGAAAAATAGTATTAGATATTAAATACTATTTAATGATAATTATTCTTTCTAAATTGGATATGTATTATTGAATAATTATATTTATTATAGTGAACATTCATTGTTGCACATGTATAAGGTGTTATACTAAAACAAATTTGCATTAATATTTGTGATATAAAAATGAATTTATTTTATTAGTAGTTTTAAAATTTTGTACCATTTTCCATAATTTATATTGGAAATGTTACAAGAATTTAAAACTATTGATAAAATAATTTAATTTTATTTGAGGCGGAATGTTTATATACAAATAATATCAATGATATTTGATATATGGATTCAATATGTCAACTCTATTAACCTATAAGAAGAAGAGAAAAAATTTAATATATAAACGTTGATTCAATAAAAAAAATGAACCGACAATTAGTAATCACCTTAAAAAATAATAAAAGTAATTTAAGTAGAACTTTAAGATAAAAAAACATACGTACTAAGAATTATTTTTTTCTGATAAAAGTTATAGCATTTTCTCCTTCATACGTGGATCCAATTAGTAATCACTTTAGAGCCTAATTAAAAAGAATTTGTACTTCTATTTTCGTTTATATTCTAACAGCTTAGGAACGATGGGTTGCTAACAAAGAACGATGGATTGCCAACAAGGTTCCTAAGAATTTATCAATTATCAATAATTATAAGTGTAAATAAGAGTAATTTAAGACAAACTTTTATATAATTTCATATTAATATAAATACATAGAAATTGTTTTTTTTCTATGTATTGCTATGGGTCAATTAGACTTTTAATGCTCTCAACAAAATTAAATGCGTAAAACGACTTTAACTAAAATATGAAATTTTATTTTATAAATTTATTTATTTTTGACAAGATTACACTCCCTATTTTCTGGCCACAAGATTTTTTTTATTCGATATGTAAATGAATTAATAATTAAATATTGTAAGAGGTGGTGGGGATGGAAGTTATAGGAACTACTGTGAAGATGATGTGTGTTGGATAATGAAAAAGACATTGTTAATGTAGTATGACATGTGTATAATTTTTTTTAATTATTAGGTAAATCATTATTCTTGTTTTTTGGAAAAAACAAATATATTTTAATCTATCAAACAAGAAAAAGTTTTAAAAATATTTTTTGACATATAAAATACACACTTTCATTTTTATGTAAATCTTTCTTTTTTGGCATTACAATCCTCAAATCATAACTCCTCATCATCTCATGATTCTTTACTAACATTATGTTAAATCTATAATATGTATTAAAAGTAAATTATATATATAATTAATATGTATTATATGAGTAATTGTTTTTAAAAATATTATATTTGTTTTGTAATAAATTGACACATTATATTATAAGTGTATTAAATTGTGTGATAAAGATATTAATCATCAATAAAACTTGAATAATAAATTGTTCTTGTAATATGTGTTAAAATTGTATTATAAATATATTAAAAGTGATCAAAGTGAAAAAGAAAATATTATTACTATAAATGATAAATATTTTCTATATTTAGGTAAGTTTCCCATTTAAAAATTTTAAAATTGCCCCCGGCAAGAAGCATACATGTCGTCCATTAGATACTTGCTTCTAACCACTTATATATAATGTATAGATGTATAGATATAGATATACATATAAATAAAATAAAGTATGTTGCCATTATTAGGTATATAAATGTGTTAGCCTTAGGGTAGAAGCCAACTAATGGTAATGGCAAGCAAATTTTGACACGTCAAATATATAAAGCTTAAGGCAATAATGTGCATCTTAAATAGAAGATGTAAATAACTTAAACACCCTTAAAATGAATTTTATTGGCATATAGCATATAAATTGATACATGACATCATATACTCATCTTCTCCATTATTAGCGGTAAGAAACAAACTAAGGATACATTTCTTACTAGTTTAGGATTTGTTATTTGTAGTAATTCAATTATAAGATTCCTTAGTAGTTTAAGATTGTTATTTATGGTATTTACTGCATTATGTTTAAATAAGATTTGTTAGTTAAGAAGATTTCTAGTCCTAGTTTAATTTGGTCTGTTAGTCTTATAAATAGCAGTGTCTTATTACATAGTTTCAATGTAAAGAGATACACTTAATGTGTAATGTGATATAAGAGCTATTGAGTTATTGAAAAAGTCTCCTACCTCTTCTAAGTAGATTACTAAATTTCTTATATATATCATTGTTGGATCTTTTATTTGTGTATATATTATTACTTTGAGTAATTTATTTTCTATAAATTGGTATTAGAATAAGGTTTGTTTGTTCCTCTACCAATTGTATCTCTAACAAATACTGTCGAGTCTTTTCAATCTTCACAAATTGTGATTTTTCCAGTATTTCTTCCATATCATTTTCCTTATTTAATTGACATATATTTCTTCTAACCAATCGTCCAAATCAACAACACTATCTCCACCTAAAATCAAATCATTAGTCTTAGTCTTCACTTGTGATTCCCAAATTCTTTTTGACGATTTAAATAACTTCTGTTCATGAGTTTTGAAAAAACTCCAACGTTGTTCTTATATTTCTTTTTCAACCTTTTGAGTTTAACTTATTATTGAGTTTTGATCATCTCTGCCTACAATGTCCTTCACAAAAGTAAGGAATGCATCATAAACTTATTTTTCTCCGTTTCACAAAGAATGACCTGGTTTGACTTGACACAGAGTTTAAGAATACAACGAACAATTTTGAATCTTGTGGTCCTAAATTAAAGTTGGTCAAATGTAAAGAATTGTCCTTTGATCTTATGGCCTTAAACATGTCACATGGAAAATTGAAATTAAAATATTATCGAAAAAAGAAAGAGATCATTTTTTTTTAAACAGATTAAAAAAAAAAGAAGGTCATTTTTTTTTAAATAAAGGGAGTAATAATTGAGTTGAGCTTCAAAAATACTTATCTCATCATCTATTTTCTATACTTACTAAAACTCTATATCTGAATTCTTTTCCATCTTGACTTTTTTTCATAACTTGCTATTACAGTCATCACACCTTTTTGAAGACCTCCACTTCCATAATGATCTTCATTATCTTTATGGGGACATTTTAAGTATATTTTATTTTTGATTAAGTTTATACCAGCCATTTCTTCAATGTTTTCCTTTTCAATTGTAATACCTTTAATATAAGAGTTATTGGTAGTAAGACATATCTTCTATAAAATTACAATATGCTTAACTGAATCACACAAACTTAATATAAATAACTTAATCCAAAATATAAAGAACATGATTCATTATTTTAGAATCACATAGCAAAATATATAAAAAAAAAAAAAAACTTAAAGAGATGATGACAAACAATAGTGGAAGCAATGCTAGCTGTATTCACAAATCCATATAGAAAGAAGAAGTCTTCTATTCTATTCTAAAAAATATCTTTTTTTTGTTAGAAGACTTTTGTACTCTCTATTCTTGTAATTTTTTTCATTCTTTCTAAATTTCATTCTTGCTGTTTTTGGTCATCCTTTTCAGATGAAAGAAGAATGAGGTTTAAATAGAATCAGAAAACAAAACACTCTACTTTTCTTAAAAATTTAAGAGTCAAATGCATGTAATAAACTTTTTACCTTCCGAATATGTCACACAAGATGATCAATGATTTTTCTTCTTTTTTCAAGAGAAGATTAATTCGAAAAAGACTGTCTTGCCCTTATAGAGGATCAAATTCTTTTATTCATTAATTGAATAATAGATAAATGGATCATTTGAAACTTAAAATAGGCCCCAATAATGTAGACTCATTTGATTAAGACCCAAAATTTTAAAAATGAACAAGCACACTAACACAAAATTTCGACCATATAACTTATCTTGAAGATCAAACACAATAAAAAAAGATAAAAAATAAACTGAAAATAGAATTTGAAAGAAAATTCAAGCAAAACTCAACATGGTAAATCTTAAGGAACACTAACAAAAATATATATAACCCGACACCAACGATCTATGTGATTGAAAAAATTGTAATAGTGAAAGATCCGGATGGAGCGTGAGAGGGGAAAATATTGATATAGGTTTTAGGATAATGGGGGGTCGACGAATTTTTTTTTCGAAAATCTTTTTGATGAATTTTTGACTAAAATTTATATCAAAAGATAGCCAGCTCTATACATTAATGTAAAGGGTATAGAATGAGGATAACTGAAACTTCATAAGCCTAACGAAAAAGTGATGATTTGTGTTTGTTTTTTCTTAGACCTATGATCTTTGGCTACGGTTAAAGATAAATGTTTTGTGAATTTGTGTAGAGGGTGAAAGGAAGAAGAGGTAAAATTTCAGAGGGATTTTTTCGGTGGAGTGGAAGCCTGTGGCGGCTTGCGGAGGTAATGGTGGCGGTCAGCCGGTGGCGATGTGATAGGTGAAAAGAAAGGGGAGAAGAAAAATAAACAAAACATAAAGGCTAAAATTCTTATTTTTGAAGTCTTTTTGTATATATGGTAGGGTCACATAAGAGCCCTTAGTTTAAAAGGTCATTAGTGATTGAGGTTAAATCTAGACTATTGTTAATAGATCAGGTTTAAAATTGATTGGCCTATCAAGATTAGATATAAATCAACTCAATTCAATCGAAATTGAGTCCTTTAAAAAATGTAAAAAAATAATCAAAATAAACAATGACAAACAAAAAATACAAAATTAAATTATGAGTAAAGACTTTATAATATACTAGAAAGCAATGGCCCGTGCTAGTTATTAAGTATTTTTTTTGTTAAGTTTGTTTTTACGTGAAATTGGAGAAAAGAAAATTTGATGAATCTAAGGTGCTGTTCATTATGTAAAATGTTAATTTTCTATATTTTGATCGGTTAAAATCTTTGAAATATTTTCTCTAGAAATAATTTTTTTTTCCTTTTAAAATGAGAAAATGATTTCTATAATAGACGTATGAAAAAAAAGTTACACATGATTAGTGCCAGGAAAATGAGCTCATATTTTGGTGACCCGCCCAAATCGCCCATATTTAAATGGGTTGGGTGAGTGATTTGTCACATGGGTAAAATATGGATTGATATCCATATTTGACCCATAAAAATATGGGTAAACTATGGGTAAAGTATGAACTAGCCAAATGACTTAAACCTCAAAATTCATTATATCACTAAAAATAATGTAACTTCTCTTTCTTTTTATGTTATCTGTAGAACTAACTATTCTTCTCTCTAATTGAAAAGGTGAAGTCTTTGACCCTCAAAAAATATATAATTTAAATGTACATTTCTTTTGTTAATTATAATTATATTTTATTTATTAATTTTATTTTATATTGGATAATCAATAATAGTGTAAAATACGCAAATCATGTATTAATATTGGCATTGCTTAAAGTGCATTAGACATGTTTTAG
Source organism: Solanum sitiens (assembly GCA_016801875.1). Lineage (NCBI taxonomy): Eukaryota > Viridiplantae > Streptophyta > Magnoliopsida > Solanales > Solanaceae > Solanum > Solanum sitiens. The sequence continues at coordinate 1,492,242 of JABWTJ010000034.1, forward strand.
TCATAAAATGCAAATATTCATTTACTTTGAAATTAAAATATTATCATCCTGTTATTACATAAATTTATTTTATATTGAAAAGTTATAGGATTTTATTTATTTTTATGATACAATAGAACTAAATGAAGCATGTTTAACATTTTCATCTAAAAAGGGAATAAAATATCTTCTCCATATTGAATTCTTAAGTAAAGTACTGTTTATTCATGAAAATATGGGTAAACTGATATTTTACCCAACCCATTTTTACCCATATCAAATATGGCGGGTTGAATAATTACCCATTTTCAACTCGCCCACATTTGATCGAACCCACCCATTTGCCACCTCTACACATGATATTCTACATTGATAATGTCTTCCTCCGTTTTCAACCACACCTCATCATTACCCCATAATATGAAGCTCTCTCCCCCCCCCCCCCCCCATCTTCATCTCCACCACCACACACATGCCTACCCTCTACCTTCACCTCTTATAATATTTGTTCAAATTATATAAAAATACTTTTACGATAATAATTTTTACAACCTATCAAAAATAAGAAAATAAATAAGAAACATATGTATTCTCCTACAAATCATTTCTAAAATAATATTTTTAATCTTAACAAACACATCCTAAGTAATTATTAATCATATATACTCATAGTATTGCATACTAAAATTAAATACACTAATGGATGGATCCATGAATAGATGTTAATGGTCAAATAATATATTATTATACTCATGGAAACATTATACTATTAGATACTTAAAGCGACACTTTATACACATATAGAGTATTACTATTTATATATTAGCGAAAGATGATACATTTTTTTCAATAGTCATCAAGGTTCTTATTTTTAGTTCTTTTTTTTTACCAAAAACATACTACGGAATAATTTTATTAATTATATTTTAAAATTTATGATTAATATAACATTGTTAAAATAACAATTAGGAAAAAAATAAAGAAAATGTGCATACTCTTACTAATTAATTTAATTTTGGACTCTCAATTATCTAGGAGTTTAACTTGACTATCAGTATTTTATAGAATTACTTAACAATAAAGATAAAGACAGGCAAAAATAATTAATTTTTTAAATTTATTAAAATATTAAGTAAAATGTTATTTTATTATTAGAAGAGTCAAATTAAAGATAGCATTCACTATTTAATTTATTAATTATAATTAGTGCATATGAACTGATTTTCGAGAAAACTCTCGGCAAATAAGAGTGTGTTTGGTATGAAGGAAAACATTTTCTGGAAAATGTTTTTCAATTTTCCCATGTTTGGTTGGGACAAAAGTTTTGAAAAATGTTTTCCAAATCAACTCATTTTTCTCAAAATTAAGGAAAATGACTTCCCTTCAAAAATTAAGGAAAACATTTTTCAAAACTCTCCTCAAATTTCAAATTATATTTTTTTAGGGGAAAAACAACAATTTAAAAAAAATATTTTCAATTTCAAAATTTTATTTTTTCCACCCGATCCCTGACCCCACCGGCCCTCCCCCCCATCAACCCCACCCCCTCCCCCAAAAAATTAATTTTACTTTTTAGAAAATATTTTCAACTTCAAAATTTTATTTTTAAACTCCTAATCCCACCCACCCCCCCGGACAGCCCCCCACGCACCCCCAACCCCCCAAAAAACTAATTTTGTTTTTTAAAAAAACTATCAACTTTAAATTTTTATTTTTTCACTCCTACCCCCTTCCCCCTCCCCCCGCCCCACCCACTACCCCCCACCCCACCCCTACTACCACCCAAAAAAAATAATAATTTTGATTTTAAAAAATATTTTCAATTTCATAAATTATTTTTTGACCTAGTAAAAATAAAAGATGTCTTTCAAAAACATTTTTCATTCATAAATAAAACACTAAAAATCATTTTCGGAAAATATTTTCTACTCACCAACCAAAATGAGAAAATAAGTCCAAAATCTACTTGTTTTCTAGGAAAACATTTTCTAGGAAAACATTTTCCATGGAAAACATTTTCCTTCGTACCAAACACACCCTAAGAGGATAACATTTTCCTTAATTCCAATAATTGATTCTCTTAATTATTTATCATTTCTACCATCTTTTCTCATTATATATTATGTCAAATCATTTTGGACTTATATATTTATTAAAAAAATAATTTATAGGTTGAAAACTTAATATTAAAAAATAATATAATTTTTTGAAAAATTATTCTTAATATATGAAAATTGACAATAAAAATAAAAAAATCATTTTTAATAATGGACAAGTAAAAGACAAATGAAGTCTGTACTCCCTCCGCTTTTTCACTTGTGAAATTTTAACTTGACACACCTCTTAAAAAAATAATGATTGATATAAATGAATTTATCATTTTACTCTTATTAATTGATAAAGTTTTAAACTTATTTACTCACTATATTTTCTAGAAATATTAATTTAATATTAATATATTGAAGGCATAAGAGAAGAAGTTTTTTTCTTGATTTGTTAAATAAATAGGAAAAAAAAAAGAATCTATGAAATTTATGTCAAATGGAAGAGGGAAAAACGAAAGTGGACCAAAGCTCTTATGATACTTGTGACAAATAAAAAAGTGAGGTTCATCATATTCTTGAATGACAGGGCATGATTTGTAATAAAATAAAAAAGATTGGACGATTCTTAAAGCTCTTGCTGAGATACAAAAAATAAAGCAAGAAATACAATTTTTTGAAACAAGTTTATCTTGCAAAACCTTTTGTAAGACTTTAATAACATTTGTGAAAAATAGAAAGTGGGACCATTATATTCAGCATGGGCAAGACATAGTTTCTAGTTAAATAGAAAAAGAAAGATCTTTTTAGAAGGTCTTACTTAGATTCAAATAACAATGCAAAAGTTACAACATTTTTAAGCAAGCTTATCTTAATTATTTTTAGAAGACTTTAATACCTCCAAACTTAAATTTAATGTCAGAAAACAAACATGTTGTTAAGTACTTGAAACTGTCTTTTTTAATATATAAAATATATTATAGGAGTGATTTTAATACGTTAAAAATCCTGTTCACGTAACCATTATTGGATCTTTCACTTTTACATGCATGTATTATTTGTTTGAGTAATTTTATTTCATTCAAAATGGTATCAGAGTCAGGTTTGCTTGTTTCTCCATCATTTGTATCTCTAAGAAATACTGTCGAGCTTTACCAATCTTCAGATTGCAACTTTTTCAACATTTCTTTCTTATAATTTTCTTTAATTAACTGACATAAATTTCTTCTAACCAACCATCCAAGTTAGCAGCACTATCTCCACCCAAAACCAAATAAATTGTCTTAGTCTTCACTTTTAATTTAATCCCCAAATTCTATTTGACTGTTAAACTAACTTCTCTTCACGTGGTTTGAAAAAGCTTATTTTGTCTATGTTTCTCATACATATCATTCCAACCTTTTTAGTTTAGCTTATAATTGAGTTTTGGACGTCTCTACCTCCAATATGTCATTAACAAAAGTAAAGAAGGCATTATCGATGACAATTGAGATAAGTTCAAAGATACTTATCTTATAATCTTCATTTTATACTCTCTAATTCTCTACATCTGAATTCTTTTCTATCTTCGCTTTTTTCGTAACTTGCTATCAGAATCATCACTTCCACTCGAAGACCTCCAGTCTTCATCAGAATCCTCTTTATCTTTATGGGATGTTTCAAGTTTTTTTGGTTTTTGAATAAGTTTACACTATTTATTACAACAATATTTTCATTTCCAATTGTATTATCTTTAACACAAGAGTTAATGATTCATTTAATTAAGCCTCCTATCTTTTCTTCATAGATAATAACTTTTTTTATATGACTATTGTTGGATTTTTCACTTGGGCATATATTGTTACTTTGGGTGATTTTTTCCCCTTCAAATTAGTACCAGAGTCGAGTTTGTTTGTTCCTCTATCACTTGTATCTCCAATAAATACTCTAGCGCATATACCAATCTTCCAAATTGCAACTTCTCCAATATTTTTTTCCTATCACTTTCCATAATTAACTAACGTGGATTATTTCTAACCAATCCTCCAAATCAACAACACTACCTCCACATAAAACCAAATCAATTGTCTTAGTCGACATTTAGTCATGCGATATCATATCACGATATGATATCGTGAGATGAAATCAACGCTTGGACATGCGATTTTATGTTGATACCATCTCATGATCCCATATCATGAAATGTAAATTCATATTTTCCAAAAACCATGATATGAAATTATATGGGAATCCATATCATGATTTGAGATATTTTAATACAAAATTGATCCACGAGTTTATATTTTGTTAAAACAATTCCACATTTATATCTACTAACCATTTATTTTATATGTAAATAAAATTTATAATCACAACATTACTTTTTAAAATTTATTATTCTCACCGACATAAAATTTATTATTTTCACCAACATATAGTCACTTTAACTCACACTAATCGATTTTTGAGTAATAAATTTATTTTGTTCATTTACTCATTCAACATTACTTCTACCGTATTTTATTTATTACAACTATAATTATATCTATTTGAACATAGAGTGAAAAGTCTTCTCTTCATTTACTCTAATTAATTGTTATGAAAGTTAGGTTGTTATTTATACTTAATTATAAAATCTTGAAGAGCCCGTGAAAGGTGTTCTTTTCGTTTACTCCAATATATTGATGAAGTGAAAGTTAGGTTGGATAGACTTAAATGCATAATTATTTATGCTCAACAATAAAATTTTGAACATGCAAGTAAAAGTATTCTCTTATTTACTCCAATAAATTGATGCAATACTGAAAGTTAGGTTGGAAGGCTTAGTTGGTAGGCTTAAATGCATAATTATTTATGCTCAACCATAACTTTTAAGAGCCAAATAATTTTTGAGAAAATAATGTGATAAGATAGTTCTATGTATAAAACAATCCATAGTTATATACATTTCAACAATAAAACAAATGAAATTGACCTAAAAGTCTTCTATTATTTTCAAAGTGAGTTAAATACTCTCTACTCTTTCAATTTTTAATTTGTATGACTAGATTTATAGTTTTTCTCTAATTGGTTAACTAGATTTAGGAATAAACATAGATTTTATATGTTCTCATTTATTGCAAGTTACTTTGTTACTTCATCTGTTCAATTTATGCGACTCACTTTTCTTTTTAGCCAGTCCAAAAAAACATAACACATTTTCTTATTTGATAAATATTTAATCACATTATCCCTATTTTATCCTTCTTGAATCACATTATTTCGATAGTTGCACTCTTTTAATTTAAAAAAAAAAGTTACTGAAATGCAGTAAAGTACAAATACTTTTCTTTTTCTGACAGTCAACAGTATTTTAAACACTTTTTTCAATACTTTACCATAACCTTTTCATTCTTTTAACCACTTTATCATAGTCTTTCGTTCTTTTACATTGTTGATAGAATTTGGAAGTACGTGAATGTAATTTTATTTTTATTTTTAAAAATTTAAAGAATGCACTATCAAAAGTCGTCCTCACTTAAATATTTTTTGATGAATGTTTCTTCTTTTGAATTTACAATAAAAATAAAATACAAATTTTCAAATATAAACTTTAAGAAAGTAAAATTTTCTTACATTTACCAAAATGAAAATTTTACTTCAACATGTTGAATTTACAATGTCCCAACAAAAACTTATAATTACAAAAGTAAATTACATTTTGCAAGATTTTAACATAAACATTAAACAATCCAAAATTAAATTAAATTTGCAAAGTTCTAATATAAACATCAAAATGTACAAAAACATAAGTTGTTTTAATACTTGTAATCCCATCACGGTTGAAGTAGAGTTAAAACTTGATTAACAACATCAACATCTGAACAAACTTGAAGTGAGAGATTATTTTCTCTTTCAAGTCCTTCTTTGTTGATATGAGACACTTTGCTGTTATTGCCACCTTTCATCACCTCATTCATATAACATTGCAAAGTAAAAAATATATGATTGAGTCGTTCTACATTCATTTCATTGAAGGATTTTTCAACAACCTCCACTAATTCATCAACGTTTGAAGGAGCATTTTGATATCGAAGAGATTGAATTGCTCTAAAAATTCAAGGTCCAAAACGTTAAGATCATGACTATTAGGGGGTTTAAAGCATAAATTAATATCAAATTCATCCCGTTGAACGGCTTCCCTGAATTCCAAATCATTAACACCAATATGTGGTCTTGAATTATCTTGTTGGATGAAAATGGATGCACTTGACGTTGAAGCTGACCATTTTGATCGAATAGCTGGAAGAACTTTCTCTATCAAATAAGCTCTTGTGATATCTTTAGTAACCGATAAATTTGTTTTGTTTCGATAGTTCCTGTTGTTCGATTATTGTTATTCCGTTTAGCTGGCCTTAACTACAAACAGAAAAATTCGTATTTTTCTCGAAAATAACTAAACTGCATTAGCATCAAATCTAGGACATGCAACTGCCGCCTAAACATAACTTTTATGATAGAAGTTTAGTTTTTCAAGAACGATATAGATTAGACTCTTCTTCTTTGGGAAGAAGATAATAACTTTCAAATTATTCGATAAGTAAAATCATTTTTCATCAATATGGTCATAATTAAACATGTCTATAAATATGAAATTTGAGTGAAGTGTACTCTGATCAATCATTGAGGCAAAATTTAAGTCTCATCCTTTTGTTTTCTTCGGTCAAGTGCGGTTTAATGGCGTTGATAGGCCTAATTGCACCTTCTTTTTCACATCGAAAAACTGTTGATTTTGCCATATTTATTACAAAAGAATGAGATTGAATATTTATTCGACGACACAGTGAAACTTCTTTGAATTGGTTGATATCGACTTGTATGCATTTTCTCCCAACTCTATTTTTAAGATTATATTAGTAGAAATATTTAACGTGTCACTGTTAGCAAAACATAATCTAGTTTGTCTCAAATACGATCGATAGTACTTCTTGATGTGTTGAACAAAATACTTTCTTTCTTTACATAATCATGTTTATTCATTCTTACTTTCTTTCAAAAGCCACTCCGCAATTGATTGACGCTTGTTCAGATTCAATCGCTTTTTGTGGTAATTGGGTCATCTGTGTAACGTCCTAAAACAAACTAAGGTGAACTAGAGATTCGTGGTTGCTTCTTGAGTTAATTTTAAGTTAAAATGAGTTACATTAGTGTTCTTAAGCAGTGTGTCAAGTTTGGTTAAGTTTGAAGGTCAAACGACTAAGAACGTCCATGACGTTCGAAAGGTGTGCCTTAGAAAGTACTTGTGTGTCTTGATGTGTTTGAGTGAGTTTTACGTGTTCGTTTTAATAGAAATTGGTGTGGTATGTTCCTAAGACCTAGATGACTTAGTTTAGGGGTTTAAAGTTCGAGTACGACCCCACCTAGGACCCACAAGGGGGGCCTAGAGAAGGGCCCAAGACTTGGACCAAAACTGCCTAGGCAGTTTCCACCAACGAGACCAAACAACGGCCAGTAGGTCAACCTACGGCCCGTTGCCTTGGTCCGTCGATTGGAACTGCAAGGGAAGTTGTCCAGGCTCAAAATGGAGCCAAGTACCAAACCGCGAGACCCAACCAACGGACCATCGGTGGACAGACGGTCCGTTGGTCCCCAACCGTCGATTGACACTGTCCAAAAGCTGTGAAAAATCTGCCAAGTCTTGGGGTGTTTGGTAAATTCACGCCAAGTATTTTATGACCCTAGGGAGTTATTTTTAGGGTTATTTAGATATATTAAAGTATTTCAAACCCTAAGACCTAATTTTAGACCTCATTTCCCAAAACCTCAAAACCCCTCTCCCTTAGAATTCTCTCTCAAGTCTCTTTGGAAGCTAGAAGTCAAGAAGATCTAGGAGGGATGTTGGTGGGCGTTTCTTCATCAAAAATCTTTGGGATTTCTCTTATCTAAGGTATGATATCCATCCTTGAACCTTCTTACATTCCAAGGATTCAATTCTAAAAGATTTCAAAAAGGATTTTCAAACTCTACTTTCTTCTATCTTTGATTCTAAGCATGGGTCTTCTTGTAAAAGTGTTTTGACGATTCAAATGTGTATTCTAGCATTAATTGATGATTTTAATGTCAAAAACCTAATGAACTCATGTTTATGCATATTTTAAACTTTTAGCTTAAGAAATGGGTTAAATGAGCATGTTTGCGTAGAGAATGAGCTTTGGTTTTCTTGTGTTGTTATTTTGGTTTAGCTACTTCCCTAAGGGACTTATTATGATGAAATATTGAGAAATTGATTATAGGTGATGATGGCTTGGTTAAATGGTGAGTTGTTTATATTGTATAGTTCTTATTATAAATTGCTCTTGAGTGGTATGATCCACCTTCTTGGTGGAGGTGTTTATTTGATGAACTTGATATTACTTAGTATGTATTGTTAATGTGGTTTTGAAGGCCCAATGGGTGAAATGAAGAGATATTGTAAAATGGGTCTTGTATTGTGTTTTGTGAAGCTTTAATTGTATGTTGACCTAGATTATGTCTAAATGAAGTATATGATTATGTGAAGCATGTAAAGTGTGTGATTTGATGAATGAAGGTCTAAATCATGTATAGAAGTAATGTCAATGAAATGATGTTTATGTGCAAGGTGTGTTCACATGTACACACACTTAATTGAATGTAATGAAGCCAAGTTGAGTAAAAAGGGAAGTCTTGGGGTGAACACTCTTCGTGAGTTGAGATGAAGTGTTTAGTAGAAACCTCACTACATCCTAAGAGCTTTCTAAGATAGGTTGGATGATGAATGCCCTTCGTGAGTTGAGATGTGGTGTTCACTACTTATCCTTAACCTAAAGTTTATAATGTTAAGAATCCGTTGAGAGTTATGCCTAGCACCGAGAGGATATGAAGGAGAGGTGGTTACACTTCGTGAGTTGAGATGTTGTACTCCAATGTACCTCTTGAGATGAGTACTCCTCGTTAGTAGAGAATGAGTTACTTAGTAGATATCTCCTTATCCCTTAACTATGCGCCCGCATAGGTGTAGCTATTGGGCAATCCATGTAAAAGCTAAGAGAATTAACTCACTCTAGGCAAGCGAGGATCCCTCATCCGATAGGGGTTAATATCGGGATTCCATGTCTAGCTTTCATGGTATATGTCGGTTAAGCTAACTCCCACAAAAGTAATGAAAGTACTAAGTCTTCTAAAAGAACGTGCTACTTATGTAAATTGAATGAACTAAGTCTTCTAAAAGAACGTGCTACTTATGGTAGGTGGTGGTATGGGACGCTATCTATCCATTACACTAAGTAGGACCTTTTGAAAGGGAAGACTTGGTGCCAAACCTTCTAAAAGAGTGTACTACTTAGGGTAGGTGGTCTCATGGGACGCCACCTACTCATTGCACTAAGTAGGCATTCCGAAAGGAAAGTCTTTGGTGTTTTGTTGGGTGTTCTTCTAATGTCTTGTGATTGAGTGGTGACTTGTTCTCCCGAGGTGAGTAAGGTCATGGTGGGTTGTTTTAAGGAACTCCTTGGTGTGTATTGAAGGATGTGTTTAGACGTTTTCTTCATGTCATACCTTGGAGAGTCTTAGGATAGCCTCGGTTGAGAAACTCCTACGGAAATGAGTTCACTTTCTCATTGGCAATACCTTGGAAGTTCAACATTGTAGGAGTCTTTTAGTTCACTGTAATGGTCTTAGTAGTTCATTGTAATGTCAAAAATAAGTTTACTATAAAATTTGGGAAGTTCACCGTAAATGCTCCTTTTGGTTAAAATTATGGAAATCCTTCTTTAAGTGTTATATGATGTTTCTTATGTTGTTTTGCTTCTAAATTCATGAATGTTATAATTATTTGGCATGAAGTTTATTTTACTAAAATGTCCCTTTTTGCATTATTTTGCATGTGCCATACTTAGTACATTGTTTTGTACTAATCCCATACTTTTCTATACTCTATAAGTATAGGTTGTTGTAAGCTTTTGAAGGTTTGAAGGTGAAGCTTGGGAAAGTTCCTCTCAAGACAAAGTATGTCCTCATATATTTGAGGGCATAAGTCATTTTCTTAGTTTCTTATTAAGACTTATTATGTATTTCTCTTATAATGTAAATGGCCGTGTCCCTAAGATATTATGTCGTGTCTTTAAGTTGGCTTGTGACGATGAGATTCTCTAAGTATTTTATGAAAGGCTTCCTTTATTTAATTATTCGTGAAAAGTTTTAAATTCCGCACAACTTTTCATGTCTTATGTAATAAACGATAGTTAAAGGGCTTGTACAAGGCCCCAAAGGGTCAAGTACGCCCCGTCATGATTCGAGGGTTATCCCTAACTTCTAGGGGGTGCTTGAGGGTCGTGACAATCTGAAAATTCAACACTCATTTTAAGATTTTCGATTGAAAAAAATGTAAAAGGAAGAATTGAAAAATTAAAGATGAAGTATCTCTACTTATATGAAGTCCATTAGCTAATATTTAAAATTTGACAAATAATTAGCGTTAAAAATTTTAAAAAATTATATTTTCCCGCATTTTTTTATATGATCAAGTTTTTGAAACTACAATTAAAATCATGAAAAAGAACTACTTTTACCTGCAATGACAAAAATTTCATCATTTTGGAGTCTATCTTCATCATTGAAAGACTAAGAGAGACAGAATGGAGAATGCAGTAGAAAGAGAAATAATTTATAATGGATGAGGAATAGATATGACGTGGTAGACGCAAGTTGTATGAGACTCTTCTTAGAATTGGCCAAGTGGATTAAGAGGGACAAGTTGTATGAGACTCTTCTTAGAATTGGTCAAGTGGATTAAGAGGTCTCATTTTCAGAAAAATGGACAAATCCATTTCTATCTCTTTCCTTCAACTTTTTCTCTTTGATTCAATTTTTCATCATCTATTCTTTTTTTTCTTCTTCTTTTAAAAATAGTTTTATTTATAAAAAATGTGAAAATTTAGTCTAATTCATTGTACTTTTAACATTTAATATTATTTTTCTTTCATGTATTGATTATTTACATTACTAAAAATAATTATTAAAAATTATTTGTCAATTAATAAATTAAATTATATTTTTATTTTTATTTTCGTTACACTAATAATTAATTATTCTTAAAAATATAAATAAAATTTGTAAAATTGCAAAAACAATTGTTAAGGAGTAATTTAATAAAGTATCGTTTTTATTAATAAGTTTATAAATAATCCGTAAAAGAAAAATAAATGACTAATAGGAAAACGAAAGGGGTATAAATTATTATTTTTTTCTCTTTCAATAATTTCATATATACTTAAATTCATCAAATATTCACAAGAAAATATAACGGAAAGAGCATCAATAATTTGACAAACAATTACATAAGTTTTTGTACTATTTAATGTTACCAAAAATCGAAAGTTTTTCATAAACACTTAGATATATACATACTCTTCCGTCAATTTATATGATATCTTTTTATTCTTGAAATCAAGCAATGTGAAATTAAATTAATATTTTAAAATATATTTTTATTTTCTATATTAACATAAGAACTACAACTTATAATGTTTGTTCATAAATCGTCCTTCCCACTAAGTTGCAATTCAACAAAAAATACTATAAGTTGCAATCTTAATCATGTTAGCATACGAAAAAAATACATTTTATAGCTTGAATTTCGAGATTTTTTTTTTGAATAAAATGATGTAAAAATGAAAAAGAAAGAATTTATTAATGTAATTTAAATACATATTTATGTTTATCCTAAAACTAAAACAATTAATTTTTATGAGGTTAAGTGCACACATCTTAGTTTAACTTTTTTAAGTACGTATTATTAGACTTCAAATTTAAATTAGTATCAATATATTTATCTCTATTTGATTTTTGACAAATGAGTATTATGAACTATAAAAAAGGTAAGGGAAAATAAATATTAATTTTAAGAAATAATGAAATGTTGATTTTAATATAGTACTATTTTTTTTTTCCTTTGATCTTGTTATTTTAAATTTATGTAATGAAATATATTAGAATTAAAAAATAATAATATCAAGTACTTCGTATTAAAGAGAGGGGTAAATAGAAGGTGGGATGGAGTGAGAAGAGAAAGGGATAGATTGAAAAGACATGAGACCTACAAAATGTATTTTTTTATTGGCCTAACCCATTGATGACCTCTTAAACTTGGCACAAAATTTCACTTAGACACCTCAAGTGGGTGATGTTCATTTTAGACACCTCATGTAAGGTCTCGTTGTGTCATTTTGACACTTTTTGCTTATATGGCTCAGTGAGTGTAATACACTTACTCAGCGCGCATGAAAAAACTGTTTAGTCGAATTTTTAATTATTTTTTTCTTCTTCTTTCCCATTTTCAGCCACCATTTTTGCAAACTTAAATATCCAATATGGTGAATAAAAATAGATACAGTAAAATGATGAAAAATGATGGAAATTATTTTAGAAATTTAGGAGTAGACCCATTTCAAGATTAAATATTAAATAATTCATGAGATTCTTTTTTTGAAAGAATTTAATATTTAAGGAGGAGTAAGTTTAATTTTTGGTGAATTATAAATCTGCTAATTAGAGTAAAAAAGAATTTTTTTTTTTGAAGAAGACACTAATAAAAAAAGGTAGAGTATGTAACTTCACCCAGATGTTTTATCAAAAAAGAGATGGAGGTACTTGGAGAAGACAATGGAGTGGGGAAACGAGTATGTGCAGATTTTCTTTAAATGAGTAGGAGTATTTGGAGAAGCCGGGGGGAGGGGGGCAGGTGTTTCTGCAAATGGGTATGGGTTTTTGGAGAACACAATTGGGGGGGTGGGGGGTGGAGGTGTTCTGCAAATGAGTATGGATTTTTGGAGAAGACAATGGTGGGTGGATGGGAGGGGGGGTCATGTGGATTTTTATTAATTTAATTTGTTTTAAGAAAATTATTTGGGCAAATATCCACGTGTCATTGAATCACTGTTTTCTTTATATTTATACTCAAAATTTATTATCTACAAATTATTTTTGACAAATATCGTCATTTAATTCGTCACTTTACACGTCGTTCGCGAGTGTAACACACATACCTCATAAATTTTTGTTGATTGACAAAAGAGTGTCAAAATGACACAACGAAACCCTACATGAGGTGTCTAAAATGAACATCGCCCACTAAAAGTTGCCAAGTGATATTTCGTGCTAAGTTTAAGGGGTACAACTATTACATGATATACCCATCCATCATAAATGTTTTCAGTAGAAAGAAGAAAGAGAATTAAATATATTGGACTCTTTTGAATTTATATTAATGACTGATGTGACATTAACTTATGAGGAGAGATAAAAGTCATAAACTTTTCTATTCAATGTGAGATGTAGTATTTTTTTTATTTAACAATTTAGACTTATTAATAAAGGTATTTTCGAAACATTGTTGAGTTTTTTCAAAAAATTTTTAAGTTTGTGTCAAGTCAAATTACCTCATATAAAATGGAATGGAGGGAGTATATTTTTTTCGAAATTAGAATACAATGCACATAACTTGTCATGATGATTTTGGAATTTCGAACGAAAATTTAGTGATTGTGCCTCCATTGATTAACAGGAAATTATCGAGTTCAAAGTGAGAAAATTGTCTGTACTATGTGGGAGGATTATATTAAAGACTCGTACACTACAATTTATATTTAATTATTTTATTAAATTAAAGTTAGATAAAACAATTACTTAAGTGGAGAACAAATAACTTTGTAATAATTTATTATGCGATTTTATAAATTTTTGTTTATTTTATAAGATTGAATAAACAATTGGGGCTATTTTAATAGTTTTACAATTTATGAGACTTTTATGTTTATGAGAAAATATAAAATACTAAAATTCCATATTCCATATCCAAATAAAAGTTCAATTTCATCTCATTATTCCATATTGTGATACCATATTATGATTCCATATCGCATGGCCAAATGGGCCCTTAGTCTTCACTTTTGAAATTTAAATTCTCTTCGACAATTTAAATAACTTCTTGTGATGGGGTTTTGAAAACCTTTTTTTGTCAACGTTTACTTACATTTCTTTTCAACCTTTCTAGTTTAGCTTATAATTGAGCTGTGGTTGTTTTTACCTTAATATGTCCTTAATAAAAATAAAAAAATACATCATAAATTGATTAACAACTGAGGGCTTTAAGAATACTTGTCTCATCCTTTTCGTTTAATAATCTCTAAAACCCTAAATCTAAATTCTTTTTCAGCTTCACTTTTTATTGGTTGCTTTCTATCACAATCATCACTCCCGCTCGAAAGTCTCCACTCTTACTCAGAATCTTCTTTATATTTAAGGGGTCATTTTAGGTACTTTTGATTTTTGATCAACTTAACATCATTCATTTCATAAATATTTTCATTTTCAATTGCAATACCTTTAATCAATGGTGGATCCATGATTTTTGTTGAGGGGGTCCGAAGTATGAAGAAGTAAATTCGTAAAAAATTTACAAGATGAAAAATCGAGAGGGATGGAAGGAAAATAATAATTTTAATTCGTTAAATTTAACTTATATTTTCATGTTGTGTTTATGTTCTTCCTACTCTTACTCTGCTCCATGAGCTTTTAAAATTTGTAGTGGTTTCTTCCTTCCATTTTGCAATATTCTACTTTTTTGATTTTTTTCCAAAATTTGAATTAATGCACATTCAATCGCATGTTACATTAAAAACCAACAAGATTCTTTATAAAAGTGTGCATATTCAGAAGATAAATAAATGACATCGTCGATTTTTTTAATTTATTTAATTCAATTTATTAGGTAAGTCATTCGTAAAAATAAATAAATTATGAACCAATCAAATAAGTTTAATTTAGTTTTAATCTCTTTAGAATCGACTTGAAAATAGTAAAAAGGAGATACAATGAAATTAAGAGAAAAAATTCATTCAAATATATTTTACTAAAAGAATATTCACAACTTTTAAATTTTTCCATTCGGTTAATCTTAAGTTACTTATAATAGTTTTCTAATTCAATTTAAAATTTAATAACAATTCATCATTTTCTCACAGAGTTTTTTGAGCTAGAACATGAGAAGAGAGTATCGTAGAAATAAAAACGAGCAATATAAATAAGAAGAATAAAAAAAACATAAAAAATTTGACTAATAAATTTTAAAGGAAATAACATTATATATATATATATATATATATATATATATATATATATATATATATATATATATATATATATATATATATATATATACACACACACACACACACACATACTTTTTGATTAAATCCAAAAATATTGAGGTATTTCATAACTTCTTCTTTAGCGTTCGGAAAAACTCGATTTGTCAACATTTTTCATATATTTCTTTTTCAACCTCTTTAGTTTAGCTTATAATTGAGTTTTGGTTGTCGATATCGCTAATGTGTCCCTCAAAAAACTAAGTAATACATCATAAACTGATAAATATGTGTTTTGAAGTCTTTTTTGTAAATAATTAAAAAATAAGTAAGGAATATATGATAATGTGTCCCCTAAATCATGTGTTATTTTCCTTGTATCTATGAAATTTGACTACATATAAAAATAAATTGTTTGGAGATTTGTGTGGAGGAGGGTGGAAGAAAGAAGTAAAATTTGTGGTGATTTTTCGGGGGGGTGGGGGGTGGTGGCCTGCGGCTGTAGTGGCGGCGTTGATGTAGGTGGAAGAAAGAAGAGGAGAAAAAGTAAAAAAAAAAATAAGGCCAAAATTCTTATTTTCGAAGTCTTTTTGTATATTTGGTAGGGTCACATAAGAGCCATTGGATCAAAAGGTTATGAATACTTGGATTAAACCTTGACCATTGTCCTTGGACCAAGGGGCAGACCCACATGAGTTTCAGGGGGGTCATCCAAACCCTCTCGGTAAAAAGTTATACTGTATATATAACGTAATTTTTCTGTATTTCTCTCTCTCCTCTCTCTCTCTCTCTCTCTATATATATATATATATATTGAACCTCCCAATTACAAGGAGAAACTGATAGCGCAGTGACAAGTCCCACTGAAATTAAGTTTCATGTCCACTAGTTTGAATTCTTGTGATAGCATTTTTTTTTCCTATTTTAGTTTCAGTTTTTTTTCTAGTTTCAGTTATGTTCTTCACGATTTTTTTTAGCTTTTTTTTAATCTTAAAAAATGTGCTAAAAGTGTGGTTTTAAACCAATAAAATTAAAGAATCACATTTCTAAAGTCTCATTGACACGTTTATACTTTTATTTTTTGAACTCTTGAACGAAAATGCTAGGTTTGCCAGTGCTTGCACTAGGTTTAAAATTGATTGGACAATCAGAATCGAGTTTAACAAATTCAATCATTTGAGTCATTTGGGAAGGGGAAAATTTCATATATGGAAAACTGAATTTATGAAATAACATTATATGAGTATAGTTTTACATAATTACATTATATGGGTATAGTTTAGTTTGTTATGTAGCTTTTAATTTGAATAAAGTATTTTTTTTAAAAAAAATGTACTATATTTTACTTTTCCATTAAATAGTAACAGTAGCCTTAAATACGATAACAAACATTTACGTAATGTCATGATTTAAGCTAAACATTCATAATCAAATATTTTCTCAAAAAAGAATTCTATAGCGACATAAAGACCATAAAAACTTATTTCCAGGAAAAACTCTTTAATGTATGTAAAGTTTATATACGAATGTAAATAAATTGAATATAAATTATTTAATTTATACCAAATTGTAAAGTAATTATCATATACATATACAAGTAATTGTATATGTATAAATAAAAATATGAATATAGTACTTGTATATACACAAATCCCTCAAGCAATTTTGTGTATAATAACATAAAATACAAAAAAAAATTGTGATTTAAAACAACTTATTATACAATAATTGTACCAGATTTTTAAAAGTATTTACTTATATACATATATAACTAGTTGAATATACAAAAAATTATATATGCATAAACAAAGTTTATATAGGAATGTAAATAAAATAAATATACAAAAAATTGTATATGTATAAACAAAGTAATATACGAATGTAAATAAAATGAATATAAATTGTTTGATTTGTATCAAATTGTAAATTAATTATTATATACATATACTTGTATATGTATAAATAAAAATATGAATATAGTACTTGTATCTACGCAAATTCCTCGAACAGTTTTGTATTTAATAAAGTAAAATACAAAAAAAATTATGATTTAAAACAAATTATTATACAAATAATTGTATCATTTTTTTAAAAGTAATTACTTATATACAGATATAACTAGTTGAATATACAAAAAACTTTAAGTGTGAATATAACAACACAAAGACCTTGATCTATTTTGTATATTATAATCCAATGTACAAACAACTATATACACAACATTCAAATCGACAATTCTTACAGATGGAGATGAATCTTCCATTCTGATTTTGAGAACTTGTAATATGATAAAAAAGAAAGTTTTTTTTTTTTAAAAAAAAGAAAATATGAAAAACTAAGAAGTATAATACATATACAATTGTTGATGAAGGAAAAAAAATAGATTCATGGGTTGATTTTGGCGGTTACCTACGAAAATTAAGACGAACATGGGAGGGAGAACGTGAAATCTTTCGAAATTTGAAATTCAAAATAGTTGTGGAAGAGTGATTTTAGGAGAAAGAAATTTAATGGGGATAGGAGAGATAAAATTAATTTTGTATAAAATTATATACAAAATCATAAATAGATTTTTTACTGTTGGTATACAAATAGGTGGTGGGTCCCATTAATTATGCAAAAAAAAATGAAACTATAATTACTGAAAGTAAATAAATTAAACTATAGCCTTATTAATTAATTACTTAGTATAGTTTTTCATCCCACGTAATTATCCCTTTGGGAAGTGTAAAAACTAATCAAAGTAATAATGAAAAACAAAAAGTACAAAAAAAAAACAAAATTAAATTATGAAAAAAGACCTTACTATATATATATATATATATATATATATATATTGGACGAGTACTTTTAATACGTCAAAAATTAAGTGTTCACATAACCATTTTTGAATCTTTCATTTGTGCATATATTGTTAGTTTGAGTAATTTATATCATTCAAATTGGTATCAGAGCCAAGTTGTCTATTGTTTCATCATTTGTCTATCCAACAAATACTGTCGAGCCTTACCAATCTTCGTATTTCAACATTTTTCCTATCCTTTTTTTTAATCAACTAACATAATTTCTTTTAACCATTTCTCCAAATCGGCAACACTACCTCCGCCTAAAATCAAATCAATAATTTTAATTTTCTCTTGTGATTCCCAAATTTCCGTTGATAGTTTAAATAACTTCTCTTCATGGGGTTTGAAAAAGTTCCTTTTGTCTACGTTTATGTTATACTTCTATTTCAATCTTTTTCAGTTGAACTTATAATTAATTTTATCGTATATACCTCCAATATATCCTTAACAAAAGTAAGAGATGCATCATAAACTAATAAACAATTGAGACGAGTTTCAAGGATAATTATATCATTCTCTTCGTTGTATATTCTCTATAACCTTATATCTGAATTCTTTTCATCTTCACTTTTTTGATAACTTGCTATCACAATCATTACTTTCACTTAAGTGCCTCTACTCTTTATCAGAATCCTCTTTATCTCTATGGGGACGTTTCAAGTACTTTAAGTGTTTGGATAAGTCAACACCAGTTATTTCACCAATGTTTTCATTTTCAACTGCAATATCTTGAATATAATAGTTATTTAATAAAAGAGAAAATGGTCTAAAATTTCTCTTCGATCTATATCTAAAATTTCAACTACACACTCCAACTTCACGGGTGTCCTATCACCCCTTGTACTATTTTAAAGTAAAATTTTTCGCTCTTTAAATGCTGAAACGCAAAAGAAGGTATAGCTCACCCTCTTTGAGAGAAGTGAAAGGCAAAAATACTAATTAAAATTATAGTATCTTCCTTATTTCATATTCATTTTTTGTTTTTTTTAATAAAAAAAACTTTTCTTTTACCTTCTAGGGAAAATGCACAAGTACACCCTTAACTTATACGCGAAATCTCAACGACACACCGTAACTATACATAAGTCCTATTACCCCATGAATTATTTTTAAGTGTAATAAACACACCCTTAATACAACTTAAAACCTACATATTCACTCACATGATGGGAGGTGTTTTACACTCGCCTCCAAGTCATCATTATGTCAGCGTCACGTCAATAAATGATCAGATCTATAAAAAATCTATGCCATTTGATTCCTTCTTCTTCATTATCAACACCCTCACCATAACCACTAAATTCACTTATTTTAATCATTAAAATTCATAGACCATGAAAATTATAACCCACCACCAAATTTATCCCTTCACTACCACCGGATTCAATATTTATCAATTTATTTTTCTTTGAATCCAAATAACTTTCATAAAACATGGTCCAATATCTCCATTATAGAAACTACAAAATTTTGAACTCTAATTCAAGAAGAATTCAAAATTGAGGTCATTTGTTTCTGATTGAATTTGGGAATAATACATAAGTGTCACGCCTCGAGTCTACACCCTGGATGTGATCGACACTCAATGAACATTGTTGGCCTTGAGCTGACCCTTGACCTGGCTTACTTAACTCAACAGAAGACTTAACTCAATGACATAGTATCATTCAATAACTTAAAGAAAATAAGTTGGCCAAAATGACACTTAAGTCTCATAATAGAATATCTGCAATACAAATAATGAGAGACTCAAAAGTGTGTCTGACTGTCTATGAAGCCTCTATAATACTAATATGGATGTAAGGACACACCCCACAACATCCTATAAAAGAAATACTGATAAGCCAGTAAGTGTGTCCTCCAGAATGCAATGAGGCTCACCACTGACTCCGAGTGCTCAGCTGGATCAATAAGGAGATGGATGATGCTGATCCTGGTTACCTGCGTCTACATCATGAAACGATGCAGGCCAACTGGCATCAGTACATTGAATGTACGAGTATGTGAGTTGGAATGCTAACAACAACTTAAGCTTGAAAGAGTAAGAAGGAACACTTACCTTGGCTCTGCCCAACTCATGAGTAAATAGACTTAATATATAAAGCAATAAGACACTTGCAATAAAACACTTAGTTCGTTAAAGAAAATGCAATAACAAACTCAACTTTACTTATATATGAAATAATATAGTTTATGTGGGAGATTCTCTAACCGACAACCATCACTATGAGCCTAAATGGTGATACAATGTCTTGCCCACGCTTCTAGAATTGTCCTATACTTTGTCGTCGCATAGAACTACTTAGTGGATGCAGTAGCTTAACTTACGTGATCATCTAAAAAGTATGACCCGTTAATACCCATGATGATTACATAGTGCTCATGGAGACTTGAGTTAATATGAATTCTCATTCTCACATTGGTGCTCAATACTACTCCCAAAATATATACTTTAGCTCATGCTTTTTAAAACAACTTCCTTCTTTGGGTCGAGATAATTGCTCAACGCTTAGCTTAGGAAAGCCCTCTTGAAATCTATGTGCCCTTTCAAAACTCTTTTACAAATCTTAGTTTCCTCTTATCTTAACTTTGTTTTAAGACTCAAGACTCTTAGGGAATACTTAGTTCCCTTGTAACTTTTGAGAAATGAGCTCAACTCTTTACTCTTTACTTAGCTTGAAACTTAAGTCTTAAATCAACTCTTATGGAATACTTAGTTCCCTTACATTTCTTTGAAGGAAGAACTTCGACTCTTTACTCCTTACTTAACTTGAAACTTGAGTCTTAAAACAAAGTTAAAACGTTTATTAAAGACTTTTGAAACTTTAAGAAACTTTTCTTTGACTTACTTCTTAACTTCTAGACTTAACTCTTAACTTCTTTGACTTTAATCTTAACTTTCTTTGAATTGAATTATGGATTCAAGGTTTATGATCTCATGTTTATGGATGATTTCATGATGTTTAGATGTACCTTAGAGTGTTGGAATCAAATAAGAAACATGGGTACATCACTTAGGAACTAGTACTAAAGAGTGGGAAATGAATGGGGTGCACTGGCGTCCTTGGCGCTCTGAGAGGCATGGGGCGCCAGGCCCCAAACTTCAGAGGCCAAGTTGGAGCGATCTGTCTGGCGCGATGCCCCAAGACCCTACGAATAGAGATTATCTTGTGGGGCTATGGGAGGCGCGGCGCCCCAAGGCTCTACGAACAGACATTTTGACTTTTCTCTTTCGTTTTTCATATTTAAACCCTCTAAACTTCCATGGTTCTTTCCCCAAACACTTAGGATCATTAGTACCCTCAAAACTCAATAGATTTGACTCGAAAAACAACCCGAAAATATGAATCAAATCAACACTGGTCATGTAACAACTCAACCAATGAGAATTCAACAATGTTTTTCAAGAACTTCACTTTTTGTCATTCAACCAACTCAAAATCACTGAATTTAAACAAGTTGGTGTGTAGGTGAACTAACCCAACACGAAAATATCTCACATACCTTGATAGGGATCACCCCCGACGAATTCTACTCACAAACCTTGGTGTTCTTGGCGAATTCTTGAATTTTCTCCCTTTCCTTCTTTTTCTCTCTCTTATTCAAGCCCTAAGCATTAAGGTTAATTTTCAATCTGAACTAAAATTTGTTTTTACCCCAAATAAACCCCTAAAATGAAATAGGAAATTAATTGGTGAAAAGAGTAGTCTGTCCTTCCTTAAATCCGGATTGGGACCTTCCTCAATCCTACAACCCAACTTCTGAAAGACATATATCCCTCATACGATATCAAAAATGCACAAACTCGGCCATGTTAGAAAGATATCTCCAAGAGATTTCCAAGCATATCAAGAACTACCTCTAACTCATCCTGAGCCAAGAGTTATGATCATTTTAAAATGACCAAAACTGTCTTTCTTAACTTAGGCAATTTTCCAGATTTTCCCCTTTCTTTCCAAAAAATGAATATTTTTAGTTTCTTAGCTTATTCCTAGCTATTTCAAATTGTGAGATGTTACAATCAGTACCCTCTAGACTATGACTGAAATCTCAGAGATACACCTAAACTTAACTAGAGTCCTACCTAAACTTAACTAAATCCTATTACCCCCTAAACTAATTTAAAATGGAATAAATACACCACAAACGTTGATATGTCATAGAGAGTGTGCACACTCTCTTGAAGGCAAATGATGAGTGAACAAATTAGACATATGTCTGTCACAACCCAGACCATCATGATTGGCACCCACACTACAACTCAGTAGGAGAACCATTACTAGCAATCAACCACAATAATTAATCTAAAAACAAAGGCATTTAAGTTACGGAAGCAAGTTAAATAACTAAACTAAGTTTCATTATCAATTAAAGATCTAATAACTAACTAACAATGCGGAAGATAAACCTAGAATCTGAAAGTCAATGTACCAAAACTAGAAGCGAGAACCAAATCTAACAAGAATCTCTAGTGAACTATCTAACTAACTAAAACAAGGTTTAGATCCGAAAATGATGGACATAGACTAAAGAAAATTCCATGACAGGCCGAACGATGTGGCTCACCCTTGAACTCGAAGCTATCACCGATCTCCTAAGTTAGGTCTGTCAATAATCGCGTGAAGATGCCCTGAACTCAACAAAAATAAGAGCAAGTGCAGAAATAGTACACAACCACCGTGTAATGGTAGGATCACGCGGCTATCATACTAGTGTAACATAAATAAGCAATTACAACATTATAACACATGCATAATATCGACATATTCAACACTATCATAAGAATCAACATCAAAATTCACATGCTTCATCACAGTTGGTCCTCTCACGGAACCTAAAGTCAAACTGTTAGCATGCCAAAACGTGGCAATCTGATCCCATTTTTATGCCAGAACGTGGCAATCGATCCCAGTTTTATGTCGGAACGTGGCAATCAATTTCAGTTAGTGTATCAAAACGTGGTAGCTGATCCCAATCACACATCACAATAACACATCAGGATTCACATTCAAGTCATGATTTCATGGTATCGATATTCATATATCTGATTCAACATCTATGATGAATATTACAACATACATACATATACAAGTATGACAACGAAGCAAAGCAAGTGTACATCACACATTCATAGAATTACAACCATCACCTACCTCGAAACAAGTTTGAAACCCAAGATAACTTGTTCCTTCCCTTTTCGGATTCGTTCCGCTTGTTCGTGGTCTACAAATAATAATTTAAATACGGGAATCAATCAAGAAACACTAAAATTCTAGAATACTAACAAACTATGAACCCTAGTTCAAACCCATGACCCCAACTAATCAATTTAGGGTTAATTCCACCATAGGATCTTCAAGAAATCCTTCCTTATCAATATTGACCCATTCTAAAATGTTCTACGGATGAAAAAACAAATTCGGGGAGTGAAAAACTTACCTCTAGCTTCGAGAATGGTGGAAAACGAGTTGCAATAGCCCAGGGGTCGTCTCTTAACTCAAAAAATCAAAAAATACAAAATAAGGATCGTCTAAGGATTTTTATTTACGATTTAAAATTTGTCATCCCGCTACAGTGACATACATCCCGATGTAGCAGCGTCGCTGCAGCGGCATGACGCGAGGCAGTGAGCTTACAATAGATTTTCAACTTCTCCCTTTCACAACACATTCTTATCCCACTACGCTCAGAAAGTTCCCTTAACACCAAAGTCAATTCCGGATGATCTACTTATCCAAATTTGATGTCGTAAAGTTGTACAAATTCCTTAATGAGTTATATATCTATTCATGTAATCAAATTCACATCTACTCCACCCGATTGGTACCAGATCTCCCTACCCCTGATGACTCCAATTTCTTCCAAATCTGGATAAAGTTGGGAAAATCTTAGTACTGCGAAAAAGTTTTTCAGGCCCCGTTCCACATTATCATTTCTATAACCATGAAACCCGATCGTTACAATGTCATTTTTTATTAGTAACTTTATAATTAGTTAGTACACATATTTATTAATATTAAAACTTATATATACTTAATTATTTTTATTTCTTTCTTTGTAAAATATTTAATTTAATTTCTTCTCAATTTAAACTTTTTTTAAAAAAATTAATTTATTATCTTTTCACTTTTAATAATTTAAAAAAATTATGTGTTATTTTTTTGTTAAGAAATAATAATTTAAAAGTGTTCTTTAATTTTAACATTTTTATTTTTTATGTTTTATATAATTTTCTTCACTAATTTTGATATTCGTTCAAAATTAACTCATTTTAAGTACAAGATATTTGAAATTAAATTTGAAATCAAATAAAAACGAAAAAGAAAGAAAATAAAATTGATAGAAAGGTAAAAAAAAACATTTCGATACAAGGTAAAAAATGTGTATTAAGCTAATTTAAATACAAAAAAAATTAAGAATAAAATTTAATTTTAATTTTTGAAAAATTTTAATTTTAATAAATTAAAAAAAATACTAATTTACACACTTGAAGGGCGAGTGTGTACAAACAACCAACATGGGTGGTTGAAGGTGCCACATCAACAAAAGATGAAAAAAAATATGAAAAAAATGAGTTTGCGGGTGGGGGTGGGGGGTAATAGGACTTTAGTTAAGTTTAGGTCTGATTGAAGTGAGAAGGGAAGAAAAGTAGGGATGGGGACATGGATAATTGAGCAGGGGATGGTAATTAAATGATATTGTCACGACCCAAAATGAGTCGTCAGCGGCATCCACACTTAACCTTCTTGGTGGGTGAACCAAGGAATCCAATCCCAATATATACCAATAATTCAACTATAAATAACAAAATAATTTGGAAGATCACAAACTTATTAACTATCATTTCCCAAAACCTGAAAGTCATCACAACAAGGACATCTAATCTCCATTTACTAAGTCTAAGAGTATCAAAGACAGCAAAATAAATGAAATAAAGTAATTCGTGTCCAAAAACTAAGGACATCAGGTAATGACCGAGAGAATCCAACCCAAGCTCGAATGAATAGCTCACCTTGAACCTAATATGTCGAGATTTGATAGTGTTGAGGGCGAGTCAAATTCGCCGGTACACTTGTTGCACTCCATAAAAGTAAAACAAAGAAAAATACAAGTAGGGCTCAGTGAGAGGCAACATGTACTGAGTAGGTATCATCGCCAACCCAAAATAGTAATTAATATACAAAGAATAATAGTATAAAATCAACTATAGCACTTAATAGGTGATAAGCAACAAACGACTTGAACAAGTGACAACTCAACCAAGTACGTAATCAATCACAATATCAAGCACACACGAGGACTCATGTCTCCACACCACGTTTGTTGGGAAATGGGTTCTTTGAGATTGAGTACATTAAATTAATTCAATATCCTTTTCCTTTAATGTTACTGTGTCGGAATGTGACACTCCGATCCAATTATACCGTGTCAGAATGTGATACTTCGATCCAATTATACCGTATCGGAACGTGAAACTTCGATCCAAGAATACAATGTCAGAACGTGACACTCCGATCCAATTATACCGTGTCGAAACGTGACACTCTGATCTAATTATACCATAAATTTTCATTTATTATCACCACTTTCAATTCATTGGTAATATTTCATCAAGCCTTCTTTATTCAAGGCATCACTTCGATAAAGAGGGTTCAAGAATATAAATTTCACGGTCTCAGGATTTGAGACCAATCACAAACCACACAACCAAATCACACAATCACACAGTCAAGTACATAGAGAACTTCACAATATTATTCAATGCATATCAATCACTATTAAGAGTTTACTATCAAATAGCATAAACCATAATCTACCTTCACCGAAGAATCGAAGTCAAGCAAGCTACTTCTTCAATACCTTTCCTTTCCTCAACGCCTCCGAACACTCCCAATCTATGCAATATAATATGCGTAATTTGTAAGTTAATTAGTCTATAGATACTCATATTACTCTATGTATAACCTAAACCCAAAAATCATCAAACACAAATCTATACTCAAGTTCCTAAAGTTCAAAACTAAAGGTAAGTCTTAATTTATAAAAATAAAATCTCAAATGCTAAATTAGCTCGAGAACAAAACTGCCCAACTTTCCAAGTTTTAGGAATCACCAACTGAATTTCTAATGATTATTTTGTCATTACACTATTATTATCACCCAAATTGTTTGACGATTATTACTCAATATTATCCATCAAACTTAAAAAGAAATTCAACCAAAAATTTAAGTAATAACTCCAATTTGTTTCTCCCATATTATAAGTATAATTTATAGTACAAAATTGGATAATAACTTAACAGTAAAAAGCCACCACAAGTGAGTTGGAAACAAATCAGAGAAGGTTTGAATCGTTACTTTCCAATGAAACTCATTCTTTCCAATTTCTCATCTCCTAATTACAATAAAATAATTATAATAATCATAAGACATTTGTTCATATTCATTAATAGATACAATATTATCTGATGCATTGGTTCTTTCATTGACGCCGCAGGTATGGATTCGTTTTGTTGTCTCATCTGATTCTTTCTTCTTCTTCTTTGTTTTTCAGATTATTTTTTTTAACCCTAATTATTATATAACCAATTATTAAAGTGATAAAAGTGACCCCGATTAATTTTAACGGTATATTCTTCAACTACAAACTAAATAAATTATTTAAACTACCCCACTAATTTCATAATTATAATTATGAATAGTCCAAAACACCCATTAAGAATCTATCGAAAAATATTTTATCAAATAAAAAGTTCTAGTACTCAAACAATCAAATGGGTTGTTACATTAGATACCAATTTACCCATCGTTCGTCCTCGAACGATCAAAAAAGGCGAGCGTAAGAAGGAATAGTTGTCTCAACAATTCCTTCAAATTATTAGTACCCAAGGTCTCGTATCAAAAGTATCAACCAACCAATTGGAGATCTACACCTTCTCTCATACAATATCTCATATGGGGTCATCTCAATACTCTAATGATAACTATTAGTATTTAAACTCGACTAACAACAAAGCAATTTCCACTAACCACCAGTATTAATCGTATTCACATCCTCAACATGTTCTCAAGAACCTTGGCACAACCATTTGGTGAAATCTTTTCTCACATAACCATGATAAGATCTCAAAACCAATACGGGTTATAATAAGTAGTGAACTTGAAACAACCACCAGACACTCATAGTGCACACACCATAATAAATCTTATCAATATTGTCTTCTCACAACATAAACTTTCCACGAGCTTAAGTTATAAAAATTTAATCTTTAGACATCAGATACTCATCAAGGGAGAACCAAACTTATCTAACCCAAAGAAAAAAAAGTTAAGTAACCATCCATCGAGCGATACACCCAAGCATACATAACCTCTAACTACATTGTCAAATTGCTAGATTAGTAGCTATTGTAAATAAACTTTAAGAATGAAAAAACTACAATGGTCCTCACATTCCATCACACATAACCAAAACATAATACCAATGATGAGATAAATCTTAAGTCTATCGAAAAACTATAAATTTTCATGGTAGCTCTCCTATAAATTCTAATAAGCAAAGTGGTACATGTAGAACCACTCAAATACTTCAACTAGACCAAGACAACACTAAATATGTCATATCGAAAATAACCAAGGTGGAATAACTCTAAATACTCCTTCTGTAGTGTCCATATCAAACATTTTCATTCAACTGACTCTATCTCTTTGATTTTCTAAAAACCCAGAATTCCCAATTTAGTACCTATTATAATTACACACATATACTTGATTTATCGAACCCCACATCCACTGAAGTCAACCCTCTTAATACTAACAAAATATCATAACCACATCGATCATCTACCTTACTCCCAAACCATCATTAGTATCAAAGTATTCTTATAAAATATATGTTCAAACTATGACTATCTCTCTTTCTATTTAAGAATTTCATGACAATTACGAGTTCCAAACAAGGCTAAAAACACTAATTTAAAATTTGATAGTACCTTTCCATCGGGATAAAATTATTAAATCAAACCCAAAGTCAACATCACACCACTTCCACATACCATGCTTTAGCTACCCTTCTAAACCATCACATACCTCATGCCAACACTTAGGAAAATTCTTGGCCACTCAAATTATTATATATACTCTAAGCTCATAACCTCTATTCATCATCAATTATCTATGTAACGCATCATAATATTCTATGTAGTCCCATCAATAGAGTATTATTAATCCAACTCTAAATTATTAATAATCATGTAGAATTATATCACACCTTGTGCATTATTCTTAAGTCATCTATCTTAATTTGAGAAATCTAACCCCACATAAAACTCTAAATTTTCATACCTCATTGTTTGTCACCCAAACCAAAACTCAATCTTTATAAAAGTTGATGATAAGTTCCTAGTAAGTATGTACCTAACTATTTCATATCTCACAGTCATATCTAAGCTTATAAGAGAAAATTCATACAACGTTCAACTTTGATCCATGTGTCTATATGAGAGGTTTGATTACTTCGCCTTTCTTAAATTCTACGCATGACAAATTTCAAATACCTTGAATGCTTCAATACACCATATTGTTGCTCATTTCGCTAACTCGCTTAGCAATCTTATTCCTTGAACAATAATCTATAATATTTTACCTTATACTCTAAACTAACGCTTTAAAGTGAAATCCTCCTTCGGTCCTTTAATAATCAAACGTAATAAAAAGAATTCAATCAAAACTATGCATTAGTCCTTTCATATGTTTAATATCTGATGTTAACAATATATTATTTATTTTTATTTTACCTCACAAATTCATATCTTTATAAAACATACCACCACAAAAGTAGATTCAAAATGAAACGTTTGAATTGTAAATCGAACAATGTAACTCAATCTCCTTATCTATCAACATGACTGATACCTTGAAGATTTTTATGAATTTACATATCTTAACTTATCGTTGATCGCCTCTTCATCGATCTTATCATATCATTCACTAAAAGTTCAATGCAGTTATTAATAAACTCAAAATCACAAGAGAACTTATCATCACACTCGAGTTGAGCGTATGTACACTCCTTTCTTAAGTCTTATTCGATAGCTTTTAACCAATTTGATAAATATGTGACACTAAAACCATGACAAAAATAGACAAAACCACGCGTCCCTGAACCCAGATATGCTTTAAAACTTTTTCACCTCCCTGGAAGCCAAATTCTACCAGATTTTAATGTATCAAGTCTTACTAAGTTATTGGATTAGGACTTGACATCTATAGACAAGGGACACTCTCCCACATGTACCAAAGGTAGACTACCTATACACACTGTCTTTAACCTAAGGCATCTACTACCACATTCACTTTGTCAAAACGATAAACGATAGTCATTCCATCATCCTTGAAAACTCTAATCATCTCGATTGTCTTAAATTTAGATTTCTTTTATTAAATGTGATACTAAAATACCTCATAATACACACTATAAATACAATGTCTCTACAATTTTAATGCAAGCACCATCCAAACGCAACTGCTGTTTGGGACCTAAAAAATGATCTTGCGAACTTCCGAATCCAAACTTCATCATTCAAAACAACCACCAAGATGTCAGGAATACGTAGTTCAAATTTAGCCCAATCCAACGGTTAGTTAATTGAGAAACACTATCTAAAGGTTGCTGGTCGGAGAAAAGGTATGCAGCAAAATAAATCTTTTTCTTCTCTCTTCTATATTTTCTCTTGTTGAAAGCTCTCTCAAAACTTATCTTATGTCCTCATGTGTTTCAAGGAAAATACTAATGAGTAGTTCAATTTTTCTCTCAAGACCATCCTCTATTTATACAGTTATGCTTTTCCTTACAAAGTCAAAATCAACTACAAATAGGATTACAATTTCAATCCTTTTCCTAATAGAATTGGAAACCAAATAAAGTGAATAATTTCAATCCTTTTTCAAGTAGGATTAGGCCTAGTGTCCAACTCTTAAGCAAATACTAAATTCGATATTAGAACCGGTGAAACACTTTCAAGACTTTGTTGCCACTAAAACTGATTCTAAATTTGAATTTTAGATACTAGTACAACAACATAAATCATATAGGTCATATATCACTTTCTCTTTTTTCCATCATGCTTAGCTAGACTTTTCATCATCAAGAAGTGAACCTTTTCCTCGACATGACACCTTAAACTCAGGTATACCAATCAAATTTAAGGGACTACTCAATTTTATAAGCATTTTCTTACTAAATCTTCAATTTAGTTCAACCAAGTATACTCAATAGGACTTTCTTTCCCTATAAGATTGTCATCCTAGTATCAATCTATCTTTTGAAGCTTAAGATAAAATTGTCAGTCCTCATTCAGAACCACTATTGGCGCAACCTAATTTCACCATTCACTAAACAACCCATACACGTCATGAAACCATTACTAACTGCATTTTCTAAATTAATGATGTTCATTTTCTAGTTGTCCATTACGAAACTTTTTGTATATTGCCACTTATCTAGATAAAATAAAAATTGACCTCCTAGGCTGCAAAACATATCTTCTGTTTCTCTATATTCAGAAAACCATTTCTCATTCTATCGCTCAAAGTTTGGGGTATATAGTTAGATGAAGAAGCAAGAAAATGCTTCCTTAAGTCATAAGTAGTGCCTTTACTAATTGACACCCAACATGTGACTATCATCACATTTTGTGTCTCCCAAAAACTAGTAAGTCAATACTCCACTAAGCCTTTCCACGATATTCATTTTATGTCACAACTCAAACCAATCAACAATGAAAATATAAGCATCTTCATAATAAATACCAATGAAAAATTCAACTTTATGAACTTAAATAAAAAAAACATGTTGATCACTAGACACTACAGGACCAGTAGTTAATTGAGGAAATATACCTATTTCTAAGGAAATATTTCTTTTTCTTTCTGTTGTTCCTGTTTCAATTTCTAATACTCTAGTACTAACCATATGTGAAATAGAATGAAGAAATTCAGATACCAATTTGTATCACGTAGATACCAATTAGATTCAGGTAATAGCACGAAAGAAAGAAGGAATGAAGTTTTCCTAAAGTCCTATAGCCTCTCGAAGAAAAGTATAGGCGTCCCTATACCGTTCCACAAGAATCTACTAGACTCGTCTTTGTGTGATGATATCACTGAACCTAACGCTCTGATACCAAGTTTGTCATGATCCAAAATGAGTCATGAGCGACACCCACACTTAACCTCCTAGGTGGGCGAACCAAGGGATCCAATCCCAACATATACCAGTAATTCAACTATAAATAATAAAATAATGTGGAAGCTCCAAAACTTATTAACTATCATTTCCCAAAACCTGAAATTCATCACAACAAGGACATCTAATCTCCATTTACTAAGTCTAAGAGTATCAAAGACAGCAAAATAAATGAAATAAAGTAATTCGTGTCCAAAAACTAAGGACATCAGGTAATGACCGAGAGAATCCAACCCAAGCTCGAATGAATAGCTCACCTTGAACCTGATATGTCGAGACTTGATAGAGTTGAGGGCGAGTCAAATTTGCCGGTACACTTGTTGCACTCCATAAAAGGAAAACAAAGAAAAATACAAGTAGGGCTCAGTGAGAGGCAACATGTACTGAGTAGGTATCATCGCCAACCCAAAATAGTAACTAATATACAAAGAATAATAGTATAAAATCAACTATAGCACTTAATAGGTGATAAGCAACAAACGACTTGAACAAGTGACAACTCAACCAAGTACGTAATCAATCACAATATCAAGCACACACGAGGACTCATGCCTCCACACCACGTTTGTTGGGAAATGGGTTCTTTGAGATTGAGTACATTAACTTAATTCAATATCCTTTTCCTTTAATGTTACTGTGTCGGAATGTGACACTCCGATCCAATTATACCGTGTCGTAATGTGACACTTCGATCCAATTATACCGTATCGGAACGTGAAACTTTGATCCAAGAATACCATGTTAGAACGTGACACTCCGATCCAATTATATCGTGTCGAAACGTGACACTCTGATCCAATTATACCATAAATTTTCATTTATGATCACCACTTTCAATTCATTGATAATATTTCATCAAGCCTTCTTTATTCAAGGCATCACTTCGATAAAGAGGGTTCAAGAATATAAATTTCACGGTCTCAGGATTTGAGACCAATCACAAACCACACAACCAAATCACACAATCACACAGTCAAGTACATAGAGAACTTCACAATATCATTCAATGCATATCAATCACTATTAAGAGTTTACTATCAAATAGCATAAACCATAATCCACCTTCACCGAAGAATCAAAGTCAAGCAAGCTACTTCTTCAATACCTTTCCTTTCCTCATCGCCTCCGAACACTCCCAATCTATGCAATATAATATGCGTAATTTGTAAATTAATTAGTCTAAAGATACTCATATTACTCTATGTATAACCTAAACCCAAAAATCATCAAACACAAATCTATACTCAAGTTCCTAAAGTTCAAAACTAAAGGTAAGTTTTAATTTATAAAAATAAAATCTCAAATGCTAAATTAGCTCGAGAACAAAATTGCCCAACTTTCCAAGTTTTAGGAATCACTAACTGAATTTATAATGATTATTTCGTAATTACACTATTATTATCCCCCAAATTGTTTGACCATTATGATTTCATGGTATCGATATTAATATATCTGATTCAACATCTATGATGAATATTACAACATACATACATATACAAGTATGACAACGAAGCAAAGCAAGTGTACATCACACATTCATAGAATTACAACCATCACCTACCACGAAACAAGTTTGAAACCTTATATAACTTGTTCCTTCCCTTTCCGAATTCGTTCCGCTTGTTCGTGGTCTACAAATAACAATTTAAATACGGGAATCAATAAAGAAACACTAAAATTCTAGAATACTAACAAACTATGAACCCTAGTTCAAACCCATGACCCCAACTAATCAATTTAGGGTTAATTCCACCATAGAATCTTCAAGAAATCCTTCCCTATCAATATTGACCCATTCTAAAATGTTCTACGGATGAAAAAACGAATTCGGGGAGTGAAAAGCTTACCTCTAGCTTCAAGAATGGTGGAAAACGAGTTGGAATAGCCCAGGGGTCGTCTCTTAACTCAAAAAATCAAAAAATACAAAATAAGGATCCTCTACGGATTTTTATTTACGATTTAAAATCTGTCATCCCGCTACAGTGACACACATCCCGATGTAGCAGCGTCGCTGCAGCGACAAGAATCCCGCTGCAGCGGCATGAAGCGAGGCAGTGAGATTACAATAGATTCTCAACTTCTCCATTTCACAACACACTCTTATCCCACTATGCTCAGAAAGTTCCCTTAACACCAAAGTCAATTCCGGATGATCTACTTATCCAAATTTGATGTCGTAAAGTTGTACAAATTCCTTAATGAGTTATATATCTATTCATGTAATCAAATTCACATCTACTCCACCCGATTGGTATCAGATCTCCCTACCCCTGATGACTTCAATTTCTTCCATATCTGGATAAAGTTGGGAAAATCCTAGTACTGCGAAAAAGTTTTTCAGGCCCCGTTCCACATTATCATTTCTATAACCATGAAACCCGATCGTTACAATGTCATTTTTTATTAGTAACTTTATAATTAGTTAGTACACATATTTATTAATATTAAAACTTATATATACTTAATTATTTTTATTTCTTTCTTTGTAAAATATTTAGTTTAATTTCTTCTCAATTTAAACTTTTTTAAAAAAATTAATTTATTATCTTCACTTTTAATTATTTTAAAAAATTATGTGTTATTTTTTTGTTAAGAAATAATAATTTAAAAGTGTTCTTTAATTTTAACGTTTTTATTTTTTATGTTTTATATAATTTTCTTCACTAATTTTGATATTCGTTCAAAATTAACTCATTTTAAGTACAAGACATTTGAAATTAAATTTGAAATCAAATAAAAACGAAAGAGAAAGAAAATAAAATTGATAGAAAGGTAAAAAAAAAATATTTCGATACAAGGTAAAAAATGTGTATTAACCTAATTTAAATACAAAAAAAATTAAGAATAAAATTTAATTTTTATTTTTTGAAAAATTTTAATTTTAATAAATAAAAAAAAAACTAATTTACACACTTGGAGGGCGAGTGTGTACAAACACAACCAACATGGGTGGTTGAAGGTGCCACATCAACAAAAGATGAACAAAAATATGAAAAAAAATGAGTTTGCGGAGGGGGGGGGGTAATAGGACTTTAGTTAAGTTTAGGTCTGATTGACGTGAGAAGGGAAGAAAAGTAGGGATGGGGACATGGATGATTGAGGAGGGGATGGTAATTAAATGATATTGTCACGATCCAAAATGAGTCATCAGCGGCACCCACACTTAACCTTCTTGGTGGGTGAACCAAGGAATCCAATCCCAATATATATCAATAATTCAACTATAAATAACAAAATAATTTGAAAGCTCCAAAATTTATTAACTATCATTTTCCAAAACCTCAAAGTCATCACAACAAGGACATCTAATCTCCATTTACTAAGTCTAAGAGTATCAAAGACAGCAAAATAAATGAAATAAAGTAATTCGTGTCCAAAAACTAAGGACATCAGGTAATGACCGAGAGAATCCAACCCAAGCTCGAATGAATAGCTCACCTTGAACCTAATATGTCGAGATTTGATAGTGTTGAGGGCGAGTCAAATTCGCCGGTACACTTGTTGCACTCCATAAAAGTAAAACAAAGAAAAATATAAGCAACAAACGACTTGAACAAATGACAACTGAAGCAAGTACGTAATCAATCACAATATCAAGCACACACGAGGACTCATGCCTCCACACCACTTTCGTTGGGAAATGGGTTCTTTGAGATTGAGTACATTAAATTAATTCAATATCCTTTTCCTTTAATGTTAGTATGTCTGAACGTGACAGTCTTATCCAATTATACCGTGTCAGAATGTGACACTCCGATCTAATTATACCGTGTCGAAACGTGATACTCCGATCTAAGAATACCGTGTCGGAACGTGACACTTCGACCCAATTATACCGTATCGAAACGTGACATTCTGATACAAAATTATACCATAAATTTTCATTTATTATCACCACTTTCAATTCATTGACAATATTTCATCAAGCCTTCTTTATTCAAGGCATTACTTCGATAAAGAGGGTTCAAGAATATAAATTTTACGGTCTCAGGATTTCAGACCAATCACAAACCACACAACCAAATCACACAATCACACAGTCAAGTACATAGAGAACTTCACAATATTATTCAATGCATATCAATCACTATTAAGAGTTTACTATCAAATAGCATAAATCATAATCTACCTTCACCGAAGAATCGAAGTCAAGCAAGCTACTTCTTCAATACCTTTCCTTTCCTCAACGCCTCCGAACACTCCCAATTTATGCAATATAATATGCGTAATTTGTAAGTTAATTAGTCTATAGATACTCATATTACTCTATGTATAACCTAAACCCAAAAATCATCAAACACAAATCTATACTCAAGTTCCTAAAGTACAAAACTAAAGGTAAGTCTTAATTTATAAAAATAAAATCTCAAATGCTAAATTAGCTCGAGAACAAAACTGCCCAACTTTCCAAGTTTTAGGAATCACCAACTGAATTTATAATGATTATTTCGTCATTACACTATTATTATCCCCCAAATTGTTTGACCATTATTACTCAATATTATCCATCAAACTTAAAAAGAAATTCAACCAAAAATTTAAGTAATAACTCCAATTTGTTTCTCTCATATTATAAGTATAATTTATAGTACAAAATTGGATAATAACTTAACAGTAAAAAGCCACCACAAGTGAGTTGAAAACAAACCAGAGAAGGTTTGAATCGTTACTTTCCAATGAAACTCATTCTTTCCAATTTCTCATCTCCTAATTACAATAAAATAATTATAATAATCATAAGACATTTGTTCATATTCATTAATAGATACAATATTATTTGATGCATTGGTTCTTTCATTGACGCCGCAGGTATGGATTCGTTTTGTTGTCTCATCTGATTCTTCATTCTTCTTTGTTTTTCAGATTATTATTTTTTTTAACCCTAATTATTATATAACCAATTATTAAAGTGATAAAAGTGACCCCTATTAATTTTAACGGTATATTCTTTTACTACAAACTAAATAAATTATTTAAACTATCCCACTAATTTCATAATTATGATTATAAATAGTTCAAAACACCCATTTAGAGTCTATCAAAAAATATTATATCAAATAAAAAGTTCTAGTACTCAAAACAACCAAATGGGTTGTTACAGATATATTTATAATTTTTTTTAAAAAAAAAGCTCTAATTTAAAATTTTCTCTTTATATGTTGCCTAAATTAAATTCCTAATATTCAATTTTTTCTCGTTAGCAAAAATTTCAAGTAGTTTATTTGAGTAAAAATTGAAAAAAAAAATATCTCGATACTATACAAACTAATGAAAAACATTGAAAAGAATTCCATGACAATTTAAATATGTTGTGAAAAATGATAAACTTTGACTCTATTCATAAAGGAAAAAAGAAATTTAATTTTAAAAAATATCAATTTAAGTTTTAAAGTTAATCAACTATCTCTACTAGTTAATTGTCCATATTAATCAGATTTTAATATCTTTTTTTGTATCTCACATGCCTCTAAGAGAGTGAACACACTCTTTGTGTCACCTCAGACAAAAGGGTATGTTTACTACACTTTAAAATAATTCGGGGTGGAGGATAATAGGTCTCATGTATAGTTAGGGTGTGTCGCTAGAATTTTGCTTATAGTTGAGAGGGGTACTTGTGCATTTTCCCCTTTCCTTTTATTGATTTGTTACTTTTTACATTTTTTTCTTAGTTTTTCTTCTCCTTAATAGATTGACAACAACACTGTCGGTGATATCTTTGACCCACCAGGTAAGCTTGGCTCCTCCACTATCAGGTCTCCACCCTTACAGTTCTTCTATCACTAAGCTCCCTTTTATTTTACACTCACACACTTCTCATAGTAGCTCGACTAAAAATCCACCAGAAATAGTCTCTATTATCCCATCATGTGAGAACAAATTCATCAACAAGCAATTTCGAAGTAAACCACCACTTAAATCACCATCACCACATACTCTGTTTTCAAAGCTTCAAGATAGGTTATGCAAATTCAAGCTCAAACATAAAATTTAAAAGTAACTTGTATTGTTTATCTCTTTTTATTTTTCAGATCTAAAAAGATTTTGGTTATCAAATCTATAATGAACATTATATTTTACAAAAATAATACAAAATCTTCATTTTTCAAGAATCCTACTAAATTAAATATAGCAAAAAAAATTAAACCATAAAATTGATAAAAAGGAATTTTTGGTCATTGAATTGTTAATGGTTTTGGGTGAAAATATTATCAATCAAAAAAGAAAAAGAGGAGATTATGCAAAAATAGAGAATTTGAAGGTTGAATCAACGATTATTACAAGAATGTTGAAATTTTTTGAAAATTTAAGTGAGAGAAATTTTGAAGAAAGTAGATGAAAAATAATTTAGCACTAGATTCATGATGCTATGGCTGTGGAATACAGAATATAATTATGCAAATAGAGCTTTTGCACATTTTCGTTAGTCCATGAACAAGATCTCTACATCTCGATCGAAAAAGAATCAAGAGGAAAAGAAAGAATCGAAATTGATCGATAGATTTTTCGAAACAAATGAAAAGAAAACGAAAGATGAAACATAAATCATGGATCAACTAAGTCCTCTCGGGGAATTTCTTAAAGAGGAACCTCATTTAAATATCATGGAATAAGGTTTGATCCTATTCATGAAGATTCCGTAACTATTCCAAAAATGAAAAGTTCGACACAATTGGTATTTTTTATATTAAAAAGATGATGTAATGTTGCAGAAGTGTGCAAAAATCACTGCTAATTCAAATATGGTTATGAATTTTTAAGGGGATGCATATTTCACTTTTAAAATGTTCCCGGGGGGTGATAGGACTCTCGTAAAATTAGAGTGTGTAGTTGAAATTTCGAATATAGATTAGTGAGACTTTAGACCATATTTTCTTTAATAAAACCTCCTATTTCTTCTGTGTAGATTAATAAAAAAATTTATGTATACAAAGTTGGATCATTTACTTGAGCATATATACTAATTTGGGTAATTCTTTTCTCCAAATTATTATTAGAGTCAGGTTTGTTTGTTCCTCCACCACTTGTATCTCCAACAAATATTCTCGAGCCTTATCAATCTTCACAAATTGTGATTTCTCGAACATTTCTTTCCTAACATTTTCCTTAATTAATTTACGTGGATTAATTCTAACCAATCTTCCAAATCAACAGCACTACCTCCACGGAGACAAGCTATGCAAAATGAATTTGACACTCTCATGAGCAACAAAACATGGAACCTTATTCCTCTATCTAATTATAAATTTATTGTGAAATCATTCAAATCGAGCGCAAACCTGATAGATCGATTGAATGACACATGGCTTGCCTTGTTGCCAAAATTTTTATTTAATGATCTCTTCTTATTGTAAAATCAATAACCATTCGAGCAATACTTGTCATCTTCACACAATATAAGCGATTGTTTCATCAACTGACAACTAGACATAAATAATGCTTTTATACAAGGGATACTGAATTCTTCATGAAACAAATGAAAGGCTTTGAGAATCTTGATTACCCAAACTATGTATGCAAACTAAGAAAAGTCATATATGGTCTCAAACAGAAACCCCGTGTTTGATATACACATAGATCACAAACTTTCCCATTTGTGCTGATTTTTACAAGACTTATTCTGATCACTCTTTATTCACCTTACACTCTCACGAAACTGTCATTTTCTTGCTTGAATATCTTACATTGTGATTACATGCAATAACTTGAAAACTATTAACAACATCAAGAATGCACTCTCCAACCATTTCTCACTCAAAGACTTGAACCCCAAACATTTTTTCTTGGGCATTAAAGTCATTCCATAATCAGCTAGATTATTTTTTCCTCAAAACAAATTGATAATAGTCATCTTGCAGGAGTTCTCTATGCAGGACTGTCAGGGTGTCTCCACACCTCTATCCACCACTGATTCACTTTGGTTGAATCATGACTTCCCTGTGACAATGCAAAATAATATTGAAGTGCAATTGGCACACTCCAATATCTTGCATTTACTACACTAGACATAAACTTTGCTGTTAATAAGCTCACCCAATTTATGCATAAACCATCTTACACAAACTGGCAAGCAGTGAAACGCCTCCTTCGGTATCTATAATCTATTATCTTTTTTGCTATGGATCTAATGTTGTCCTTCATATTTATAATGATGTCGATTGGTAGGGGACCATGATGATCGTACCTTTACTATTGTTTGTGTTATTTATCTAACACCAATCAGTTGGTCATAAAAAGAACATAGAACAACGATCTTCAACTAAGGCCGAGCATCATGTCGTTGCCAAAACTAAGTGGCTTACTAATCTTCTCAAAGAGCTTCATATCTCTCTTGACAACATTGACACCACCTACTTGTGCCAAAATCTATCTTTTCATGGTAGAATGAGACACATAGTCATCGATTTTTATTTTGTTGGGGACCAAGTCCAACATCAACAGCTCCGCATACATGTTCACTCAGTTTACATGCTTACGAAATGCTTGTCCCAAGCACAAACTTAATGGGTTGTCTACAAGTTAAGAGTCATTTCATCATCCCCTAACTTGGAGGCATAAAAAAGCTAAATCATGATAGAATTTTTTCCATATCTATATTCTATATTCTTGATTACATTATTGTACTTTTTTTGGTTCTGCACTTTTATGTACTTGATATGATTCATTAAGTTTTACTGATATTGTGGGATCTTTTAACACATAGTTCTTTTATATCCAAATATGACATTGTATCAATAAAAACACACAAAAGTTTTACTGATATTGTGGGATCTTGTATCAACCACAAACACTTTGAAATTGAAGCACACTAGACTGATTAGTGAGTAGACAATGAAGTTTGTAGTGTTCTAATTCTTGAATCATCCCCAATTAGATAATATCTATCAAAGAAACTTTTGACTAGCAACTATTCACATTTCTAAAATCTAACTATTCAATATATTTTGATTAAATGTTTATATATGACGGTAAATATTCTTCTCACGTATAAGTTAAAAAAAAAATCATGTAAATAACTTGAGGTCTCCATAACTAAAAGACTACATTCACCTTCACAACAATTTTTCATTAAAATCACATGACAAACATTAAAGAAAGAGAAAGTGACCTATCATAATATGATTCAACGACTAATTTATATTTATAATTTTGATGGTTCGATTTATTTTTAAAATTTATCATATATGCCCAATTTTGTTAGAATACAAAAAATAAATTACACTATATTCGAAAAAAATAATTTTAATTTTTTTCTTAACTTTTTTTCTCTTTTCATTCACATTTTTTTATTTTTCATGTTTTTACACTAAAGAATGAAAAAAAAAATACAATAAAATACGAAACTCAAATCATGATAATCAAAGAGATAATAAATAAATTCATGTGTGAAAAAGCACACGAATGTTTTTACAAATGAAAAATAAAATATTTCTTCACTACCGTTACTAGGGGTGACTATTTCAGCCCATACAAGTGAAATAGATTCATTTTCTTCATATTAAATTAAATGGATCACTCCTATTTTCTTTCAAAAATGGGTAAATATAGACTTCAATCTACTTAAGCTCATACAAATATGGACAATGGGCAAATATGAAATCCATATATACAAATATATCACTCACTTATCATAAAAATTCCTTATTGCACTATTTGTTTTTGAAAATTAAAAAAAAAATTGGGGGGGAGGGGGGGGGGGGGAAATAGTATGGGTGCGCAAAAAAAATTAGCTTTCGTGAACTTTTTTTCGGTTGTTTTGGGGGTGGGGTGGGGCTACTAGGTAAGAAAATATTTTAAAAATTTATGAATAATTTTTTTAAAAAAATATATATATTATAATATAGGTGTGGTGTGGGTGGGATGGGGTGGTAGTGGTTGAGGTATTAACAATTGAGCTTTGATTTAATATTTTCTGGCTTTAATAGATTAAAGTGGGTTATAACCATTTTACTCGAACTATATTTGATCAAATTCATATTTACTCATATTTTATAGGGAAAATTTCATATATGACAAATTGAATTTATGAAATAACATTATATGAGTATATTTTACATAATTACATTCTATGGGTATGGTTTAGTTTGTTATCTAACTTTTAATTTGTAATTTTTTTAAAAAAATTTGTATTATATTTTATTTTCCCATTAAATAGTAACAGTAGCCCTAAATACGGTAACAAACATTTACATAATCCCATGATTTAAGCTAAATATTCAAAATCAAATATTTTCTCAAAAAAGAATTCTATAGCGATAGAAAAATCATACCTTTCCGGGAAAAAAATTCTTTAATGTATATAAAATTTATATACGAATGTAAATAAATTGAATATAAATTGTTTAATTTTTACCAAATTGTAAAGTAATTATTATATACATATACAAGTAATTGTATATATTAAAAATATGAATATAGTACTTGTATATACATAAATTCCTCAAGCAATTTTGTATATAATAACGTAAATTACAAAATAATGTGATTTAAAACAAATTATTATACAAATAATTGTACCAATTTTTTTAAGGAAAAATTAAATGAATTTGTATATTTTAATAAGTAATTACTGATTTTAGCAATACTTTTTATTTATTATCATTTATAGCAATACTATGTTAAATCTGCAATATGTATTAAAAGTGAATTATGTATGCAATATATATGAATTATATATGAATTATAATTGTTTTAAAAAATATATCATGTTTGTTTGGTAAAAATTTGACACATTGTATTATAAGTGTATTAAAATGTGTGATAAATGAATTATCTATCATTAAAATTTGAATTATATATGAATAAAAAATTGTTTTTTGTAATAAGAATTAAACTGGTATTATAAATAAATTAAAAGTGATCAAGTGAAAAAGAAATATTATTGCTATAAATGGTAAATATTTTTTTTATCATAGTATATTTATGTAAGTTTCCCATTTTTTAAAGTAATTACTTATATACATATATAACTAGTTGAATAAACAAAAAATTGTATATGTATAAAAAAGTTTATATACGAATGTTAATAAAATGAATATAAAAATATACAAAAAATTGTATATGTATAAACAAAGTTATATACGAATGTAAACAAAATAAATATTAATTCTTTGATTTGTATCAAATTGTAAAGTAATTATTATATACATATACAAGTGATTGTATATGTATAAATAAAAATATGAATATAGTACTTGTATATACACAAATCCCTCAAGCAGTTTTGTAAATAATAACGTAAAATACAAAAAAATTGTGATTTAAAACAAATAATTGTATCAATTTTTTTAAAGTAATTACTTATATACATATATAACTAGTTGAATATACATAAAACTTAAAATATGAATATAACAACACAAATACCTTGATCAGTTTTATACATAATAATTCAATGTACAAACAACTATATACACAATATTCAAGCAAGTAATTCTTATGGATGGAGATGAATCTTCCATTCTAATTTGAAGAATTTGTAATTTGATAAGAAAAAAAGATTTAAATATATATATATATATATATATATATATATATATATATATATATAAGAAGTATAATACATATACAATTGTTGATGCAGGAAAAAATTTAAAAAATAAAATAGATTCATGGGTTGATTTTGGATATTACCTGTGAAAATTGAGAGCAAGAACAAGGAAGAATGTGAAATGTTCCTAAATTTGAAATTCAAAATAGAGTGGAGGAGTGATTTTAAGAGAAAGAGATGTAATGAGGACAGGAGAGATAAAATTAATTTTCTCTAAAATTATATACAAAAACATAAATAAGTCTTTTATTGATATACAAATAGGTGGTGGGTCCCATTAATTATGGCAAAAAAGTAAAACTATAATCACTGAGAGTAAATAAATTAAACTATACTCTTATTATTATTTAGTATAATTGTCATCTCATGTAATTTTCCCAAAAATATGAGTGGATTGTAATCAAATTCATTTTAACCCAATTCATATTCAATCTATCCAAATTCAATCCGATTCAATCCACCCATTTGTCACCCTAACCGTTATATAAAAAGGTAAATGCAAGCTACTTATGTTACCGTAGAACTATATATAAGTCATATTCATAACGACAGGGGTATATATGTTAGCCTCTTTTATAACAAGGGGATATATCAGCTCTAAATGACATAATTGAGTGGTATGTCAGCCCTTTTCCCATCTAACTTTATCTTATATTTTTGGGATAAGACAAAAGTATCTCGTAGACTATGACCGAAATTCCAGAGACATGCCTTAACTATACTAAGGTCTTGTTATCTCTTGAACTCATTTGTTGTATTTTGTAAACCCTTTTGGCTTATATGACATCCAAACATCTCTCACATGCCTCAACTACGTGGAGTGATAGAGTGTTTCACGTGAGCCAAAAGACGTACAAAGTTTTAAAAAAAAGTTTGATCGGAGGGATAGACCTTAGTTTAGTTCTATTAAGGTCTTTTGACCGATATGCCATTGCCTAAAAAAAAAGTTTGATTGTAGGGATAGACATGCATTTAGCCAAAAGACGTACAAAATTATAAAAAAAAAAAAGTTTGATTAGAGATATCGATCATAGTCTCGGGGTACTTGTCATTTATCCCTATGTTTTTCATTGAAAATTTGCATTGTTTATATTCTTACTTTATAAGCTATAAATGTGGGTGTGCATAGGTCATTTTGATTTAGTTTTTCATTAAAAGAAGGGATAATGCACGAGTACCCCCTTAACCTATGCTCGAAATCTCAGAGACACACTTA
Organism: Solanum sitiens; assembly: GCA_016801875.1. Taxonomy (NCBI): domain Eukaryota; kingdom Viridiplantae; phylum Streptophyta; class Magnoliopsida; order Solanales; family Solanaceae; genus Solanum; species Solanum sitiens. Next base: position 1,536,240 of record JABWTJ010000034.1, read on the forward strand.
TACTATACTAAGGTCCTATTACTCCCCTAAACTTATTTTATTAATAATTTTCTACCCCTTTTCGGCCTACGTGGCACTATCTTGTGGGCCCAACGCTGATTGACTTTTTTTTCCAAGTAAGTGCCACGTAGGCCGAAAAGGGGTAGAGAATTACTTATAAAATAAGTTTAGGGGGGTAATAGGACCTTAATATAGTATAAGTGTGTCTCTGAAATTTCGGACATAGGTTGAGGGGGTACTTGAGCATTTTCCCTTAAAAGAAATTAAGTTGATTATGTCGGTTTATTAAATCTAAAAATCATAACAAACCACCTAAAGTTGGGTATTCCAGTTTCGACTTTAGTCGGTTCTTTCAAAAAAAAAAATCTAGTTTTTTTACAACAATACGGTGTTTCAAAAATAGATCAAATATATTTTCACTTACCTATGTGATAAGCTAAACTTTAAAAATGTTAAATGCATAGACATTTTTTAAAAGATGGTCAAATTCACATGAGTACAAAATACTTTTACTGAAATATCAACGTTCATTATGTTAAATTAATAAGGTTAAATGCTACAGTCAAACTAAACAAAAATTTATAAAGTAAATTATTAAATTCGAATTTGAAAAACTATAACAATAAAATTGAAACTTTCGATCTTAATACAAAATAAAATAGGGAAAAGGGATGTATTTACCCCCAAACTTTAATAAATGGTACGTATATGCCCTCTGTTATACTTTGAATCTATATAAGTCTCTGCCGTCCAATTATAGGTACATATATATACCCCTCTCACTAACGGACCCCTAATTTTTTACACGTGTCTTAATCCTATTGAACTACTCGTTTGACCCTTTTTTTTAACTTAATAACCCAACTATCCGCCCCATAACCCAATACCCACCCAATTTCCTCTAAAAGGAATTCAAATTAAAATACCCAAATATAAGCTATAGTGTATTAGCATATAATCTCCTGAAATTATATTATGCCAGCAACCAATTTGGCAAGGCAGCCTTTTTTATGATTGGAAACACAGTGAAAAACGATCTCCATTGTTCAAAACATTTTGAGTGTTACCTTTTAAGTCAATAGATGTGTATAATCAATATAAAAATCTTCGTAGAAAAGTGGGATAGAATCGGCTTCATCATCTTATTGCTGTTGTGTAATGCAAGGAACCATTAATTTGAGTTGAGAGGCAGCATAGACATCAAGTTGTGTGTGGTAAGTAGCAATGTCATAATAAGAGCATTCTACAGATGGAGCTTGTTGATGAACCACAGAAACAGAAACAGAGCATTCCTCTTCTTTTCCAGCAGATACGTTTGATTCTTTCAAGACTAAAGTAATTGGGCCAATGTTCGAATCATCAGATGGATTTACATTAGTAGTACTGAATTGTTCCGAATCTTGAAACTGACTTTCAGCAAAAAATTGTCCCAATTCTTGAAATTGATATTGACCATAGGATTGTCCCAAATCTTGATTTTCTTGAAATTGATTCTGAGCAAAGGATTCTTGACATTGTGACGAAGAAAGTAGTACAAAATCTAGAAAATTATCTACATTACGATCCGAAGGGACCTGAGAAGAATTGACGCTCCTGGTAATTCGACATACAACAAATTCCTCCTCATGTCGAATTTGACCACGTAGCACGATATTCTTTCATAATTCAGACATGGTATTCTTTATCAAAAGGAAGGTTTTCTTGAACCCAATCTTTAATCCTTTCTTGTTGTAAACTGGTTTACTATTGTCGATTCCTTTTCATGAGCCGGCACCGCCAACAATTCCTTTGTTGAAGTTCTTACCATTCCCTTTTTTCTTCTTTAACTGAGTGAACACATGATGACGATCAGTAGTAGTCATCGTCTCGAATAACTGAGATGGCTTCTCGTTGCCATACAAGTCTACAAATCGAATTTCGTCGCAGTCAACAAGCATACCAGTAACAAACTTGAGAATTAAGGTGTTTTAATTTGGATTTCTTTTAGAGAAAATTGGGTGGGTATTGGGTTATGGGGCGGATAGTTGGGTTATGAGTTAAAAAAAGGGGTTAAACGGGTAGTTCAATAGGATTAAGACACATGTAAAAAATTAGGAGTCCGTTAGTGAGAGGGGTATATATGTACCTGTAATTGGACGGCAGGGGCTTATATGGACGCAAAGTATAACGGAGGGCATATACGTACCATTTATTAAAGTTCGGAGGGTAAATACGTCCCTTTCCCAATAAAATATTTGCAAAATTTTTGTTTGAAGTAATATATCTAAATATTGAAAACTATAAACTAACTAAACATATATTAACAAAGTAGATTATAAATAATATTTTTTTATCTATAAATAAAATAAAATTATGTATATATTATGCCGGTTTGGTATGAGTTCGATTTGACTTTTTTCTTTTAGTACCAAACTAAATCAAACCAAGAGTGAACAATTTTTTTCAACGACAAACCAGTCAAACCAAACCACAAATTGATTTTTTTTCGTTTTGATTTAGTTGGTGAGTTCGATTTAACTTATATACTCCTAGCTATAAATATACCCAAATTACATTGAAAGAGATTTTTTTCTCTGTAAATTGATGTGCTTGGGATTCCAAAAATAACCAATTCAATTCCAGTCATTTCGCACGAAAATGACCTGTTTTGAACGTTTGAAATGGATGAATTATCAATATACATAGTCGAATCAAATTTGGAACAAAATCAATTGTATAATAATAATTTCACATTAAAAATATTTAGAAAAATAAAATTGACATCTTTTCTTGTCAAAAGGTTAAGAACTTTATTTAAAATTTGAATTTAAATTCCCGATTTTATTGTGTCGGTTCTATAACCTTTTTGAGTCAAACAATAAAAGAAGGAAAACTTACATAAATATACTATATCAAGAAAATATTTACTATTCATAGCAATAACATTTCTTTTCACTTGATCACTTTTAATACATTTATAATATAATTTTAATACATATTACAAAGAACAATTTATTATTCACATATAATACAAGTTCTATTTACGATTAATGCATTTATCACACATTTTAATACACTTGTAATACATTGTGTCAAGTTCTTACAAAACAAGCATAATATATTTTTTTAAACAGTTGTAATACATATGTATTGCATACATAATTCACTTTTAATACATGTTGCAGATTTAACATAGTATTGTTATAAATGATAATAAATAAAAGATATCGTTAAAAACAGTAATTATTTATTAAAGGAAAAATGTACAAGTATCCCCTAGACTATGACCGTAATCTTAGAAACACATCTTAACTAAATTAAGGTCCTATTACCTTCTGAACATATTTTTTTTTGTAATTCTTGCACCTTTTGGCTTATATGACATTCAAATATCTCTCGCGCACCTCCATTGCATAGAGTCACGCAGTGTGCCGCGTAAGACAAAAGATGTAAAAAATTACAAAAAAACTAAATTCGAGAAAGTAATAATATATTAGTTTAGTTAAGATGTGTCTTGAAATTTCAATGATAGTCTAAAAAGTACTTATGCATTTTCCATTTATTAAAGGTATCATTTCAAGTAATTTTTATATAAAAAAATATTTCAACAACCATAGGCTTAACAACCAATGTATAAAAATAAGAGAACTAATGAGTGACAAAGAAAGAAAAAAGAAAAAAAAAAAGAAACTGTATGGAAATCGTCTCATTGTGCAAAACGGGGACGGTGTGCATAAAATAATGGTCCCCAGCTAACAATATGGTCAAAATGGAAAAGTCTAATGTTTTCTTTTTAGGGCAATTTACTTGTAACAACTAAACAAGTACTATCATGCTTTCTTTGAACTTTCTTTGGCATTTCTTGATGAAAAAAATACATTTAAAAAACGTTGAAATAAGTATGTGAAAACGGCTGCTCTAATTTATTTGCATTTACTGAAAATTTAAATTGTTCAAAGTTCAATTTATTATAAATATATTTTTTTTCACATACTTCTAAATATTAAATCGAATAATTTTTTGTATAAAGTCTGAAAATCATCCAGATTTATTTATTAAAAATATTTTTATGTTAAATTCTACTAGAGGAATTATTATTAAAAACAAATTCTTCTCTATACTTTTTTATATTGGTATAATGAATAAATATGTCATTTAATTTGAGTATAATCGGCATTTATATTCTCCAATTTTGTTTTAAAATTGTGTAAGATTGAATAAATAAATACATTCGTTCTGCATGTCCTATGTGGCGTCTTAGGTATAATATATCTCATTGGAGGTGTGTGTATTTAGTCAATTTTATAAAAGTTTAAATGTCTATTTGTGTAGACACAAAATTAAAAAACTTGAATATTAGCTAAAGTCAAGCTACAGAACATATTTATATATTATATCTTTGTTATTAAAATTATATTCATTCGAATACTAAAAAAACAAATCATTTTAATTATATAATATTTAAAATATTTTAGTAATGTAATATGAGTTAATGCCCCCAGATATTCCACTAAATTTCATTGGGTCTTTTTTTGGTCCTCTTAAAATACATTATTTAATAATTAGGTGCGTATATAAATATGATATGACTTGTTCAGTAGCTTTTAACAACCCATTTTGATTTGTGCAGTCTCAAAGGGAAAAAAGAGGAATTGATAATGGAGAAAGCTATTGAAAGGCAGAGAGTTCTATTGGAGCATCTTCAGCCCATTCGTTCTTCTTCCATCACTGTAAGCCCTTTTTTTTCCCTCTTCTATTTCCAATTTATTTCTGTAACTCTTGTTTTTTTTTTCTGACAAAAGAAAGAAAAAAAGAACCTTGAAATTGGGTAGAATATATAAGAATCTCTCTGAATTTGAGTTATTTATAGTTTTTATCCGTGGATGTTGAGTGTTTATCGGACAAATCAGTCAATTAATAGTTATTATATAAGAAAGACATGAAAATTAGAATCAAATGTGACTTTGTGAGACTCAGATAAATCTCTGTTGAGTTCATATCAAGTGAATTGGGGGACTTTTTCATAGTTTAAGAGTTGGATTATTTTTGATCAATCTTTGGTGTTATTTTTTCCCTTCCAAACAGCCTTCAGTTTGTTTAGCTGGTGATAGTTCTGCATACCATAGGACATCTGCTTTTGGGGATGATGTCGTGATCGTTGCGTAAGTTATCTCTCACTTAATTAGATCATCAAACATTTCTTATAAATGTTTGATTTTCTGTGCTAATGTGGTTGTTAATTTGATGTTTTGCAGAGCTTACCGTACGGCTATTTGCAAAGCCAAACGTGGAGGTTTTAAGGATACACTATCAGATGATTTACTTGCTCCAGTTCTCAAGGTATATTATTTCTCTATATATCAGCTTCTACACTCTTGAGTGCTTGATTAACAATAGGAATTATATATAAAAAAATGTTACTCCCTCCGTCCCAATGTATATAGCATAGTTTTGATTTCAATAGTCAAACTTCTTTATATTGACTGTGCATTCGTACATACAATCTTTAAGATTATTGAAAAATAAGTTTTATAATTAGAAGCTACATAAAAAGTACTATATGTCAGAAAAAAATAACAACTTAAAATATTTAAAGGACATACGAATAAATCACGGTCTTTTTTTTTTTCTTGTTTGACTATTGAGATTCAAACTATATCACTTAAATTGAGACTGAGCAAGGAGATGATGTCTTCCGATATTCTGTCTAAGGCGTAGTCGGTAGACTGGGATGTTTAGGTACTTGGTGAAATAGTTGTGGTATTCCCAAGCTAGCCGGACATTAGCTTTATTAAGAAAAGAAAGAAAGAACAATGTCCTTAAAAAGAGATCACAAGTACTTTGTTCTCTGATTTTTTTTTTCTAAATTGAGAATTTTTATGAGAGTAAATCTTGTACTGCAGGCAGTAGTTGAGAAAACCAACCTGAATCCAAATGAGGTGGGAGACATTGTTGTTGGTACGGTTTTGGCACCTGGTTCAATTAGAGCAATGGAGTGCAGAATGGCTGCATTTTATGCAGGTTTTCCAGGTAATTTGTTTCATTCCTTCGTTTTATACGAAGTCGCAACTAAGAATGAGCCTATTTGATTTTGACTGTCAAAGCACCTTAGTTTGATAATACATTCAAAATAATGCTTCTAGTTCATTTGAAAAATACTGGTTTCTTGTACAATAGCCAAACGACGTTTCTTTCCAATTTCTGACATGCTCTCACTCGCTCGAAATATATATGGTCTAACTTGATCATTTTCCCAGATACTGTGCCAATCAGAACTGTGAACAGGCAATGTTCGTCTGGCCTCCAGGCTGTTGCTGATGTAGCTGCAGCAATAAAAGCAGGATTCTACGACATAGGTATACAAGTTCATAGACATTTATAGAAACACTACATTCGACAATTACGATTTCTGTTTGGGTTATAACTATTTCTTTTGTGCAGGCATTGGTGCTGGACTAGAGTTAATGACAGTTGACAATATTGGACTAGTTATGAAAGCTAATCCGAAAGTATGCTCGAACTCAGATTTTTTGCATTATTGTATGTGAAACCTCTTTTTGTAGTTACATATTTTAAGCTTGAGATATATTTTAATAGGTAGATGCTTTTGCACAAGCCCGGGACTGCCTTCTCCCTATGGGCATAACTTCTGAGAATGTTGCACAGCGATTTGGAGTGACGCGGCTAGAACAAGACCAGGCTGCTGTAAGAGTCTTGAATTCGATTAAAATGTCCATTGCTTTAGGAAGTACAGCTAGTGCTCTAATCCCAATAATTTTCTGCTATAGGTTATTTCTCACCAGCGAGCAGCTGCTGCAATTGCATCTGGAAAGTTCAAAGATGAGATTATCCCAGTTTTGACAAAGGTAGACTTGCTGCTGAATGAGATTTTTTCCATGTGGGGGTTGTATATATCTAACTTTAATGGCTAATGTTATAAAATGAAAGATTGTGGACCCGCAAACTGGAAATGAGAAGCCTGTTGTGATTTCTGTTGATGATGGCATTCGGCCAACTACAAATTTGACTGGCCTGGCAAAGCTGAAGCCTGCATTCAAAAAAGACGGAGCAACAACTGCAGGTACTAGTTTCATACAATGTTAAACTATTTATTATACTCTGAATTTGGAACTTAATGCTTATTACGTGATCTTTATAGGGAATTCTAGCCAGGTCAGTGATGGTGCGGCTGCAGTGCTTCTCATGAAGAGAAGTATAGCTATCCAGAAGGGACTTCCAATTCTTGGTGTATTCAGGTAAGCTATATTCTTTGCATATGAATAGAGATTGTGATAGCTAGACTCTATACCCCTAAAAATGTTAGTTTAATCCAGAGTACGACGAGCCAGGTTTCGAGTTTTCTGCCCTGAATTTTGGTTGTCTCATGTTTAATCTAGCACTTGGTCCTTCACTTTGATACATCTGGTCTTTGAGAAATGGAAACTTCAAAATGAATGAGTATTTTATAATGGTTCTGGCTCTATTTCTCATCAGTTGCAGCTGCTAAGGCAGAGCATTGCAGAGACCATGAGGATCATGTAGTTTGATGTTTCTAGAAAGACATGAAAATGGAGTTGTTCCTGAATTTGACATAATGTATAAGTGGAATGTCAAGTGAAAAAGTATTTACTCAACACTAGAGTTGGCAAAACTAGCCTGTAAAATCATAACCCGCCCAATCCGCACAAGTTTGGGCTGATTATTGACCCGTCCATTTATTAGCTAAGCTTATTTCAACTCATCAAAATTTGGGGATATCTAACCCAAATTGACCCGTTGGAATTTTGTCAAAGTATTTTCAAAACGACATTTTTTGGCTTGATATACTACATATAGTCATAAAAAAGGAAAATAATAATTTTATCAGGTACTAAATAATTTTTTTTAAAAATTAGTAAAAATTGGGCAAGTTGACTTTTGACCTGCATTTAAATCCACCCCAGCCCAAATAATTTCATTTATTAACTCAGCTCATCTTGACCCACCCAAATTAGTCCAACACGCCCATTAGTCAACTCTACTCAAGACATAGTTTGGTGTAAGTGACAGAATTCTGGAGCAAAAGTTCCTGTTGTAAATATAGCTTGTAATTTTCTTCGAAATGCAGGAGCTTTGCTGCTGTCGGTGTGGATCCTGCTGTTATGGGAATTGGCCCAGCCGTTGCAATCCCAGCTGCTGTTAAGTCTGCTGGTCTTGAGCTGAACAATGTTGATCTTTTTGAAATAAATGAGGTAATATATTGAATTGATGAAAACACCTCCAAGATCAAACCACAATTTTTTTGTCTCAACAATTATATGTTAACTTGACAGGCATTTGCATCCCAATATGTCTATTGCCAAAAGAAACTCAATCTTGACCCTGAAAAAGTTAATGTGAATGGAGGGGCATTGGCTCTTGGGCATCCTCTGGGTGCTACAGGTAATTATCTCCGGGGCCCTCACTTTAGGGCTATCTTTCACCGTTGACAGACATGGTTCAACGTGCCAGCTACGCTTCTACAAAGCAAGAAGTCATTTTTTTCTTTCAAATCATCAAATCTTGCCTCACATACATCCTCCTTCCTTTCAGGTGCGCGTTGTGTGGCAACTCTGCTTCATGAGATGAAACGCCGTGGCAAAGACTGTCGTTTTGGTGTGATTTCCATGTGCATAGGTGTGTTTCTTTTTCTTAAAAATTATATGGTGCAAGTTTAGATCTATATATATAGTCTTTTGATCTTGTACGGTTGTCCTGTTATGTGCAGGTTCTGGAATGGGGGCTGCCGCGGTGTTTGAACGAGGGGATGCTGTAGATGACTTATGCAATGCCCGGGCCAACAATAACAACAGTTTCTTGTCTAAGGATGCCAAATGAGCATGCTTATAATATCCAAATTCTGCTTTTGTTTTGAGATAGGAATGTGAAATGTACTACATGTAGAATAAAGACATCAACGTTTAGTGAAATTGAGATTTACATCTATCAACTATTGGAGTAACAATGGAAGGGAAGTCCTATTTTTTTATCTAAAAATGTTGGAATGAAAGAAAAATGGTCTTTGAATGTCTTTTAAAACATGGAACTGATCTTTTAAAACAACTAACAAAATATTTTTTTAGAAAAAAGGTTCATCTATTCCGTTGGTTAATAGTTGGGCTCACACCAATAAGGGTTTGTGGTAGAGTGGTAAGTACTGCTTCATCCTTAACCAAGAGGTCTCGGCTTCGAGTCCCCTTGGATACGGAGTTACCTTTGATAGGGAGTTCTTTACTCCTTAATGTGGGATTTCTTGGCGTGATGGGTACCGAACGCCGGGGGAAAAATAAAAAAAAATATAGTTGGGATAACTACTTTGATGGCATGTTTCATGAAAAAATTATTGAAATACACATCTTATGTTCCTCTTATTTTCAATATCCCCTTTTATTTCTAGACACCTCTAAGATCTCTTATTTTTTAAATGTATTTCGAGCTATATGTATTCGGTTTATGTTTTAATGTATCTGAGCTACATATTTTGTATCTGGTTTATGTGATAATGTATTCGAAATACTCTTTAATATATTCGAGTTACATATTAATGTATTTGGTTTGTGTTACTTTTAAAGGGATTAATGTAATTAAAAACTAAAGAGGGATAAATTGTAATTTCATTTTAAAACTATGTAATTCCTAAATTTTATCCATGTTTCATATCCATTGATAAATCACATGTTTTACGATCAATTCTTCAACAAACAAACAATACATGATCAAATATATATTATACATGAAATATATTTACATAATATATTATGTATTTGTTAGCAAAATTTAATTTAATCAATTGAGTAGATGGATATTTAAGTTAATTCTTTTTTATTCATTTTGGAAAAACTACTTGGGTTATTATTTATTTTAGCGATATTTTTGTATTTATTTCCATCTATAGCAATACATAACAATACTATGATACATCTCTTATGTATTAAAAATAAATTATGCATGCAATATAAATGTATTGTAAGTGTTCTAAGTATATTATGCTATGTTTGGTAAGAAAATGATACAATGTATCATAAATGTATTAAAATGTGTGATATGTATTATCAATAAATGAAACTTACAATATATGTGCTTTATAAATTGGTTTTTGGTATATGTATCAAAATTGTATTATGAATGTATTGTAGGTGTCCATGAGAAAAATGTTATTTCTGTAGATGAAAAATATTTATCCTTTTCTTAATATAGCATATCTATGTAAATTTTCCTTTATTTTTAGTTTTACGGGCCTGGCGGATCTATCCTGACCCATTTTAGGGAAGAAGAAAACAAGATCCAATAAAAAATTAAGAAATAAAACTTCAATTAAATCAATAATTCTCATTTAAGACTGTTAATCAAGCAAAATAAAAATCATGAGAAAATCCTGTTAGAAGCGAGAATTCACACATAAGAGTATATATGATTGGGTGATCAAGGAAACAAAATGAAAATCATGTTTGAATCGCAACCTTTTCTCTTAAGGGTTTGGCCTAAAGTTGACAGTCAAGAAACACCAATTTCTTGATGAACAAAGTTATAATACTACGTGTTCTAGTAAAAAGTAACATATACCAAGTAAAATAATTGAGGTACCAATTAAAGTGACAAAATATCATCGATATCAATTACAAAATTCAACAAATACAAACCTACATTGATGTAAACAAAAATTAAGTAATGACAAAATAGAAAAACTTATTGGACTTCTAACAACAATTGATGTGTGACTTCTATAATTTGAAAGATTAAAACCAATTTCCATACAAGAATTTCCAGATCCAACAACCAATACTTCTTTATGTTCATATTTTCACTAAATTGATACTCACTAGAATGAATTTTTTCCCCTTTGAAATTTTCAAGCCCTCCCACTTTTGGAATATGACCTTCACTGTTTTCACCGATAGCCAAAATCAAGAAATCACAAGCATACAATTTCATTTCTCCACTAGCCACATTTGTTGATTTGACATTCCATTTCTTCTCTTCATTGTTAAAAAAGGCCAATTCAGCAAATCATAATCATACAGTTCCATTTCTTCAATAGCCACATTTCTTGATTTGACATTCCTTTCTTCTCTTCATTGTTGATAAAAGACTAATTAAACACAACTTTGAAATTTTGGTTTGATGCTGAAATTCTCAACATGCTCATCTAAGTATTGAATAAATTTCAATTTTTGGCAAATATTTTGGTGATGAAGTTGCAGGTGGCATAAACTTAACTTCAACACCTTCCTTTGCCAAATACAACTATACTTAATGAACCAGATCCAACCAACATCAGCTTCAACTGCTTCCTTTGCCAAATTAACCATTGAAATTTTCCCGATCCAACAATCAATACTTAGTAGCACATATGCTGATAAGTCAGCTTTTTGAAACATACCTGAATTGCAAGAGAGGTTTCACCGAAAGCCTTAAGAGGATTTTAGTGATGAGAGTGATGAGATATGATCGCACAATGATAGATCTATAGTTTGAATCATGAACTAAAGAAGAATTGGAAGAAAATGGAGCATTGTTTATGTGTTTCCTCCGCTTTTTGCACCGCCGATGGTAGGATTGATTCCATGTGTTGCAGGAAAACTAAGCTCTTTAAGAAGATTTAGGGTTTTGATGCTCTATTTGGGCTCCTAGAATATGACGCCCTTGGGGCTTTCTATTTGGTTGTATCGAAAGGCGCAATGAATTGGGATTTCCCTATTTGGGTCCATTTCGTAAATAAAAATACTATTTCATATGTATTTCAACAAATGCTTCGAGTCAGACTAGAGACTGAGGGATGCTCTCTTTTGCGTCGACTGCTATGTGCTAAAGGCTGTGGAATAAGAGCGGTAAGGCTTTTTGGATTCAACCCATCTTTTCTGGGCCTTGAATATTAAGCCCAATCTGCGCTCCTACTGTTAGAACCCCAATTGACAGTAATGCCTCCAAAAGATATTTTAAATAATTATTTTCTAAAATGTGGTCCTTCAATTTTTTTGTGCAATGGGTACAAAATATAGTACCTTAAGTATCACTTGGACAACTTTTGTTCTTAAATTCACCAAAAATGAGCAATTAAGACACCCTTACTATAGTGCATTTAAGATGTTGCGTCAATATCACGCTAAAAAAGTCTCATAAAGTTTATATTCCAAAAGACCATTCAAAGGAATTTATTGTTGGATTATAAGGATTCACATTAACCGAGGTTTCATTGTATTAATTGGAACCATTTTCTTGATCAAATTATGAAATGGCAAACCCAGAGGAAAGTACAATGCAAAATACAGTACAACCTCTGGTTATTATTTTAAAAAAAAAATGTTTATCATGAATCAATTAAAAAAAATCAACAAAACCTACCTGACATCTTATCTTTTCTTTAAAATATACTGAAACTATTCAACTTGTGCATCGCTTTATCCCAACAACTAAAGAGCATATTGTGTGTACAAAACAATGAAATTAGTCCAAGAATGAAACTATTAAATATGCTGAAATGCACAAAAAAAGATGTTAATTGATATGGATAGGAACTTACCATTATTCATTGTGGTATGCTGGAAATTACTAGGATAAACAACCATGTTTGTTTTAGGAAGCGTCACTTTTCACATCATATTCTAACAACCATGTTTGTTGTTGGAGCTCTCTTTTTCTTTAATGAACATTATCATTTTTCTCCATAATGATAATATACTTACCTAGATAAAAAATTTTCAATCCAAAGTCCGAACCACACCTCAGTGTTAGCATGTGAAATTGATTTTGGGCATTTACAATGAAAAATAATAATCAGCTAATCACCAATACATGAATCAGAAAAATAAATATTAAAACCAAAATTGATCCAAAAAATAACAAAAGAACAAAGCCAGAGAATGTTCCACAAGAATTGATTACGTTAAGTAAAACTACTGTTGAATTTCCTTTATCCCTTATCGCTTCATCTATGTTCTCATTTATAAGTCATAACTTATCACAACAATTTTAATTTCACATGAAATCACAATGAATTTGCCTTTTCAATTGATTCATGTGGATTTGAATAAAAAAAAATGCATAAGGCCAGGGATGAATCGAAAAAGAAATCCGAGAGTTTTATCTGTTCTGGTAGTTTCTTTCTTTAATATATTCCTTGTCTAATAAAAATTTTGATTCATTTCACCTCGAATAATTTGTACCAATTCTTCCTTCATCAAACAAAATCATCCCACTTTTAATCTCTCTCCGCATTTAGTTTAAACGCCGTTCTATAATACTTAGACCCCTAATTTAATTTTATGTTACTTCTTTTAGTACAAACTTATTTAAATTTATGAAGCTAAAACCCTAAGATTGAAAACATTCACAATCTTCATTATCGAGGAAAAAGAAAAATTGGGGGAAGGTAGAACCAAATAGAAGAAAGCCAATCCAAACTGGATTGAAGGTCTATGGACGATAAGGAACACAACTCTTGGACAACAACTAACGAGTTCATCATAACTTATTTTTTTCTTATATGATCAAAAAACAATTTAAACTTTTATCAGTATTCAATATGACCTCGTAATTTTAACAATATGTACCATGAATTCAGATTTAAGAAGTTTGAGTTTGAAGTTGTATTTTTGAATCCATCTCTATTTAAGAAAAGAAATCTGCAATTTTTGGTTTTGAAGAAGGTGAGGAGCGGAAGGTTGATGGTTTGGTTAGTAGAGGAGTAAATATATCAAGAATGGTTTTATTTATTAAGAATAAATTTATATCAATTGATTCAAGTTCAAGGATGATCAAATCTTCAATCTCTTCTCTATCAGAAGCGTATAAAATCAATTAACCCCCTTACATAATGGGCCCTATGTATTTGCATGGCAATACATAGAGCTAGATGTACTCCGATGACAAGACAAGATATTGTTAACCTCATTCATTGTCGTATGTTTTAATAATGACAAATAGACTCACTAACTAATCATACGATGCAGAAAAGGAACGAGACGGAAATCATGAAGGATTGCAAGAATCATGATGAGATCCAGTTAAGAAGGAAAGTGAATATTTGATCAATCAGATCAAACATCACAGCTCGCAACAATCAAAGAAGTGCATACAAGGAAGTTTTCTCAAGTAAAATCAGAAAGAAAAATCGGGGATGAAATACATGACCAAGCAGTCAAGCTCACAATTAGGGGGAATCAAATCAAGATTAAAGATCAAGTCAAGACTCAAGATCATCAAACAAAGGAAAGAATGATTTCTAATGCACATATCTGATATGGACATGACTCAGCAAATCAATCACAAAGTGAATCAAGGATATGATCCAAGATCCTTTAGTCAAAAACCCTTGGGTTTCTGACAAGAGCAATCACTATATAAACCTTCTCAACCGTTAGTGTGAAGTACGAAACTTCACTTGAACTTATTTGCAATCTTCTTTCATCTTTGATAAAGTTTTGTATACGTGAGTGAACAATTGTAAAAGAAAAAGAGAAGGAAAGATTCTCAGAATAGGTTATACAAGTAGAGGTAGTGTCGAACGTAGAAGATCTGATTTGCTACTTTTTCTGTACACCCAAGTTCAAAGCAAGCTCTAAAGGAAACCCAAGGTGCCTTTTAAAATCGCATTTTAATATAAAATTAGGTAAAATGTATTAGGATTCTAATATATTTTTGTAAATTTATATTTTTTCCCCAAGTTTTAAAAACAATAAACAAGCCCGTGACCCCACATTCACAAATATAGCCCAAGTTTTAGAAAGGCCAAAGAAACCCATGACCCTACACTTTTTTTCTTTTTAAAAAGCCCAACCTTACAAAATAAAGCAAAAATAAATTAAGTGGGTATAGAGTAAATTAAGTTATTATTCTATACTTTCGAACCCACAGGTGGTATCAGAGTACATGGTTCAACATGATTGAAGAAATGTTCAAGTGGTTTCGAATAAATTTGCAACAAATTTGATGATAATGAAGATTTTTGTGCTACTATATTTGAAAAAATTCAAATATATTTTCAAAACAATATCAACTTTCAACCCCATCAAACTTTTAATGCTCGAACTCCACTTTTAACTCATGCATCTTACTTTTAACACATGAACTCCACTTTTAACTTATGTATCTTACTTTTAACGCATGAGCTCCACTTTTAACTCATGCATCTTACTTTTAATGCATGAGGTCCACTTTCAACTCATGCATATTATTTGTAATGCATGAGCTCCACTTTCAGTTCTGCTAACTTTTAATGTAGGGCTCCAATTTTAACCCATACATTTTTAAATCATGGTAAGTAGCAGTGATACATGAAGATTTTGTGAAGAACGAGATTATCAAGCATATGAAGAAGGCGGATCAAGTCTTGTCAAGAAAATCCAGTCAAAAGGGGAGATTTGTTAGGTTTTTCTCCTGATTTTCTTACCTTATTTAAGTTTATTTTTTTTCTAAAAGAAAATACAAAACAGTATCATAAATTTTTTTACTTTTCTTGAAAAAAAAATATAATATTATTTCATATTTGAGTTATTATTTTCTAGGAAGAAAAGTTTGAAACTCTATAAATTGAAGACTCTTCTTATCAAGAAGACAATAGTACACAATGTACTCGTTAACTAAAGAGTTTTGTTTATGGAGAGATATTCTCTCTACAATTTTAATGGTTTTTTTATTAGTTTTTGATATGTAGGCCAATTGGCCAAATTTCATAAAATAATATTTTGATTTTTAGTATAAGTTTTTGTCATCTAATTTATCAACGTTTTGATTTGCAATTGTAAGTTTTCGCATATATGACATATTTAAGATTATATATGACATATTTAAGATTAATTATTATTAGTTACAATAGGAGTTTCTAAGTTTCAACATATAGTAGTAAAGTTCTAACCACAAGTAACAACTATTTAAATATGAATATAATATTAATCAGAATTTTTTCAAAAAAACTAATTAAATATATAAGCACGTAATTGATATTTAAGATACTATTTTCCATATTTTAAGGGATTATAACTGATTTTTAAAATGGGACACTTAAATTTATCCAATCAGTTTAAGATTCTTTTAAAATACTTTGCTTTTTATATTTTTTCTTATTTTCTGTTTGCGATTTGTTGCACAAAAAATTACAAGCAACATGGAAAGTGGTTTGTGCTCAATTTCGATTCAACACGGAGGTTGTTGGAATTCTAACAGGTTTGTATATTCTATCATTTTGAAGTTTGATGTTGTTTTCACAATGAAATTCAACAGGTTTGAATCATTTTCAATACTGCTTCATTCTTATTTTGAAATCGTTTTGATACAGTTGAATATGATAGGTTATTCGATAGGTTTCTGTACATTTTCGTTTTTTCATACAAAATCATTTTTATAGATTTGAAAGGGATATGATAGTTTCGTATTATTCTGTTAAGTTTTTGGTACAGCTTCGTTCTTATACAATTTTTTTTTATACGATTGGAAGAATGATTTAACTATTTGATGTCAGTTTTCGATGATGGTTTCATTTGTGTATAAAAGATGGTTTATGTATAAAGGATAGTTACATACTAGTATTAAACGTAAAACGAATTCACAACAGATTTTATACCAAATTGATAATGTCATGCCTCGAGCCTACACCCTGGGCGGGACTGACACTCGGTGACCATTGCTGGCCTCGAGCGAACCCTTGGCCTGGCTTACTTAACTCAGCGGAAGAATTAACTTAACTTAATATAACAGTAAAGGGAAAATACTCAAATGTAATAATCTAGCCAAAATGTCACTTGAGTCTCATAATTAAAGCATCTGAAATGTAAAATAAAAAATACATCAAACTGAACAATCTAACGAACTATCTGTCGATGAAGCCTCTAAACTAACTCAGATGAATGTTGGGACAAACCCCACAACATTCTATCGAACTAACTAAAAAGCAATAAAAGGATCCTCCGGAATGCAAGGAGGCTCACCACTGACTCTGGAGCTCAAACTGGATCGATGAAGCACCGCGTGTTGATCCTAGTTACCTGCATCTGCATCATAAGACGATGCAGACCAAATATCAGTACATTGAATGTACTAGTATGCGAGTTGAAATGCTAAACGACAACTACTAAGCTTGAAAAGGAGTAAGAATGAACTTACTTTGACTCTGATCAACTCAAGAAGTCACAACTCAATATAAAATAGTAACGACATATGCAATATAAGGAAAACTTGTAAAACAGTGTAAACACTTAGTTTATTAAAGATAAAACAATAATAAACTCAACTTTACTTATATATGATAGTTTGTTTTGAAGAGACTTCATCTATATGTTTAACACATGCGTGTAATACTCGTTGTGTAGTCAAATTTCCTGTCAGTCACGATTGGCTTAATATAATTTATGTGGGAGATTCTCTAACCGACAAACATCAATATGAGCCTAAGTGATGGTACAACGTATTACCTCACATTGCAAGAGGACCGCTCTATACCTTGCCGTCGGTATAAAACCTGAACTACTAAGTGGATCTACTGGTCTATGCTAAAAGAACTAAGGAAATCATCTAAAAAGTATGATCCTTTATCTCTCCATGTTGGCTACAGGGTTTATGAAAACTTGAGTTAATATGAACTCGCGTCACCATATCGATGCTCAATACTACTCCCAAAATACTTAGCTCATATGTTTTAAAACAACTTCTTCTCTAGTTTGAGATAATTGCTCAAACTTAGCAACAAAAGCTTTCTTGGAAATCATAGTTTCCTTTTCCTTTTACTAAAACTATCCATAGGCTCTGTGGAAGTCTAGCTTTCTTTCTTTCTCAAAAGTTTGAAAACATTTTGTTTAAACTCTTAGGGACTACTTCATTCCCTTATAACTCTTGAGAAGTGAACTCAACTTGTTACTCTTAACTTAACTTGAAACTTAACTCTTAGGGAATACTTAGTTCCCTTATAACTTTTGAGAATTTACTCAACTCTTTTACTCTTTGCTAAACTCATTGCTTGAACCTTAAAACAAAGTTAAAATGTTTGTTTAAGGCTCTTGAATGTTTTAGAAACTTACTTTGACCTGCTTCTTAACTTTTAGACTTGAATCTTGTAACATCTCGTAACTCCAACTAACTAAGAATAAGCTAAGAAACCAAGAATAATCAATTTTGGGAATAAGTGGGGAAATCTGGATAATTTCCAGCTTTCAAAAGTGACTTTTGGTCATTTTCAAATGGACATAACTTCCAGATTAGGAGAATTTTGGATGAGTTCTTTATGTGGTTGGAACGCCCTTGGGGAGATCTTTCCAACGCCGCCGAGTTTGCGAAAATCCGATGTCGTATGAGGGAGATATGCCTTTCGGAAGTTGGGCTGTTGAGCTGAGGAAAATCCAATCCGGATTGTAGTAAGGGTAAGGTTGTTTTTCACCCTAGTATTTCCTAATTCATTTTTAGGTTATATTAGGGGTAAAACCAAGTCCCAACTAAGTTTTAGAAGAACGAAGAACGCTTAGGGCTTGGGAGAAAAGAGAAAAGAAGAGGAAGATCAAGAATTATCCAAGAACGCCAAGATCGTTGAGTGGATTTCATCGGGGGTGATCCCTATCGAGGTATATGAGATCTTTCTGTGTTGGGTTCTTCCACCCACTCATCAATTTATTCAATTCAGCAAGTTAGATTAGATAGGATGATTAACATTTATATTTTGATGAATAATTATCGATTTCTTGATTGAATGGGTTATAGTATGTTCTAGTTGAGTTGATTCATGTTTTCGGGCTGTTTTACGAGTCTAAACTATTGGGTAATGAAGTATTTAGTGATCACAAATGTTTGGGGAAATATCCATGGGAGTTTAGGAGGTTTAGAGTTGAAAATTGGAGAAGAAAAGTCGGAAATCCCGTCTGAAAACCCCTGGGGGGCCGTGCCAGTCATAGCCCCTAAGGGCAGGCAGAGCGCCTCAGACCAGACTCTGTCCGTCAGACTTTGGTGATCCACGCCTCTCAGAGCGCCAAGACCCCCTGGAGACCCCATTCTTTCTCTATCTTTTTGTACTAGTTCCTAAGTGATGTACCTATCATTCCTAGTTGATTCCAACACTCTAAAGTACATCTAAACATCATGAAATCATCCATAAACATGAGATCATGATCCTTGAATCCATAATCTAATTCAAGGAAAGTTAAGATCAAAGTCAAAGAAGTTAAGATTTAAGTTTATAAGTTAAGAAGCAAGTCAAGTGAGTTCTTAAAGTATCCAAGAGTCTTTAACAAAACATTTTAAACTTTGTTTTAAGTCTCAAGCTACAGGTTAAGTAAGAGTAAAGAGTTGAGTTCATTCTCAAATGTTATAAGGGGACTAAGTAATCCCTAAGAGTTTACAAATGTTTTTACATTTAAACAAGTAAAGATCCTTCGGGCTAGTTTGAGACAGAGATAATAGATTTATGAAATGAAGCAAGCAGGGAAACTATGATTTCTAAGAGATCTATAAAAGGCTAAATTTTGAGCACTAATCTCAAATCATAGAATTAGTATATTTTAAAAACATAAGAGCCAGTGTATATATATTTTGGGAGTATTATTGAAGACCGATGTGGGGATGCGAGTTTCAGATTAACTCAAGTCTCCATGAAAACCATGTAGCCATCATGGGTAAGGGTCATACTTTTTAGATGACTCCTTTTCATAGTTTACTAGTGGATCCATTAGGCAATTCAGAATCTATACTCTTGCAAAATTAGGATGGCCGGGCAGCGTGGGCCGAGTCACGCTGTATCATTACTATAGCTCTAAAGTGATGGTTGTTGGTTAGAGAAGCTCCCATAGAATTATTGTATTTTCATATACATCGATTATTTGTACTTCTCTATATATTTCAGATATTAATTGTATACTTGTATACATTCAGAGTTTACAACATGTTTTCAATAAGCATTTCTTTATATTGCAATTACTTTTAAACTGCGTATATTGAATAAAAGTTAGTAGATCATGAGTTAAGTAGAGCCAAGGTTTCTTTTTACTCCTTTTCAAGCTTAAAGTGTTGTTTAGCTTTCCAACTCGCATAATCGTACATTCAATGTACTGATGCTAGTTGGACTGCATCGTTTCATGATGCAGTCGCAGATAACCAGGATCAGCACGCAGTGCACCGTTGATCCAATTGAGCACTCCGCAGTCACTTGGTGAGCCTCCTTGCATTCCGGAGGACATCCCTTTATTTGGTTTTCTAGATTGGTCATTAGGATGTTGTAGGGTCTTTCCCAACATCCATCTCAGTCATTTTAGAGGCTTCATAGACAATTAATAAATCAGTTCTAGAGTCTCCTTTATTTTATAATTTAATATGTTCAAGTGTTGAGACTTAAGTGTCATTTTGGCCAAGACAGTTATTTAAGTTATTTGATGAGAATGCTTTTAATTCTTTATCTGATATGAGTAAAATCTTCCGCTGAGTTAAGTAAGCCAATCCAAGGGTTCGCTTGGGGGCCAACAATGTTCTTCGAGTGCCAATCCCTTCCAGGGTGTAGGCTCGGGGCGTGGCAAACTTGGTATCAGAGCACAAAGTTCAAGAGTCCTAGGGAGTCTATGAAGTAGTGTCTGTAGAGTCTTAGTCATCGGTGTGAAGCGCGCCACATTGATTTAGGAGGCTACAACATTTAGGAACATCTCACTTCTTCACATTCTTTTCGTGCGTTAGAGTTTATTTTTAAAAAGTCTCTCTCTCTAATTCGTGCTTGCGCGTGTTTCAGATCATCATGCCTCCACGAACAACAGTCAAAGGTCGACCTGTTTGGGTCGTGTTTCAAGCAAAGAAGGTAGGGCTGCAATGTTAATTGGTGACATGGACATATCCAGGCTTAATGTATATGTGCAACAAGTTGAGGAGGAGAAGCTGAGGGACAGAGAGAAATACCGAAATAAGAAAGCAAAGACTGGGAATGAGTCTGGGCAGCAAAAAGGTGGTTCAAGTCGACCACAATTTCAAAAACAGAAGAGGCATGCACCATCATCTGCTAGTGCACCTGCACCGCGAGACAGATGTGAGTATAATGGCCAAAATTCACAAAACTTCAAGGCTAGACCAACCCAATCCCAGGGTAGTGTGGCGCAAGGAGGTAGTAAGCCTCCTGTTGCGCCAAGTATGGCAGAAATCATTTAGGCATTTGTCGTAAAGGCTCCGAGAGTTGTTTCAAGTGCAGTCAGACCGGGCATTTCATGAGAGAATGTCCAAAAAGTAAGCAAAGCGGTGGTAATAGGGGCAATAGAGCTCAGTCTTCATCAGCTGCTCCACCAGATAGGGCTGCACCCAGGGGAGCTACTTCTGGTACTGGTGGAGGAACAAACCGCTTATATGCTCTCAACAATCGCCAAGAATAAGAGAATTATCCAGATGTTGTCACTGGTATGATTCGAATCTTTGACTTTACTGTTTATGCATTGTTAGACCCAGGAGCGAGCTTATCTCTTGTAACTCCCTATGTTGCTATGAACTTTGAGATTTCTCCTGAGTAACTTAGCAAACCTTTCAGTGTTTCCACACCAGTTGGTGAATCCATTCTAGCAGAAAGAGTCTATAATGATTGTCCTGTTTCCGTTAGTCATAAGTGTACCATGGATGATTTAATAGAATTAGATATGGTAGATTTTGATATCATTCTAGGTATGAACTGGCTCCATGCCTGTTATGCATCAAGATTGCAGAAATTGAGTTGTCAAGTTTCAAATTCCTAATGAGCCAGTCATAGAGTGGATTAGTAGTTCAGAAGTGCCTAAGGATCATTTCATTTCATACCTTAAGGCGAGGAAGTTAGTTTCAATGGGGTGTATCTATCACTTAGTCCGAGTTAATGACTCAAGTGTTGAGGTAATTGTCTTCAGACACTGCCTATAGTCAATGAGTTTCCAGAAGTCTTTTCTACTCGGAGTCCGTCCCGAAAGAGAGATAGACTTCGGCATAGACGTCATCCCAGATACTCGTCCTATCTCTATTCCGCCGTACAGAATGGCACCAGCAGAGTTAAAAGATCTAAAATAACAATTGAAAGATTTGTTAGATAAAGGCTTCATTCGACCAAGTGTCTCACCTTGGGGCACTCTGATCTTGTTTGTAAGGAAGAAATATGGGTCCCTTAGGATGTGTATAGACTACCTCCAATTGAATAAGGTGACCATCAAGAATAAATATCCTCTTCGAAGAATAGATGATCGTGTTAATCAACTTCAAGGTGCTTCTTGTTTTTCCGAGATTGACCTCAGATCCGGTTTTCATCAGTTGAAAGTAAGGGAAACTAATATTCCCAAGACAACTTTTAGAACAAGGTATGGACATTATGAATTTTTGGTTATGTCCTTTGGTTTGACCTTACCAGAAGGTACTCAAGGTTTTGTGGTGTATTGTGATGCATCAATAGTTGTCTTGGGCTGTGTTTTGATACAGAATGGCAAGGTTAAAGATTATGCATCTAGACAGTTGAAGGTTCATGAGAAGAACTATCCAACTTATGACTTGGAATTGGTTGCAGTAGTGTTTTCTTTCAAGATATGGCGTCACTACTTGTATGGTGTTCATGTTGACATATTCACTGATCACAAGAGCCTTCAGTATGTGTTCACTTAGAAGGAACTCAATCTCAGAGAAAGGAGGTGGTTAGAGTTACTCAAGGATTACGACATGAGTATTCTTTACCACCCAGGTAAGGGTAATGCGGTTGCTGATGCCTTACGCAGGTTGTCCATGGGTAGTACCACCCATGTTGAATAAGAAAAAAGGAAGTTATGTGCACAAACTTTCACATTTGGGAGTCAGACTTATGGATTCCACAGAAGGAGGAATAGTGGTGACTAATGGGGCTGAATCATCACTAGTGTCCGAAGTGAAAAAAAAGCAATACCAAGATCCATATTGCTTGATTAGAAGGAAAGTGTCCATAAGCAAAGAGTATTGACTTTTGAACAAGGGGGAGATGGTATGCTGAAGTACCAAGGCAGATTATGTGCACCTAAGGTGAATGGACTCCAAGAGAGGATCTTGGAAGAGACTCATAGCTCCAGATATTCCATTCATCCGGGTTCCACCAAAATGTACCGCCATTTAAGAGAGGTATATTGGTGGGAAGGTATGAAGAAAGATATCACTGAGTTTGTTGCCAAGTGCTCAAATTGTCAGCAAGTGAAAGTAGAGAACCAAAGGCCTGGAGGGTTGGCTCATACTATAGAACTTTCGAAATAGAAGTGGGAGATAATAAATATGGACTTCATCACAGGCTTTCCAAGATCGCACTGACAGCATGACTCTATTTGGGAGATTGTCGATAGAATATAAATACTACTTATTCGACAGAGGATTATGCTAAGTTGAATCTTCAAGAGGTGGTAAGACTCCATGGAGTTCTGGTCTCCATTATTTTAGATAGAGGTGCATAATTTACTGCACAGTTATAGAAATCTTTCTAGAAAGGTTTGGGTTCAAAGGTGAATTTGAGTACTGCTTTTCATCCTCAGACATATGGACAAGCAAAGCGTACTATCCATACCTTAGAAGATATGTTGAGAGCTTGTGTGATCGACTTCAAGAGGAGTTGGACCTTCTCCATAGCTTGGTGAACTAGATCTGGTCCTATCAACCCTGCATCACCAACTTCGAACCACACAATAGGAGATATGCATCTTCTTCCATAAAGAGCTTCATATGGAGCCATTTGGATGCTCGAATGGTAACTGTTGTTGTAAGCAAACTCTATGAGAGGTATGTGATCATCCCAATTCTCTTTGAAGTCGATCACACAAGCTCTCAACATATCTTCTAAGGTCTGAATAGTACGCTCTGCTTGTCCATGTGTCTAAGGAAGAAAAACAGTGCTTAAGTTCACCTATGAACCCAAACCTTTCTGGAAATATTTCCAGAACTGTGCAGTAAATTGTGCACTTCTATCTGAAATAATGGAGACCGGAACTCCATGAAGTCTTACCACTTCTTGAAGGTACAACTTATCATAATCCTCATCCGAATAGGTAGTCTTTAACGGCAACAAATGGGCTGACTTTGTCATTCTATCGACAATCATCCAAATACAATCATGCTGCTTGCGAGACCTTGGAAAACCTGTGATGAAGTCCATATTAATCATCTCCCACTTCAATTTCGGAAGTTATATATTTTGAGCCAAACCTCCAGGCCTTTGGTGCTCTACTTTCACTTGTTGGCAATTTGGGCACTTGGCTACGAACTCAACAATATCTCTCTTCATGCCTTCCCACCAATATACCTCTCTCAAATCGTGGTACATCTTGGTGGAACCTGGATGAATGGAATATCTGGAGCTATGAGCCTCTCTAGGATCCTCTCTTGGAGTCTATCCACCCTAGGTACACACAATATACCTTGGTCTTTCAGCACACCATCTCCCCCTTGTTCAAAAGCCAATACTCTTTGGTTATGAAAACTCACCTTCAAATCAAGCAAAATGCGGTCTTCATCTTGCTTATCTTTCACCTCTGACACTAATGATGACTCATCCCCATTGGTCACCACTATTCCTCCTTCTGTGGAATCGATAAGTCTGACTCCCACGCGTGCAAGTCTGTGCACATATTTATCTAACTCCCTCTTTTCTTCCCCAACATGGGTGGTACTACCAATGGACAACCTGTTTAAGGCATTAACAACCACATTAGCCTTACCTGGGTGGTAAAGAATACTCATGTCATAATCCTTGTGTAATTCTAACCACCTTCTCTGTCTGAGATTTATCTCTTTTTGAGTGAACACATATTAGAGGATTTTTTGATCAGTGAATATATCAACATGAACACCATACAAGTAGTGAATCTATATCTTTAAAGCAAAACCTAGTGCAGCAAATTCCAAGTCATGAGTTGGATAGTTCTTCTCATGAACCTTCAACTTTCTGGAGGCATAAGCTATAACCTTGCCATTCAGCATCAACACGCAACCCAAGCCAACTCTTGATTCATCACAATATACCACAAAACATTGAGTACCCTCTTGTAAGGTCAAAACTGGAGCGGTAGTCAATCTCGTTTTCAACTTCTGAAAGATGTTCTCACAAGCTTCAAACCATTAAAACTTAACTGTCTTCTAAGTTAGCTTGGTCAAAAGAGAAGAGATAGATGAGAAACCTTCTACAAACCTCCTATAATAGCCAGCCTAACCCACGAAACTCCTTATATCTGTTAGAGATGTGGGTCTAGGCCAACTTTGAACTGCTTCTATCTTTTGGGTATCCACTCTAATCCCATCATTGGAAACAATGTGGCCCAAGAACGCCAAAGACTTAATCCAAAACTCACACATGGAGAACTTAACATATATCTCCTTATCTTTCAAAGTCTTCAGAACAATCCTGAGGTGACATCGTGATCTTCTTCATTCCTTGAATAAATCAGTATGTCATCAATGAAGACGATTTCAAACAGATCTAAATAACGTTTGAAAACTCTGTTCATAAGATTCATGAATGCTGCTGGTGTATTTGTCAATCCAAAGGACATAACTAAAAACTCATAATGCCAATATCTGGTTCTAAAGGTTGTCTTTGAAATATCACATTCCCTAACTTTCAACTGATGGTAGCCTGATCTGAGATCAATTTTCGAGAAGCAAGAAGCACCTTGAAGCTGGTCAAAAAGATCATCTATCCTCGAAAGAGGATATTAATTCTTGATGGTCACCTTATTCAATTGGAGGTAATCTATACACATCCTAAGGAAACCATCTTTCTTCCTTACAAACAAAACTAAGCGCCCCAAGGTGAGACACTTGGTCGAATGAAACCTTTATCTAACAAATATTTCAGTTATTCTTTCAACTTCTTTAACTCTACTGGTGCCATTTTGTATGCGGAATAGAGATAGGATGAGTATCTGGGATGATGTCTATGCCGAAGTCTATATCTCTTTTGGGAGGGATTCAGGCTAGATCATCAAGAAAAACTTTTGGAAACTCTTTAACTATAGGAACTGACTGAAGGGAAGGTATCTCAGCACTTGAGTCATTAACTCGAACTAAATGATAGATAAACCCTTTTGTGACTAACTTTCTCGCCTTTAGGTACGAAATAAAACGACCCTTAGGAACTGCTAAACTACTAGTCACTCTATGACTAGATCATTAGAAATCTAGAACTTGAAAACTCGAGTTCTACAATTAATTGACGCATAATAGGCTGAAGTCACTCCATACCTAGAATGACATCAAAATCTACCATGTTTAACTCTATTAAATCAGCCATGGTGTTCTTATGATTGATGGAAATAGGACAATCACGATAGACTCTTTCCTCTAGAATAGACTACCCAATAGGTGTAGGCACATAAAAGGGTTCATTAAGTTTTTCAGGAAGAATCTCAAACTGATTTACAACATAAGGAGTTACAAAAGATAAACTTGCTCCTGGGTCTAACAAAGCTTCTAAACATTAAAAGTACAGACTTTGATCATACCCGTGACAACATCCGGAGAGTTCACTTGCTCTTGGCGGCTAGTGATTGCATAGAGATGATTTTCCCCTCTGCCAGTACCAGAAATGGCTCATCTAGGTGTAGCCCTGTCTGGAGGAGCAACTGATAAAGATTGGGCTCTATTGCTCGAATTTCCACCTCCTTGCTTCTCTTAGGACAATCTTTCATGTATTGTCCCTTTTGATCACACTTGAAGCAACCCAACTGGCCATCACGACACTTACCAGCATGTTTTCTACTACACCTACCACAAAAAAGAGCCCAATTACCACCTTGTGCCACACTACCTTGGGATTGGGCTGGTCTAGCCTTATGGTTCTGCGAATTCTGGCCATTATACTCACCTCTATTTCTTGGCGGAGGTGCACTAACAGATGATGGTGCATGCCCTTTTTGATTTTGAAATAATGGCCAACTCGAACCACCTTTCTGTTGCCCAGACTCATTCCGTGTCTTGGCCTTCTTATTTATGTACTCTTCTCAGTCCCTCAGTTTTTCCTCTTCACCTTGCTGTACATAGATCATTAGCCTGGATATGTCCATGTCGCCAATCAACATTACAACCCTACCTTCTTTGCTTGAAGAACGACCCAAACCAGCAACAACAAACTCATTCTGCTTCTCATATCCTTAACCATCTCTGGAGCATAGCGTGACAGTTGGGTGAACTTTAACCCATACTCATGAACACTCAAGGAGTCCTATTTTAGGGTAAGGAACTCCCATATCCTTGCTTCCTTCAGTTCTCGGGGAAAGAACCGCCCCAAGAAAACTTCTTCAAAGCAAGCCCAACTTAGATGTGGTGCATCCTCCTCTCTACCATCCTTCCATTGATCAAACCAGGTCATAGCCACACTCTTCAGTTGATATGCAGCTAACTCAACTCTCTCAGTGCCAACCACATGCATCACATCGAATAACTTCTTAAACTCTTCCACAAAGTTTTTCGGATCCTCGGTACTTCTCAAACCAGTGAAGCTTGGGGGATTCATCCTCAAGAATTTATGAATCCTCCAAGTGTCAGCCCCTTTTTGTCCAGCTCCTCTTTATTGTCTGACTTGGTTGGTCATATCTTGACTCAACATCCGGATAGCCTCATGGAACTCAGCGTTAGTAACCTCCCCTTGAAGTTGCGCTTCAGGAGCATTGGGTAACTCTTGTTCTTGAGCTTCTACATTTCTCCTAGTTGGACGATCTCTTGCTACTCTTCGTGGAGGTATTTTTTTTTGAAACACGTGCAAACACAAATTAGAGAGAGACTTTTAGAGATAAATTCTAATGAATGAAATGAGTATGAAAGAAGTGAGGAATTCCTAAATGTTGTAGCCTCCTAATCATAAATGTGGCGCGCTTCACACCGATAATTAAGACTCTACAGACACGACTTCATAGACTCCCTAGGACTCTTGAACTCTAGGCTCTGATATCAAGTTTGTCATGCCCCGAGCCTACACCCTGGGCAAGACTGGCACTCGATGACCATTGCTGGCCTCGAGTGAACCCTTGTCCTGAATTACTTAACTCAGCAGAAGACTTAACTTAACTTAATATAACAGTAAAGCACATTTTCAAGGGAAAATACTCAAATGTAATAATCTAGCCAAAATGTCACTTGAGTCTCAAAGTTAAAACATCTGAAATGTAAGATAAAAGACACATCAAAATGAACAATCTAACGGACTATCTGTCTATGAAGCCTCTAAACTAACTGAGATGAATGTTGGGAAAAACTCCACAACATTCTATCGAACTGACTAGAAAGCATAAAATGATCCTTTGGAATGCAAGGAGGCTCACCACTGATTCTGGAGCTCAAATTGGATCAACGAAGCATTGTGTGCTGATCCTGGTTACCTGCGTCTGCATTATAAGACGATGTAGGCCAACTGGCGTCAGTATATTGAATGTACGAGTACACAATTTAGAATGCTAAACGACAACTACTAAGTTTGAAAGGAGTAAGAATGAACTTACCTTGACTCTTCTCAGCTCAAGAAGTCATAACTCAATATAAAGAAGTAAAGACATATGCAATATAAGGAAAACTTGTAAAACAGTGTAAACACGTAGTTCATTAAAGCTAAAACAATAATAAACTCAACTTTATTTATAAATGAAAGTAATATAATTTATGTGGGAGATTCTCTAACCGACAACCATTACTATGAGCCTAAGTGATGGTACAATGTATTGCCTCACGTTTCAAGAGGACCGCTCTATACCTTACCGTTGGTATAGAACCTGAACTACTAAGTGGATCCACTAGTCTATGCTAAAAACACTAAGGAAATCATCTAAAAAGTATGATCATTTATCTCTCCATGTTGGCTACATAGTTTATGGAGACTTGAGTTAATATGAACTCGCGTCACCATATCGATGCTCAATACTACTCCCAAAATACTTAGCTCATATGTTTTAAAATAACTTCTTCTCTAGTTTGAGATTGATCAAACTTAGCTTTAAAATCTTTCTTGCAAATCATAGTTTCCTTTTCCTTTTACTAAAACTAGCCATAGGCTATATGGAAGTCTAACTTCCTTTCTTTCTCAAAAGTTTGAAAATATTTTATTTAAACTCTTATTGAATACTTAGTTCCCTTATAACTCTTGAGAAGTGAACTCAACTTGTTAATCTTTGCTTAACTTGACACTTAACTCTTAGGGTATACTTAATTCCCTTATAGCTTTTGAGAATTTACTCAACTCTTTTACTCTTTGGTCAAATCATTGCTTGAACCTTAAAACAAAGTTAAAATGTTTTCTTTAGGACTCTTGAATGCTTTAGGAACTTACTTTGACATGCTTCTTAACTTTTAGACTTGACTCTTAACTTCTTTGACTTTGATCTTAACTTCCCTTGAATTGGATTATGGATTCAAGGATCATTATGTCATGTTTATGGATTATTTCATGATGTTTAGATGTACTTTAGAGTGTTGGAAGCAACTAGGAATAATAGGTACATCAATTAGGAACTAGTACGAAAAAATGGGGGAGAAATGGGATATCCAGGTGACCTTGGCACTCTGAGAAGCACAGGGCGCTAGAGCCTGATGGACAGACTGGCAAGCGCGGCACGCCAAAGCCTGATGGACAGAGTTTGTCTTGAGGGGCTCTGGTTGGCGCGGCGCCCCAAGGCCTATCAGAGTTTTTTTTTGACTTTTCTTCTCTGATTTTCAACTCTAAACCTCCCAAACTTCCATGGATATTCCCCCAAACACTTAGGATCACTTATATACTCAATACCCAATAGTTTAGACTCGTAAAACAACCGAGAAACCCGAATCAAAACCACCAAAGATACACTACAACTCTACCAACAAGGATTCAACAATTGTTCATCAAGAACTTCAAGATTCATTATTCAATCAATACAAAACATGCTAAATTAAACATGTTGGTGTGTGGGCGAACGAACCCAACACAGAAAGATCTCACATGCCTCGATAGGGATCACCCACGACGAATTTCACTAGTGAAACCTTGGCGTTCTTGATGAATTCTTGATCTTCCTCTTCTCTTCTATTCTCTCCAAATCCCTAAGCGTTCTCAAATTTTCTAAAACTGAATTGGGACTTGTTTTTACCCTTAATAAACCCTTAAAACTAATTAGGAAATACTAGGGTGAAAAGACTACTTTACCCTTACTAAAATCCGGATTGGACTTTCTTCTGTCCAACAGTCCAATATACGAAAGGCATATCTCGCTCGTACGACATCGAAAATGTGCAAACTTAGCGCCGTTGGAAATATCTTCCCAAGGGATTTTCAACCATATAAAGAACTCGCCCTAACTCTTCTTGAGCTGGGATTTATGGCTGTTTGAAAATGACCAAAACTCACTTTTATACTAAGGAATTTTTTCCATATTTCCCTATTTATTTCCAAAAATGATTATTCTTAGTTCCTTAGCTTATTATTAGTTATTTCTAGTTATGAGGTGTTACAGATACCACTTTGAATCAATTGTGTTATTTTTTAAGATATTATGATTCCTAAAAGAATGTATGTATTGTGTATATAATTGGATAATTTTTTGAATCTATGTAATTTGAATTTTGTGTATAAAAAGATTATCGTAATTATTTTTTTATTCATTTTCTCAATGATTTTTAAACTTTCTGGATTATTTTTCATGTTTTAAAACAGGTAGTATGTTGATTACAATATAGAAGGAGTTATATATGACCCGAGTACAAATTACAATGGATTAATGGTTAATGTTCTGGCATCTCAACTAGGTATAGACACAACTATTGATGAACTTGAAATTAAATTCTTGATAAGTGACAGGAGTCCACCTATGTCGATACACAATGATATGGGTGTTCATGTATACTTGGATCAGAGGAGAGTGGCTGCTCATTCTTTCATTAGATTTTCATTATGCCTAACTTTAAAAAGTAAGGCATGGCTGATCTTGAATACGACACTATTGTGGATTATAATGAAAATGTAGTTGTTGGAACGGAAGGGTTGCGAGAATTGTATTCAACTCAATACGATTGATTGGCATGACTCCTAATGAAAAGTTTGATGATATAGATGTTGACGGTGTTTCTATAATTAGTGATTCTAAAAAATTAGCAGTCAACGTATCACAGGTTTACCAAGATAAGGATACACTTGTGAATGTTATGAAGCATTACGGATTTGTCAACAAATTCACATTTAATGTGAGGAGGTCGAGTTCAACGTGGTAAGAATTTTAATTATATAACTTTGGTATATATGCAGTATAGTATTTGATGATGTAACTATGTATCTCGTGTAGTGTATTTCCACTATTCTGTCATTTCTAATTACAGTTGTTAAAATTGCTATTATCTTGTTTGTCCTTCGAAGAGTTGTTCTTGGTTCTTGAATGCATCGAGTCTTAATCAGTCTAGTCTTTTCAAGATAAGAAAATATTGTGGTACTCACACGTGTACGGTAAGAAAGAGAATCTATGCAAGACGACAAGGAACCATTGATGTTGTCGCTATTATTATATTGGATAAGTACTTGGATAGAAAGAAAATCTACACACCTAGGGATATTGTTGAAGACATGGAAAATCTACATGAAGTGTCATTGACTTATATGCAAGCTTGGAGAGCAAAAGAAAAGGCAATAAAGATGTTAATGGAGATCCAACTGAATTGTATGCAAGAATTCTGAGTTACTTAAACATTTTGGATAAACATTACCCTGGTTGTGTGGTTAGCTAGAAGAAAACAGATGCTAGAAGATTTTTGTATGCCTTCGTTGCTTTAGATGCATCAATAAGAGGATGAGAGTAGTGCATGCCAATAGTTGGTGTTGACGGCGCGACTTTAAAATGTAATTATGGGGGTACGATTCTAATTGCAAGCACGTTGGACCCAGAGGTATGTTTAAAATAGTAAAGTAATAACTATTAGTATTATAACAACCAAAAACTATAATATTGTTTTGATATGAAAAAAGAATATTTGATGTATGATGTTCTGTTTGATCTTGATTTTATTATTACTAATTTATTTTCACTAATTTTTAAAATGTATTATATTGGTATGCAAATAGGTCATATACTTCCATTAGCATATGCTATCGTCGATTCTGAAAACTAATGAATCGTGGACATGGTTTTTTGAGAAGTTTATTAATGCATTTGGAGAATGAGAGATATGTGCTTCGTCTCAAATGAAAGCATATGGAACGGTACTCCAAAGGTGTTTCCTGGTCTACCTCATTATGCATGCATATGACACTTATGGTGCAATGTTCTTAAAAAATGTCGCAAGAAGAATGTCGAAGACTTGAGGAAGCTTTTGCTTACAATGGCAAAGGCATACACGCTTCAGGAGTTTGAAGAATTGATGGGAAAGATAGAGCAGTAGATAAGAATTTGAGGGGATATTATCTGGAATAGGATATAAAAAATGGTCACGAGTTCATTTAACTGTTAATCGAACATGGACACTAACTTCCAACATAGCAGAACCAATAAACAACGTAAATCGGTTAGCAATGAGATTTCCAGTGGTATAGTTGTCAGATTTTATAAGGATAAAAATTCAATCATGGAATGCTAAACACAACGAGGAGGAAGCGAAAACAAGAACAAAGTTGACCAAATAATACAATGAGATTGTCACATCCGGGTTTACCCCCTAGACGTAACCGGCGTCGTCGTCCTCTTTGAGGACTAAGACTAGCCTCTTAGTTTACATCATTACATTCATAGGTCGAATTCAGTAGAAAATTTAAAACTTTTCATTACTTCTATTTGGAGGTTTACATAGACCTCTACATACACATAACATATATATATCGAGTATACATAGACCCTTTGTATAGGAAGGTTACATAGCCTTCTACTTTTATTGCACATAATCATATATATAAGATAGAACATAGTCTTCAAAGATTGTCTCATCTCATAAACATCTAACACGATTAGCAGTTTGGGCATAGCCCACACATCAATGTAAAGAGAGCCACATATAGGCTTTATACAATCCGTACTCAAATGAAAGGAGATAGAATATAGAAGTCTTAGAACTAAAACAACAACATAATCTCGATATTAGCATCGCCCTCGGACAATGAGGACCTACCCTACTTGGATGATCAAAGGATCCAAGCCTTCTTCAAGTCGCCTTCCAAAACACTTCAACGACCGGAACCTAGGAAAAATGAAGAAATGGGGTTAGTATGCCACTTGTACTAAGTATGAGACCATATGCACACATACCTTGAAATCATGCTAAGAAAAGGGCATTTCATAAAATATGCACTTTTCATTTAAAATCCTTATGCACATTCAACAAAACCATACAAATCAATATTGCATATTCCTTAAGTCATAAGCATATACATTATAAAGACTACAACATCAAGTCTCGTCAAGTCAACCATACATATCATATAAGTAACTACATACTCAATGTAACTTTGTCATCAAGTCATATTAACAATAAGCATGAATAAGAGTACCTTTCAACATAACCAAAGCAAGACAATTACCCATGAACCTCTATCAAGTCAACAAGTGCAATGACCAAGCAAAACTCCATAACCTTACTCAATCAAGTAACGCAACAAGAATCATGACTAACATCCTACTTCACATATCATAACATTTAAGAGCACATATCATCTTACTTTAACCATATAGACTAACATATATAAATGAGTGAAACTAATCATCATATAGTATCAACAATATGCAAGTTCATCATACACATGTCATATAGCATTATAAGCATATTCATACATAAGAACATCCTCCCAAGACTCCCCTCAAGGCTAACTAGTGCAATGTTAAGGTAGAGTCTCATACCCCTACCTAGACTAAGCTAGACCCCTTAGGTCATCTTAGTTAGAGTTCAATCCTTTAGTTCATTTTACCTTTTGGGAAAATCTTGCCCTAACCGACATAGACCACATGAGCTAGTGTGGAATCCGGTGTCGTAAAGCCCTACACTGAAGGAAGGCGGACTACTTGCCAAGGTAGTACCAAAACATAAAACATAGCAACTACGTGGATCCACTAGCTAGTATTCTTATGGGGGCAACATAGTTCAAGAACTAGGAGATATAATTGGGACCCTCTTTATCCTATATGAATTGTAGTCTCTAATCTCAAGAGTACATTAGTGCTCCTACCTTCCCTATGTGGGAAGGGACACTCCTCAATCTAGTTCACTCGGTGCTAAGCTAGAGTCCCTTTTTGAAATGTCTTTAAGCCTTTATTATCAATCATAGCTTAGTTTAGATCATAGGGTCTAACCCTTGTATAACATCATCATCATCATCATAGCTCAATAAGAATTGCATGAGTATAAGCCCTTTCATTACAATTCATATAGGTGAGGTTAGCACATTAACATTTCATATCATAATAAGGCACATTGGTAGTCATCAACATCCTTATAACATCTCATCTTAATCAACCTCATAACCATAGTCAAGACATTTCAATTCAACATCATACCCCTATCAATTCTAAACAAGGCATAATCCAACACAACATCATGACTTAATTACAATTAACCATAGTTTGAAGTAAAGTATAGGGATCACAAGACTTACCAAGTCTCCTTCATAGTTCATCATAAAGGTCTTAACATCAACCCATAACTCAACCCAATTAGGGGTGTAACATCATCACACAATGATATCCAATAGAATAACAAGGCCAATTGCATCACTATAACACAATTCAACACTAGATCGTAGCTTAAGACAAGATACTTAGGTCAATTTCACAGTATACTTCATAACCTAAATCAACATCTCAAGAACTAGCATAATAGGCCTAGAATTCATCTCAATCTATTCCTAATTGATACAACAACATCATAGGATAGTATTTTAATCAATAACCAAGTCAATTGAATGAACATTATACAATACATGTCAAGATCACAACCTAGGGTTAAGGGTTGAGGATCATGTTCTACAATTTAGACGAAACCATCAAGAATTATCATAATCAAGTTAAAATACATGTTAATATATTCATTATATCCTAAATAAATCATAAACAACTTAGTTCATAACATCAATTTCGAGATTAGATGAAACCCACTTGAAAACTCAACTTTTAGAAATACTTTTAAGGAACCCTTTGAGGAAAGAGGTCTCAAAGGTGAATTAGATCCCATACCTCAACGCTTGATGAAGATTTGATGGTGAAATTGTCCCTTTTCATCCCCCAAATCCTTCCCCTAGCTTGTCTTCAATGGTGTCTTCCAATAGAGAGAGAAAGAAGAAAGAAGAAAGAAGGAAGAGGATTTGTTTTGTGAGTTGTGTTTAGCCTAATGGGGTTGGGGCCTTTATATGGGGGACTAATTAAATTAATTAGACTCCCTTAAACCCCTAAATAACAACCTAGCCCCTTAACTAATTAAATGAAGCTAAGTTAAAACGTGCAGGGAATTGGCAGTGTCACAGACGACACCACGATCGATGGATCGTGGGTCAGTCGACGGACCAGGCCTCCTTCCGTGCTGCACATCCGTCGATCTGGTCAGAGACTATGCAGGTGAGGGACTTACACGAATTGGCTAAGTGTTGGTCGACGGTTGGCAACGACGCCCCATCGATCCACACACGGATCGTCGCTTGCATCTCGTGGTTGCACACTGCCCAGGCAGTGTTGCCTCCTACGTGATAGGGTCCTCCTCAAGGGACCTTGGTTGGTCCTTGGGGAGTCGTACCCATACGTTTCAACCATGAACCAACTTTAATACATGTTATACACCCTTCCACCAAATTTCATGAATTTTCGACTCCTAAAAGCTAGTCAAATAGGCTTAGGCACGCTAGTACCTCCTAGAACTAGTTTCCGGACGTCATGGACGTTCTTAGATGTTTTGGTTTCTCGACTTCATAAATGACGTATAAACATTAAAATAGGACTTAAAACAGTGTCTAGACCTTATGCCACTTATATTAGGCTTTAAGACACGTCTTGGATTTTCGAAATGTTACAGAGATTCTTAATGAAAATCGTACATTGTCTAATCGTATGATGGTAAGTTATTTTTTATTCACAATATTTAAATGGTATCATATTTGATTTTTATACCTAAATATTACCCATTAATTATACAAATTATCTCTGAACTTCTTCTTTAGGTAAGAGCATCAACACAATTTCTCCACACTGTGATCGATGGAGCTATGAAGTTCACAGTTTGCCTGAGGAGTAGAAAATGTAGTTGTGGGTGTTTTCAAATCGATGAGATCTCATGTTCTCATGCAATTGATTCTATTAGGCACAGGAACAAACATGATGAGGACTACACTTTGCAATACTACAATAATAAAAATTTTGCTGACGCTTATGCCATTTCCGTTGAACCTCTTCCCTGTGAAAGTATGTGGGAAATACCAAGGCATATTTTGGAGGAAATATTGTTGCCACATGATTTTAAAAGAACATCTGGAAGACCATCTATGGAACGTTGGAAGTCTTTTTGTGAATTGAAGCGTAAGAGAGGCAAAGTAACATGTAGTGTGTGGGCGGATGGGTCACAACAGAAAGTCATGTGGTTAATATCCTCCAGAAGCCTAGATTTATCATGAGGTCTTATGCGATCTTTACATTCTTTTCGTTTAAACAAAAAATTTATAGAAGAATGGAAGATGCAATTGCCAAAAGATATGTGTCTTAGTTTGTTAGAAGAATAGTTTTTTTGATTAGTATAATTTGTTTCTTGGATTTTTCTTGTGGTTTCTCAAGTCAATGAATAAAAGATATGAATTTGTTTTGATATGTCTTGTTTTATAAAATGTATTGTGCGACTGTATGATTGTTTCGTTTAGTTTGTATATAAAATTGAAATGTTTTTTTAATCAATCTTATTACTTTTCTTTTCATTCAAGTTAAACATCCCTTTTCCACAAAATTGGCCTCAGATACAAAGTGCAGCCAAAATAAATTTGATTATGTAACAGACAACAAAAAGAAAGGAAAATGACCCACAATTGGGTAGGACAATCAATCAGCAGAAATAATAGGCCTAGATACGCATTTTCCCTTTGAAAAGAATGAGCTCTGAATATAAGATATGCAACACCGTTCTGCTTTACGTCAAGATTTTCATGAAAAATTAAATTTATTACCAACATCATAACCAACAAAGGTGCGCAAAAATTATACCTATGTAATAAAATTTTTTATAACAATGCTAAAATAATAATAAAAAAAATATCATACCAATGTAATATAACCAGAAAATGAGTGCAAAAATGACATCAATGTAATATCAAAATTGATTTCAAAGCCAAACTTAAAAAAGAGTACCATATCAATGCAATATTATGTTAGTTTTATGACCCACTCACATTAATACTATTTTTGTTAGTATTTAATTACTAACTAAATTCTAATTCCAATTGGATAAGTGGCGAAGTTACTAATATGTGTGTTGAAGTGGGGAAATTACTTAGTAACTTCAAACTACCCATTAAGTCTTCCATTTTACCCGTTACCTCTTCCAACTATCCATCAAGTGGGGAGTTACTTGATAGTTTTAAAACTGCCCATTATCTCCACTACTCACCATGATGGAAAAGTGGGAATGATGTTAAACACACTCTATTTAAAGGGTCCTCTTTCTGCCATAAAGATATATTCTTATCCATCAAAGCTATTCATAAAGTATTTTTCAAATTCCCTCCCAACCGCTTCCCTCCCCTTATTCCCTTATTTCTCCATTAACTCCCACAATCACTCCCTTCCATTTTCCTCAAAATCCCAAACCTCCCAAACTCTCAGAAATCCCAAAACCTTAACCTCCCCAGTTTCTCCTCCAACTCCATTGTTTCTCCGGTCGGTGTTCGAAGGCGGCACATAGGTTGGTTGTTGCAAGATCACCCACCCATTCACTCTACTACAATTTATAGGTATTTCATTTCCCTTTGCTTAATGAATTCTCGTTCATTTTCTTTTGAAAACAAATATATTGTATGTGGGTCTTGACTTAGGGACAAAATTGCATGTTAAAATTGGGTTTTATGTCCCTTAGAATGAAATAAAGTGAGTGGGTTGGGGGTAAAATCTGTGTCAAGTTCAATATAATTATTGATTTTCCGACTTATGGTTTGATAGCCTCGTAGAATCCATGATCGAAATTTGCAAAATCGAAACCCTAAGGATGACGAATTGGTCTTATACTTGTTGTTATGTGTTGGGTGAACTTGTGATTTGCTTAAAATTTGTCAAAATGTGTGTTTAATAACAAGCCCTGAAACCTGTCTCTGAGCAACAGCACGAGACCCCGTCTACAGACTGTCGATTGATCGACGGATTGTCGATGGGTTCGTCGATGACTAAACTCTAAAACTGCTTAACTTTGAAACGACGGAAGTGGACTACGGTCCATCAATTGATCGACGTGCCATTCTACACGTCCGTCGTTTCTATCTGAAACCTTGATTTGTGAGATTTTAAAAATTATTCTAAGTGTCAGACGAGGGAAGTGGACTACGGTTCGTCGATTGATCGACGAGCCGTTCTGCACGTCCGTCGTTTCTATCTGAGAGGTCTGTGGTATGAAGTCAATGAAAATTTTTACCAAGTGTCCACCAACGCACACTATCGATGGACCGTCGATAGTGCCCGTCTCCCAATTCTGCAATTCTGCATTAACCTGTGTCTTGTGTATCCAGGTTCTGTTTTGATTATGTTGCTTGTGTAGTTTGATTACAATGAGACTAAAAACTTGCTTTTTACGTACTTATGGCCCCCAAACCAGACATCGTCTTTTCCATAGGTAGATCCAAGTCTGTGGCACCATTCCGGCGGTTGATTGGCTCATCCGATGATGAGCGGGATCCAAAATACGTGCCCCCAGGCACCTAGACCCTGACACCAGCTGCTAGAGCTACTCGGGGCACGCCCAAGAAGGTGGCTTCTGGCGTAGTCACTGCCTCCCAGTCTGATGAGGAGCGCACACTGACCGGCATACTGTCTAGGTTTGCCTCGGGTTCTGAGGGAGTGTCTAGCTCCGAAGAGGCTTTTGGTTCTGAGTCGTCCCACTCTACAGGGTCGAATGAGGCCACTGCCTCAGGTTTCGGATCACAGGGAGCCACTTTCCCAGATGTGCCTGCCCACCATGCCTCGTCTAATGAGGCCCAGAGTTCGGAGTCTGCTCCGGCACCCCAGCATGAGGTCCCTGCACCGGTTTCTGATGAGCCCAACTGGTGGTGCGTAGATGGCCAGTACCAGGTCTACGGGGATGCCAAGATGTTGAATGATAAGGGGGTGCTGACTCGGTTGGTAACAGTCGAGCGACGTGTTCTTACAGGTAGCCTGCACACAGTCCCTGAGGTGCATGGATTATTTACCCACCACAGGCTCGAGTGGATGGCGAGGAGTGTGGGTTCCCACAGTGAGGAGATGGTGCGAGAGTTATACGCTTCATAAATGGCGACTCTCCGGGATTCTTTGGACAAGCGGTCGCAGCCCGCCAAACACGACCCACTCACAGAGGTTGTGGTTAGAGGCTGCCGGGTCGACATTTCACCCACTACCATCCGCCGTTTTCTATATAGCACGACTACGGAGACTACGTGGCCTCCCCTTACCCCAGAGTTCAAGTACAAATGGGGCTTGGTCAAGAGTAACCAATTTCAGCGCAACAGAGAGCAAAGAGAGTCCACCAAGAGGTGGCTTGCACAACATCTGTCCGTCGATGGAGAGGGAGCAGATTGGGTGTTACTCCCCAAAGGCCTTATCAAGAAGTCCAACCTCACTTTCATTGCTAAGTTCTTTTAGCTGTTAATCCACCACCGCCTATCCCCACCGCAACAGATAACATCCTCACTTGGGATAGAGAGGTCATGGTAGCAGCACAGGTAGCAGGGTTTGAGATCGACTTCACCAAGTTGTTGATCTCAGTTATACATAAGAGGGATTTTAAGCACTTTATCACTTACCATTTCTCCTGCATGATTTTTCAGCTTTGCAGGGATGCTAGAGTGCTCATTTGGCATTGTGATGTCCTCCGTACATCAACCGGAACGGTAGATATAGGTCTCATCAGGGATGAGGCCAATGTGACGGCACCACGGAGAGGGCCCCGAGTTGATTTGCAGCCGTTGAGTGAGAACTTAGCGGAGACGGTGGAGTTAGCCCAAGGGGCTGATCATGCCGATTCAGAGCCCACGGATACCACCTCGGTCGAGTCTGCCCCTGGCACTAGTAGGGCACCCAGTTCCTCCCGATCTACTCACCCATCAGCAACACTGGTCCCGATTGCCAGGGTCCAAAAGTTAGAGGCCCAGATGGCCACCTTGTTGCACCATATCCAGCCTTGGATGCAAAAGTCTATTGCCGAGGCTGAGGACTGGATTGAGAAGAGGGTAGCTTAGAAGACGGAGCGAAAGATTTAGGCAGTCCACCAGCGCCTCGATGCATTTGAGCTGCGAGTTCTAGCACGCCCAGCCCCCACCATTGATTTGACGACCCTTTAAGAGGCTGTGGTGATTCTGTGGGCCGACGTTGATGGTATACTTGAGATGAGGGGACCTGAGCCTGAGACCTCACCTGTGGAGCTCGCATAGGACACATTTCTTGCTGTACTGTTCACACATCAATTGTTGTTACAAGTTCAATAAGTTTCTCTATTTTGTCTTTACTTTAGGTTTAGTTTGCATCAATATAGGTTTGTATTTGTTGAATTTGGTAATTGATATGGACGATATTCTGTCACTTTAATTGGTACCTCAATTATTTTACTTGGTATATGTTACTTTTTACTAGAACATGTAGTATTATAACTTTGTTCATCAAGAGATTGCAGTTTCTTGACTTCAACTTTAGGCCATTCCCTTAATAGAATAGGTTGTGATACAAACATGATTTTCATTTTGTTTCCTTGATCATCCAATCATATATACTCTTATGTGTGAATTTGCTTCTAACAAGATTTTTTCATGATTTTTATTTTGCTTGATTAACAGTCAGGTCATTACTCTTAAATTATAATTATTGATTTAATTGAAGTTTAATTTCTTACTTTTTGATTGGATCTTGTTTTCTTCTTCCTAAAACACATGAAGTTGGACCAATATTAGAATAACTACTAAGAACAACCAATATTTTCTAAATATTTAAGATTTCTTTTAACTCTATTCATGTCGCCCACCATTAGCAACTATCACCGGCGCCACCCACCATCCACAATTACCATCACTAGTCATTATTTACAATCATCACCATAAACCATCATAACCACAACAACCTGCCATCACTACTGACAGTCATCATCATTAGTCACCCCTATATATTACCAATCATCGCCATCATTCATTTTAGCTACCACTATTATCCACCACAACTGTTAGTTGCCTACACAAATTTATCACTATAACTCACTATTGTTAGGCACCATCACGATAGGCTACTAACTTACTATTCAAATGTATACTTTAGATGCAAATGTCGTAATGTTAATGAAAACAAATATTAAGACAATATATAATTAAAAAAAAGTAACTACTGTTGAATTTCCTTTATTCCTTATCGCTTCATCTATGTTCTTATTTAATTTTATCTTACTTCTTTTAGTACAAAATTATTTAAATTTATGAAGCTAAAGTCCTAAGGTTGAAAACATTCACAATCTTCATTATCGAGGAAAAGAAAAATTAGGGGAAGGTAGAACCAAATAGAAGAAAGTCAAGCCAACCGGAATCGATGGTCTATGGACGACAACGAAAGCAACTCTTGGACAACAACTAACGAGTTCATCCAAACTTAATTTTTTATTATATGATCGAAAACCTTTAAACTTTTATGAGTATTCCGTATGAGCTCGTAATTTTAAAAGTATGTAAGATGAATTCAGTTTTAAGAAGTTTGACTGTTGGGGTGTATGTGACCGGGTTGGTTCGGATTTTTTCAAATATCAAACCAAACCATTCGTCTAAAAAGTTTTAAATTTATAAACCAAACTAAATTAATAAAATTCGAATTTTTTTGGATTTTTCAACCTCGGATTGGTTCAGTTTTTTCAAATACCAAATCAAACCATTGTGTTGAATTTTCAAATTTATAAATCAAACCAAACTTATAAACCTTGAAATTTTCCAGATTTTTGGATTTTTCTGGTAAAGTTTGCATACAAACATATAATTAACTTGTGCTCCAAATATTCCTTTAGTCCAACCAAAATACAATTATCTAAGGTGTTTCTTAGAAAAAACAGACAAAATATGAGATGATTATTGATGACCAAAAATTATCAATAAAAAATAATAATGAAATCATCATATAAAATAAATATTGTAAAGTCATAATTTAAAAGTACTAAATCATGCTAAAATAAGTTTAATAAGTATTAATTACATTAGTAAATATTAAAGAAAAATTAAAATTAGATTAAGTATTTTACTTGTCTAAATCAATGTAAAACTAAAGAACAAATATTCAATATTATTGTCATTCTTAGTGTTGAATTGATTTTCTTTTTGCATCAATATTGATTTAATTTTGATTTAAGTTTTACTATAGTTATCAACATCTATGAACTATAATCTTTATTAGACCATTCCGAATTCTAAGTTATAAACTTGAATAATATATTAAAAGATAAAAACGATGAAATACTATAAGAAATATTTTTAAATGATATCAAAGTAAATATTTTTATGTATAAAATAAAAATTTTAAATTACACAAATAATGTCGGGTTGGTTTGGTCTTGTGTTGATTTTTTTATTTAAAACCAAACCAACCAAAATATGTTGAAGGAAGTTGATGGAACATGTCAAAGGAACAGTTCGATGAACCTGCCTGACGAGTTAATAGTCTAGTCAACTTGATGGAACATGTCAAAGGAACAGGTTCGGTGAAACTGTCTGACGAGTTAGAGTTCGAGTTACACTAGGACTAGACTACTAAATCCTAATTTATGTTCAAGTCTATATTTTGTACGATTAAAGCTGATGTAGTCGACTAGGATAAGGTGTAAATAATATATTTATGTTGTATTATGAATAAGGTGTAAATAATATATTTATGTTGTATTAGAATTTCTAGTGTAGCTAGTATAGGACTATTTTCCTATATAAGGAGTATGTAACTCAATCATTCAATTATCAATACAATCCTTGATTTATCCACATATACGTGAGATTTCTACAAAATATAGTCGGTTTTTTTTTTCAATACCAAACAAAGTCAAACCAAACCACTATTCAATTTTTTTTTTCGATTTGTGGTTTAGTTCGATTTTCGGTTCAATTTTGTACATCCCTGAGTTTGAGTTTGAAGTTGTATTGTTGAATTCATCTCTAATAATGAAATGAAATCCACAATTTTTGATTTTGAAGAAGGAGAGGAGTGGAAAGTTGATGGTTCGGTTAGTAGAGGAGTAAATATATCAAGAAGGATTTTATTTATTAAGAATAAATTTGTATCAACCGATTCAAGTTCAAGGATGATAAAAAACCTTCAATGACAAGGCAATACATAGAGCTAGATATACTCC
This sequence comes from Solanum sitiens, assembly GCA_016801875.1. NCBI lineage: Eukaryota > Viridiplantae > Streptophyta > Magnoliopsida > Solanales > Solanaceae > Solanum > Solanum sitiens. The sequence goes on from JABWTJ010000034.1 coordinate 1,579,632, forward strand.
GATGACAAGGCAAGATATGAAATGTAAATGTCTATTGATGTCATCTCAATAAACATCAACAATTGACATATGTTTGAATTTGGATTTTCGTGGCGTTGTTTGTCAATGTCCTTCAAATCATGTATCCTTATAACCAAATGAACCCTAGTACTGTTAGTCGAAAGATTTGCCACTGTGTTCTTTTTTGGAAATCTATGCTTGAGAGATGGAATTCCTATTGGTAGATCAACCATCTAGAACCATTTATAGAATTCTTATAAGTGTTTTTTTGTTGAATTAATGTGATTACCTTGGAGTCAATTGAAATTTCATATGCGGTAAGAAATATTTTTCATAGGAGGGGATTCAATACTCACAGATAACTAGGGGTGCTTATGGTTCAATTTAGATCGGTTATTGGTTAAAATTAAAATCAAACCAATCTAGTCGATTTTTTAAACATCTAAAACCAAACCAAACGGAAAAAATAACCGTCAGTTTTGTTATTGATGGTTTGGTTCAAGTTTTCTGGTTTTTTCAGTTTGAAAGTAATAATTTTTTGAGGACATACGTACCTTGATAGACATAAACAAAGTTTTTGGCTAAAAACATCCCTCAAATATAACTTAAATTTAATGTACATCCTTATACTATCTAAGTGAGTAAAAAACATCCTTATACTATCCACATAATAACAAGAATCATCCCTCTATTTTTTTAGGGAAAATTACGCGGCTAAGCAAACTTATACTATTTAATTACTCATCATAGCTATAGTTTGCTATAATTATCACTCGCGACTAACATTATACATTAATTACGTGGTCTGACTTCAAGTTTGTATAATTAGTCATGTTTGTATATGTATAATTCATCAGGATATACAAATACATATGTATAATATACAACTTATTAACCAATATACATATACAATTCACCTCTCTCCCACTCTCTGTCCTCTCTGGATCACCTCTCTCCTACCTCTCTCAATCTCGCTCGCCTCTATCCTCCCTCTCCCAATCTCGCTTGCCATTTATACAAATGGATATGTATAATATACAATTATATAAAATTATATACATATACAATTCACCTTTCTGTCCTCTCTCTCTCGCCTCTCTCCTCCCTCTCTCGATCTCGCTCACCTCTCTTCTCTCTCTCAGTCTCGCTCGCCTCTCTCCCCCTCTCCTAATCTCTCTTGCCATATATACAAATACATATGTATAATATACAATTATCTAACCAATATACATATACAATTCACCTTTCTCCCACTCTTTTTCCCTTCTCTTTTTGCCTCTCTCCTCTCTCTCCCTGTCTCGCTCGCCTCTCTCCTCCATATAACATGTAGATACAAATTGTAATTATCAAACTATAGATATGGAGAGTAATTAATTATTTTTAAGTGGTTATATGTGAAAGTTTCTCTTTTTTTTATTAAGAAACTGAACCAATAAAAAAATATCTTTTTTTTTAATTCGGTCATGTCTTAGCCACGAGGAGAAGATCGGATATGGATAGGAAATGAATCTTTCATTCCCAGAATTTTATTTTTGTCTGTTGTTAGTTTAAATGTTTGTTGCATTATCAAGTAAATTGACTTGCAACAATAAATAAGTCTTGACCTACGTTAAGCTATGACGATTAATAAAGACATTAAAGACATCTCAAAAGGGACTCTAGCTTAGCATCGAGTGAACTAGTGTAAGGAGTGTCCCTTCCCATATCGGGAAGGTAGGATCACTAATCAGTGGCGGAGCCAGAAATATCTTAAAGGGTGTCCAGAAATAGCAACTTGTTATGTTAAGGGTGTCCAAAATAGGTTATTTAATTATTTCGTATATCATTTTACTTGTATATATGCTTTTTTTTTTCGACGAAGGGTGTTGACAGTATGTGGCTACGCCGCTGTCACTAATGTACTCATTAGATTGGAGACTATAATGGATGTAGCATAAAGAGGGTCCCAACTATATCTCCTAATTCTTGAACTATGTTACCCAATAGGAATACTAGCTAGTGGATCCACGTAGTTGCTATGTTCATGTTTTGGTACTACTTTCGCAAGTAGTCCACCTTCCTTCGGTGTAGGGTTCCATGACACCGGATTCCACATTAGCTCATGTGGTCTATGTCGGCTAAGGCAAGATGTTCCCAAAAGGTAAAATGAACTAAAGAAATGAACTCTAACTAGGATGACCTAAGGGGTTTAGCTTAGTTTAGGTAGAGGTATGAAACTCTACCTAAACATTGCACTAGTTATCCTTGAGGCAAGTCTTAGGAGGATGTTCTTATATAAATATTTATATAGTAGGTCTGATAGTTAGAAAGATTATGTAAAAGATTTCATTTTAATAATTTTACGCCCAATTAACTAGAGATTTTTTTGAATAAAATATTTAGTACATATGTACGTTATATACAATGCAATTCACATTTCATACAATATACATAAATGCTGGAAATTTAGTGAAATTACGTAGTGTTTTGTTATGAAAACAAAAAATAATTACTTTATTTGAGATTTTCGAAATTGGAGTTTGTATTTGGCTATACTTTTTACAAAGAATATTTAGAGTTTAAATATATTTTGTCTGAATATGATTTAAACTCTCAATTTTTTTTAAAAAGAAAAAAGAAAAAAACTCAACTTGACTAGCTTAACCATGCATACATTTTTTCACTCAACTTGACACATTTTTTTTGTTGGTGGCGTGAGTTTCTTAAAAAAATAGACAGAAGGATGAAACTTGCAACTTTTTTGATAATGCAAGGATGTCTTTTGTTCACTTATATAATAAAATAATATACTTTAGGTTTAACTCATACTTCAACGATGATTTTAGCCAAAAACTCACATAAACACCTTGTACATGAGCAATACATTGAAAAACTATTGTTGGTTCAATTAAGCAATTAAATGTTATTAAAGTTATCATTACACGAACAAAGTGATTCAATTAAGAGAAGGTAGGGTAGGTAGAGACTAAAGTATTGATTTTTGTTATTTTTAAATTCACATATTGCTTAATTACAAAATAACATTAATAATTTATGTAGTAGTTGCATATTCGGATTTTTTTTTTATCAAAATTAAAATAGATAAAATCTTTCCTATGATCAATGTGTGTACAAATTAAATAAATGTGCCTGCTCTCCAGAAACAGGGGCTATGCTTCTGTCTTGTGCGCTTTACGTGCTCCACTTCAAGGATTATCAGCCTTAGAATTTATAGCTGCAATTTGCAGAAACCATAAAACATTGGATACATCTAACATGATTTTCTAATGATTTTTATTTTGCTTGATTAACAGTCAGGTCATTAATGAGAATTATTGATTTAGTTGAAGTTTTATTTTTTAATTTTTGATTGATCTTGTTTTCTTCTCCGTAAAACACATGAAGTAGGACCAATATTAGAATAACTACTAAGAACAACCTATATTTTCTAAATATTTAAGATTTCTTTTATCAATATTCATGTCACCCACCATTAGCAAACTATCACCGGTGCCACCCACTATCCACAACTACCATCACTAGTCATTATTTACATTCATAACCACAAACCATCATTACCACAACAACCTTAGCTATCACTATTATCGACCACAACTATTAGTTGCCTCCACAAATTATCACCATAACTCACTGTTGTCAAGCATCATCACGATAAGTGTTGGAATACGTGCGTCCACTACCAGTCAACGGACCAGGTCTTGACACACTCGAAGTAAGAACAGAAAGTAAAAAAACACAGAAAATAGCACAAGCAGTTTACGTGGAAACCTCCTTGCTCAAGGGAGTAAAACCACGACCTGTCACACAGGATTTTCAACCATCTTCACTAATCTTCTCAAGCAAAAGTGAAACCCGATTACAACCAATGTGAGAAAAAGTTATTAATCTCACGATCATGTAATCTACCTATTACTTGAAGAGCCTAAACGGATACAATACCGCCCACTAAGCTATCACCCCTAGATAACTTAGACTTTGCTAAGCGGATACCACACCGCCCACTAAACCACCTAAATCTAGATGACTTAGAATTTGACTAAGCAACAAAACAATGTTGCCCACTAAATCAGTTAACCTTAACTGATTTAGACTTTTACAAACTCGAAACAAATATCTGAATCCTTTATAGATTAGGAACAGATTTACAATGTAAGTACGGAAGATATAATCCTAAGAAAACTAGGTAGCTTGTAGCTCTATCAGGTCCCTGTTGCTCTTAGGATGATTCTTTTTGAAGATGGCCTTTGCTTTTTGAGCTTTTGGATTTTCTGAAATCCAAAACTTTGTTTGCCAAAACTTGTGTTTGTGTTGGTGGAGAAGAGACTATATTCAAAATGGACACAAACCGTTGGGACGAGGCTATTGGCTGAGAGCCTGCTGTCATGAAAAGCTGTGCACCAACCCCTCAGAGTTGACAGCTTTTTGATTGCTGTCTTTTTGACCTTTTCACGTCACAGTCTTGCGGGGACCAGGTCCTTTGCTTGCGGGGACCAGGTCCCTTACAAACTTCTTTGATGCTTGAGTTCTTGACAAAGACTTTCTGCTCTCTCTCTCTTCTTGAATGAATGAATTTAATATGGTGTTTGTCATGCTAAAAATATAAACATAAAGAGTTAATACATGTTGGACAAACACCCTCCTCCATTCTGATTGGTGTAGTACACTGACGCCTCACCAACCTCTGACGTGACAGCTTTACAGCTGTAACCAATTATGTAGCTGATGGAGGAAACTCTGCCTGGGACCAGGTCCCTGCATTTGTGAGATACTGAAACATACAATTCGTCCACTCTTCTTATTGGTGTAGGACACTGCACTTTTCACCTACCACCTGACATGACAACTTTTACGACTGTACCCCATTTGTATCTGGACGAGAGAACTCTACCAGGGACCAGGTCCCCGTATTTGTGAGGATCATCAAAACTCCTATAATATAACATTTTCCCCCTTTTTGATGATAGCACTCAAATATACCTCACACTGAGTTTATCATTCATCTCACTCTCAGCAGTTCCAATAACAAGAATCTGGTTCCTTGTTAGATCAATAAGTTTGTTAAATCATCAAAACTTCATATCAAGTTCGAGCTAACATTTGCCCCCTTTTTGATGATAACATACTTATTCACCAGTTTCCCCTGTCAACAAGAATTCTTGGGGTAACTAGAGTTGAATCATCCCCAAAGTTTGTCAAATCATCAAAACATCAATATAAAATTTTTCATCTTTTTGATGTGGACAACCATATTCACCAGCTCCCCATATCAACAAGAATTCTTAGGGTAACTGGAGTTTCATCATCCCAAAGTTTGTCAACTCATCAAAACATCAACATATCATTTTCCCCCTTTTTGATGATGACAAACTTGTTCAACTTCTTCCCCCTGTCGGCAGGACCAGGTCCTCTTCAGGTAGCTAGCATTGATTCCCCCTATCGGCATGACCCATGTCTTCTTCCAGCAGTGATAACACCATTGATCTCATACCTTACCTTAACAACTTTCCCCCTTTTGACATCATAAAAAAGGGTTAAAGCAGTAAACCAAGTTGACAGAAATATAGTTCCAGCAAATTCATGGCCACTTGGGCAATACTAAGCATGAGTAAAAAGGCATAAAGTAATGAGACAAGTCAGTAGAAACAAAATATTTTTCATCCATAAACAAAAGATCATCCATCAAAGCATTACAAATATGATTACAAATGAAAACCAGAACAATGCCCAAAAAAGAAGAATGAGGACTGACATAGAGAGTAGAAAGAGAAGGGATTATGACTTAGAGGCAAGGGATTGAAAGAATAGAATTAATAGAACATATCTCTTAGCATAAGATTTTCAGAATTTTCTCTTAACGTTCAGCATGCTGTGCAGCCTAACCTATATGTTTAACCTTCAGGTCTGCCAATATTTTATATATATATATATTTTTTTGGCACCTGGTTCCTCTGATAGTGTTGTTTCAGAAGCTGGACTTTTAGACAACCCATTTCAGTATTCCAGTTAACACGAGCAACTGTCATAGCTTCCAGCACCAGCCTGAGTTTCTCATAACAGAAAGATTGGTAACACAAACAACTCAAGGCCTCCAAGATGAATAGAACAACAATTGAGGAACCAAAAATATTTTTTTTTAATTTTTTTTAATCAGACACCTTCATATTCAGAATACTTTGAGTTCTCAGAGTATCAACTTCTCTCTTTTTAGACATCATCTTTTCCACTTCTTCATATTTCATGGGGTTCTCCAGTAAGAGCAAAGGGTTTAACAACTTGAAGTATGTTTTGAGAGAGGAGAAAAGAGAATTTAAAAATGAACTCTGATATGTGGAAGGTAAATTGATTTTCTGGGGAACTAGAAAGAAATATGGAATACAAAGAAAGAGAGTGGAAGTATCATTTTGGTACTCAAAAGATGATTCAGATTTCTGAATGAAAGACATGTGGCAATTTCAATGGTTCTCATGCATAATTCAAATTGCAACGATAAGAGTGCTAACCTTCGAGAAAGGACCAGGTCCCTCTCTGTAGTTTGAATGTCATTGATTAGATCTGTCCTGACATCTCTTTTCCTTTATCCCTTTTTCATGTGTATATACCTACAAAAGGTATGAAACTGATCTTGCTAAAACAAACATATCTGAAAGTCAAGGATACTTGCTCCCTTTTCATAATCATGAAAGAGTTGATTGCTTCAGGCAGGATCTATTCAAGAATGTTTCAGCATTCCCAACATCAGATTGATCAGTCAGGTCTTTTAACAGCTTCAAGATATTGTTTGATTAACAAGAGTTAAACCCATCAAGCTGCACTTGCTATATTCTCTGCCTCAATTGATGAAAGAGCAACTGAATATTGCATTTTAGTTCCCCATGAGTGAAAGATCAGCTTGTAACAGAAGCCACTTCTGAGGTACTCTTTCCATCAACTAGATACCCAGCACAGCATCACCATGTACGCGAACTCAAACCGTCTCCTGCTGGACAGAATAGGAACCAGGTCCCCTGTCTTCTTTAAAATTCTTCGAATTCTACTAGCAGCCTTCAAAGGTGATTTCTTTGTACATGAGTAGAGTCTTTGAACCCTGTTCATCAACATCCAGATTCAAGTTAGTGCCCAAAAAGTATGAATTGTCCATACACCCATAACATGAAACCTTTTCAGCAGCTTCTTTAAACTGGTACCAGGTCCCTTTCTTTGTTCAGACAACAATTGCCCTGATCACACTGTGCGATCTTCTTCTCTTCAGCTACGTTACTGTGAGTACACACTAGCCCTAGCTTAGGACTTTAGTGAAGATTGTCAAGACACTCGATCTTCCACTTTGCTTGCAAAACAACATGATGACATTGTCCATGTAACATTGTCTTGACTTCAAGTATATTAAGCCATTTGAGCAGCTCACAAATGTACTTTTCTTGACAACCAACGGTACTTTTTGATTTTTTCTTAACCTGTAGCTCTGAGAAGAATTCTCTCATCGTGCTCATTTAGAACCGACTACCCATGAATGCGACAAACTCTCACTTGAAGCCATTGTTGAAGAGGAACTTGGACGATGTATCAGTTTGTTGTGGAGTCGACTGTCATACTTTGCTTATTTCAAACTTAGCTTGATCGGCTTCATCATTCTCTCCTTCAGAATTCACATTATCAGTTTGAACTGCATCATCTTTGTTCAGCACTGTCTAGAGGACCGGGTCCGTCATTAGGTACATCATCTGCATCTGCTTTCTTGATATTGTTGGATTCATGAAGATGATATTTTTTAGCAATCGTATTGTTTATATCATCTCTCTGACTCTGAAACATCTCTTCCATCTCAAATCTTCTTTGTTTTACAACTCACTTCACAATTTTTCAAGACTCATCAAAAGTCACATGAACATTCTTTTTTTCAAAGCATGCATTTTTATACACCACATGAAACTTATTGGAGAATGAATATCCCACAGATACTCTTTCAAACCTCATTGAGATTGAGCTTCTCAATATCACCATTTTGGTCACAACCCATGTACCATTCATCACTTCAGTCTGAAAGTTTCTTGAAAGATTGAAAGTCTGCATATTTCACGTGAAAGATAGTCTGATCTGCTTCTCCTTAACATCATCATAACAACCTTTGTCATCTGCAAATATCATTTTATGCAGACTGGACCAGGTCCTATAACACAGCTTTGTGCAGCAAAGCAACACTTATGAGCACGTCTCTTGAATCATACCTCAGCATTCTCACCTCGAGCATTGAGGTCAGTGAGATTGTCATAACGAGCAGTAAACAGATCAACAATAAACATGTTCTTGCATCTCTTTTCTGTCAAGATCATCGCCTGAGAGAGAAAGTTTGTGACAAAACAATTATCTGATAAGATCTTAGCTTCATTTCATTCATCACAAATCTACACCAAGAATGTAGCATTTCTTGCCATTTGCGAAAAGAGACACCTCCACCTTGAAGTGCCTTGAGAGAGAGAAAGTTTTGTAACCTTATTAGTCATGTGTTTTGATCATCTGCTATTTATGAACCAACACTGACTACTTCCTCTCTTCTGCACAAGAATTACTTGTTAGACTTAGGAACCCACTTCAAACAGAGTTCCCAATAGCTGTCAAAAGGCTTAACAAGATACCTTCCTGTCCAAGGAGGCAAAGTGTTCTTGCTAAAACGATAGCGAGGACCAGGTACCTTGCGCTCCGTTTCCACATTAGTGTCGGATCTGACAAATTTAGCACGAAGACCAGGTCCCCTTTCTTTTTTTTCTTGATTATTTTTAGATCGGACAAACTTCACATGCCTTTCTTTAGCTCTTTTCTATTTCTCGCAATTCTCTTTTAGATGACCATTACGCACACAATGAGTGCACAAGAGATTATCAGCTACAGACACATATTTACTGTGAGGATTATGAGGGGGTTCTATCGGTCTGCATCCCAACCCCTTCTTGCCATTGAAACTCTGACTAGATAAGTTAGAGAGAATTTTGGAGGAGTCAGTCCACTTCAAAGAGTGATTTAACTCTTTCCTTACCTTGGTCAGATCTCTCCTCAGTTGAGAATTGATTTCAAGAATGGCGTTCAACTTAGATTCAGAAGTCTTAAATTTTTGTTCCAGTTCCTCCTCAAAGACACTAAGCTTTCGCTTTTCACCCTTAGAGGTACCAGGTCCCTCATTGGGCTCCAGACTACTAGTCTCAAGGATACCTCTCTTGACGCTCAATTCAGATACTTGAGATTTAAGAGCAGAATTCTCATCCTCACACAAACTTAATTTTTCATTCAACATTATGTTTTCAGTGGTTCGTTTATCAACAGAGTCAATAAGCAGGGTAACAAGTTTCCTCAAATTTATAATGGAAAGAGTATCTAGATCATCTTTAAGGTCAAAAAGATTTACCTCATTTAGATCCTCTTCAATATCAGATTCTGCCATTAGTGAGAAAATGGAGTTGAAGGCATTTTCATCATCTTCAACGGCCATCATTGAGACATCCTCATGGTTTTCAATATCTTCTTCTGACTCACTTGAGGAATTTTCCAACACTACAAGAACTTTCTTCACCACCCGATCAGCATTAGCCTTTCCGCACTTATGATGGATGTCGTTTTCATTTTTTGTTCTATTGGAGTTTCCTTCTTCTTGAAACCTTCCATGTTTTTTGACTATTCTTTGTAACCTTTCAGTCAAATAACTCATATCTTTTTCGTCTTCCGAAGCATCATTTTGAGAAACCTTTAATGCTACAGACTTTTCTTTTTTTCTGTCTGTTTCATCATACTCTCTTATACACTTGGAAACCTCCTGAATTAAATATTTTTTCTTCACGTTCTTGGTAGGAATGTGAGGACCATAAAAAACCAAGTCCCCGAGCTCACTATCTTTTGCCATGATATAATCATGCAGTCTATTCTTCCACCATCGGTAACACTTACAGTTGAAACAAGGAGGACATATGGTGGATTTACCTTCTTCTATACTTAGTGAGGACGCCATTCCTTCAGGATCTATTCTCTTGGTGTTAACCATATAGAGAATCCAAAGCTCTGATACCACTTGTTGAAATACGTGCGTCCACTACCAGTCAACGGACCATGTCCCTTGACACACTCGAAGTAAGAACAAAAAGTAAGAAAACACAGAAAACAGCACAAGTAGTTTACGTGGAAACCTCCTTGCTCAAGGGAGTAAAACCACGACCTGTCACACAGGATTTTCAACCATCTTCACTAATCTTCTCAAGCAAAAGTGAAACCCGGTTACAACCAATGTGAGAAAAATTTATTAATCTCACGATCAAGTAATCTACCTATTACTTGAAGAGCCTAAGCGGATACAACACCGCCCACTAAGCTATCACCCCTAGATAACTTAGACTTTGCTAAGCGGATACCACACCGCCCACTAAACCACCTAAATCTAGATGACTTAGAATTTGAATAAGCAACAAAACAATGTTGCCCACTAAATCAGTTAACCTTAACTGATTTAGACTTTTACAAACTCGAAACAAATATCTGAATCCTTTATAGATTAGGAACAGATTTACAATGTAAGTACGGAAGATATAATCCTAAGAAAACTAGGTAGCTTGTAGCTCTATCAGGTCCCTGTTGCTCTTAGGATGATTCTTTTTGAAGATGGCCTTTGCTTTTTGAGCTTTTGGATTTTCTGAAATCCAAAACTTTGTTTGCCAAAACTTGTGTTTGTGTTGGTGGAGAAGAGACTATATTCAAAATGGACACAAACCGTTGGGACGAGGCTATTGGCTGAGAGCCTGCTGTCATGAAAAGCTGTGCACCAACCCCTCAGAGTTGACAGCTTTTTGATTGCTGTCTTTTTGACCTTTTCACGTCACAGTCTTACGGGGACCAGGTCCTTTGCTTGCGGGGACCAGGTCCCTTGCAAACTTCTTTGATGCTTGAGGTCTTGACAAAGACTTTCTGCTCTCTCTCTCTTCTTGAATGAATGAATTTAATATGTTGTTTGTCATGCTAAAAACCTGTTGGACAAACACCCTCCTTCATTCTGATTGGTGTAGTACACTGACGCCTCACCAACCTTTGACGTGACAGCTTTACAGCTGTAACCAATTATGTAGCTGATGGAGGAAACTCTGCCTGGGACCAGGTCCCTGCATTTGTGAGATACTGAAACATACAATCTCTTCCACTCTTCTTATTGGTGTAGGACACTGCACTTTTCACCTATCACCTGACATGACAGCTTTTACGACTGTACCCCATTTGTATCTGGACGAGAGAACTCTGCCAGGGACCAGGTTCCCATATTTGTGAGGATCATCAAAACACCTATAATATAACAATAAGCATTCATCTCTTCGATCGTAGCATCTCTCCACCTTCACTAACTAGACCAATACCCAAGTGTTATTGGTCTGTAAAGCATTCATCTCTTCGATCGTAGCATCTCTCCACCTTGGATGTTCCAATGCTTCAATAACAGTCGTTTGTATAGGTACAGTGATAGGGTAGATACTAAGATATGATATAATTGGGACAACTGACGATAACTTCAACAATTATATCTCTCTACATGTTCTTGATTTCAAATAGTATGTATATCTTTGCGTATGGCAAGTGGTGGGGTTGTTGAATCTGATGAAGGCATGACTGGAGCAAGAGATGAGTCATCATGTGCTACCAATGTATCTAGACCAACAGTAGTACTATCATTGTTATCACTAAGAGGATGAGCACGCCAGGTGTATAATTAAAGAAGAGGATGAATAGTTTGAGGGTTGTCTGGAAGATTGACTTTTGTTAGAGAAAGTATAAGTATTGGTAGAATTTGAGGAATTAAATATTTGCTTGTAGTGCTTGGTGTAAAATAGGGAGATATATAAAAAATGTCACATCTACAATGATACATATTGATTTGTTTTTGGATCATACCACTTGTAACCTTTTTGGTGACGAGAGTATCCTAGAAATATACACTTAATTGATAATGATTTTTGGTTGGAGTTTGTCATTTCTAATATTTTGATCATGGACAAAGCAAGTACTTCCAAACACTCCCATACGTCAGGGATTTTGATCTGGAAAGAGAATTGAGTGAGGACTTCTATATTGCAATGGTGGAGGACAATCTATTTATCAAATAACAAGAAATGAGAACAACATATTTCAAAGAGATGCCAATTTTTACGTTAGGCGACTCCGTTTTGTTGAGGAGTATATGCACAAGAAGTCTGGTGAGTGATTTCAACATGAAACTTGCAAACAGAGATGATAATTACTCCTAGGCATTATCACTACCTAATTGTAACACCTCAAATTTTGGAAAAGAAAGAAAAGAAGTTTTTCGGTTTTAGGTCGTGGATCCACTTTAAAAAATGATGATATGTATAGATTTTACCTTCGCAAGTAGACTCCCCTTCTTTCGGTATGAGGGATATACCGGATTTCATGATATAGCTCAGATGCTTTTATTGTCGTTTAAAGCTAATATCCCACAAAATGCCTATGTTTCTTCAAAAAATTTCTAATGTCCTTTATGTTAACGTATTTGACCATATTTCACAATTCACATGTCATTTCTTCTTTCAAGTATTTAAATGTTCAAAGAATGATCATGCCATCATGGTTTAAGCCATTCATCCTATCATGTCTATTTTATGCATATTACCCTATGCTTAGTACATTCCATAAATTAACGCATACTTGTGCCTACATTATTTCATTAATGCCGGGTATGACACTTCTATTACCTACACTCGGGGCTTGTTGGTTTCATTAGCATTGAAGATTGGTGAGTCCTCATGATCCGAGGATCGAGATACTTTTATAGTTTTATGTCATTTCAAGTTTTAAGACTTTATAAGCAATGTATAGGTTACGTCCCAATCATTTTTCTTATGATGTATTAGATGACTTACTGCGACGTATGTTAGACCTACACTTGTCAAACTCTTTTGAAATATTAGATGCTGTCATTTTGAACTCTTTATTTCTATTATCTTGTATGACATATGCTAAGTGACTTGTGTAGGGCCTCTCGAGGTTCAATACGTCATGTTACACCTAGGGTATTACCAGGGTGGAAGATCTAGGATTTTAAGATCATGGGTGCTCACTTTTTAATATAAATGTATAATTATTTTAATTAATGTGAAAATAAAAGGTTTATTATTAGAAATAAGACTTATAATTATAAGTTACCGAGCGGACTACGATTAGTATATATATATATATATATATATATATATATATATATATATATATATATATATTAAAAAGCTTCTAGTAATACGATTCTCGACGAACTTTCATAATTTTTTGAAGATATTGAATAATTGCATCATATCATTGCATGTTGACAACTACAAATATTTACACTCGGGAGTTTTTAAAAACGTAAGGTTTTTGTTGTAATAAATGAGATACAGGAAATTTAAAAAGTTAAAAAATGAACTAGAGAAATTAAGATTGAAATGTTAGCGGAAAAATGGGCGAATATTGGGAAAAAAAAGAGAAAAGAAGAGAAAATTAGTAATAATATATGAAAGCAATTATAACAAACCTAAAAAAAATTGCTTCCCACTGAGATTCAAACTCCTGTTCTCTGGGATGTTGAGCGTCATATAACTTTAGAACCAAAGCAGCTAAAGCACTCAAATGTCTATAGGTGCTCAACTGTTCAATATATCAATTTTTAAATACTTTATGTCTAACTTTATACGTTACGCATCGAGATTAGCACCCGAAACCTACAACGTAGGTGGGCATTACTCTGGGTCATGAAAGTAATACCTTTATTAAAACACCAAATTGATTTCTTATCAGCACAAAAAAATTGACAAATAGAGAATACTTCAAAACGATTTTTCATTAAAAACACCCATGTCCAACGGAAAAAAGCATCAATGAAGTTATCAAAATATTGAAATCTTAAAATTGAAACAACACAACTAGGACCCATACATTTGATTGAACAATATCAAACAACACAACTAGGACCCATACATTTGATTGAACAATATCAAACAAATATGCAGCCCTATTAATGACTCTTTTGGGAAACAAAGTGCGGCTATATTTCCCAAGTTAACAAGACTCACATTCAAAAGAAGACAAAGTGAAAAGACTAAGAATTAATTTTTGAAGTTTTGCAAGACTCTGGTGACCATGACGGTTGTGGAGAAGGTCTGTTGAGGTAGTGGAAGTGAAGGCAACTGGTGGAGAAAGTCCAGTCCTGTGCAAGAACAAAGTCTGCCAAAAAAATGACACCAAAATTGAGATGTTTGGTAAATTTGCTAATAGAAATCAAATTAAATAGGCATTCACGAGCAAATAAATATGAGTAAAATGAAACAGAGGAAAGAAGTTGCGTGTCCCCTATTCCTTTTACTGCAGTTCTTGATCCATTGGCAAGGATTACTACAGAGAGGGTTTTGGAACGAACGAGATTTGAAAAAAAATCTGATGACCAGAGATATATATAGTCATATGCTTAATAATCTAATATCCATGGGAAAGTGGATGAGGACCTGGTTAGACAAGCAAAGGACTTATCATTTTGTGAGGTTCCAGATAGAGGTGATTGTTAGGTAGCCACTTGATACAACAAGGAATTACTATAATCTGCTCCAGAAAAAGTAATGTAATTGGTAAGTGTTTAAAACCAGGTTCAAAAGTGACTTTGGAAGGAATGACTGGCCTGCTATCATTATGGAGCTTCAAAGGCATAAAAGTACTAACATCATCAATATTGAACTAGGCAAATTAAATCTGAGGAGTCACCAAAAAGACACGGTGATATGCAACTCAAATATAAGAAAATAGTTCGAAAAAAGACCCACGTTACTACACAAATTTAATATGAAAAGTAGTCCGGAGAGATGCACGGTGCTACACAAATAAGATATGCAAAAAAAGAGGTAGTAACCAGAAGGATGTCATGGTGCTACACAAATTAAATATGAAAAAGTAGTCACCAGAATGATGGCACAGTGCTACACAAATTAAATATGAAAAAGTAGTCACCGGAATGATGGCGCGGTGCTACACAAATTAAATATGAAAAAATAGTCACCAGAAAGATACACGGTGACTCAACTTTTGCTTACATTATCATCGGCCGGACGGGTGACATATATGAATAATAGCCGCTCGCCGGCAGCGGAAGCTCTTTGATTTTCTACAAAGATCGTAGAAGCTCTGATACCACATGTTAGGACCGAAATAAGCAGGGTGATGTGGTAGCTAGCAAAGCAAAGCTCGAAAGACCACGAGTAAGAAGACATACGAGAAATATACCAAAGACACAAAGATTTAACATGGCTCGGTAATCGACTCCACAATGGAGATGAGCAATCTACTATAAATATGAGAGTACAAAATATAGAGACACATTCTTGGAATGTACATTGAACTTCAAACCCTTTTATTTTCAATTGATTTTATTTGTTTAAGTCTTTTGAAAACCTTAAGATTTTTCTTGATTTTACTAAAAAAAGAAAATTAAGTAGCGACTCTGTTATTTTAGAAATTCAATTTCTCTTAAATCATAGGTTTAATCGATTTTTTGAAAACAAAGTTATTTTTCTTTTATGTTATTTCTTTGAGTAAAACAGACATCTCAAAGATAGATCCATTCACTTTGAGTTGGAGATGATGAAATTTGATAAATGTGGGCAGCCATGGATGTTGAAGAATCAACTTTGATAGTTGATAATCTTCAAATGCTAGATGAAATTTTCCGAGCTATGATCGAGCTCAACATAGATGGTTGTCGATCGGTACCGTTGTGGATGTAAAATTAATCAAGGAGTGTATAGATATGGAGTGTGAAGGTCGAAATCCTTGTCTCTACAGATTTC
This sequence comes from Solanum sitiens, assembly GCA_016801875.1. Taxonomy (NCBI): domain Eukaryota; kingdom Viridiplantae; phylum Streptophyta; class Magnoliopsida; order Solanales; family Solanaceae; genus Solanum; species Solanum sitiens. The sequence continues at coordinate 1,595,474 of JABWTJ010000034.1, forward strand.
TAACTGTGTGTTTGTTCATTTCTTTCCTTTTTGAGATCTTTTCTTTTGGTTTTTTGTTGTTTCCTTTTACATCTTTTTATTTTGTTTGGACCGGATGTCTTTTAGAATGACAATATTTTAGAAAATAACATGTAATTAATTTTGAGTTTAAATTGTATCCACCAACAATATAACCTTTTTTACATTGACACATACTTTTAAAACAAGTTTCTTTTTTATTATTAATATTTTTTATTTTATACAATATAAATATAAAATATAGTAATATGAGGTAATTAAGATTTTACTTTTATTATATCTATTAATTTATGATTCTCTTTCCTTACTAAATGAAACTACCATATATTTTACTGTTTACAATAGCAGTGAAGCAAATTGAAAGCATCCACCATTGAAACAGTTTAAAGAGAAACTATTAGCACTCATCAAAATTTCTTTGTTTTCTTTCTTAATAGAGTTTGGTGGATTCTTGCTCCTTTTCTTTTTGGAATTTCACTCCTCCCTATTAATCTATTACCCACTAACCTTTCTTCTTCACCTTTCACGTTTCTACCCCACCTTTCATGTTCTAGCCCCTTTTTCCACGTTTTCAGATCTCTTGAAGGTGCTCACAAATTGTTCATCAAAATATATATTTTAATTCAAGAAATTATCTTTATTGTTAAACAAAATCTCTTTATTAATTAGTTGATTTCTCGATTGGCAAGATAATTTCTATTATTTATTTAGATTTATTTTGATTTGATGTTTAAGATCACCGATTATGGTATGTATTTCAGATCTATGTATTACGGATTTCAATATCACTGTTTACGATTTATATTTTGCATTGTACATATTACAGATTTTTTGTGAATATTTTTTATTTTTATGCAAGTTTGTTTGCATATTCATCTAATATATATATATATCTCAGATTTTTAGTTGATTAAATAATTTTTTTTCGATTTTTTCTGATTTCGTTTAATATTTTAGATTTATTAGAATCTACAAATCCATTCATATGTTTATTTTGTTTGATTTTAATATATTTGCATTTGCTTTTAAGATTTTAGATTCGGGAAAAACATATGTATGTCTACAATGTCTGAATCAACAGTTTATTTGTGTATTCATTCTATCTATTTATCAAAAAGTTTTACATTTTTTGTTTTTACATTGTATTCAATCTCAATTATCATACCTACATGTTTGTACTTCCTTCTTAATTTGTATTCGTCCTAATTGTATGCTAACAATTTTATATTTCATTGGGTATTCATTTTGTATTTCAATCTCAAATTATATGTGAACAAATTTGTATTTTTCTTTTGTTTTGTATTGTACCTAATTATATACCAACACGTTTTTATTTTACGTGGTTATGTTACCTTTCAAAGTCACTTTGTATTTCAAATGAAGAGAGTATTTCTTTTGTATTCACAACTTTATATCCAATCTCACTTTGTATTTATAACTTTGTATATTCATATCATTTTTTATTCATATATTGTTGTATTTAACATATAGTTCATGATCGATAAGTTTGTAGTTTACCTTTCAAAGTCACATTGTATTTCAAATGAAGAAAGTAATTCTTTTTGTATTCACAACTTTATATTCAATCTTACTTTGTATTTATAACTTTGTATTTTCATCTCACTTTTGTATTCATATATTGTTGTATTCAACACATAGTTCATGATCTATTAGTTACATTAACTTAATGTGATACAAATTATTTTATGCATTCAAACAGAAAAAACATCTACTAAACTAAAAAAAATAGTCATTCGTTATACATCATAATTTGGATACAAAATATCCGAAAAAGCTATAAATGTCAATACGTACAAAGATTTAACTGATTCAATTAGAAAAAAAACACTCTTCTACTCTACATATATGAATATCTCATCCAAACAAATAAAAAAATCGAAAAAAATACTGGATTGTTTTTCAATTATTTAGTTCTTGTGGATTTTCATTTTCCATAGATGTCACGAGTGTCAAATCTGATCTAAGTCCTTTTAGTGCTAAAACCATAAAGAAATTATCACTTTGTTTCTCATGCATGGTGACACTTTCAGAGAAAGGCATGAGAGAATCAAATTGATCTTCCAAGGTATCTATCTATGCTAAATAACTTTTCATATCTTGATTATTTTGCTGAAGTTGGACCAGTTTGAGACAACCTTATATATACGTTGTATACCATTCATATATGAAGTATTCGCTTTAGTTTAAACTTCATAGAAAGGTTTACAAGATTGAAATAAGTTGAGTAATTTAGGATCCAAAGAGTTCCATAAAGGACTGCATAATTGAGCATCAATTCGAGTCCACTTAGTCATATCACTAGCAACAATATTACTAGTATTTTTTAACTAAATGATCCTCATATTCTTGTCCCATAAACCACATCTCAACAGATGAAGACCACGATGTGTACGTAGTTATTACTACCTTCCAACTTCACAATAGTAATAACAGGAGAACTTGAAATAGAGGAAAACATTTATCTAACATCACTTGAAGATTCAAATTTTTCAAAGACTTCAATTGACAAATTCACTTTTCTCTGACATTTTAACTTCAACAACTAGATGAAGTACAAAAAAATGTATGGTGAAAAGAACTCAAAATAGAAAAAGAAAAGAACAAAGTTCCTCTTGATGACATGAGATCTGATTGAGACCATTTCAGATCTGAATGGTACCAGAAATTTGCCAAAACAAGAAGGAAGAAACAACCTATGGAAGGACTGTTTTTGCTGAAAAATTATTTGGTTGCCTAAGATTATAGGAGATGTGATGGATAAGACTAGAATGAATGATTGACCCTCACAAACTTGGACTGTAAAGTTTGAGATGACAAAAAAAATCTGTCGAAGTGGCTTCTAGTAAAAGAGGATGCTGGAATAGTCACCAGACTTCAGTCTCTATAAAAAAATAGTCGAGGCTCTAATACTATGTTAATGATGCAAGTGTATTTCACTTCATACTTCAAAAGGATAGATTACACATAGAATATATAACACTAGACACAAAGAGCCCTTTTGGCCATAAGTTTCCCAAATAATATTTAGAAATTTGTTTTGGCAAATAATGTTTGTCCATACAATTTACCATTATTTGGCAAATATTTTTGGCAAATATCCCAAATTTTCAAGTACTAGTTTTTTCTAGTATTTGGGGAAAATCTCATTATTTGAGATATTTTGAAAATTGAAATTTTTTCTCAAACTTTTATCTTTTATAAAAACACCCTCTATAGTAGTTGTTTGTGTTGTATTACATAATTATTTAAGTGAACACCAAAGTAGTGATGAAATATTCGGTGAATATTAAATGATGATATGGTTGTTGATGAAAATGATGAAAAATTGGCTCAAGGTTACAAAGTCATGTGCTTTGTCTACTTCACAATGTATGGAATGATGCTTGTTGCACTCACTCCAAGCTACACTATTTGTTATTGTTGCAACAAACATCCAATTGACTTGTAATACAAACTTATTGTTAGTTTTGATAGTTTTTAAAACTTACGGGTATAAATCATATTTTTTCTAAAAAAGTGAAAAATATTTTCAAAATACTATGGTCAAATACATGGTGAAATTCACCAAAATTTTCACTCAAATAATATTTGCCAAGAACATTTGAAAATCCATGGTCAAACGCGTCAAGACCATATTTAATCATATCATGCCTTTTAACTACAATATTTGACTATTATCCTGCACACTTACCTACAATATATGACTATTATCTTACCCACAATCTAATTGTTGAAATACTCTTTCACAATATCATATTTGTTATGCTCGAGCAGTGTTGCATTTCACTAGTTTTGCAGATTGCACTATGAGTGTCATTCTGATTATGAAGATTCTCTTAACTTTTGGACATGTGTGACTGCCCGCTTAGGAGAAGCTTATTTCAATAAAGGACTACAATTGTCCTTTATTTCAACAATTCAGTTTTAAATATAATTTACCCTTGTCCAACATTAGGGGTGTATAAAATCGAACCGAAAACTGAATCAAACTACAGATCGAGTCAATTCGAGAAAAAAATCCCGACTAGTCATTGGTTTGATTTGGTTTGGTGTTGAAAACAAAAACCGACTATATTTGGGTTGGTTTGGTTTTAACTAAAAAAAATCAACCCGAGACCAAACCAACCCGACATTATATATATAATTTTAAAATTTTATTTTACACATAAAAATATTTACTTTGATATAATTTTTAAATATTTCTTATATTTATTCATAGTTTTATCTTTTAATATATTATTTCAAGTTTGAAACTTAGAATTTTGGATGGTTCCATAAATATTATAGTCCACTGGTGTTGATAATTATAATAAAACTTAAATCAAAATCAAATTAATACTAATGCAAAAAGGAAATCAATTCACTAAGAATGACAATAATATAGAAAAAAAACAAGGTTGAAAACCCCGAGTTTTATTGGTTTGATTTGATTTATAGATTTAAAAATCCGACAGAAATGGTTTGGTTTGATATTTGAAACACTCAAACCAACCCAACCATGTACAACTCTATCCAACATAATTTGAAGAAAGGAAACATAGTCTCCTTTTTTTCTCAGCACATTCGTTTTTCTAGTAAAGAAAGAATTTTTTTACCTGCAGACCAGGTCATAGAACCATATGATCTATGCATATCCTTAAAATCTGATTTAGAAAAAAAAAAGAGAAATAAAGAATGTGGTAATATATTTGAAACGCATTAATGACTTGATAGGAAGCCACGAGAATTGAGGCTTCTCTTCCTGCAAAATTCATCTTCTTCATAAATCATTGACGCATTAATGATTTATAAGTCTCTTTATGGCCATGAAGAAATGGTGTCATGAATCCAAGAAAATTAGTGGAAGGCAATAGATCTAACTCACTTGATCAGCAGAGCCATTCAATTAAACAACTTATTATTCTATTGATTTCATAATTTGTTCTAAACCTATTTTATTGGTGAGAAAGAAACTACAAAAATCTACTAAAATTATGAATTTTTTAGATATAGAACACATCCTCGTATTATTATATGTTACTTTTAACGTAAGTTCACATCTCTATATATTTTTAAAAAATTTAGAAAAATATAATACTAGTATGTATTATGATCTAGAGAGGGGAGCATGAGTTCACGTGAACCCTCTCTAGATACGCCTCTGGTAATCTTACATTTGTTTTGTTATCTAGTGCTATTGTGAATTGCAATTCTTTGAGAAAACTTTCTCTATTGATCTCATGTAAGATTAGACAAAAACATGGTTCATCCTTGATTGTCTCTTTCATCCTTGAGTATTGTTGTGTATGTTGAGAGACTTTATTTTCTAACGCCCCTAGCTTAAGTACTAACACCACCAAGTCAAATACATTTTGTGTGAACATGGACTTTTTGGACCTCTCAGGGTATACTAGAGGGACACTCCTTTTTAATTTACATATCGGGAAGGTTGAACCGTCTTTCACTTCCGCAGTAACAGAAAATAGCTTCTCCAATGGATGAACAGAGAATAGCTAGAGTTAGTTTGCTTGTCATGGGGCTCGAACCTATGACTTATGTGATGTATTTTTCCTTCCTTAATCCTAATTTCATTTGAAACTCATACATCTCACAACTTGAATCACAATTTATTTTTCAATTTTCTTTTGTAATTATATGTCCAAAACCCCAAATCCCTAAATCAGTTCCAATTTCTCACAAAACTAACGTGCCCTCAGCCTCTCACCGCCCACACCACACCTCTCCACCTCCACTGCTCCGACCATCGATGTTCCTCTCGCCGATCCACCAGCAAATGCCATCGAACAACCTAACCCAGCCACCTCTCCACCGGCAAACCACCTTTCCCTTCTCCTCTGCTCTTCCCTAGCACCGCCAGCGGATCAGAAACAGGTTGTCCTCTCTAATATGTTTTTCAGATAAAGTCAACAGAAAGCCGTGATCTCATAACATTATACCGTAATTGTAACAATCTATTTTTTCCCTTCTTAAGCAAGCTTGATTCATGAGAGATATGGTGACTTGAGACCTAGCAATTGTTCTTTTGTATTGTTAACTGATTTTCTCACTTTAATTAACTGATTTCCTCGCTTTAATTAGGAAAAAACCCGTCACCAAAATGAAATGAGAAATCTCTCGAGCTCTCCTTCTCATCTCTACGGGAAGAGTGAACACTGAAAGTTCCTTACCTTTGGCTCATTTTTGCTCACCTTTCTATTTCCATATTACTCTAAGACTTCCATATATATATATATATATATATATATGTATATATATATATATGTATATATATATATATGTATATATATATATATATATGTATATATATATATATATATATATGTATATATATATATATTAATCGTCATATCACTAGTTAGATCTCTTAACAGTGCATTCGATACTTGTTGGAATGTATGCGTCCACTTAAATTGATGGGACCCCAGGTCCTCAATACAGTAATAACAACAAATAGAGAAAAAATGCAGAAAGTAAAGATTGACAAGCAATTTTACGTGGAAACCTTCTTGCTCATGGGAGGAAAACCACGACCTATTCTCAACGGGACTTTTCAAAACCACTTCTACTAATCTTCAACGAGCAATAGTAAAAGTCGATTACAACAAGAGATTAACCTACTAGTCTCCACAGTAAGTAATAATTCCTATCACTTAGCTGAGTTTGAGCAGATATAACAATGTTCTCTATACTAATCCTAACTGATTAATATATACTTGAGTAAAGGCCTAAGTTACCCTTAACCCAGCCCTTACAATGATTCACCCCTGTTTGAAATGTTTCTTTCACAGTTGAAATGAATCCTACAATATAAGAATTATTACAAGCAAACAAATGTAGCAAGTACAAAAAGCAATAAACGCGCTTCAATTAGTTCTCTTGCTATTCTTGAAGTTTGAAAATTCTATCTTTGAATGAATGAGTAAATGCGTTATTGTTGGTTTGGTTTATACCATGAAGATTTATTATCCATCAAACAAACAACCTCGTCACTTTTGATTGGTGAAGTACTCCGTCGCTTCACCAACTTCCTGACGCAAACAACTTTTATAGTTGTCCAACACTTTGACGCCTGGATGAGTTCTTCATACTCTGCAGAGGACCGGTCCATGCAATTGTGAGGATATCATCAAAACATCGAGAAGCACTAAGCTCTTATCAATTTCCCCCTTTTTAATGATGACAAACAACCTGCATAACTCCTTACACGAGTGAGCACACATTCATTCAAAACACAATTATGTTCCCCCTTAATCTGAGTACCCTTGTAGAACATAACAAGTATACACAATATTCCCCCTTTTGATATCATTGAAAAGGAGAGAAGTAAACATATGCAAATCAGAATACTAGTCAAACAAGAGAATCTGGGGCTATTGGCCACACATAACATGCATATGTAAGCGTAAAGAGATAATAAAAACACGCATAGACAGGGCCGTTAAAACAAAAAGACATCAGATCATATATATTAGCCACTGAATTATGTCAAAAACACCAAGCCACAAGAGTTGAGTACATAGAGATAGATGAAAACAACATGACACATTTAGAACGGAGGAGAATGGGGGTAAAAGTGCATATAAGCCAAAGCAACCGCTCATTTGCATCTTCATGAGCTTTAATGAGTTGCTTATTGAGAGTCTAGATTTCCTCACTAACTGAGGCATTTTTGGCTTGCAACAGTGCATTCTCAACCCTCAACTTGCTTAGCACCTCCTCATTATCCTAAATGGTACCAGGTCCGCTTGAGATCACCTTCTGCAGTTCAGACTTGAGCTTGACAATTTCAACCTCCTTGGCATTAAGAATGTTAGGTTCTATCAATAGGTTGATTTGTCTTGCTATTGAGTGCAACAACTTGTTTTTATGGAGTATGTCAATTGTGAAGCTACAAAATACCTAGAGCTATAACTAGTTGCTTTTTCATGTATGGTTTTGAATATAATGACCTTCATAAAGATTATAAGGTAGTGGGTATCATCCAATATGAGATTTATAACATTTCACTTTATGATGTGGGAATTATATTTAGTCTAAATTTCAATTCTTGGAGCCATTTGGATGATCTTCAAATTGGGATACTATTCATGAAGTCAAATATATTTGTGAATGTAAATCTTCATTGGGCAATTTCTACCATACATATTAATCTTATAATGAAAACTGGGACATCAGTTTTGTTGAATCAGGAAATGGGGAGAAATGGCATAACCTTGTTGCGAAGAAATTTTCATGTTTTGTCTCGATGTGTTGGGAAATGGCCTCTCTGATAGAAGGCTCTCCTCAAGATGTTTTGATGATTCTTAACCAGTGCAGGGACGCAGTCCTCTGCAAAGTTGAAGAACGAGTCTTATTTTCGAAAAGTACAGACAGCGGTAAAAACTCTCTTTCACAGAAGTTGGTGAGGAGCAGAGTACTTCTCCAATCAGAACTGCCTAGGTTGTTTTGTTTGATGGACAACAAATCTTGATGATATATATCAAACAAAACACTACAAGTTATTCATTCATTCAAAAAGAAAAAGATACCAGCAAGCATCAAAACAGCAAGATATTGATTCAAAGGCTTTCAGTTCTTCTTGTTATTTGTTGTTTTCATATTTGCTTGTAATTGTTCTAAAATTGTAGGATTCATTTCGAAGTTGATAGAAACGTATCAAACCTTGGTGTTTCGTTGTAAGGGCTTTAGTTACGGGTAACTTAGGTTCTTACTGAGTAGTGTTTATCTGCTCGTGCTCAGCTAAGTAATAAGGTGTATTGCTTAGTGAAGAGGCTAAAGGGTTAGTCTCTTGTTTTGTAACCAACTTGTACATTTTGCTTGTTGAATATTAGTGAAAGTGGTTGTTGAAAAGTCCTGTTGAGAACATGTCGTGGTTTTTCCTCTCTTGATCAAGGAGGTTTCCACGTAAAAGTGATTATCTCTTTTACTTTCTGTCTTTGTAATTTATTTACTGCTTTATAGTGTTACGGGGACCAGGTCCCAGCTAATATAAGTGAACGCATACATTCCAACAAGTGGTATCGGAGCTTGACTTTTCGTTTTGGTTAACACCAAGAAACATAAAGATCCTGAAGGAATGGTTGCTCCACCAAATTTGGAAGAAGGACAATCATCAACAAGGCCACCTCGCTTCAATGGTCACTACTATGGGTGGTGGAAGAATCGAATGCATGACTACATTAATGCAGAGGACTCTGAGTTGTGGGATGTTATCCTGGATGGTTCTTATATTCCCTTGAAGGAGGTAAATGATGGAGCACTTACCATCTACGAAGTGAAGACCAGAAAGGAGTTCACTTAGACCGATCAAAAAAAGATTGAAAAGAACTTTAAGGCGAAAAAAATACTAGTATGTGGTATTGGTGCTGATGAATATAATAGGATCTCTGCATGCGAATCTGTAAAAGAAATTTGGGACTGTCTTCAAATTGCACATAAGGGAACAAATAGGGTAAAGAAATCAAAGGTGGACATGCTTACTACTCAATATGAGAACTTTGTGATGAAGTATGGTGAAACCATTTTTGAAATGAACTCTCGTTTCACTACGATCACAAATGAGCTCAGAGGACTGGGAGAACCTATTCCTATGTGCACACGGAAAATTATCAAGGTTCTTCCAAAATCTTGGGAAAGCAAGGTAGATGCAATTAATGAGGCAAAAGATCTAATGACACTGCCCATGGATGAACTTATAGGAAATTTGCAAACTTATGAGCTCAATAGGAAGCAAGGAGCAACTGGGAAGGAGTCAAAGAAAGAAAAGAACATTGCTTTGAAATCTTCACAAACTGAGATGACTGAGGAAGAAGTTGAGATGGCATACTTGACAAAGAGATTTCAAAAGATTATCGAAAAGCATGGTGGCTTTCAAAAGAAAGGAACAACTAGTAGAGTGACAACAACAAATGACTTATGTCACAAATGTGGTAAGACAGGTCACTTTATGAGAGACTGTCCAAGTCAAAAGCAAGAATCTCATGAAGTGAGATATCGTAAGAAGGACCTGGTCCCAGACAACTTTTGAAGGAAAGTGCATGCTGATCAGATGGTAAAGAAATCCTTTGTTGTATGGGGTGATGATTCAAGTTAGTCAGGGGAAGAAGTGGAAGAGCATGAAGATGTTTCTATGTTGGCCATCGAAGATGATGAAAGCATTTTTAACTCAGTCTTCTCATTGATGGCAAGATCAGATGATGAGGACGATGCACCTGAGGTAACTCTCTTTGAATTAAAAGATGATCTGGGAAATCTTTCTACTGAAAGTTTGAGGAAACTTGCTGCCCTATTAATCGATTCTGTAGATGAGAGATCTACTGAGAACTTAAGGTTGACTGAAAAATTAAGTTTATTTGAAAATGAAAATGCAGTTTTTCTAACACAGATTTCTGAAATGAGTAGAAGGATAGGGATACTGGAGTCTAACAATCAGGTTGTTAAAGAAGAACCTAATACCTCTAAACATGATAAAAGAAAACTTAGCATCTATGAGAAAATTTGGAGGATAAACTTAAAATCTCAAAGAATAAGTTATCTGCTTCTCGTGAAACAAATTCTCAGCTAAAGAAAGATATTAAGAAAATCAAAGAAGAGTTAAGTCACTCCCTAAAATGGACTGACTCTTCCAAGATTCTCTCAAATCTCTCTCAGCAAAGTTTTAATGGGAAAAGAGGTCTAGGGAGCAAAAGAATAGAACCACCATATAATTCTCATAGCAAATATGTGTTGGTGGCGGATAATTTTTTGTGTACCCATTGTGGAAGAAATGGACATATGAAAGAAAGATGTGATAAACTAAAACAGGCTAAGGAGAGGCATGTGAAGTTTGTGAAATCAGAAAGTTGTCAAACTAACATGGAGCGAGGACCTGGTCCCTGTGATGAATATGTCAGAAATGACAGACATGTGAAAGTAATGAAAAAATGAACTGATTCTCGTCGTCATTTTTGTAAAAACTTCTCACCTCCTTGGACTGGAAGATTTCTTGTCAAGCCTTTAGGAACTCCGTATGAAGTGAGTTCCTAAAACTAACAAGTAACTCTTGTGCAGAAGAGAGGAAGGAATCAGTGCTGGTACATGGATAGTGGATGCTCCAGGCACATGACAGGCAATACCTCAAACTTCCTCTCTTTACAGGCACACGAGCGTGGTGGTGTGTCTTTTGGTGGTGGCAAGAAAGGTTATATTCTTGGAATTGAAAAGATAGGCAAGTCTGATAGTAACTCAATCAACAATGTACATTATGTGGAAGGGCTCAAGTACAATCTTCTGAGTATATCTCAGATGTGTGACAGAGGAAATGAATTCAAGTTCTTGGCAAATAAGTGTTCGGTTACAAACTGCATAACCGTGAAGGTGGTGATGTCTGCTACAAGAGTAAAAACTATGTACGTAGCAGACCTAGAGCCCATAGAAGTATATGATCTTTCGTGTTTAAGCGCTCAAATTGATGAATCCGAGCAATGGCACATACGTCTTGGTCATGTAAGTTCTACTCTTCTTAACAAACTTGTTGCAGGGGAACTGGTCCGCGGACTTCCCAAGGTGAAGTTTACAAATGGTAAAGTTTGTAATGCTTGTGCAAAGGGAAAACAAACAAAGTCTTCATTCAAAGCCAATAAAGGATTCAGTACATCAAGACAATTTGAGCTGCTTCACATGGACTTGTGTGGACGAATAAGAGTGCTGAGCAGAGGAGGCAAGAAATTCATTCTTGTTGTGGTTGATGATTTTTCCAGGTATACTTGGGTAATGTTTCTGAGAATAAAGAATGAGATGGCTGAACAATTGATTGTGTTCTTCAAGGCCATTCAATCAAAGTTAAACTGCATGATTAAAAGCATAAGATCTGATCATGGCACAAAATTTGAAAATTCTCAGATTTAAGGCTACTGTGTTGAAAATGGAATCAATCACAACTTCTCAGCACCTAGAACTCCACAGAAAAATGGAGTAGTGGACAGGAAAAACTGAACGCTAGTAGAGATTGCAAGAACAATGCTGATTGACTCTCAACTTGCCATGAGTTTCTGGGCTGAGGCAGTTAATACCGCTTGCTATGTGCTTAACAGGTGTCTCATTAGGTTTCTTATCAACAAAACTCCTTATGAGTTGATTAATGATAACAAACCTTTGATAGCTCATCTCAAGCCATTTGGTTGCAAATGTTTTGTTCTGAACAATGGAAAGGATGATCTTGGAAAGTTTGATGCCAGAAGTGATGAAGGTGTTTTTGTGGGCTATTCTTCTTCAAGCAAAGCATATCGAGTGTTCAATAAGAGAACAAACTGTGTGGAGGAAAGTGTGCATGTCAAATTTGATGAGTTCAGAAGAAAGGATGACAATAGGGATGATAGTGAAATGGAAGAGCTGACTGAAGGTAGAGAAATCACTCAAGAAGTTGAAGAAACTCATGCCAAATCAACTGACGGACCTGGTCCTCTGAACATTCATGCAGACACTGGGTCTCATAATTCAAATAACAGTGAAGAAAATTCCGATGCTGATAGAGAAGAGATTACTAGAAAGTCTGGGTGGAAACATCAATCTTCACAGCCACTAGACAAACTAATTTCTCCCTTGGAGTCAGGAATTCAAACTAGGTCAAAGGCACATAACTTGGTGGCATTTTCAGCATTCATATCTCTGAATGAGCCAAAGAGTATCAAAGAAGCTTTAAAAGATCCTGACTGGGTGATGTCACAAGAGGAGCTTCATGAATTTGAACGAAGTAAAGTTTGGCATCTGGTCCCCCGACCAGTTGACAAAACTATTACAGGAACTCTATGGGTATTTAGAAATAAACTGGATGAAAATGGAATCATTGTCAGAAATAAATCAAGATTGGTGGTGCAAGGTTATAATCAAGAGGAAGGAATTGATTATGAAGAAACATTTGCACCTGTTGCTTGAATGGAGGCCATTAGAATTCTAATTGCTTTTGATGTAAACAAGGAGTTCAAATTATTCCAGATGGATGTGAAGAGTGTTTTTCTGAATGGAAACTTGAAGAAGGAGGTGTATGTTAAACAGCCTGCAGTTTTTGAAGATTCTGAGGTTCCTGATCATGTACTGAAATTGGATAAGGCGCTGTATGGGTTAAAACAAGCTCCTCGAGCTTGGTATGAGAGGCTATCAAAGTTTTTGTTAACAAATGAGTTCAAAAGAGGCAAGGTAGATAATACTTTGTTTCTAAAAACTAGAGAAAAAAAATTGTTGATTGTGCAGTTTTATGTTGATGACATAATCTTCGGAGCAACTTCAGATGGTCTATGCAATGAGTTTACTGAGTTGATGAGTAGCGAATTTGAGATGAGTATGATGGGTGAACTTACATTCTTTCTAGGACTGCAAATCAAACAATCCCCTCAAGGCACTTCCATATGTCAAGGGAAATACATCAAAGAGTTGCTCAAAAAGTTCAAAATGCTGGATACAAAAGTTCTGGACACACCCATGAGCACAAGTGCAAGAACTGATAAACATGAAGCAGGCAAAGAGGTCAATTAACAATGTATAGAGGGATCATTGGATCGCTTCTATATTTGACAGCCAACATACCGGATATAGTGTTCAGTGTGGGGATGTTTGCTAGATTCCAAGCTACACCAAAAAGAATCACATCTGAAAGTTGCTAAAATGATTCTGCGATATCTTAAGTGAACACAGGACCTGGTCCTTTTCTATCCAATATGTGACTCTTTTGAACTTATAGGTTATGATGATGCAGATTATGCGGGCTTCTTAGAGGATAGAAATAGTACCTTAGGAATGACTCATTTCTTGGGATCAGCTTTAGTTTCATGGGGAACGAAGAAACAAAACTCGGTGGCCTTGTCTACTGCTGAAGTAGAGTATGTTGTTGCTGTTGCTTGTTGTGCTCAACTCTTATGAATCAAGCAGCAATTGAAGGATTTTGGAGTATTTGCGGAAACAATTCCTCTCTTGTGTGACAATATGAGTGCAATGAATATGGCCAAGAATCCAGTGCAACACAAAAGAACTAAGCACATTGATGTGAGACATCACTTCCTGCGAGACAATGTAGAAAAGATGAATGTGGTGATGAGATTCTGCAGTACTGAAGATCAATTGGAAAGCCATTGGGAAAGGAAAGCTTCCTTAAAAACAGACTGAGACTTGGAATGGTTAAGCTCACATATCTCTCGAACAAGACTAATCAAGGAACTCTTAATTGACTATGCTTAGGGGGACAAGTATCTATGTTATAATTAACATTTAGTACTTGAGAAATCACAAATTGTACCTTACTGCAGGTATACACTCATGGAATGAATAGCTGAGGAGGTGATTTAATTACACAAAAATTGGGCAAACAAAGCATAAGGGGGACCTGGTCCCTCACAAGGTTAGTATCATTTAATACTACACTGACAACTGTCTGCATCATTGCCACGTGTCGTTGTCTTGTTCGTTGCGTCAGTTTCAAAAGTCCTTTTATTTCAAATGAAGAGTCATCACTGTTGAGGAACGGATACCAGTTTCTTTTAAATATTTCTTTCTCCCTCAACAAAGTCCCATAATTATTCTATAATCTTGCTTTCTGATTGATTCTCTCTCGTTTTCTATCTTCCAACTTCTATCTCTCAAAATGTCTAAGTCAAATTCTTCATCTCAAGTTCATATATCCCCAGAAATAAAAAAACCTAGTTAATTCGATTTCTCAACCCCAGTCCTAGAAGAGTCGTCATTAACTCCCGTTTGTGGAGATAGAACACAAATTGGAACTGGATCTCCTATAAATATAGTCGAAGGAGGATCTTCTCCGCCTAGACTGGACGGAGTACCGTGTTCTCTCACATTGGTATTATCTGAGGGACATTCTCATTCATTTGAAGCGCAATCAGTGGCTAATCCGAATTCTAAACCGAGTTCTGATGAAATCGATGGTGCTTCTATGGCATTGTCATCCTCAATGTCAAAAACATTGTTTGAAGGTGATTTGCCTGAGGGAAAGGGGCCAGAATTCTGCATTCTCACAGCAGGAGCATAATTGGTTGCGATACAAAGTCTGGCTTCACTTAGGGGTGAGTCGCATCTTCATTATTGAATGAGGAGTTCAGGTACACAATCTAGGTACCGTCTAAAGATCAACCTATTTTTTATCATACTCTCAAGTCATTTGATGTGGAATTTGAAGGGGAGGAAGAGGAAGAAGAAGTGCCTCTACGATGGAAGAGGCAAGAAGCGCGAGGAAGTTATTCGCCTTTTGCTGAAGGCTTAGACCAAGAGACTGGGGTGGGAAACACTGATGATGTGGTCCATACAAGTGTTAATAGTGATGAAGAAATAAAAATAAAAGGGAAAGGGAAGTTGGTTTAGTCTGATGTGGAGAAAGGAAAACAAAAATATGGTACTAGAAGTGCCACACCAAAGGTGCTGTGTAGTGCTATGGTGGAAAATTCTTTATAGACACAAAGAAGAAGAAAACAAATAAGTCAAGTTTTAACTCAAGAGGACCCAGTTGTTGACCCGGTCCCCATTGAGTATAGTGACTCCAAATTGGAGGAAGGTGTAAAATTTGTGGCAAAACAAAGAAGAGGGTAGGAGATAAAAAGGAGAAACCTAATGAGGGTCAAAAGAGTTCAAAGAAACTCCCAGTGATAAAGGTTAAAAAGATGATAGCTCACAAGAAAAGAAAATCTAAAGTTTCACCCGTAAAGGGACCTGGTCCCAGGGTAAAGTCTGATGGAACCAACATGACAAAAGAAGAAAGGGTGGATAAGATGAAGCTGCAAAAGGTTCTGAATGGTCGAGTGTTTTCTCAAGATATTCTGATAGAGAATGGCATGGGAGCTCTTGTTGAAGCTGTTGGAATGGGGACATTTGTTCGAGCCTCCATTCTCATATCTTCATGAACCAGAAGTGCGCGAGTTCTATTATAACATGAACTTGCTTGATGATGGAGGTATTGTTACATCTGTCAAAGGGGTAGAGATAGGCCTGAATGAGGAAACATTGGGGATTATCCTGAGTGTGCCTACTGCTGGAATCTGAACTATTGAAAGATGTAGGCCTTCTAAGGCATTCACAGAATTAGCCTCAAAGAAGGGCGAATCTAAGCAAGTAGGGGTACCCAAAAAGTATCTCAAGGGGGAGTATCAGTTGACCTTTGAGTTTGTTAACAAGGTCATGGTACCTAGGTCAGAGAAACGTACAGTTGTATCTGCTGCGGACCTTTTTCTGATGGAAAAGTTTAGTGAATTTAAAGAGATAAATCTCCCAGCAATCATGCTTGAGCACATACATCGTGTTATGACTTGGAAAAAGGGGAATCATGGAATTCCTTATGGGTATCTTCTCAACTATGTGTTTAATCACTTTGAGGTACCCTTAGGGATGGGAGTACCAGGTACTGTCAAACAGATGTTCTCAAAATTTACTCTCCGGGATTGCGAATGTATTGCAGGGGATGCACCAGGTCACTCACAAGTTGCAGCGGTATTGGAGCAACAGTCCGTTCTTAAAGAGAGGTGGATGATCTGACGGTTCTCTTGGCGGCTAAGGAAGTTGAGGTGGTCACTCTTAAGTCTGAACTACAAAAAGTAATCTCAAGAGGACCTGGTCCTAGTCAAGTTGACGACGCAGAGTTAAGCAAATTGAGGGTGGAAAATGATCATCTCAAAGCTACGAATGCCTCACTAAGTGAGGAAGTTCAAGCTCTCAATAAGCAACTCATTAAGGCTCATGAAGATGCAAATGAGCGAGTGCTTTTGCTTCTGCGAACTCTTCAACCTTTTACCCCTCCGTCCTAAATATGTCCTGTTATGTCCTCCCGTCTCAGTGTTATTTTTTTTGTTTTTTTTGTGGTATGATGTAGTGTTAATGATCAATGATCAGTATTAATTTGATCGAATCTTGATGTTCTCATATGCACAATTTTTTTTTAATTATAATTATCTCTTGTTGCTTACATTCACATGTTCTGTGTGGCCATAGCCTTGGATTCTCTTGTTCTTTTTGTTCGTTGTTGTGTATGTTTACTGTCCCTCCTTCTTGATGATGTCAAAAGGGGGAAGATTTGTAGTAGTCGTTTGATTCGAAGTGTAGTAGTCGTTTGATTCGAAGAGTGATTCGGAGACCAATGGAATGGGAAGCATGATTTAAGGGAGAATTTCTCTGATATAATGGGCATGGATTAAGGGGAAATGAGTCTTTATGATGAATGAATCATTGGTTAAGGGGGGATAATGTTTTTGAAATAATGCTTTATGAATTTTAGAATGAATGTGTGTGAGGAACAGAATGCAGGTTGGTTTGTCATCATCAAAAAGAAGGAAATTGACACGAGGCTCTCCTCAAGATGTTGTGATGATTCCTCACAAGTGCAGGGACCCAGTCCTCTGCAAAGTTGAAGAACCAGTCTTATCTGCGAAAAGTACAGACAACTGTAAAAACTGTCGGTGTCAGAGAAGTTGGTGAGGAGTAGAGTACTTCTCCAATCAGAACTGCCTAGGTTGTTTTGTTTGATGGACAATAAATCTTGATGATATATATCAAACAAAACACAACAAGTTATTCATTCATTCAAAAGGAAAAAAATACCAGCAAGCATCAAAACAACAAGATATTGATTTAAGGGCTTTCAGTTCTTCTTGTTATTTGTTGTTTTCATATTTGATTGTAATTTTTCTAAAATTGTAGGATTCGTTTGAAAGTTGATAGAAACGTATCTAACCTTGGGTGTTTCATAGTAAGGGATTTAGTTACGGGTAACTTAGGTTTTTACTGAGCAGTGTTGTATCTGCTCGTGCTCAGCTAAGTAATAGGGTGTATTGCTTAGTGAAAAGGCTAAAGAGTTAGTCTCTTGTTTTGTAACCGACTTGTACTTTTGCTTGTTGAAGATTAGTGAAAGTGGTTGTTGAAAAGTCCTGTTGAGAACATGTCGTGGTGTTTCCTCCCTTGAGCAAGGAGGTTTCCACGTAAAAGTGATTGTTTCTTTTACTTTCTGTCTTTATAATTTATTTACTACTTTATAGTGTTACGGGGACTAGGTCCCAGCTAATATAAGTGGGCGCATACATTCCAACACTCTCTAAGTTTTGTAATCATCAGAGAAATAACAGAAATATGTGGGTTATGAAGGAGTATGGGGTCAAAGAATCTTGGATGATGTTTATATTTAAGTATTCTTATGATTTCATGGGATATGATTTTTTGTCTCCGCCTTTTTGCATGTCAATCGAAGGTGAAATTTTGTTCTCTTGACTTACAATCAAATTAATAATTCAATGAGGTTTCCAAAGTTCCAAAATTGTGATCACCTTGATGAGGCAAAGAACTGAATTGAAAGAACTACCTCCTTTGGGAGTTTTGATGATTTCAATGAATTCAAAATATTCTTTCCAAGCTAGTAGTATATTTGATTTGTGAGTGGAAATTTTGTATGAGTTTCGAATAAATTATTAACCTTTTGAATGTTTTGGCCTTGTTTAGGGATAAAAATATGCTGATTAAAAAGGTTCTCTTTTAGTTTTGACTTGAATTGAATCCTTGTGGACTTTGAAATGTAATTGGAATGATTTATAAAGAAGTTTGAAATGCTAATTCTTGTAAATTGCAGTGAAATGTGTAAACAAGAGAAATATGATGGAAGGAGGACTTAAAATGACTTTTGTGAATGAGTGATTTTAAATAAATTTTCATTTACATTTCATTCATTTGGATTAGAGTGAAACATCTGCCTAGCTGCTACTTTGTATATATATATTTATGGATTGGAGTGGCACGTCTGCCCAATTGACACACTTGCTAGAATTGAATTGACACACTTGCTAGAATCAAATTGACACACTTGCTAGGTTCACATTATAAGCATCATTGCGTTATTTTCAATTTGACTTGTACTGTCTTGGTGTGGAATATGATGGGTTGACTGTGAAAGTGACTTTACTACTCTTATTGTAATTTTATGTTATTGGGACTTGTCTTATTGATATAATTGTTGTTGTTGACATTAGCTGATAGTCCTTATTTGTTGTAGTGAAATGAGTAGTATTGCTTGTGTACACTAATAAAAAATGTGCTAATGCTCGCTAGTTAAGAAATCTTAGATCAAGTTATTTAGGCTTGATTGATCGAATTCTTTTAGTGCTGCAATGTGCTTCAGATTACGTTTTCGAATGTGCCTGCTCTCCAGAAACAGGGGCTAAGCTTCTGTCTTGTGTGCTTTACGTGCTCCACTTCAAGGATGATCAGCCTTAGAATTTATAGCTGCAATTTGCAGAAACCATAAAACATTGGATATAGGGAAGTCACTCAAATAGTCAAATTAATGGATGATTTTACCCCTTGGATTTTTGTAAGGAAGGGAAACTGAGAAGGATGAAGTTGGGAACCCCAGAGTCTACAGTTACATGTGGTACAAACTCTATATGATTGTAGAGAAAGGACAACTTTCCATGAGTCACTCTTTAGACTACCATATCTGGAATGCTAGAGATAACCACTACTCTATAATCATCACGGAATTCATCGTATCCAAAATCATAAACTCACGGGGGGCAATATCGCGGGTAGTTTTAGAATCAGGTAATTTCTTGCTAATAACTAAGTTTATATATGGGAGACTTCAGAATCCATTGGGTTACAGAATTTTGAGATCTTGAAGTATGGTAAATATATAGTAATGAAAAATAAGGGCATTTTACACTATTAACTTATTCTAATCTGAACGGCCCAATAGCCTTAACCCCTATGTACCTCTTAATTAATTTGATTCGCAGGGAAGGAATTACTCATCCTTGTAGTATCTCCAGTAAGCTTCAGTTTGTGCAAGGTAACCATTGCCAATTCTTGTGAAACATTCTCTGGCTTTATTCTTTTGTTATTTTTTTGATCAGTTTTGGTTTTTATAGTTGTTTTTTTGATTCATGTATTGGTGATTAGCTGATTATTATTTTCCATTGTAAATGCACAAAATTAATTTCACATAGCTAACACCAAGGTGTGGTTCTGACTTTGGATTGACAAAAACTTTGTTTTTTTTTTCTTTTTTAATCTAGATAAGTATATTATCATTAAGGAGAAAAATGATAATGTTCATTATAGAAAAAGAGAGCTTCAACAACAAACATGGTTGTTAGAATATGATGTGAAAAGTGACGCCTCCTAAAACAAACATGGTTGTTTATCCAGTAATTTCCAGCATACCACAATGAATAATGGTGAGTTTCTATCCATGTCAAGTTAACATCTTTTTTTGTGCATTTCAGCATATCTAACAGTTTCATTCTTGGACTAATTTCATTGTTTTCTACACACAATATGCTCTTTAGTTATTGGGGTAAAGCGATGCACAAGTTGGATAGTTCCAGTCAATTTTAAAGAAAAGACAAGATGTCAGGTAGGTTTTGCTGATTTTTTTAAATTGATTCATGATAAACATTTTCAAAAAAATAACAATCAGAGGCCTTAGCTGTATTTAGCATTGTACTTTCCTCTGGGTTTGCCATTTCAGAATTTGATCAAGAAAATGGTTCCAATTAATACAATGAAACCTCGGTTAATGTGAATGATCCTTATCCAACAATAAATTTCTTTGACTGGTCTTTTGGAATATAAAATTTGTGAGACTTTTTTCGCGTGATATTGACGCAACATATTAAATGCACTATAGTAGGGGTGTCTTAATTGCTCATTTTTGATGAATTTAAGAACAAAAGTTGTCCAATTGATACTTAAGGTACTATATTTTGTACCCATTACACAAAGAAAAGGACCACATTTTAGGAAATAATTATATAAAATATTGTCGCCGGAGCAACATTATTATTAGAGGAAGAGATGAACAAGACTAAGGCGCTAAAATAAAATTGGCACCTAATTCAAATGACTTGAAACTTATGGGTCGGGTCACATATAATATGCTTTTGGATCAGCTATTGGTTTGATCAATATTTGACAAATTTCATTACCCTTGTACACACATATTATTTGCCTCTTTCTTTTATCCTTATTCGTAAGGAATATTAGAAGGTTCTAGAATAGGATTAGTTGTACATAATTTTGTTAGAGGCGTCAGAGTTGGTTAGAATATTTTTATTTCATGGATTATAATTTTATAAATAACAGAGATGGGATGTACAGAAATACACATTGGAAATGGAAGAAAATTCCATTTTGGAAATCCAGATGTTTTCATTCTATCTTTCGTTAAATATCTTGTGGAAACATTACTTAATAAAATATCAAAACCCTAAATCTTCTTAGAGAGCTTAGATTTTCTGTAATACATGGAATCAAAACCCTACCATCGGCGGCGCAAAAAACGGAGGAAACACACAAACAATCCTCCATTTTCTTCCAATTCTTCTTTAGTTCATGATTCAAACTATAGATCCATCGTACTGCGATCAGATCTCATCACTAAAATCCTCTTAAGGCTTTCGGTGTAACCTCTCTTGCAATTCAGGTATGTTTCAAAAAGTTGGCTTATCAACATATGTTCTACTAAAGTATTGATTGTTGGATCGGGAAAATTTTGAAGGTTAATTTGGCAAAGGAAGCAGTTGAAGCTAATGTTGGTTGGACCTGGTTCATTAAGTATAGTTATATTTGGCAAAGGAAGAAGTCGGAGTTGAGTGTATGCCACATGCAACTTCATCACCAAAATATTTGCCAAAATTTGAAATTTATTCAATACAGAGATGGACATGTTGAGAAATTTAGTATCAAACCAAAATTTCAAAGTTGTGATTAATTAGCCTTTATCAACAATGAAGAGAAGAAAGGATTGTCAAGTCAAGAAATGTGGCTATTGAAGAAATGGAATTGTATGATTATGATTTGTTAAATTAGCCTTTTTCAACAATGAAGAGAAGAGATGGAATGTCAAATCAAGAAATGTGAAAATATGAACATAAAGAAGTATTGGATGTTGGATCTGGAAATTATTGTATGAAAATTGGTTTTAATCTTTTAAATTATAGAAGTCACACATCAATTGTTGTTACAAGTTCAATAAATTTCTCTATTTTGTCTTTACTTAGGTTTTGTTTGCATCAATATAGGTTTGTATTTGTTGAATTTTGTAATTGATATCGACGATATTCTGTCACTTTAATTGGTACCTCAATTATTTTACTTGGTATATGTTACTTTTTACTAGAACATGTAGTATTATAACTTTGTTCATCAAGAGATTGGAGTTTCTTGACTTCAACTTTAGGCCATTCCCTTAAGAGAATAGGTTGTGATTCAAACATGATTTTCATTTTGTTTTCTTGATCACCCAATCATATATACTCTTATCTGTGAATTCTCGCTTCTAACAAGATTTTTTCATGATTTTTATTTTGCTTGATTAACACTCAGGTCATTACTCTTAAATTATAATTATTGATTTAATTGAAGTTTAATTTCTTACTTTTTGATTGGATCTTGTTTTCTTCTTCCTAAAACACATGAAGTTGGACCAATATTAGAATAACTACTAAGAACAACCTATATTTTCTAAATATTTAAGATTTCTTTTAACTCTATTCATGTCGCCCACCATTAGCAACTATCACCGGCGCCACCCACCATCCACAATTACCATCACTGGTCATTATTTACAATCATCACCATAAACCATCATTACCACAACAACCACCATCACTACTGACAGTCATCATCATTCGGATTTTTTCGGATTTTTCAACCTCGGATTGGTTCGATTTATTCAAATACCAAATCAAACCATTGTGTCGAATTTTTAAATTTATAAATCAAACCAAACTTATAAACCTTGAAATTTTCCAGATTTTTGGATTTTTTTGGTAAAGTTTGCATACAAACAATAATTAACTTGTGCTCCAAATATTTCTTTAGTCCAACCAAAATACAATTATCTAAGGTGTTTCTTAAAAAAAACAGACAAAATATGAGATGAATATTGATGACACAAAAAATATCAATAAAAATAATAATGAAATCATCATCTAAAATAACTATTGTAAAGTCATAATTTAAAAGTACTAAATCATGCTAAAATAAGTTTAATAAGTATTAATTACATTACTAAATATTTAAGGAAAATTAAAAATAGATTATGTATTTTAATGGTCTAAATCAATGTAAAACTAAAGAACAAATATTCAATATTATTGTCATTCTTAGTGTTGAATTGATTTTTTTTGCATCAGTATTGATTTAATTTTGATTTAAGTTTTACTATAATTATCAACATCTATGAACTATAATCTTTATTAGGCCATTCTGAATTATAAGTTTTAAAATTGAATAATATATTAAAAGATAAAAACTATTAAATAATATAAGAAATATTTTAAATGATATCAAAGTAAATATTTTTATGTATAGACTAAAAATTTTAAATTACACAAATAATGTCGGGTTGGTTTGGTCTTGTGTTGGTTTTTTTATTTAAAACCAAACAAACCAAAATATGTTGAAGGAAGTTGATGGAACATGTCAAAGGAACAGTTCGATGAACCTGCCTGACGAGTTAGTAGTCTAGTCAAGTTGATGGAACATGTCAAAGGAACAGGTTCGGTGAAGATGTCTGACGAGTTAGAGTTCGAGTTACACTAGGACTAGACTACTAAATCCTAATTTATGTACAAGTCTATATTTTGTGCGATTAAAGCTGATGTAGTCGACTAGGATAAGGTGTAAATAATATATTTATGTTGTATTAGGAATAAGGTGTAAATAATATATTTATGTTGTATTAGGATTTCTAGTGTAGCTAGTATAGAACTCTTTTCTTATATAAGGAGTATGTAACTCAATCATTCAATTATCAATACAATCCTTGATTTATCCATATATACGTGGGATTTCTATAAAATATAGTCGGTTTTTTTTTCAATACCAAACAAAGTCAAACCAAACCACTAGTCGAATTTTTTTTCGGTTTGTGGTTTAGTTCGATTTTTGGTTCAATTTTGTACACCCCTGAGTTTGAGTTTGAAGTTGTATTGTTGAATTCATCTCTAATAATGAAATGAAATCCGCAATTTTTGATTTTGAAGGAGGAGAGGAGTGGAAAGTTGATGGTTTGGTTAGTAGAGGAGTAAATATATCAAGAAGGATTTTATTTATTAAGAATAAATTTGTATCAATCGATTCAGGTTCAAGGATGATCAAACCTTCAATGACAAGGCAATACATAGAGCTAGATATACTCCGATGACAAGGCAAGATATGAAATGTAAATGTCTATTGATGTCATCTCAATAAACATCAACAACTGACATATGTTTGAATTTTGATTTTCGTGGCGTTGTTTGTCAATGTCCTTCAAGTCATGTATCCTTATAAAAAAATGACCCCTAGTACTGTTAGTCGAAAGATTTTCCACTGTGTTCTTTTTTGAAAACTTGAGAGATGGCATCCCTATTGGTACATCAACCATCTAGAATCATTTATAGAGTTCTTATAAGTGTTTTTTTGTTGAATTAATGTGATTACTTTGGAGTCAATTGAAATTTCATATGCGGTAAGAAATATTTTTCATAGGGAGGGAATTCAATACTCACAGATAACTAGGGGTGCTTATGGTTCGATTTAGATCGGTTGTTGGTTAAAATCAAAACCAAATAAATCTAGTCGATTTTTTAAATATCTAAAACCAAACCAAATGGAAAGAATAACCGTCGGTTTGGTTATTGATGGTTTGGTTCAAGTTTTCTGGTTTTTTCAGTTTGAAAGTAATGATTTTTTGAGGACATATGTACCTTGATAGACATAAATAGAGCTTTTGGCTTAAAACATCCCTCAAATATGACTCAAATTTAATGTACATCCTTATACTATCGAAGTGAGCAAAAAACATTCTTATACTATCCACATAATAACAAGAATCATCCCTCTATTTTTTTTAGGGAAAATTATGCGGCTAAGCAAACTTATACTATTTAATTACTCATCATAGCTATAGTTTGCTATAATTATCACTCGCGACTAACATTATACATTAATTACGTGGGCTGACTTCAAGTTTGTATAATTAGTCATGTTTGTATATGTATAATTCGTCAGGATATACAAATATATATATGTATAATATATAACTTTTTAACCTATATACATATACAATTCACCTCTCTTCCACTCTCTGCCCTCTATGGATCGCCTCTCTCCTCCCTCACCCAGTCTCGCTTGCCATTTATACAAATGTATATGTATAATATATAGTTATATACAATTATATACATATGCAATTCACCTCTCTGCCCTCTCTCTATCTCCTCTCTCCTCCCTCTCTCGATCTCGCTCGCCTCTCTCCTCTCTCTCCCAATCTCGCTCGCCTCTCTCTCTCTCTCAATCTCTCTTGCCATATATACAAATACATATGTATAATATATAATTATCTAACCAATATATATATACAATTCACCTTTCTCCCACTGTTTTCCCCCTCTCTCTCGCCTCTCTCCTCTCTCTCCCAGTCTCACTTGCCTCTCTCCTCCATATAACATGTAGCTACAAATTGTAATTATCAAACTATAGTTATGGAGAGTAATTAATTATTTTAAGTGGTTATATGTGAATGTTTCCCTTTTTTATAAAGAAACTGAACCAAAAAAAAAAATTTAATTCGGTCATGTCTTAGCCACGATGAGAAGATCGGATATGGATAGCAAATGAATCTTTCATTCCCAGAATTTAATTTTTGTCTGTTGTTAGTTTAAATGTTTGTTGCATTATCAAGTAAATTGACTTGCAACAATAAATAAGTCTTGACCTACATTAAGCTATGATGATTAATAAAGACATTAAAGACATTTCAAAAGGGACTCTAGCTTAGCACCGAGTGAACTAGTGTAAGGAGTGTCCCTTCCCACATCGGGAAGGTAGGATCACTAATCAGTGGCAGAGCCAGAAATCTTAAAGGGTGTCCAAAAATAGCAACTTGTTATATTAAGGGTGTCCAAAATAGGTTATTTAATCATTTCGTATATCATTTTACTTGTATATATGCTATTTTTTTCGAGGAAGGGTGTCCAATTGGACACCCTTGACAGTATGTGGCTACGCCACTGTCACTAATGTACTCATGAAATTGGAGACTATAATGCATGTAGCATAAAGAGGGTCCCTACTATATCTCCTAATTCTTGAACTATGTTGTCCCTATAGGAATACTAGCTAGTGAATCCACATAGTTGCTATGTTCATGTTTTGATACTACTTTGGCAAGTAGTCCGACTTCCTTCGGTGTAGGGTTCTATGACACCAGATTCCACGTTAGCTCATGTGGTCTATGTCGGTTAAGGCAAGATGTTCCCAAAAGGTAAAATGAACTAAAGGAATGAACTCCAACTAGGATGACCTAAGGGGTTTAGCTTAGTTTAGGCAGGGGTATGAAACTCTACCTAAACATTGCACTAGTTATCCTTGAGGCAAGTCTTAGGAGGATGTTCTTATATTAATATTTATATAGTAGGTCCGATAGTTAGAAAGATTATGTAAAAGATTTCATTTTAATAATATTACGCCCAATTAACTAGAGATTTTTTTGAATAAAATATTTAGTACATATGTACGTTATATACAATGCAATTCACATTTCATACAATATAAATAAATGCTGGAAATTTAGTGAAATTACGTAGTGTTTTGTTATGAAAATAAAAAAGAATTACTTTATTTTAGATTTTCGAAGTTGGAGTTTATATTTGGCTATACTTTTTACAAAGAATATTTAGAATTTGAATATATTTTGTCTAGATATGATTTAAAATCTCAATTTCTTTTAAAAAGAAAAAAGAAAAAAACTCAACTTTACTAGCTTAACCATGCATACATTTTTTCATTCAACTTGACACATTTTTTTTTGTTGGTGGCGTGAGTTTCTTAAAAAAATAGAAAGAAGGATGAAACTTGCAACTTTTTGGATAATGCAAGGATGTCTTTTGTTCACTTATATAATAAAATGATGTGCTTTAGGTTTAACTCATACTTCAGGGATGGTTTTAGCCAAAAACTCACATAAACACCTTGTACATGAGCAATACACCGAAAAACTATTGTTGGTTCAATTTTAAGCAATTAAATAATATTAAAGTTATCATTACACGGACATAGTGATTCAATTAAGAGAAGGTAGGGTAGGTAGAGACTAAAGTAATGAATTTTGATGGACTTGGACTTATGATTGTAATAGATGGACTAAAATTTAAGTGTTGGGCTTGACAAAATGATAAAGTTAAAGACTTAAGTTATTTAAAATTTGACAAATTATTTATATTTTATTTATGAATAATATATGAATAATTATAATATATATATATATATATATATATATATATATATATATATATATATATATATATATATGTATATATGAGTAAAATGAAATAGAGGAAAGAAGTTGCGTGTCCCCTATTCCTTTTACTGCAGTTCTTGATCCATTGGCAAGGATTACTACAGAGAGGGTTTTGGAACAAACGAGATTTGAAAAAAAATCTGATGACCAGAGATATATATGGTCATATGCTTAATAATCAAATATCCATGGGAAAGTGGATGAGGACCTGGTTAGACAAGCAAAGGACTTATCATTTTGTGAGGTTCCAGATAGAGGTGATTGTTAGGTAGCCACTTGATACAACAAGGAATTACTATAATCTGCTCCAGAAAAAGTAATGTAATTGGTAAGTATTTAAAACCAGGTTCAAAAGTGACTTTGGAAGGAATGACTGGCCTGCTATCATTATGGAGCTTCAAAGGCATAAAAGTACTAACATCATCAATATTGAACTACGCAAATTAAATCTGAGGAGTCACCGAAAAGACACGGTGATATGCAACTCAAATATGAGAAAATAGTTCGGAAAAAGACCCACGTTACTACACAAATTTAATATGAAAAGTAGTCCGGAGAGATGCACGGTGCTACACAAATAAGATATGCAAAAAAAGAGGTAGTAACCAGAAGGATGTCATGGTGCTACACAAATTAAATATGAAAAAGTAGTCACCAGAATGATGACACAGTGCTACACAAATTAAATATGAAAAAGTAGTCACCGGAATGATGGCGCGGTGCTACACAAATTAAATATGAAAAAATAGTCACCGGAAAGATACACGGTGACTCAACTTTTGCTTACATTATCATCGGCCGGACGGGTGACATATATGAATAATAGCCGCTCGCCGGCAGCGGAAGCTCTTTGATTTTCTACAAAGATCGTAGAAGCTCTGATACCACATGTTAGGACCGAAATAAGCAGGGTGATGTGGAAGCTAGCAAAGTAAAGCTTGAAAGACCACGAGTAAGAAGACAAACGAGAAATATACCAAAGACACAAAAATTTAACGTGGTTCGATCAATCGACTCCACAATAGAGATGAGCAATCTATTATAAATATGAGAGTACAAAATATAGAGACACATTCTTGGAATGTACATTGAACTTCAAACCCTTTTATTTTCAATTGATTTTATTTGTTTAAGTCTTTTGAAAACCTTAAGATTTTTCTTGATTTTTATTTAAAAAAATTAAGTGACGACTCTGTTATTTTGAAAATTCAATTTTTCTTAAATCATAGGTTTAATCGATTTTTCGAAAACGAAGTCATTTTTCTTTTCTTTTATTTTTTTTTGAGTAAAATAGACATCTCAAAGATAGATCCATTCACTTTGAGTTGGAGATGATGAAATTTGATAAATGTGGGCAGCCATGGATGTTGAAGAATCAAATTTGATAGTTGATAATCTTCAAATGCTAGATGAAATTTTCCGAGCTATGATCGAGCTCAACATAGATGGTTGTCGATTGGTACTGTTGTGGATGTAACATTAATCAAGGAGTGTATAGATATGGAGTGTGAAGGTCGAAATCCTTGTCTCTACAGATTTCTAAATGTGTGTTTGTTCATTTCTTTCCTTTTTGAGATCTTTTCTTTTGGTTTTTTGTTGTTCTTTTTATTTTGTTTGGACCAGATGTCTTTTCGTTTTGGGAAAATTAGCAATTAAGTCATAATATTTAACATATTTAGTCAAAATAACAACACTTTAAAATACTTATTTAAAATGTTGACAACATTTTAGAAAATAATATGTATTCAAATTTGAGTTTAATTTGTATCCACCATCAATGTAACCTTTTTCACATTGACGCATACTTTTAAAACAAGTTCTTTTTTATTATTAATATTTTTTATTTTATAAAATATAAATATAAAATATAGTAATATGAGGTAATTAAGATTTTACTTTTATTATATCTATTAATTTATGATTCTCTTTCTTTACTAAATGAAATTACCTTATCTTTTACCGTTTACAATAGCAGTGAAGCAAATTGAAAGCATCCACCATTGAAACAGTTTAAAGAGAAACAATTAGCAATCATCAAAAATTCTTTGTTTTCTTTCTTAATAGAGTTTGGTGGATTCTTGCTCCTTTTTTTTTTGGAATTTCACTCTTCCCTATTAATCTATTACCCAATAACCTTTCTTCTTCACCTTTCACGTTTCTACCCCACCTTTCATGTTCTAGCCCCTTTTTTCACGTTTTCAGATCTCTTGAAGGTGCTCACAAATTGTTCATCAAAATATATATTTTAATTCAAGAAATTATCTTTATTGTTAAACAAATTCTCTTTATTAATTAGTTAATTTCTCGATTGGCAAGATAATTTCCATTATTTATTTTGATTTATTTTGATTTGATGTTTAAGATCACCGATTGTGGTATGCGTTTCAGATTCTATGTATAACGGATTTCAATATCACTGTTTATGATTTATATTTTGCATTGTACATATTACAGATTTTTCATGAATATTTTTTATTTTTATGCAAGTTTGTTTACATATTCATCTAATATTTATATATCTCAGATCTTTAGTTGATTAAATAATTTTTTTTCGATTTTTTCTGATTTCATTTTAATATTTTAGATTTATTAGAATCTACAAATCCATTCATATGTTTATTTTGTTTGATTTTTAATATATTTGTATTTGCTTTTAGGATTTTAGATTCGGGAAAAACATATGTATGTCTACAATGTCTGAATCAACAGTTTATTTGTGTATTCATTCTATCTATTTATTAAAAAGTTTTACATTTTTTATTTTTACATTGTATTCAATCTCAATTATCATACCAACATGTTTGTACTTTCTTCTTAATTTGTATTCGTCCTAACTACATGCTAACAATTTTATATTTCATTAGGTATTCATTTTGTATTTCAATCTCAAATTATATGTGAACAAGTTTGTATTTTTCTTTTGTTTTGTATTCTACCTAATTGTATACCAACACGTTTTTATTTTATGTGGTTATGTTACCTTTCAAAGTCACTTTGTATTTCAAATGAAGAGAGTATTTCTTCTGTATTCACAACTTTATATTCAATCTCACTTTGTATTTATAACTTTGTATATTCGTATCATTTTTGTATTCATATATTGTTGTATTTAACATATAGTTCATGATCGATTAGTTTGTAGTTTACCTTTCAAAGTCACATTGTATTTCAAATGAAGAAAGTATTTCTTTTTGTATTCACAACTTTATATTCAATCTCACTTTGTATTTTCATCTCACTTTTGTATTCATATATTGTTGTATTCAGCACATAGTTCATGATCTATTAGTTACATTAACTTAATGGGATACAAATTATTTTATGCATTCAAACAGAAAAAACAGCTACTAAACTAAAAAAAATAATCATTCGTTATACATCATAATTTGGATACAAAATATCAGAAAAAGCTATAAATGTCAATACATACAAAGATTTGACTGATTCAGTTAGAAAAAAAAACACTCTTCTACTCTACATATATGAATATCTCATCCAAACAAATAAAAAAATCAAAAAAAATACTGAATTGTTTTTCAATTATTCAGTGGATGCGACAAATTTATAGTCGTCAATTTTGAAAAGTTTTGTCTCAAATATATGTCGTATTCAACTTGAAGAAGCTTTGAAAGTTATTAGATGAATGATTCAGAACACAAACTAAATTATTTTAATTATTTTTTTTATGTTTTTAAGAAGAAAGCAGAAAAATACTCGACAAAAAGCTATTTATGCTCTTTTCAAAGCGTAACTAATTTGTTTTTAAAATCTTTTTTACCTTTTTTGAATTTTTTTGTTCCATAATTTTATCTATTATAAATTATTTGTGTTCTTTTAAGTTAATTAAAAAAATTAAATGCGCAACTAATCCCTTAACAAACTAAAATAATGACATTTTTAATAAATAATAAAACGGTTGCTAAGAAGTCCCACTACAAATTACAATATTTTTGTTTTGAAAATTTTCCATTTTGTTTTCTTATTATTCAATAAATGGGCCTTTGTGGCCTCATTTAAATTTTTATAAAAAAGTAATTAGTAAGTGCTGATCATGTGTATCTTATGGGTCTGAACAATGTGAGCCATATGTCGGTTGTTAGTACGCGGTGGTTGACCATGCAATTTCCAACAAGATTATATCGAGTATGGCATGGCTTGTTGCAATAGGGTCTAGAGTTTCTATTGTTCCCTATTTGATGGACATTTAGTTCTTGTGGATTTTCATTTTCCATAGATGTCACGAGTGTCAAATCTGATCTAAGTCCTTTTAGTGCTAAAACCATAAAGAAATTATCACTTTGTTTCTCATGCGTGGTGACACTTTCAGAGAAAGGCATGAGAGAATCAAATTGATCTTCCAAGGTATCTATCTATCCTAAATAACTTTTCATATCTTGATTATTTTGCTGAAGTTGGACCAGTTTGAGACAACCTTATATATACGTTGTATACCATTCATATATGAAGTATTCGCTTTAGTTTAAACTTCATAGAAAGGTTTACAAGATTGAAATAAGTTGAGTAATTTAGGATCCAAAGAGTTCCATAAAGGACTGCATAATTGAGCATCAATTCGAGTCCACTTAGTCATATCACTAGCAACAATATTACTAGTATTTTTTAACTAAATGATCCTCATATTCTTGTCCCATAAACCACATCTCAACAGATGAAGACCACGATGTGTACGTAGTTATTACTACCTTCCAACTTCACAATAGTAATAACAGGAGAACTTGAAATAGAGGAAAACATTTATCTAACATCACTTGAAGATTCAAATTTTTCAAAGACTTCAATTGACAAATTCACTTTTCTCTGACATTTTAACTTCAACAACTAGATGAAGTACAAAAAAATGTATGGTGAAAAGAACTCAAAATAGAAAAAGAAAAGAACAAAGTTCCTCTTGATGACATGAGATCTGATTGAGACCATTTCAGATCTGAATGGTACCAGAAATTTGCCAAAACAAGAAGGAAGAAACAACCTATGGAAGGACTGTTTTTGCTGAAAAATTATTTGGTTGCCTAAGATTATAGGAGATGTGATGGATAAGACTAGAATGAATGATTGACCCTCACAAACTTGGACTGTAAAGTTTGAGATGACAAAAAAAATCTGTGGAAGTGGCTTCTAGTAAAAGAGGATGCTGGAATAGTCACCAGACTTCAGTCTCTATAAAAAAATAGTCGAGGCTCTAATACTATGTTAATGATGCAAGTGTATTTCACTTCATACTTCAAAAGGATAGATTACACATAGAATATATAACACAAAGCTAGACACAAAGAGCCCTTTTGGCCATAAGTTTCCCAAATAATATTTAGAAATTTGTTTTGGCAAATAATGTTTGTCCATACAATTTACCATTATTTGGCAAATATTTTTGGCAAATCCCAAATTTTCAAGTACTAGTTTTTTCTAGTATTTGGGGAAAATCTCATTATTTGAGATATTTTGAAAATTGAAATTTTTTCCCAAACTTTTATCTTTTATAAAAACACCCTCTATAGTAGTTGTTTGTGTTGTATTACATAATTATTTAAGTGAACATCAAAGTAGTGATGAAATATTCGGTGAATATTAAATGATGATATGGTTGTTGATGAAAATGATGAAAAATTGGCTCAAGGTTACAAAGTCATGTGCTTTGTCTACTTCACAATGTATGGAATGATGCTTGTTGCACTCACTCCAAGCTACACTATTTTTGTTGCAACAAACATCCAATTGACTTGTAATACAAACTTATTGTTAGTTTTGATAGTTTTTAAAACTTACGGGTATAAATCATAATTTTTCTAAAAAAGTGAAAAATATTTTCAAAATACTATGGTCAAATACATGGTGAAATTCACCAAAAATTTCACTCAAATAATATTTGCCAAGAACATTTGAAAATCCATGGTCAAACGCGTCAAGACCATATTTAATCATATCATGCCTTTTAACTACAATATTTGACTATTATCCTGCACACTTACCTACAATATATGACTATTATCTTACCCACAATCTAATTGTTGAAATACTCTTTCACAATATCATATTTGTTATGCTCGAGCAGTGTTGCATTTCACTAGTTTTGCAGATTGCACTATGAGTGTCATTCTGATTATGAAGATTCTCTTAACTTTTGGACATGTGTGACTGCCCGCTTAGGAGAAGCTTATTTCAATAAAGGACTTCAATTGTCCTTTATTTCAACAATTCAGTTTTAAATATAATTTACCCTTGTCCAACATTAGGGGTGTACAAAATCGAACCGAAAATCGAATCAAACCACAGATCGAGTCAATTCGAGAAAAAAATCCCGACTAGTCATTGGTTTGATTTGGTTTGGTGTTGAAAAACAAATCCGCCTATATTTGGGTTGGTTTGGTTTTAACTAAAAAAATTGAACCCGAGACCAAACCAACCCGACATTATATATAATTTTAAAATTTTATTTTACACATAAAATATTTACTTTGATATAATTTTTAAATATTTCTTATATTTATTCATAGTTTTATCTTTTAATATATTATTTCAAGTTTGAAACTTAGAATTTTGAATGATTCCATAAATATTAAAGTCCACAGGTGTTGATAATTATAATAAAACTTAAATCAAAATCAAATTAATACTAATGCAAAAAGGAAATCAATTCACTAAGAATGACAATAATATAGAAAAAAAAACAAGGTTGAAAACCC
Organism: Solanum sitiens; assembly: GCA_016801875.1. Lineage (NCBI taxonomy): Eukaryota > Viridiplantae > Streptophyta > Magnoliopsida > Solanales > Solanaceae > Solanum > Solanum sitiens. The sequence continues at coordinate 1,629,512 of JABWTJ010000034.1, forward strand.
CGAGTTTTATTTGTTTGATTTGATTTATAGATTTAAAAATCCGACACAAATGGTTTGGTTTGATATTTGAAACACTCAAACCAACCCAACCATGTACAACTCTATCCAACATAATTTGAAGAAAGGAAACATAGTCTCCTTTTTTTCTCAGCACATTCGTTTTTCTAGTAAAGAAAGAATTTTTTTACCTGCAGACCAGGTCATAGAACCATATGATCTATGCATATCCTTAAAATCTGATTTAGAAAAAAAAAGAGAAATAAAGAATGTGGTAATATATTTGAAACGCATTAATGACTTGATAGGAAGCCACGAGAATTGAGGCTTCTCTTCCTGCAAAATTCATCTTCTTCATAAATCATTGACGCATTAATGATTTATAAGTCTCTTTATGGCCATGAAGAAATGGTGTCATGAATCCAAGAAAATTAGTGGAAGGCAATAGATCTAACTCACTTGATCAGCAGAGCCATTCAATTAAACAACTTATTATTCTATTGATTTCATAATTTGTTCTAAACCTATTTTATTGGTGAGAAAGAAACTAAAATAATCTACTAAAATTATGAATTTTTTAGATATAGAACACATCATCGTATTATTATATGTTACTTTTAACGTAGGTTCACATCTCTATATATTTTAAAAAAATTTAGAAAAATATAATACTAGTATGTATTATGATCTAGAGAGGGGAGCATGAGTTCACGTGAACCCTCTATAGATACGCCTCTGGTAATCTTACATTTGTTTTGTTATCTAGTGCTATTGTGAATTGCAATTCTTTGATAAAACTTTCTCTATTGATCTCATGTAAGATTAGACAAAAACATGGTTCATCCTTGATTGTCTCTTTCATCCTTGAGCATTGTTGTGTATGTTGAGAGACTTTACTTTCTAACGCCCCTAGCTTAAGTACTAATACCACCAAGTCAAATATATTTTGTGTGAACATGGACTTTTTGGACCTCTCAGGGTATACTAGAGGGACACTCCTTTTTAATTTACATATCGGGAAGGTTGAACCGACTTTCACTTCCGCACTAACAGAAAATAGCTTCTCCAATGGATCAACAGAGAATAGCTAGAGTTAGTTTGCTTGTCATGGGGTTCGAACCTATGACCTATGTGATGTATTTTTCCTTCCTTCCTCACTTAAATGACTCACACAACGCAACAAATTGAACCAAACGTGATCCAATTTCAAATCCTAATTTCATTTGAAACTCATACATCTCACAACTTGAATCACGATTTATTTTTCAATTTTCTTTTGTAATTATATATCCAAAACCCCAAATCCCTAAATCAATTCTAATTTCTCACAAAACTAACGTGCCCTCAGCCTCTCACCATCCACACCACACCTCGCCACCTCCACTGCTCCAACCATCGATATTCCTCTCGCTGATCCACCAGCAAATGCCGTCTAACAACCTAGCCCAGCCATCTCTCCACCGGCAAACCACCTTTCCCTTCTCTTCTGCTCTTCCCCAGCACCGCCAGCAAATCAGAAATAGGTTGTCCTCTCTAATATGTCTTTCAGTCACTTTCACCCGAGATAAAGTCAACAGAAAGCCGTGATCTCATGACATTATACGGTAATCGTAACAATCCGTTTCTTCCCTTCTTAAGCAAGCTTGATTCATGAGAGATATGGTGACTTAAGACCTAGCAATTGTTCTTTTGTATTGTTAACTGATTTCCTCTCTTTAGTTAACTGATTTCCTCGCTTTAATTGGGAAAAAACCCGTCACCAAAATGAAATGAGAAATCTCTCGAGCTCTCCTTCTCATCTCTACAGTAAGAGTGAACACTGAAAGTTCCTTACCTTTGGCTCATTTTTGCTCGCCTTTCACTAGTTAGATCTCTTAACAATGCATTCGATACTTGTTGGAATGTATGCGTCCACTAAAATTGATGGGACCGAGTCCTCAATACAGTAATAACAACAAATAGAGAACAAATGCAGAAAGTACAGACTGAGAAGCAACTTTACGAGGAAACCTCCTTGCTCATGGGAGGAAAACTGTCACGCCCCGATCTACCCTAGAGACGCGGACACGGAACCTAGGACCACAAGTGATCCCAAGCTAACCCTGCTGGCATGATCATGAGCATACTAAAGAATAATAAAATGTTGCGGAAGCTAAATCATACTTAAAATGAAAAGATGGGGAATACCTATATGCTAAATCTGAGATATATGAAAAATGATGAGTTTAATACAAAGAAAATATCAACTCAACGCTAATCTGAAACAAACTATGTCTGAAATAAGCCTCTACCTGGACTAGAAATACTGGGACAAGCCCCAGCTAAATCTAGATAAACTGAAACTAAATGACTGAAGACTGAAATTAAACTCATGAATGTTGTCCTCGGAGAATGAGGACTCACTACTGAATCTGCTGAACTGGAGATCGGGAATCGATCTATGCGTGATCTGGATGCTGAGAACATGAACCTACATCACGAGAAGATGTAGTGCATATATACGTCAGTACCTTTCAGGTACTGAGCATGTAGGATAGAATAAAGCTGAAACAAAACATAACTGAACAAGCACAAAAGCAAGTATAACAATCTGAACATGATATAGAGAATTCTGAGCTAACTGAATGCAATGACCAATTTATAACATACTGAAATTGAATACTGAATATACTGACAATTGGTCAATGCAAGAGAGTCTTACTAAACTGTGGGAGCTACTAATAACCGATAATAAAATCATATGAGCTAAATGTGGAGTCCGATGTATACGCCCCATCGAGAGGACCCAATATACCCTGCCAAAGGTATAAAGGCATGCTGGCGTGATCACTAAACTGATGCCCATAGAGGGGACTTACAACCTACTTGTCTAGTAGTTCTGGAACTATTGGGTATGCTGAACCCTAGTTCAACTCGGTATTATGCTACTCCCATTGATTTGTGTAGTTAACTGATTATGTGTGAATTTTCTGTAAATATTGGATAGCTCAAAACTGAACATGCACACTGAGAATGTAATAATTAATCTGGTAATTATGCATTTATAACTGAGGCATGTATATCTGAAGTAACTGAAATATCTGACCTAGCATGTGTAATTCAAGAACTAAAGGAATACATAGCTAGGGTTCTGAAATTCATGCAATAATCTGAGTAATAACATGATAATCTGATTTGGAACATATAACTAATAAATTCATAAAGTTCTGTTAAAGTTCTAGAAACCCTAGGTCTAATCATGATATGGGAATCAAGAATCTGACTGAAAACTAGGGATCTAATGGGTGAAAGGAACCCACTAGTGAAATCCCACATACCTGGTGATGAAATTCACGGAAAAATACTTAGTTTTCGTGGCTTGAACTGCTGGAAACTTGTTGCATTCTTGAACTAGGGTTCTTGAGCTTTTTCTCCTTTCTTGCTTTTAATTTTCTAACTTTTGATTAATGATTTTGACTTAGATAAGTGTTAGATATGTTTCTAGGCTTAAACTAACAAAAATTTGATGATTTAGGGTCAAAAAGACGTATCTTAAGGTTTAAACGAAGTGGGAAAAGACCAAAAGATCCTTGGGTAAGTTGTTGTCGGACCAAACGATGACCTGGACAGACGGTCCGTCGTTCCATCGACGGTCCGCCGTTTGGGTCCGTAGGTTGGGTCTGTTTGACAGGTCTTTACTAAAACGGACATATCTTTTTACTCGGAGATTTTATTTTAGTAAGGTCGATGTCTATGGAAAGCTAATTCAATTATCTATCTATTGATATGTCATGGGATACCTAATTATTTTTGTGCTAAGAGTAATGATCATTTGAAGTTGACCCTACTACATTTCTCCCCTAACTGGCTGCTAGTTCCCATCTACGGACCGTGGGTCCACTTACGAACCGTGCTGGTCACCCCTGGTCTTTGTCAGAGAGTGGATGAAGGGAGTCTCGATCGACGGTCATGGACTATGGACCATCGTCTGACCTACGGACCGTAGGTCCGTCCGTCGATCAAGACTTAGCCAATTTTTCCCGGCTGAGTTTTTGGGAGTCTCTGATCCCATCGACGGTTGTGCAGGATGGTCCGTGGGTCAGGCTATGGTCCGTTGATGGTCACGTCGGCTGCACCTGCAGATTTTTCTGAAAAACTAATTTTTGGTTTGTTTTGGCTACGGGTGTTACATTATCTCCCCTTGGGAACATTCGTCCTCGAATGAAAGACTAAACTAGTTGAAATAGAGGGAGATAGTTGCAAACCCTACTACTAATCACTGAGAACTGAGTTTCTATCTGAATTGAGTTCCGAGAACATGCAAATACACTAAAAATACAAGTACAAACTGAGGGAACATAATTGTAAGACTGAATTTACGCATGAATGACTGGAAAACTGAAGAGGAACTATTATCTAAAGTTGGAGTGGAATCGGAAGGAAAAAGGTGAGGATACTTGGCTTTCATGGCTGCATCTGCTTCCCAAGTAGCTCCCTCTATGGACTGACTCCTCCACAAAACCTTGACTGAAGCAATTTCTTTGTTTCTCAACCTTCTAACTGACGGTCAAGAATCTCAACTGGTACATCCTCATAAGAAAGACTATCTTTCACCGCCACACTCTCTAATGGCACTATAGATGCTGGGTCACCCACACACTTCTTCAAGAGTGAGATGTGGAAAACCGGATGCAGTGCTGCTAAGTCTGCTGGTAATTCTAACTCATATGCCACGTTGCTAATCCTTTTCAACATCTTGTAAGGGCCTGCATATCTAGGACTAAGCTTCTCTTTCTTGCCAGATCTCATCACCCCTTTCATAGGTGGCACTTTCAGAAAAACCCAATCATCGACTTGGAACTCTAGTTCCCTTCTCTTTACATCTGCATAAGATTTTTGACGACTCTGGGCTGTCTTAAGTCTATCTCTAATGAGTTGCACTTTCTCCATAGCATGAAGGACTGAATCTGGACCTATCAAAGCTGCTTCACCTACCTCAAACCAACCAACAGGAGACCTACATCTACGCCCATACAAAGCCTCATAAGGGGCCATCTGAATGCTGGAATGGTAGCTATTATTGTAGGCAAACTCAATCAGAAGAAGGTGATCATCCCAACTACCTTTGAAATCTATCACACAAGCTCTCAACATATCCTCTAGGGTTTGAATAGTACGCTCTGCCTGTCCATCCGTCTGCGGATGAAATGCTGTGCTAAAGTTAACTTGAGTACCAAGACCCTTCTGAAACTACTTTCAGAAATGAGAGGTAAACTGAGGACCTCTATCAGAGATGATAGACAAAGGAACCTATGCAACCTCACAATTTCATTAATGTAAAACTTGGCATAGTCCTCTGCCGAATCTGTAGTCTTGACCGCCAAAAAGCGAGAAGACTTAGTCATCCTATCAACTATCACCCAAATGGAATCATGTTGTCTTCGAGTACGCGGTAACCCTGTGATAAAATTAATATTGATCACTTCCCACTTCCAAGTAGGAATGTCGATTTCTTGAGTCATACCCCCTGGTTTCTGATGTTCTACCTTGACTTGCTGACAATTGGGGCACTTACTCACAAAATCTGCTATATCCCTCTTTATACCATTCCACCAATAGACTTCCCGCAGATCGCGGTACATCTTAGTGGAACCTGGGTAAATAAAATATCTGGAGTTATGGGCTTCTGCAAGAATATGTTATCTCAACTCACCCACATCAGGAACACACAATCTACCCTGGTAGCGAAGTACACCATCTTCCCCTAGGGAGAAAACCTCCACTCTCTGATTGTGGACTTCACCTTTTAGTTCAAGCAAGATTGGATCACTATCTTGCTTTTCCTTAACCTCCACTACCAAAGAAGGTTCTGCCCCATTTTGAACTGTTACACCATTGTCTGATATGCTTATAAGGCGAACTCCCAAGCGAGCAAGCCTGTGAACATCCTTCACTAGCTCTTTTCTTTCTTCCTCAACATGGGCTACACTACCCATAGATATTCTACTAAGAGCGTCTGCTACTACATTCACCTTACCAAGATGATAATGCAAACTCAGATCATAATCCTTAAGGAACTCAAGCCATCTCCTCTGCGAAGATTCAACTCTTTCTGGGTGAACACATACTGATGGATCTTATGATCAGTGAACACATCTACATAACACCATACAAGTAGTGTCTCCAGATCTTGAGTGCAAACACCATTGTTGCAAGCTCGAGGTCATGAGTTGGATAGTTCTTCTCATGCACCTTAAGCTGTCTAGAAGAATAAGCTATAATCTTATCTCGCTGCATTAATACACAACTAAGGCCAACTCTGGATGCGTCGCAATAGATCACATAACCATCTGACCCCTCTGGTAGAGTCAAAACAGGAGCTGTAGTCAATCTAGTTTTCAACTCTGGAAAACTTTTCTCACAATCATCTGACCATTGAAACTTGACCATCTTCTGCGTCAACCTAGTCAATGGTGAGACTATGGATGAAAATCCTTCCATGAACCTTCTGTTATAACCCGCTAGACCTAAGAAACTTTTGATATCTGTAGCAGAGGTAGGTCTGGGATATTCTTTCACTGCTTCTATCTTCTGTGAATTATCTCTGATCCCTTCGCTAGATACAATGTGACCAAGAAAAGCAACAGATTGCAACCAGAACTCACATTTGCTAAACTTAGTGAATAACTGGAGATTTTTTAGAGTCTGCAGAACAACTCCTAAATGACTTGCATGTTCTTCCTCATTCCTAGAGTAAATGAGGATATCATCAATAAAGACGATAACGAACAAGTCCAAGTACTGTTTGAACACTATGTTCATCAAATCCATGAAAGTTGTAGGAGCATTGGTTAGTCCAAACGACATAATTACAAATTCATAATGACCATACCGAGTTCTGAAAAATGTTTTCGGAATGTCACTATCTCTAACTCTAAATGATGATAACTCGATCTGAGGTCTATCTTTGAGAAATGACTAGCACCCTAAAGTTGGTCAAACAAGTCATCAATCCTGGGATGGGATACTTATTCTTGATTGTGACCTTGTTCAACTGTCTATAGTCAATACACATTCTAAGAGAACCATCTTTCTTCTTTACGAACAACAGTGGTGCACCCCATGGTGAAATGTTAGGTCTGATGAAACCCTTAGCTAGAAGGTCTTTCAACTGCTCTTTCAATTCCTTAAGCTCTGCTGGAACCATTCTGTAAGGAGGAATAGAAATAGGTTGGGTATCTAAAAGGAGATCAATTCCAAAGTCGATTTCTCTTTTGGGAGGAACTCCGGGAAGATCTTCTGGAAACACTTCTGGAAATTCACTGACTACTGGAACTGACTCACGAGTTGGGGCTTCAGAGCTAGAATCCTTAACCCGAACTAGATGATAGAGATAACTCTTAAAGATCATCTTTCTGGCCTTAAGGTAAGAAATAAATCTTCCCATATGCGCTAAGCTACTACCCTTCCATTCTAAGATTGATTCGTCTGAAAACTGGAAAAGAACAATCCTAGTTCTACAATCGACTGAGGCATAACATGAATGTAAACAATCCATGCCTAGAATGACATCGAAGTCTACCATTTCTAACTGTACTAGATCTGTTGAGGTTACTTTTTGAGAGACTATGATAGGGCAATTTCTGTATACCCGTCTAGCTATAACTGGGTCATCGACTGCAGTAGTGACTGAGAAAGGTTCTGAGAGAGTTTCTGGATTGACACTGAATTGGACTGCTATGTAAGGAGTTACAAAAGAAAGAGTAGCCCCTGGATCTAACAATGCATAAACATCAAGGTCAAAGACTTGTAAGGTACCAGTGACTACAATAGGAGAACCTTCCTGATCCTAGAGAGCCTGAAGAGCATACAACATGTTCTGGCGCTGATCGCCACCTATACCAGATAAGTTACCTTGCTGAGTCGGGCGATTTGCTGGTGCTGATGAAGTTGTAGACTGAGTTGTACCATTTCCACCTCTTTGACCCTGTCTCGAAGGACAATCCCTCAACTTGTGACCAGACTGAACGCACCCAAAACATCTTTCTTTTCCTGCAAGACACTCGCCTGGATGGTTCTTACCACACTTAGGGCAAGCGGGGTAAGTCTTTGTGCCTGAAACACTTCCATGAGACTTAGAGCATGGTGCTCTAACCTTCTAGTCAAACCTGTTCTTTGAGGATGGAACACTAGCTGATGAAGGGGCTGGAGATGAGAACTTTTGTTGACTATGTGAGCGATTTCCACCACTCGATTTCTGCTGAGAATAGTCATAGTTCCCAGTCCTAGCCTTCTTATTCTCCTTAGCCTGTTCCCTAAGCTTATCACCCTCAACCTGCTAAGCATGAGTCATAAGCCTAGAGATGTTTATATCTCCCAGCAACATAGCATTTCTGCACTCTATCTTAACCAAATCTGACACTCCATATAAGAACTTATTCATCTGAGCCCTGGAGTAAGCAACCATGTGAGGAGCATACCTGGAGAGTTGGTTAAACTTCAGCCCATACTCTTGGACCGTCATGTTTCCCTGCCTCAAGTTCATGAATTCTTGAGCCTTTGCTTTGCTCAACTCTATTGGGAAAAACTTGTCGAGAAAAGTCTTACTAAAAGAATCCCATATGATAGGAGTTGCATCTGTACCCCTATTTTCCTTCCACTGAGTGTACCAGATATGAGCGACATCCTTCAACTGGTATGATGCCAACTCAACCCGATCATTCCTAGTGACTTGCATTACCTCAAAGATCTTCTTGATCTCATCCAAGAAATTCTGAGGATCCTCATTAGTCTGCGATCCGAAGAACTCAGGCGGATTCATCCTTACAAAGTCATGGACCCTTGCTGCTGCTGATCCATCATTTTCATTCACAGGAGCATGAACTCGATTGTTCTGGTGGGTCAAACTCTGAGCCAACATCTGTATGGCATTCCTGAACTCAGCATTGGAGACTTCTTGATCTGGGACTGGAGGATCTGCATTTGCATTCCTAGCATTAGCATTCCTAGCATTAGCTCTACGAGGAGGCATGATATGAAACGTAAAACTTCAAGTTAGAGTGGATAAGATCACACCTTACACACGATAAGAGTAACAAGAAAGTGATGTTTTCCTAAAACACTTTGTAGTCTCCCTCTCATTAGATGTGGTGCACTTCACACCCATGAAAAGGACTCTACTTAGCGCGGCTTTTCAGACATCCTAGGACTCTTAAACCTAGTGCTCTGATACCAAGTTTTGTCACGCCCCGAGCTACCCCCGAGACGCGAACACTAAACCTAGGACCACAAGTGATCCCAAGCTAACCCTGCTAGCATGATCATGAGTATACTAAAGAATAATAAATTGTTGCATAAGCTAAATCATACTTAAAATGAAAAGATGGGGAATACTCATATGCTAAATCTGATATATACGAAAAATGATGAGTTTAATACAAAGAAAAAATCAACTCAACGCTAAGATAAAACTAACTATGTCTGAAACAAGCCTCTAAATTGGACTAGAAATTCTGCAACAAGCCCCAACTAAATCTAGCAAAACTGAAACTAAATGACTGAAGACTGAAATTAAACTCATGACTGTTGTCCTCGGAGAATGAGGACTCACCACTGAATCTGCTGAACTGGAGATCGGAATTGATCTATGCGTGATCTGGATGCTGAGAACCTGAACCTACATCACGAGAAGATGTAGAGCATGTATGCGTCATTACCTTTCAAGGTACTGAGCATGTAGGATAGAATAAAGCTGAAACAAAACATAACTGAACAAGCACAAAAGCAAGTATAACAATCTGAACATGATATAGAGAATTCTGAGATAACTGAATGCAATGACTAATTTATAACATGCTAAAACTGAATACTGAATATACTGACAATTGGTCAATACAAGAGAGTCTGACTGAACTGTGGGAGCTACTAATAATCGATAATAAAACCATATGAGCTAAATGTTGAGTCCGATGTATACGCCCCATCTAGAGGACCCAATATACCCTGCCAAAGGTATAAAGGCATGCTGGCGTGATCACTAAACTGATGCCCACAGAGGAGACTTACAACCTACTTGGCTAGTAGTTCTGGGACTATTGGGTATGCTGAACCCTAGTCCAACTCGGTATTATGCTACTCTCATTGATTTATGTAGTTAACTGATTATGTGTGAATTTTCTGTAAATATTGGATAGCTCAAAACTGAATATTCAAACTGAGAATGCAATAATTAATTTGGTAATTATGCATTTATAACTGAGGCATGTATATCTGAAGTAACTGAAATATCTGACCTAGCATGTGTAATTCAAGAACTAAAGAAATACATACCTAGGGTTCTGAAATTCATGCAATAATCTGAGTAATAACATGATAATCTGATTTGGAACATATAACTAATAAATTCATGAAGTTCTGTTAAAGTTCTAGAAACCCTAGGTCTAATCATGATATGGGAATCAAGAATCTGACTGAAAACTAGGCATCTAATGGGTGAAAGGAACCCACTAGTGAAATCCCATATACCTGGTGATGAAATTCACGAAAAAATACTTAGTTTTCATGGCTTGAACTGCTGGAAACTTGTTGCTTTCTTGAACTAGGGTTCTTGAGCTTTTTCTCCTTTCTTGCTTTTAATTTTCTAACTTTTGATTAAGGATTTTGACTTAGGTAAGTGTTAGATATGTTTCTAGGCTTCTAACTAAAATCTGATGATTTAGGGTCAAAAAGACGTATCTTAAGGTTTAAACGAAGTGGGAAAAGACCAAAAGATCCTTGGGTAAGTTGTTGTCGGACCAAACGATGACCTGGACAGGCGGTCCGTCATTCCATCGACGGTCCGCCGTTTAGGTCCGTAGGTTGGGTCTGTTTGACAGGCCTTTACTAAAACGGACATACCTTTTTACTCGGAGATTTGATTTTAGTAAGGTCGATGGCTTTGGAAAGCTAATTCAATTATCTATCTGTTGATATGTCATGGGACACCTAATTCATTTTGTGCTAAGAGTTATGATCATTTGAAGTTGACCCTACTGCATTTCTCCCCTAACTGGCTTCTAGTTCCCACCTACGGTCATACCTATGGACCGTGGGTCCACTTACGGACCATGCTGGTCTCCCGTGGTCCTTGTCAGAGAGTGGCTGAAGGGGGTCTCGATCGATGGTCACGGACTACGGACCGTCGTCTGACCTACGGACCGTAGGTCCATCCGTCGATCAAGACTTAGCCAATTTTTCCCGACTGAGTTTTTGGGAGTCTCTGATCCCATCGACGGTAGTGCAAGACGGACCGTGGGTTAGGCTATGGTACATCGATGGTCACGTCGGGTACACCTGTATTTTTCTGAAAAACTAATTTTTGGTCTGTTTTGGCTACGGGGTGTTACAAAAACCACGACCTATTCTCAACGGGATTTTTTAAAACCACTTCTACTAATCTTCAACAAGCAATAGTAAAAGTCGATTACAACAAGAGATTAACCTACTAATCTCCACACTAATTAATAATTCCTATCACTTAAATGAGCCTGAGCAAATACAACATTGTTCTCTATACTAATCCTAATTGATTAATATAGACTTGAAGTAAAGGCCTAAGTTACCCTTAACCCGACCCTTACAATGATTCACCCGTGTTTGAAACGTTTCTTTCACAGTTGAAATGAATCCTACAATATAAGAACAATTACAAGTAAACAAATGTAGCAAGTACAAAAAGCAATAAACGCGCTTCTATCAGTTCTCATGCTATTCTTGAAGCTTGAAAATTATCTCTTCGAATGAATGAGTAAATGAGTTATTGTTGGTTTGATTTACAACACGAAGAGTTATTATCCATCAAATAAATAACCTCGTCACTTCTGATTGGTGAAGTACTCCACCGCTTTACAAACTTTCTGACGCAAACAACTTTTACAGTTGTCCAACGATTTGACCCCTCGATGAGTTCTTCATACTATGCAGAGGACCGGTCCATGCAATTGTGAGGAGATCATCAAAACATAGAGAAGCACTAAGCTCTTATCAATTTCTCCCTTTTTAATGACGACAAACAGCCTGCATAACTCCTTACACGAGTGAGCACACATTCATTCAAAACACAATTATGTTCCCCTTTATCTCAGCACCCTTGTAGAACATAACAAGTATACACAATTTTCCCCCTTTTGACATCATTGAAGAGGAGAGAAGTAAACATATGCAAATCAGAATACTAGTCAAACAAGAGAATCTGGGGCTATTGGCCACACATAACATGCATATGTAAGCGTAAAGAGATAATAAAAACACGCATAGACAGGGCCGTTAAAACAAAAAGACATCAGATCATATATTCTAGCCACTAAATTATGTCAAAAACACCAAGCCACAAGAGTTGAGTACATAGAGATAGATAGAAACAACATGACACATTTAGGACGGAGGGTGAATGGGGGTAAAAGTGCACATAAGCCAAAGTAACCGCTCATTTGCATCTTCATGAGCTTTAATGCGTTGCTTATTGAGAGTCTGGATTTCCTCACTAACTGAGGCATTCTCGGCTTGCAACAGTGCATTCTCAACCCTCAACTTGCTTAGCACCTCCTCATTATCCTAAATGGTACCAGGTCCGCTTGAGATCACCTTCTGCAGTTCAGACTTGAGCTTGACAATTTCAACCTCCTTGGCATTAAGAATGTTAGGTTCTACCAATGGGTTGATTTGTCTTGCTATTGAGAGCAACAACTTGTTTTTATGGAGTATGTCAATTGTGAAGCTACAAAATACCTAGAGCTCTAACTAGTTGCTTTTTCATGTATGGATTTGAATATAATGACCTTCATAAAGATTATAAGGTAGTGGGTATCATCCAATATGAGATTTATAACATTTCACTTTATGATGTGGGAATTATATTTAGTCTAAATTTCAATTCTTGGAGCCATTTGGATGATCTTCAAATTGGGATACTATTCATGAAGTCAAATATATTTGTGAATGTAAATCTTCATTGGGCTATTTCTACCATACATATTAATCTTATAATGAAAACTGGGACATCAGTTTTGTTGAATCAGGAAATGGGGAGAAATGGCATAACCTTGTTGCGAAGAAATTTTCATGTTTTGTCTCGATGTGCTGGGAAATGGCCTCTCTATGTTTTGTAATCATCAGAGAAGTCAGAGAAATATGTAGGTTATGAAGGAGTATGGGGTCAAAGAATCTTGGATGATGTTTATCATTAAGTATTCTTATGATTTCATGGGATATGATTTTTTGTGTCCGCCTTTTTGCATGTCAATCGAAAGTGAAATTTTGTTCTCTTGACTTACAATCAAATTAATGATTCGATGAGGTTTCCAAAGTTCCAAAATTGTGATCACCTTGATGAGGCAAAGAACTTAATTGAAAGTACTACCTCCTTTGGGAGTTTTGATGATTTCATTGGATTCGAAATATTCTTTCCAAGCTAGTAGCATATTTGATTTGTGAGTGGAAATTTTGTATGAGTTTCGAATTAACTTTTAATCTTTTGAATGTTTTGGTCTTGTTTAGGGATAAAAATGTGCTGATTAAAAAGGTTCTCGTTTAGTTTTGACTTGAATTGAATCCTTGTGGACTTGAAATGTAATTGGAATGATTGATAAAGAAGTTGAAATGCTAATTCTTATAAATTGCAGTGAAATGCGTAAACAAGAGAATGATGGAAGGAGGATTGAAAATGACTTTTGTGAATGAGTGATATTAAATAAATCTTCATTTACATTTCGTTCATTTGGATTAGAGTGACACATCTGCCTAGCTGCTATTTTGTATATATATTTAAGGATTGGAATGGCACGTCTGCCCAATTGACACTTGCTAGAATTAAATTGACACACTTGCTAGAATTGAATTGACACACTTGCTAAGTTCACATTATATGCATCATTGCGTCATTTTTATTTTGACTTGTACTGTCTTGGTGTGAAATATGATGGGTTGACTGTGAAAGTGACTTTACTGCTCTTATTGTAATTTTGTGTTATTGGGACTTGTCTTATTGATATATTGTTGTTGTTGACATTAGCTGATAGTCCTTGTTTGTTGTAGTGAAATGAGTAGTATTGCTTGTGTACACTAATAAAAAATGTGCTAATGCTCGCTAGTTAAGAAATCTTAGATCATGTTATTTTAGGCTTGATTGATCGAATTATTTTAGTGCTGCAATGTGCTTCAGAATAAGTTTTCGAATGTGCCTGCTCTCCAGAAACAGGGGCTATGCTTCTGCCTTGTGCGCTTTACGTGCTCCACTTCAAGGATGATTAGCCTTAGAATTTATAGCTGCAATTTGCAGAAATTATAAAACATTGGATATAGGGAAGTCACTCAAATAGTCAAATTAATGGATGATTTTACCCCTTGGATTTCGGCAAGGAAGGACAACTTTCCATGAATCACTCTTTAGACTGCCATATCTGGGAATGCTAAAGATAACCACTACTCTATAATCATCACGAAATTCATCGTATCCAAAATCATAAACTCACGGGGGGCAATACCGCCGGTAGTTTTAGAATCAGGTAATTTCTTATTAATAACTAAGTTTATATATGGGAGACTTAAGAATCCATTGGGTTGCAGAATTTTGAGTTCTTGAAGTATGGTTTGTGTATAAATATATAGTAATGAAAAATCAGGGCATTTTACACTATTAACTTATTCTAATCTGAACCGCCCAGTAGCCTTAACCCCTATGTACCTCTTAATTAAGTTGATTCATAGGGAAGGAATTACTCATGCTTGTAGCATCCCCAGTAAGCTTCAGTTTGTGCAAGGTAACAATTGTCAATTCTTGTGAAATATTCTCTAGCTTTATTCTTTTGTTATTTTTTGGATCAGTTTTGGTTTTTATAGTTGTTTTTTTGATTCATGTATTGGTGATTAGCTGATTATTATTTTCCATTGTAAATGCCCAAAATCAATTTCACATAGCTAACACCGAGGTGTGGTTCTGACTTTGGATTGACAAAAACTTTGTTATTTTTTTTATTTTTTAATCTAAGTAAGTATATTATCATTAAGGAGAAAGATGATAATGTTCATTAAAGAAAAAGAGAGCTTCAACAACAAACATGGTTGTTAGAATATGATGTGAAAAGTGACGCCTCCTAAAACAAACATCGTTGTTTATACCACTAATTTCCAGCATACCACAATGAATAATGGTGAGTTCCTATCCATGTCAAGTTAACATCTTTTTTTGTGCATTTCAGAATATCTAACGTTTTCATTCTTGGACTAATTTCATTATTTTGTATAGACAATATGCTCTTTAGTTATTGGGGTAAAGCGATGCACAAGTTTGATAGTTCCAGTCAATTTTTAAAGAAAAGACAAGATGTCAGGTAGGTTTTGCTGATTTTTTAAATTGATTCATGATAAACATTTTCAAAAAAATAACAATCAGAGGCCTTAGCTGTATTTTGCATTGTTCTTTCCTCTGGGTTTGCCATTTTAGAATTTGATCAAGAAAATGGTTCCAATTAATACAATGAAACCTCGGTTAATGTGAATGATCCTAATCCAACAATAAATTCCTTTGACTGGTCTTTTGGAATTAAAAATTTATGAGACTTTTTTTCGCGTGATATTGACGCAACATATTAAATGCACTATAGTAGGGGTGTCTTAATTGCTCTTTTTTGGTGAATTTAAGAACAAAAGTTGTCCAATTGATACTTAAGGTACTATATTTTGTACCCATTACACAAAGAAAAGGACCACATTTTAGGAAATAATTATATAAAATATTATCGCCGGAGCAACATTATTATTAGAGGAAGAGATGAAGAAGACTAAGGTGCTAAAATAAAATTTGGCACCTAATTCAAATGACTTGAAACTTATTGGCCGGGTCACATATAATAAGCTTTCGGATCAGCTATTGGGTTGATCTATATTTGACAAATTTTATTACCCTTGTACACACATATTATTTGCCTCTTTCTTTTATCCTTATCCGTAGGGAATATTAGAAGGTTCTAGAATAGGATTAGCTGTACATAATTTTGTTAGAGGCGTCAGAGTTGGTTAGAATATTTTTATTTCATGGAATATACTTGTATAAATAACAGAGCTGGGATGTACACAAATACACATTGGAAATGGAAGGAAATTCCATTTTAGAAATCTAGATGTTCTCATTCTATCTTTCGTTAAATATCTTGTGGAAACATTACTTAATAGAATATCAAAACCCTAAATCTTCTTAGAGAGCTTAGTTTTTCTACAATACATGGAATCAAAACCCTACCATCGGCGGCGCAAAAAACGGAGGAAACACACAAACAATCCTCCATTTTCTTCCAATTCTTCTTTAGTTCATGATTCAAACTATAGATCCATCGTACTGCGATCAGATCTCATCACTAAAATCCTCTTAAGACTTTCGGTGTAACCTCTCTTGCAATTCAGGTATGTTTCAAAAAGCTGGCTTATCAACATATGTTCTGCTAAAGTATTGATTGTTGGAGCGGGAAAATTTCAATGGTTAATTTGGCAAAGGAAGCAGTTGAAGCTAATGTTGGTTGGATTTGGTTCATTAAGTATAGTTATATTTGGCAAAGGAAGAAGTCGGAGTTGAGTTTATGCCACATGCAACTTCATCAGCAAAATATTTGCCAAAATTTAAAATTTATTCAATACAAACCAAAATTTTAAAGTTGTGATTAATTAGCCTTTATCAACAATGAAGAGAAGAAAGGATTGTCAAATCAAGAAATGTGGCTATTGAAGAAATGGAACTGTATGATTATGATTTATTGAATTAGCCTTTTTCAACAATGAAGAGAAGAAATGGAATGTCAAATCAAGAAATGTGAATAGTGGAAAAATATAATTGTATGCTTGTGTTTTCGTGATTTTGGCTACCGGTGAAAACAATGAAGGTCATATTCCAAAAGTGGGAGGGCTTGAAAATTTCAAAGGGGAAAAAATTCATTCAAGTGAGTATCAATTTAGTGAAAATATGAACATAAAGAAGTATTGGTGTTGGATCTGGAAATTATTGTATGGAAATTGGTTTTAATCTTTTAAATTATAGAAGTCACACATCAATTGTTGTTACAAGTTCAATAAGTTTCTCTATTTTGTCTTTACTTAGTTTTTGTTTGCATCAATATAGGTTTGTATTTGTTGAATTTTGTAATTGATATCGACGATATTCTGTCACTTTAATTAGTACCTCAATTATTTTACTTGGTATATGTTACTTTTTACTAGAACATGTAGTATTATAACTTTGTTCATCAAGAGATTGGAGTTTCTTGACTTCAACTTTAGGCCATTCCCTTAGAGAATAGGTTGTGATTCAAACATGATTTTCATTTTGTTTCCCCGATCACCCAAGCATTTATACTCTTATGTGTGAATTCTCGCTTCTAACAAGATTTTTTCATGATTTTTATTTTGCTTGATTAACACTCAGGTCATTACTCTTAAATTATAATTATTGATTTAATTCAAGTTTAATTTCTTACTTTTTGATTGGATCTTGTTTCCTTCTTCCTAAAACACATGAAGTTGGACCAATATTAGAATAACTACTAAGAACAACCTATATTTTCTAAATATTTAAGATTTCTTTTAACTCTATTCATGTCGCCAACCATTATCAACTATCACCAGCGCCACCCACCATCCACAACTACCATCACTGGTCATTATTTACAATCATCACCATAAACCATAATTACCACAACAACCTGCCATCACTACTGACAGTCATCATCATTAGTCACCCTTATATATTACCAATCATCGCCATCATTCACCTTAGCTACCACTATTATGCACCACAACTGTTATTTAACTACACAAATTTATCACTATTACTCACTATTGTTAGGCACCATCACGATAGGCTACTAACTTACTATTCAAATGTATACTTTAGATGCAAATGTCGTAATGTTAATGAAAACAAATATTAAGACAATATATAATTAAAAAAAAGTAAAACTACTGTTGAATTTCCTTTATCCCTTATCGCTTCATCTATGTTCTTATTTAATTTTATCTTACTTCTTTTAGTACAAACTTATTTGAATTTATGAAGTTAAAGTCCTAAGATTGAAAACATTCACAATCTTCATTATCGAGGAAAAGAAAAATTGGGGGAAGATAGAACCGAATAGAAGAAAGCCAATCCAACTGGAATCGATGGTCTATGGACGATAACCAAAGCAGCTCATGGACAACAACTAACGAGTTCATCCGAACTTAATTTTTTCTTATATGATCGAAAAACCTTTAAACTTTTATGAGTATTCGGTATGAGCTCGTAATTTTAAAAGTATGTAAGATGAATTCAGTTTTAAGAAGTTTGATTGTAGGGGTGTACGTGACCGGGTTGGTTCTGATTTTTTCAAATATCAAACCAAACCATTCGTCTAAAAAATTTTACATTTATAAACCAAATCAAATTAACAAAATTCGGATTTTTTTTGGGGGGGGGGGGTTCAACCTCGGATTGGTTCGATTTTTTCAAACTCCAAATCAAACCATTGTGTCAAATTTTTAAATTTATAAATCAAACCAAACTTATAAACCTTGAAATTTTCCAGATTTTTGGATTTTTTTGGTAAAGTTTGCATATAAACATATAATTAACTTTTGCTCCAAATATTTCTTTAGTCCAACCAAAATACAATTATCTAAGGAATTTCTTAAAAAAAAACAGACAAAATATGAGATGAATATTGATGACACAAAAATTATCAATAAAAAATAATAATGAAATCATCATCTCAAATAACTATTGTAAAGTCATAATTTAAAAGTACTAAATCATGCTAAAATAAGTTTAATAAGTATTAATTACATTACTAAATATTTAAGGAAAATTAAAATTAGATTATGTATTTTACTTGTCTAAATCAATGTAAAACCAAAGAACAAATATTCAATATTTTTGTCATTCTTAGTGTTGAATTGATTTTCTTTTTGCATCAGTATTGATTTAATTTTGATTTAAGTTTATTATAATTATCAACATCTATGAACTATAATCTTTATTAGACCATTCTGAATTCTAAGTTTTAAACTTGAATAATATATTAAAAGATAAAAATTATTAAATAGTATAAGAAATATTTTTAAATGATATCAAAGTAAATATTTTTATGTATAGAATAAAAATTTTAAATTACACAAATAATGTCGGGTTGGTTTGGTCTTGTGTTGGTTTTTTTATTTAAAATCAAACCAACCAAAATATGTTGAAGGAAGTTGATGGAACATGTCAAAGGAACAGTTCGATGAACCTGCCTGACGAGTTAGTGGTCTACTCAAGTTGATGGAACATGTCAAAGGAAGTTAGAGTTCGAGTTACACTAGGACTAGACTACTAAATCCTAATTTATGTACAAGTCTATATTTTGTACGATTAAAGCTGATTAGGATATATTTATGCTGTATTAGGATTTCTAGTGTAGCTAGTATAGGACTCTTTTCCTATATAAGGAGTATGTAACTCAATCATTCAATTATCAATACAATCCTTGATTTATTCACATATACGTGAGATTTCTACAAAATATAGTCGGGTTATTTTTTTTTCAATACCAAACAAAGTCAAACCAAACCACTAGTCGAATTATTATTTTTTGGTTTGTGATTTAGTTCGATTTTCGGTTAAATTTTGTACACCCCTGAGTTTAAGTTTGAAGTTGTATTGTTGAATTCATCTCTTATAATGAAATGAAATCCGCAATTTTTGTTTTTGAAGAAGGAGAGGAGTGGAAAGTTGATGGTTCGGTTAGTAGAGGAGTAATATATCAAAAATGATTTTATTTATTAAGAATAAATTTGTATCAATCGATTCAGGTTCAAGGATGATCAAACCTTCAATGACAAGGCAATACAATTAGCTAGATATACTCCGATGACCAGTCAAGATATGAAATGAAAATGTCTATTGATGTCATCTCAATAAACATCAACAATTGACATATGTTTGAATTTTGATTTTCGTGGCGTTGTTTGTCAATGTCCTTCAAATCATGTATCCTTATAACCAAATGACCCCTAGTACTGTTAGTCGAAAGATTTGCCACTATGTTATTTTTCGGAAATCTATGCTTGAGAGATGGAATCCCTATTGGTACATCAAACATCTAGAATCATTTATAGAGTTCTTATAAGTGTTTTTTTGTTGAATTAATGTGATTACCTTGGAGTCAATTGAAATTTCATATGCAGTAAGAAATATTTTTCATAGGGAGGGAATTCAATACTCACAGATAACTAGGGGTGCTTATGGTTCGATTTAGATCGGTTGTTGGTTAAAATCAAAACCAAATAAATCTAGTCGATTTTTTAAATATCTAAAACCAAACCAAATGGAAAGAATAACCGTCGGTTTGGTTATTGATAGTTTGGTTCAAGTTTTCTGGTTTTTTCAGTTTGAAAGTAATGATTTTTTGAGGACATATGTACCTTGATAGACATAAATAGAGCTTTTGGCTTAAAACATCCCTCAAATATGACTCAAATTTAATGTACATCCTTATACTATCGAAGTGAGCAAAAAACATTCTTATACTATCCACATAATAACAAGAATCATCCCTCTATTTTTTTTTAGGGAAAATTACGCGGCTAAGCAAACTAATACTATTTAATTACTCATCATAGCTATAGTTTGCTATAATTATCACTCCCGACTAACATTATACATTAATTACGTGGGCTGACTTCAAGTTTGTATAATTAGTCATGTTTGTATATGTATAATTCGTCAGGATATACAAATACATATGTATAATATATAACTTTTTAACCTATATACATATATAATTCACCTCTCTCCCACTCTCTGCCCTCTCTGGCTCGCCTCTCTCCTCCCTCTCTCAATCTCGCTCGCGTCTCTCCTCCCTCTCCCAATCTCGCTTGCCATTTATACAAATGTATAAGTATAATATACAGTTATATACAATTATATACATATAAAATTCCCCTCTCTGCCCTCTCTCGCTCGCCTCTCTCCTCCCTCTCTCGATCTCGCTCGCCTCTCTCCTCTCTCTTTCAGTCTCACTCGCCCCTCTTTCCCTCTCCCAATCTCTCTTTCCATATATACAAATGCATATGTATAATATACAATTATCTAACCAGCATACATATACAATTCACCTTTCTCCCACTCTTTTTCCCCTCTCTCTCCCAATCTCGCTCGCCTCTCTCCTCCATATAGCATGTAGCTACAAATTGTAATTATCAAACTATAGCTATGGAGAGTAATTAATTATTTTTCAGTGGTTATATGTGAAAGTTTACCTCTTTTTTTTATTAAGAAACTAAACCAGTAAAAAAATATCTTTTTTTTTAATTCGATCATGTCTTAGCCACGACGAGAAGATCGGATTTGGATAGGAAATGAATCTTTCATTCTCAGAATTTAATTTTTGTCTGTTGTTAGTTTAAATGTTTGTTGCATTATCAAGTAAATTGACTTGCAACAATAAATAAGTCTTGATCTACATTAAGCTATGATGATTAATAAAGACATTAAAGAGATTTCACAACGGACTCTAGCTTAGCACCGAGTGAACTAGTGTAAGGAGTGTCCCTTCCCACATCGGGAAGGTAGGATCACTAATCAGTGGCAGAGCTAGAAATATCTTAAAGGGTGTCTTGAAATAACAACTTGTTATGTTAAGGGTGTCCAAAATAGGTTATTTATTCATTTTGTATATCATTTTACTTGTATATATGCTATTTGTTTTCGACGAAGGGTGTCCAATTGGACACTATTGACAGTATGTGGCTACGCCACTGTCACTAACGTACTTATGAGATTGGAGACTATAATGCATGTAGCATAAAGAGGGTCCCAACTATATATCCTAATTCTTGAACTATGTTGCCCCTATAGGAATACTAGCTAGTGGATCCACGTAGTTGCTATGTTCATGTTTTGGTACTACTTTGGCAAGTAGTCCGCCTTCCTTCGGTGTAGGGTTCCATGACACCGGATTACACATTAGCTCATGTGGTCTATGTCGGTTAAGGCAAGATGTTCCCAAAAGGTAAAATGAACTAAAGTAATGAACTCTAACTAGGATGACCTAAGGGGTTTATCTTAGTTTAGGTAGGGGTATGAAACTCTACCTAAACATTGCACTAGTTATCCTTGAGGCAAGTCTTAGGAGGATGTTCTTATATAAATATTTATATAGTAGGTCCAATAGTTAGAAAGATTATGTAAAAGCTTTCATTTTAATAATATTACGCCCAATTAACTAGAGATTGTTTTGTATAAAATATTTAGTACATATGTACGTTATATACAATGCAATTCACATTTCATACAATATACATAAATGCTGGAAATTTAGTGAAATTACTTAGTGTTTTGTTATGAAAATAAAAAATAATTACTTTATTTGAGATTTTCGAAGTTAGAGTTTGTATTTGGCTATACTTTTTACAAAGAATATTTAGAATTTGAATATATTTTGTCTGAATATGATTTAAACCCTCAATTTCTTTTAAAAAGAAAAAAGAAAAAAACTCAACTTGACTAGCTTAACCATGCATACATTTTTTCATTCAACTTGACACATTTTGTTTTGTTGGTGGCGTGAGTTTCTTAAAAAATAGACAGAAGGATGAAACTTGCAACTTTTTGGATAATGCAAGGATGTCTTTTGTTCACTTATATAATAAAATGATTTACTTTAGGTTTAACTCATACTTCAGGGATGATTTTAGCCAAAAACTCACGTAAACACCTTGTACATGAGCAATACACTGAAAAACTATTTTTGATTCAATTAAGTAATTAAATAATATTAAAGTTATCATTACACGGACAAAGTGATTCAATTAAGAGAAGGTAGGGTAGGTAGAGACTAAAGTAATGAATTTTGATGGACTTGGACTTATGATTGTAACAGATGGGCTAAAATTTAAGTGTTGGGCTTGAGAAAATGATAAAGTTAAAGACTTAAGTTACTTAAAATATGACAAAATATATATATATAAAATTTATCGGTTCGATTTGGTTATTTTTGCAGTTATTTTTTAGTAAAATCAAAATCAAACCAAATAGTATAGGTTTTTCAAGATTTAAAACCAAATCAAACCAAATATCAATTTTTTAATCGATTTGGTTCGAATTGCAGTTCAATTTGATTTTTTTAATCATAACCATGAACATCCCTACCGATAACTTAACTATTTATGGAGTTGATGGATTACCTACGTTCTCCATATCCATGTTTATAGAGTTATCTAGTCATGCACAAGTGGTAATAAATGGAAACTATAGATTTGTTAGTTAATTATTTAGTCTATGTTACTTATCCGCGTAATTTTCCCAAAAAGAACATTGTCTTCACCATGAATTTTTAAAAACATAATGTCACTAAGATATTAATAATTTAGATTAGTTTTTAAAATTAATATTGATAATAAATATAGTACAGATAGAATATATTTTGATCAAGTATATTCCATCTGACAAAAAGACTTTATTATTTTTAAATTCACATATTGCTTAATTACAAAATAACATTAATAATTTATGTAGTAGTTGCATATTCGGAAAAAAAATTATCAAAATTAAAATAGATAAAATCTTTCCTAAGATCAATGTGTGTACAAATTAAACGGAGGTGTTCAAATAAGAAGTCACAAATAATCTTGCATCTCAAAAGGTTGAGAAAATTTACTTCGTATACAAAATTTAAAGCCTTTAACTACACTTTTAATTTTAGGTCACCAACTTTGTTGAGTCGTCCATATTTTTATGGGTAAAGTTTACACAAGTATGGCTAAAGTTCACACATTTTGTTTGTACTCCATGTACATATAATTAAAATTCAACTATTTTTTAATCAAAATATATGATTGATTCTAGTCATTTTTGTTTCAAGTTCAATCACTTATATAGGAATTTTTGCGTGAACTTCACTCATATATAACTTTTGACGTCTTTGTCTAATGTTAGGTGCAAGTCTAAAATATTCAAATAGCATAGGTACTAATTAAATAGTGATATCTAAATAAGATACTTCATAAAAAAATAAGATATTTTTGCTTAAACTTAAGTCATATATAACTTATGATATCTTTGCCTAAACTTAGTAGGATGTTTAATATGTTCAATAAAATATATTTAAAAATAGGTACAAATTAAATAGTGATATTCAAATAAGATACCTTCATAAAAATAAGATATTCGTCATGAACTACAGCAATATATAACTTTTGACGTCTTTGTCGAAAGTTAATTGCTAAAATGTTAAAAAAAAAACTAATTAAGAAAATAGGAATAAGTTAAATAGTGATATCCAAATAAGGTACCTCATAAAATTTCAGTTCTTTTGTGAACTCCTACCATATATAACTTCTGACATATGTAAAATTGATTGCATGTCTAAAAGTTTTATAAAGTAGGTGCAAATTAAATAGTGATATACAAATAAATACCTCATAAAAAATCAGGTGTTTTTGTGTGAACTTCGGCCATATATAATTTCTGACATCTTTGTTTGAAGCTAGTTGCATGTCTAAGAGTAGTTATTATTATTTTTTATTTTTTTGGAAAAAGGATACAAATTAAATAGTGATATTCAATTAAGATACAACATAAAAGATTTTATACGGTTAGTATTTGAACCTTTCAGTATGGTATGCTATTGCAAAAATCGGTAATTTTGAATTTAGGTTTTCAAAAAAATACCATATAATTACCGTGCCAAATTAATTTGGTATGGTTAATTATTTTAAGTAAAGTTCAATTTCGGTATTTTGTCTTATGGTGAATCAAATATCAGAAGTTTGATCAACTTCAACTTACAATATTCGTATAATAAAAAATTGTGACTTTGGCTATTCAAGAAACATCTCACTTATATCTTCTTTTTAAAATCAATTGTTGGCAAAGTCACATAAAATAAATGAAGGAAAAAGGTCTTGATATACCCCTCAACTTTGTCATTTAGAGTTGATATGCCTCTCGTTACAAAAGTGGCTCATGTATGTCCCTATCGTTGCAAAATTGGCACGCATATACCCTTATCGTTACAAAATGGGCTCATATATGCCCCTACCGTCACAAAAGTGATTAAAATAATTTTAAATTAATTTTTTATTTTAATATTTTAAAAGAATTATGTATTTGATCTTTTTTCACACAAATTATTTTTCGACTTCTTTGATTATTATTATTTGAATTTCCTATTCTTATTACAGTTTTCTTTCATTCTTTAGTGTAAAATGAGAGAAATAAAAAGAAAGAACTGTGAATTAAAGAAAAAGAGGAAAAAATTAAAACTACTTTTTTTTTTTGCTATTGTAATTAATTTAGTATTTATATTTTAAGAAAATTAGGATATTTATAGTAAAGATTATAAGAAAATAAGTGAAAATAATAAATTTGACCATCAAATAATAAATTTAAATTAGTTGTTGAATCAAAAAGATAAAAAAAAAAACTTGTGAGAAGGATAAAATATATCGCTACATGAATTATTTTTTAATATAAAAAATTGATAAAAATTAATTTAAAATTATTTTTTTCACTCTCGTTAAAGAAAAAGGGTATATGTGAGTCACTTGTGTAACAATGGGAATATATATGAGTTACTTTCATAATGAGGGGTATATCTGCTTTAAATGACAAAGTTGAGAGAGATATAAACAAAAGGAAAGTCTACGTTTTAATTATATCATACTAATACCTTACACATGTAAAACTGTTCAAAATAAAGTAGAAACAATTTTCTTAATGAACAATCATCCAAACAGAATACTTAAATCAAGATAGAGTAGTCAAAATTTCAAAAATTTAAATAATATTTTATGTATTGACTAGTATTATATAGTTACATATATATGAATAGCGTGAATATAGTATTCGGTATTTACCATACCATGCCCACCGCTTGATATTAGTGCAAGTTTTTGAACTTTTCCAACAGGTTGTGCCTGCGATCACTCTGATGTCTCTGTTGTATGGTTACCTATCAACTCTCAATGGAGAACACTTGGCAAGATTATGAATTCTCACATCTTGTCAGGTAAATATTTTGAATTGTGATTTGTACTACTTTTTATATTGTAGTCGGCCTCTTTCTTATTTACTTTATGTCAGGTTATAATGTCGATGTAAGTAAGCATCTAAGGTCCAGGAGCTGATTGACTACTGTCATAATGTTGGACAAAATGATAATCACACCCAGAATAATGTTCTAACTAAATAACAATAGGAAGAGAGTAACAACAATACCAAATATTAAAATGGGTAAATATGATACCCGAATAAGTAATACAATAATATTGATGAAAACCTTGATAATGTCAAAAGACTACTACTCAACACTCTTTTATTTTCTACAACTCACAATAATATTATTTGCACACTATTTTCTCACAAACTAAGAAGTAGTTTGTGGATTACTCTCTCTACTCTCTATTGCTTCTCTATTTTGGTGTGTCTTCAAGTGTTCAATTACTACTCTATTTATAGAGTTTTTTTGAACACTTGTTTACATCATTAATGACATAATGTGATAGCCAATTTCAACAAAAAATTGGCTGCCTAACTCTACCAAACTTATACCAAACTTTGACTACCTACTTCCACAAATGTGGCTACCAACTTTCATATTGGTGGCTACCAATTTTCACATTTGTGGCTAGTAATTTCAACAAGTATGGCTGCAAAATTAATTGCTGCCAAGATTTATTTCCACAAATCTCTCCCTTAATTTTGATTTTTCTTCTTTACTCCAAGGCTTGATCTCAATCTCTGAAAATCTTCAAACTTGAGAGGCTTTGTAAAAATATCCGCAACTTGATCATGAGATTTCACATACTTGAGCTCTACCTCTTTCTTGGTAATGCATTCTCGGATAAAGTGATACCTTGTGTCTATGTGCTTGCTTCGATCATGATACACTGGATTCTTTGCTAGTGCTTGCGCAGATTTGTTATCAATACAAATCATTGTGGCTTCAATTTGTGACAAATTGAGTTCCTTCAATAACCGTCTCAACCAAATAGCATGACATGTACATGATGTCGCTGCCACATATTCAGCTTCATAAGTCGAGAGAGTAACAATTGATTGTTTCTTTGAACTCCAAGAAATAACACAATCACCCAAGAAAAACACAAACCAGATGTGCTTTTTCTATCATCAACATCTCCCGCATAATCACTATCATAATATCCCACAAGATTAAAATTATCGGAAGAAGAATAAAATAGCCCAAGGTCGATTGTACCTTTAGGTAGCGAAGAATTCTTTTAGCGACCTTCAAGTGAGTGGAGGTAGGAGTTTCCATGAATCGACTTACTACTCCAACTGCAAAGACTATATCTGGTCTAGTGCATGTCAAGTACCTCAGACTTCCTACGAGACTTTTGAACAAAGTGGAATCCACTTCTTCTCCATCGTCAAACTTTGACAATTTTGTTCCACTTTTCATTGGGGTGTTCATAGGGTTGCAATCAAACATGTTGAACTTCTTCAAAATCTCCTTTGTATAGCTTTCTTGAGATATGAAGATGCCTTCTTCCATTTGCTTGACTTCTAGGCCCAAGTAATATGACATGAGCCCTATGTCCGTCATCTTAAACTCAAGGGACATAGCTTTCTTGAAAGCTTCAAATAAAACTGGGTTGTTACCCGTTAGAATGAGATCATCAACATAAAGACAAACAAGCATAATATCTCCATTAGTATGAACCTTAATATAAAGAGCATATTCATGGAGACAACGAGTAAACCCATTTGTCTTGAAAGTATTTGTCAATGCGACTATTCCAAGCTCGTGGAGCTTGCTTCAACCCATATAAGGCTTTCTTCAACCTCAACACCTTATCTTCATGATTTTTAACCACAAAACCCAATGGTTTCTCAACATAGACTTCTTCTTCAAGATATCCATTCAAGAATGCCTATTTGACATCTAGATGATGGATCTTCCACTTCATTTGCGCCGCTAAAGAGATCAATAGACGGATTGTCTCCATGCGGGCAACAGGCGCATAAACTTCTTCATAGTCGATGCCATGCCTTTGTTTGTAGCCTTTATCCACAAGTATTGCCTTGTATCTTTCTACTTCTCCATGGGCATTTTTCTTCATCTTGTATACCCATTTGACTCCAATTGCTCGATGGTCCTTTGGAAGAGTTGTCAACTCCCAAGTGTTGTTCTTCTCTATTGATTGGATCTCTTCCTCCATGGCTTTTCTCCACCTTTTGTCAGTAACAGCTTCATCAAAATTCATTGGTTCACTATCAGCAAAAAGACAACACAAAAAATCAAAATTAGTAATTTCTTCTGTGTCATCATAGAGTTCTTGAATGTTCCTCATCCTATGTGGTCTTTCACTTGAACTCTCTTGAGAAGATGGAGATGCAATATATTCTGGTGAAGGAGGCGGGGTTGCATCATGTGCCATGGTCTCCTGTTATTCTTCATCTCCAAAGTATGGAAAAAAATCATATGTTTTTTCTTCTGGAGCCTCCCAGTTCCATGATGCTTCTTCATCAAATTCAACATCACGACTCACCACCACCTTGTTATTGCTTGGATTGTACAATTTGTAGCCTTTTGAACTTGCGTCATAGCCAACAAACACATACTTGACACTCCGATCGTCAAGTTTAGCTCTCCCTTGATGTGGAACATGAGCATAGGCTATGCTCCCAAAGATTCTCAAGTGCTTAACACTTGGCTTTCTTCCGCTCCATGCTTCTTGAGATTTTTGATCTCGTACATTTTTTGTTGGAGACCTGTTGCTCAAATAAACTGCACAAGAAACAGCCTCGGCCCAAAATTCTTTTGGTAGATGTTTAGCTTTCAACATACATCTAGCCATATTAAGAATTGTTCTATTCTTTCTTTCTGCAACTCCATTTTGTTGTGGCGAGTAAGGTACCGTTAGAGGGCGACTAATTCCATGAGATTGACAAAAGTCATTAAATTCTTTTGAAGTGAATTCGCCTCCTCTATCAGACCTTAATGCTTTTATTTCATAGCCACTTTCTTTTTCTACAAGTGCTTTGAAATTTTTAAAGGCAACAAAAACTTCAGATTTTTTCTTCAAGAAGTATACCCAAGTCTTTCTACTGAAATCATCAATAAAGAGCAAGAAATATTTTCTTTTACCAAAAGAAGGTGAATGATTGGACCACACATCGGTGTGAACAAGTTGGAGTGGTTTACTTGTTCTTGATGTAGTCTCCTTTGGGAAACTCCTCCTTGCATGTTTTCCAAGAAGACAAGCTTCACACAATTTATTTGGATGGTTGATTGGCGGTATCCCATCAACCATGTTCTTGTCTCCCATTGATTTGAGTGCTTCAAAGTTCAAGTGCCCAAATCTCATATGCCAACACCATGAGTCATCTTGCACATTAGCCTTCAAACATTTTGCATCGATAGTTTGAAGATTCAAAGGAAACAACCTATTCTTTGTCATATGAACTTTAGCAATTAAGTTGTTACTTGAATCTCTTAGCCAAAGATGCATATTTTTCATATGAATATCATATCCTTTTTCAAGAAGTTGACCCAAACTCAAAATATTACTTTTCAATTTTGGCACATAATAAACATTGGTAATCAATTTATGACCACCATCTTTACAAGATATCATAATCGTACCTATCCCTTCAATTTGGATCTTTGAGGTATCGCCAAAAGACACATTACCTTTCACGGTCTTCTTTATCTCAACAAATTTATCTTTCTGGCCACACATAATGCTTGCTCCATTGTCAAGATACCATGAGCTGCAATCATATTTATCTTCTTCTTCGAGTGTTAATAACAATGTTGACTCATCTTCATCTTTGTTGTTGTCAACAAGATTAACTTTCTCTTCAACATTACTACGACATTCCCAAGAGTAATGTTCCATTTTATGACAGTTATAACACTCAATTTTAGATTTGTCATACCTGATTTCATTTGTACCTTGATAGGCTCCACGTCCTCTGCCTCCTCGTTGACCACGACCACGACCTCTGAATGACTGGTGACCTTTATCTTCATTGTTGAAATAATTGGTGTAACTTCTTCCTCTTCCACGACCTCCACGGCCTCTCCATTGTCCATTTCCTTTGTAACTTTTCTCACCTTCAAATCCTTTGAAGGATGCATGAGTTTTAAGAAGTTGCTCTAGTGGCTCTTCTTTTCTCCTTTTCATTTTCTCTTTATGGGCTAGTAAAGAACCTTTCAATTGTTCTACCGTCAGAGAGTCTAGATCTTTAGACTCCTCAATAGCACACACCACATAATCAAATTTAGGTGTTAAAGAACGAAGGATCTTTTCTACCACACGTACATCATCTACTTTCTCTCCGTATCTTCTTAGTTGATTTACAACAGCCATCAATCTTGAGCAGAAATCCGAAATGGATTCAGATTCTTTCATTTTTAAAACTTCAAACTCAGCCCTTAGAGTTTGAAGTTTTATCTTCTTTACTTTATCAACTCTTTGGAGAGAATTTTGTAAAATCTCCCACGCCTCTTTTGAGGTGGTTGCATCAGCCACCTTCTCAAACATATCATCATCCAAACATTGATGGATAAGAGTGAGGGCTTGTTGATCTTTCTTTCTTGTCTTTAACAAGACCTCCTTTTCATTTGAGGGCAAAGTTTTCTCATTTGCGGGTTTTGTATACCCTTTGTCTACAATATCCTAAACATCTTGAGAGCCAAGAATAGCTTTCATTCGTAGACACCATTTTTCATAATTTTCTTTTGTGAGACGGGGGTATTGAAAGGACAACGGACTATTATTTGTCATGGCTCTGATACCACGTTGTTGGATAAAATGATAATCACACCCAGGATAATGTCCAAACTAAATAGCAATAGGAAGAGAGTAACAACGACACCAAATATTAAAAGGGGTAAATATGATACCTGAATAAGTAATACAATAATATTGATGAAAACCTTGGTAGTGTCAAAAGACTACTACTCAACACTCTTTTATTTCCTACAACTCACAATAATATTATTTGCACACTATTTTCTCACAAACTAAGAAGTAGTTTGTGGATTACTCTCTCTACTCTCTATTGCTTCTCTATTTTGGTGTGTCTTCAAGTGTTCAATTACTACTCTATTTATAGAGTTTATTTGAACACTTGTTTACATCATTAATGACATAATATGATAGCCAATTTTAACAAAAAATTGGCTGCCTAACTCTACCAAACTAATACCAAACTTATACCAAACTTTGACTACCTACTTCCACAAATGTGGCTACCAACTTTCACATTGGTGGCTACCAATTTTCACATTTGTGGCTAGTAATTTCAACAAGTATGGCTGCAAAATTAATTGCTGCCAAGATTTATTTCCACACATAAGAGTGGGCAAAATTGTGAAGCAGTGAATATTGGAAGAGCAGCATTTAGTCTGTTGTCGAACACCATTTTCTCAAAAGATTTAACTGATCCATTCTCCGATTCTGCTAAGGAACTTAAGGATTTAGTGGGGAACATCATGGTTGAGATTGGTAAACCCAATTTGGTCGACTATTTTCCATTTCTCAAGAAATCGATCCACAAGGTAGAAGGCGACGCCTGACAGATCATTTTACAAAGATTCTTTGACTTATGAGTGGTTTAATTGAAATGAAAGGAAACTTGGAAACCATGAAAATGATGATTTTTTAGATTCTCTTCTCAACATTTGCCCTCAATAAATCGACAGGAATCATATCGAACATCTGATTCTGGTTTATTTTCTACCCTTCTTTCTCCAATCCTAAATTACATTCCATTTTTGTTTATTTATTTGCAGGGCCGGCTCTATGCTATGAAAAACAAGGCCTTTGACTTAGGCCCCCAAATTTCGGGCCCCCCAAATTCTATGGTTCTAACTCTTATCTTTATTTAATATTTGTCAAGTTATTACTTATAGTATTATGTTAACAATACATATAATAATTGTCTCATTGAAATGATGTTTTTCAATGTAGAGTTGATAAAATGTTACCTAAAACTAATAACTGAAAAAACAATATTAAATACTAATAGTTTTCATCTAAATAGTGTAAGAAAATAATTTTTGAATAAATACGTCTATAAAGTTTATTTATATTTTAGACCGCGAATTGAAATTTCGCTTTATGCCCCCAATTACGTTGAGCCGCCCCTGTTTATTTGTCATATTGAATTAATATTTTTGAGAACTAGAAAGAGTATTTCTCCCTCCGTCCTAATATTGATTGGATACATAATTTAGAAAGATTTTTGGATCTTATGGTCTCAAGGACAACACAGATTAGTCAACAAGAATGAAATCTAAGAAAGTCCTCAGCTCCAAGCTATGTGGCTACAAAGTCAAGAGCTTTTGGGCAAAATTATCCCTTATGGTCCTCATATATAATTTGAGCACTATTTGTCCTTTAAATTTGCAAGAGAATACGGACAAATATACCCCCGAACTATTATAAATGATATGCAGATACCATTCGTCATACTTTCGGGTCATTGGTTCCCCTGGTGTCTAAAAACTAGAGTATATATACCCTTTATACTACCAGACATACATGTGTCATAATCTTATCCACCAACCCGACAGATAAGATTGCACCACCTGTTCCTATTTAGTCTTCCGTTAGAGTGAAGGGTATATATGCTCTAGTTTTTTGATGACAAGGGCAACACTGTCCCAAAAATATGAGTATCTGCATACCATTTACGATCGTGCAGGGATATATTTGTCCATTCACCCAATTTGCAAATCTTGAGCACATTTAGTCTTAGCAAACATAAACCACCCACAATATATACAGTTAAAACTAGATTTTTATTTATTCTCTCTTTATTTGGTTTTTCATCTGGTGCGCGATATCCATATTGAAGCTCAAATAGATTCACTTAATTACTTACACTTGAAGTCATTTTTTATGATCTTTGGAAACAAATATATAAGGTCTGAGCTAACGTTATCAAATTCGAATTATCAGTATATTTCCAACTCTGATTTTGACAATTTAGTTGTATTTCTCTACAAGTTGTATGGTGGGTTGATTAAATATTTAAGCAGAATTTCAAATTTCCTCTCATTGGAAGCAACATATGTTTTGGAATCTTTCACTTGATATTATATGGCATCAACATCATAGGATCTTATATTTGTAAGTTCCACAGGACTTGTTTGTAGCAGGGACTGATGCGACATCAAATACATTCGAGTGGGCAATGGCTGAACTACTCAAGAATCCGCACATTTTTGGGAAAGCACAAGAAGAACTTGCACAAGTGATTGGCAAAGGCAAACTAATAGATGAAATTGATACTGCAAAATGACCTTAATTGAGGTGCATTGTGAAAGAAACCCTTCGAATACACCTACAAGCTCCTTTCTTAATTTCACGCAAAGCAGAGGAAGATGTTGAGTTATTTGGCTATATTATTCCAAAAGACTCACAAGTTCTTGTGAACGTATGGGCAATAGGGCACGACTCTAGCCTATGGGAAGACCCTTTGGACTTTAAGTCAGAGAGGTTTTGGGAGTCAGATATGGATGTTAGAGGTCGGGATTTTGAACTAATTCCTTTTGGTGCTGGTCGAAGAATATGCCTCCGATTGCCTTTGGCTAACAGGATGGCTCCAGTAAGACTAGGTTCAATTCTAAATACCTTTAATTGGAAGCTGTATGGTGGGATTGCACCTAAAGATTTGGACATGGAGGAAAAGTTTGGTATTACACTGGCAAAAGCTCAACCTCTGTTAGCTATCCCTGTTCCACTTTAGATCTTGGGATAAACTTAAGATTTTAAGTTACCAAATTATACAATAATGACACTATTTCTTTGTAAACTAGGTAGTGTTGCCCATGCCAGCAGTCTCAATATTCACAAATAAATGAGCAATATCTTATATGACATATAAAAAAGGTATATATGTAACATCATAATATTATTATCATTATACAAAGCTAAGAGTTTAAAGACTCAATGTGTTATCATTCCTTAGTCTCCCAACGATTTACACAGTAGTAGTTATTGTTGGTGTAGCATTTTATTAATAATATAAATTGTGGTAGAAGATGACTATTAGTTCTTGTAATTTATATGACAATTAGTTTTTGTAACTCTCATGGTTATTAGTTTCTTCTAACTCATGTGACCATTAGTTTCTTATAACTTATAGCGATAAGACACAAGTACCCCCTAGACTATGACCGAAATTTCGGAGACACACACCTTAACTAAACTAAGGTCCTACTACCCCCTGAACTTATTTCTTTTGTAATTTTGTACACCTTTTGTCTTACGTGGCACACTCTGTGACTTCACGCAATTGAGGCACGTGAGAGATATTTGATGTCACATAAGCCAAAAAGGTGCACAAAATTACAAATAAGTGGGTTCAAAGGAATAATAGGACCTTAGTTTAGTTAAGGTGTGTGTCTAGAATTTCTGTCATAGTCTAGGAGGTACTTGTATCTTTTCCCATAACTTATATAATATCTATCACATTTATCTACGCAGATTCTACACATTGATTACATGGAAGACTTCTTCACCTGTAAATAGTGATGCATCTTCCTTTGTGTTGGAGATGAAATGTGTTGTGCGAAAATATATTGTAGTATGCAATACTGAAAGAGAGAAATGAGACAAAGATAATATTTTTAGTCTTCAATTATATTCACTATACGTACAAAAGAGATTATTTATATATTGAAGGAAGATGTTCTTATGTGGAGCTTTAGAATCTTCAACTAATTCGGGGTTGCTTGAGTAATACGATATTGCTAGGTTGTGTCACGCCCCGAGTCTACACCCTGGACGTAGTCGACACTCGAAAATCATTGCAAGCCCCAAGTGAACCCTTGGCCTGACTTAAATCTTAGCGGAAGACTTACTCAACAATAAGAAAACTTTAAAAGTAAAGCCTTAATTCAAAATAGCTAACTCGGAATATTTAAAGAAACATTCAATAGCCAAAACGACAACTCAAGTGTAGAACATAACAACTGAAATGAACAAGACTCATGAACTAATATTTTCTAAATATCTATGAAGCCTCTACTAATGACATAAATGAATCTTTTTCTCAAATAACAATGACATAAATGAGTCAAACTATTAACTAATAACATAAATAAAAAAAATAAAAAATTTTAATGACATATTTGGATTTTTTCCCTTTTGAAAAAAGTAGAGCACTAAAATTTAGATTGATTTCTTCATTATTGCCGCTAACAGCAGACGAAAATGATTGGGCATCTGTTATATGGTTATTATTGTAAAACTAAAGCAAAATAAGACAAGAAATATAGAAGATGAAAGCAATAGAAATAGGATACAAGAGATGAACTTCTCTTATTATTCCAAATCTTCAAGTGTATACAATAGGAACCGTTATGCCTCTGTTTATAGTGTAACATAGAGGCATACAAAATGTTCGCCTTAAACATGATTATAAAGAAGGAGGTTATGGAGGTGAAAGGTTACAAGAATAATTATCATAAAGGTGGAGGTTATCTTCATAATGGAAGGAAGTAATGTAGTAACCATTTTGTGTAGTGGACATCCACAATATATTATTTTATAACAGTTATTGATTATTGATTTTTTTTATAGTCGACCTCTATCTTTTTTTTTTTTTGGTATTGTTTAAAATGAAATTTTATTTGATTCTCTTAATTATTAGGCTCTTGTTTAAATTTATGTGGGGTAATTTTGCTTAGCATAAATTTTAAGAAAGTAAGAAATATTGTCAAAACTTTTGATATTAATTAAATATGCCATAATTTTCATACGGCTACAAGATTTTATAAATTTTTGTTCTTAAATATTTCATAATATTTGTGTGGATAGAAAAACTTGATAAAAATGAAAACTTTTTCTTTTACCAAACTAAACTGAATAGAAAGATTAGTTTAGGTTATCAGGGGAAGATTTAGGTAATTGGATAGGCGTTCTTGGGAATCAGTATCTTTTGCATGAATTCTTTATTTATATTAAAAAATTCATAAATATATAAGAAAAATGACTCGCGCCTTTAATTTTCTACCTCTTGATCAAGAGTGGGTCACCAAGTAGGCCTTTATTTTAGTCAATTTTAATTTTTGTTAATTTGAGATTGGCGGAAACCTATGAACTCAAATTATGAACTTATCTCTATAGATTGTCCCAAATATATAAGTAATTCTAAATGAGCATATACTAAAAAGTAGATTAATTTTATGCAAGTCACAATCTTGATGTTACTAAGCATCTAAGAACCGTAGAAAACACCTCTAAACTCTAAGTAAATTATTAGTTTCATTCCTGAATTATTCGTAGTCTTAAAAAAAATCATTTACTTGACTAATTGAATTTAAATGCATCCTTATCACAACATGAGTGAAACACACTCCTAAATTCTCGTCAAGGTTAGGGATATTTTCAACCTTTTGCTTTTTATTAAGGCTCTCATGTTCCTATAAGAGTTTGATACCACTTGCTATGTTATACGGCAAATTGGAGTTATACCTATTAACTAAAACTGTCAATAATTCGGGGATATATGAAACTAATAATTTGTGTCAAGTTGAGAGGTAATCCCATACTCCACTCAAAGAATTGAAACATTTCTCGAAATCGTCTTCAGCCTGGAAATTGCCGGGCAAGT
Source organism: Solanum sitiens (assembly GCA_016801875.1). Taxonomy (NCBI): domain Eukaryota; kingdom Viridiplantae; phylum Streptophyta; class Magnoliopsida; order Solanales; family Solanaceae; genus Solanum; species Solanum sitiens. Next base: position 1,666,122 of record JABWTJ010000034.1, read on the forward strand.
TATTTTCCTTGACAGTTAGCTGATGCTTATTCCCTAGATACCGTCATTGCTTCTTCTTCGAAAAAAGAAGTTCACGATCCGTGGGCATTCTACCTCCACGCCGCATTGCTCCATCAGGCTTTCGCCCAATTGTGGAAAATTCCCCACTACTGCCTCCTGTAGGAGTGTGGGCTGTGTCTTAGTTCCAGTGTAGCTGATCATCCTCTCGGGCTGCTCTATGTGGTCACTACTATTTGTGTTGTATTTTTAAAAGGAAAAAGACTCAAATATGCCATTGAACTTTTAGAAAAGGCTCTTTTATGTCATCCGTTAAAAGTTTGGCTCATCTATGTCATTACCGTTCAAGAAAAGGCTCATTCATGCCATTATTTTTTAACAGTGGTTTTGCAAAATCATTTTTGACATGTGGCCGATTGTAATTCGGCCACGTCATCAATTTTTTAAATAAAAAAATTCAAAATTCTTAATAAAAATTGAATTAATTTTTTTTTAAAAAAAATTTAATTAAAAAAATTGATGACGTGACCAAATTATAATTGGCCACGTGTCAAAAATGGTTTTGCAAAACCATTGTTAAAAAATAATGTCATGAATAAGTCTTTTTTCTTTAACAGTAATGCCATAAATGAGCCAAACTTTTAACTGATGGCATAAATTAGCCTTTTCTGAAAGTTTAATGGCATATTTGAAAAATATCATACAATCCTCTCGGTTGCTCTATGTGGTCGCTACCATTTATGTTGTATTTTTAAAAACTTTCCATATTTTAAAAAATATCATACAAAAGCTCGATGTCGTCTCTTCCTTTTTCTTTTACAACTAGATATTAGGTGCCTGCGCCAATGCGGGCCTAATGTATGTATTACATAAATTGATACATTTTAATAAATAATTATTTATTTTAGCGATACTTTTTATTTATTATCATTTATAGCAATACTATGCAATATGTATTAAAAGTGAATTATGTATGCAATTTATATGAATTATAATTATTTTTTGAAATATATTATGTTTGTTTGGTAAAAATCTAACACATTGTATTATAAGTGTATTAAAATGTGTGATAAATGTATTAACCATCATTAAAACTTGTATTATATGTGAATAATAAATTGTTCTTTATAATATGTATTAAACTTGTATTATAAATGAATTAAAAGTGATCAAATGAATAAAAAATATTATTGCTATAAATGGTAAAAAAAAATTATTATTGTATATTTATGTAAGTTTCCCTATTTTTTTTAAAAAACATTATGTGACACATATGAAATTTGAAAAAGTGAACCAAATTTGTTATGTGTTTTTTTAAAAAAATATTTTAAAATTTTAATTTATGTACCTTTTATGTCAATTTTCAGATAATATATGTTACCCCATCTGTTTCATTTTATATGATACAAGTGATTTTAGGAAAGTCAACCGGAATTTCTTATATGATTCTCACATATTTTTAGTTGTCATTTTAATGTGATTCATAGTACTTTTTAGTTCTTACGGCATTTTCAAAAACTATATGCAATTTTCTTTTGTTTCGATAAAAATAAGGGAATCAACCAAATTTCATTATGATTTTTAACTATGTTGTTCTAAAAATATCTTGAATTGTTACATTGAGATTTTAAGCTTTTTTTTTAATGTAATTTTTAAATATGTAACAAATTAGAAATTAAAACGAAGAATTAAAGTTTTCAAATCATTTATTTTTATATCAAAATATTCAAATCTTTAAAACTCCATATATATGCACAAATTAATAGAAGGAAACCAAAAGAATTTTTTAAAAAAAATATATGAAAGCTCATTTTAAAATAACACATATGTATTTCATTTTTAATATATGATTCCTCCTTTTCGATTTATATGAACTTATTTTTTTATTTAATCTCAAAAATAAAATAACTTCTGAATTTTAATTTTTTTATATAGCATATTTAAGATCACAAAAACTAAAAATATTTTAATACACAAAATTTAAATATACAAATAAATTTTATTTTTGATTGATTTCACCTAATATTATACTTGATATATAATTATTAAGAGCTAATCGTAATAATAATTTATTTACTTTCATATAATTAAATAGATATTGCAATAATTCATATAAAATGGAGAAATAACAAAAACGAGGTAATACTAATAATAATAACTAAAGATGTTTCTAGAAGTATTTAGTTTACTTGTTATCATTCTTGGTAGATTTTTATTTGCATGAAGTTACATTTTTTTTTATCGTTGATCATCATTCACTTTATATATAGAAAGATGTTTCTAGAATTACTTATTCTTGATAGATTTTTGTTAGAATGAAATTACATTTTTATTCTTTGTCGTCTTTAATACAAATATATCATCCTATTCATTTTTATTTGTAAAGTTACTTTTAACATCTTTTTTCTTTAATTTTAATATAATATATATTATTAATTTTATCACACTTATTTATTTTCAAGTATATTTATTAAAGCCAAAATAAATATGGAAATAATTAATTCATGATAAATTCTTTAATAAAAAGTAGGCATTTTTTATAAGCATAATGAATTAAAAAAATATTAAGAATTAAACTAAAGTAAAATAGAGTAGGAATAAAATAGATATCACAATAACTCACAAAAGAAAAGATAGTGAAGTAATAACAAAATAAGTTAATGGTAATAAAAATAACTTAAGATGTTTCTAGAATATTTAATTTTCTTGTTATCATTATTGGTAGATTTTTGTTAGTGTGAAATTATATTTTTGCCCTTGATCATTATTCACTTTATATGTAGAAAGAAATTTCTAGAATTATTTATCATCTTTCTAATAGATTTTTGTTAAAATGAAATTATATTTTTACCCTTGATCGTCCTCTCACTTCACTCTTCTATATAATAGAAAAATAGTGTTTTTGAATCTGTATAAATTAAACTGCAATGCTTCGAAGAAGGGTGTTTTGAATTATGTCTATGAAGTGTGCTTAAATCAAGTGAGTTTAAGAGTATGTTTGGCATAATCGTTAAAAATTGTTTATTTCTATTAGCGCTTTTATTTTTTTAAAAAAAATATGTTGGGCAGATTCATTTGAAATGTGCTTTTGATAAACAATTATTGTTTGACTAATTTATTTTTTTAAAATATAATATATATATATATATATATATATATATATATTATATTTTTTAATATATATAATATATATATATATATATATATATTATTTTTAACGATTATTTTATTTTTTTTAAGAGTCAAATCACGAAAAAGAGCAAGTATTTTTCTAGAAAATAATATGTAAACTACAAAAAGGAACAAAAAATATTTGTTACCTTTCTAGGGGAGCTGAAATCTGTAATTGTTATTTTCTTAAAAATATTTGCTAAAGTATAGTTGAAAAATATTGAAAAGAAGAATTTTGTTATTTTTTATCAATATTATTTTTAGATTCGAACCTTAGTTATCATGTTTAATACACTAAAGTTTTTTTAAAAAATCATATTAAAATTAAATAATATGTAAATTAAGAAAAAAATTGTTATTTGATACTTTTTGGGAGGGTTGGAATCTATAATTTTTACTTTTTCTCTTTCTTTTAATGCTACAAAAACATTGTTATTACCTTTACTTTTAATTTTGTAAAATGATATATAAACGTAAAATAATAATAAAACTATTATATAAAAATAAAACATAAAATACTTAATAAACTTATGACATATGTAAATTAATTAATAAGAGATATATTGATAAATATGTATATGAGTAATGGATATTTTAGTCTTAAAAAAATAAATTTTTATAGATTATTTTAAAAAGTAGAAACTTTTAGCTTCTTCAGACCAACTCAATAACTGCTTATGCTTTCATTTAAAAGCAATTTTAAAGACTTGCCAAACAATTGATTCTTTAAAAAGAGAAAAGAGTGTTTTTTAACCTCCCAACAACAATATCAAACAAGTTCTAAGTTGTACCTCAATTTTTTTTAAAAAGAAAAAAGGACAAATATAACCCTGAACTATTGAAATGATATAAGTAAATACCTTCCGTCATACCTTTGAGATATTGGTGCTCCTGCCGTAAAAAAACTAAAGCATATATGACATTCGCTCTAATGAAAGACTAAATAGAGACATGTGCCACAATCTTATCCGTCGATCCGATATTTAATAAATGTCGAATCGATGGATAAAATTATGACACGTGTATATCCGTTAATATAAAAATTATATATATTCTAGTTTTTAGACGACAAAGATATTGATATCCAAAAAATATTAAGGGAGGATATTTATATATTTATAATAATTCCAGTATATATATTTATCTTTTTTTCCATTTAAAAATAAACTTGTATTCAATTTTAGCAAACATCAGACAAAAACTGACAAATGTCAAACATAAAGATGTGTTCATCCTTCTCCATCACTTCTTCATAGCATATAATTGCACAACAGTATTTTTCGAATTTATAGTACAACAATTGAAGTATAATGTTGCGAAGAAAGTGAATCTTTTAATTTTAATGATATCCAAATAATATACCTCATAAAAAATCAGTGATATCCAAGTAAGATACCTTAAAAAATCAGATATTTTTGTGTGAACTTTAGTCATATATAACTTTTGACATTTGTGTCTGAAATTAGTTGCATGTTTAAAATTTTCAAAAACACTAAAAAAAGAAAAAGATAGGCAGAAATTGAATAGTGATATCCAATAATAAGGTAAATCATACAAAAATAAATAAATAAATAAAGTATTCTGGCGTGAACTTCAGTCATATGCTACTTCTGATATCTATGTCTGAAATTAGCTGCATGCCTACAATTTTCAAAAAAAGAAAATTGTTACAAAATAGGTACATATTAAATAGTGATACCTCATAATTAGAAATTAGGTATTCTTGTGTGAACATCAGCCTAGTAACGTTTTTGCCTGAAGTTAGTTGCATGTCTAAAATGTTCAAAAACTAAAAAAATTAGGTACAAATTAGATAGTGATATTGATACATCATAAATTATTTACACACTTTTAGTACTTGGACCTTTAACACAAGTTTCCATATTTGGTATGGAAGTTAGAGCATTGAGAAGGACCTTTCCCTAATACGATAGGGACGGGGAAATCGGGGTATTGCTTCGAAGACCTAACAAAGACTCCTACTAAAACCAATATACATTATTCCCATAGCTAGTTCATAAGTCAAGAAAATATAGAGAAAAATGGACTACATGAACATTTTGCTAGGACTATTATTTGCTTATTTTTTGGTGCATGGAGTTGTTATTTTTTCACTTAGAAGAAGCAAAAGAGTTGCACCAGGTCCCTTGCCTTTGCCTATCATTGGGAATCTTCATTTGCTTGGCGATAAACCTCACATATCACTTACTCAACTCGCGAAAAAACATGGTCCAATTATGAATCTAAAATTGGGGCAAATAAATACAGTAGTCATTTCCTCATCAGTCTTGGCTAAACAAGTCATGCAAAAGCAAGATTTGAGCTTTTCCAGCAGATCTGTTCCTGATGCACTCTATGCTTGCAATCAGTCTGATTTCTCTGTTGTATGGTTACCAGTCAACTCTCAATGGAGAACACTTCGAAAGATTATAAACTCTCATATCTTCTCAGGTAAACACTTTGAATTCTGATTTATACTACTTTTTACGCAATTTTTCAAAAGAGGGAGTACTTTTTAAAAAGTAGATTGATTTTGTTATTATTGTCGCTAAGAGCAGATGAAAAGGATTCTAAATCTGTTATATGATTATTGATTATTGCCTATCTTGTTTTATTGTTTTGATTTAAAATGAAAAATTATTTTTATTCTCTTAGATTATTAGTTTCTTAGTTTCAATTTATCTGATGTTATTTTAACTTTAAAGAAAGTAAGACATATTGTTAAAACTTATGATATTAAATATGTCATAATATTTATATAGAGTTGTTCATGGCTATAGTTAAAAATTCAAATTGAATCGCAATCCAAACCAAATCGATTAAAAAATTTGATAGTTGGTGTGGTTTGATTATGTTTGGTTTTAAATTTTTAAAAATCGATACTATTTGGTTTGATTTTGATTTTACTAAAAAATCCGCACAAATAACCAAACCAAACCTTGAAATTATATATATAAATTTATAATTATTTATATATTATTCATAAATAAATTATAAATATTTTGTTAAATTTTAATTAACTTAAGTCTTAACTATCATTTTCTCAATCTCAACATATAAATTTTAGCTCAACTATTAAAACTCTAATACCAAGTCATCAAAATCTGTTACTTTAATCTTTACCTATCATACGTCACATTAGATAGTCACACATTCTCTTAATTGATTAAATTTATTTGTGTAATAATAACTCTAGTATTGCTTCATTAAATCCATAATAACTTTCTTGTGGATTGTTCATGCATTAGCTGATTGTGTCTATTGAGACACATTTACTCTCAACAAATTTAATTTATTACTTTCAAACTGCAAAACCCAAAAAGCCCTGAACCAAATCAAACCAAACCGACTATTATTTTTTTCATTTGGTTTGGTGTAGTTTCAGAAATTTAAAATCCCATTATATTGATTTGGTTTTGATTTTAATCAATAAGTTATCCAAATCAAACCACTAGCACCCCTATTTATATGGCTACAAGATTTTTTGAAATTTATGTTCTTAAATATTTTATAATATTTGTGTTATAAAAGCTTGATAAAAATAACAAGTTAAAGTTAAATTATCTTCCAAGTTTAAAAAGTTTTTTTGTGAACAAACTAAAAATGAATAGAAATAGTGATTTAATTGGTTACCCTGCTGATCAATAGTGGTCATTGTAGGTCTTTATTTTGTCCATTTTGAATATTTTTAATTTGAGATGCGAGGAAAAAGTAGATTAATTTTATGTGATCTCAGGTCACAATCTTGATGCAAGTAAGCATCTAAGATCTGAAAAGGTCCAGCAGCTGATTGACTACTGTGACAAGAGTGGGCAAAGTTGTGAAGCAGTAAATATTGGAAGAGCAGCATTTAGAACTACCTTAAATCTGTTGTCCAACACCATTTTCTCAAAAGATTTAACTGATCCATTCTCTGATTCTGCTAAGGAATTTAAGGATTTGGTGTGGAACATCATGGTTGAGGCTGGTGAACCCAATTTAGTAGACTATTTCCCCTTTCTCAGGAAAATTGATCCACAAGGTAGAAGGCGACGCATGACAAATCATTTTACTAAGGTTCTTCAACTTATGAGTGGTTTAATTGATGAGCGATTAAACGAAAGGAAGATGGGAAACCATACAAATGGTGATGTTTTAGATTCCCTTCTCAACATTATCCCTCAAGAAATCGACAGGAATCATATCGAGCATCTCTTGCTGGTGGTTTATTTTCTATCCCTCTCCTCAATTTGAAGTAACATATGTTTTGGAATCTTTTGCTTGTCATCATAGGTTCTTACACTAGTAAGTTCCACAGGACATGTTTGTAGCAGGGAGCGATACGACATCAAATACATTGGAGTGGGCAATGGCTGAACTACTTAAGAATCCACATACTTTGGAGAAAGCACAAGAAGAACTTGCACAAGTGATTGGTAGAGGCAAACTAATATATGAAGCTGATGTTGCAAAATTGTCTTACTTGAGGTGTGTCGTGAAAGAAACCTTTCGATTACACCCACCAGCTCCATTCTTAATTCCACGCAAAGCAGTGGAAGATGTTGAGTTTTGTGGCTATATTATTCCAAAAGACTCACAAGTTCTTGTGAACGTATGGGCAATAGGGCACGACTCTAGCCTATGGGAAGACCCTTTGGACTTTAAGCCGGAGAGGTTTTGGGAGTCAGATATAGATGTTAGAGGTCGGGATTTTGAGCTAATTCCATTTGGCGCTGGTCGAAGAATATGCCCTGGATTGCCTTTGGCTATCAAGATGGTTCCAGTAACACTAGGTTCAATTCTAAATACCTTTAATTGGAAGCTGTATGGTGGAATTGCACCTAAAGATTTGGACATAGAGGAAAAATTTGGTATTACACTGGCAAAAGCTCAACCTCTGTTAGCTATCCCTGTTCCACTATAGAGGTTGGGACAAACTTAAGATTTTAAGTTAGCAAATTATGAACACAATAGTATCAGTGTTTCTTTGTAAACTAGGTGGTGCTGCCCATGCCAGCCACGGATTCAATATTTATGAACAAATCAATAATATCCTGTATGTCATAAACAAAAGGTATTTATGTACCATCAAAATGTTATCATTATAAAAAGCTAAGAGCTTAAAGACACAATCTGTTATCACTCCTTAGTCCCAAAAGTTTGAAGACTCAATAAACAAATAGACGCACGTTCTACATGGTATCCTACATGATAATTTGTGTCCCACATGTATTATGTTACATAGGATTCATGTTTCTACTTGTGTACATCCAAAGTTGAAGGGCATAAATATGAAATGATGCCAAGTTAAAGTACACATTTATGTATTATGTCTTATTTCTTTGTGGTAGTTATTTGCAGTTTCTCATTTTAGTATAATTTTTTGTAGTAGTTTGTACTTTCTTATAGAGAAAATACATAATTACCCCATTAAATTAATATCATTTTTTAAAGAAGACACCTTAAGTTTGCGAGAGTCTTATTACCCACGGAACTATTTTTAACAATGATAAATACACCCTTTTAACCCATTTTAGAGCATGTGGAATCTCAAGTTTGAGAGGCGCGTGAATGAGGCAAAATTAACCCCTAAACGGCTAAAACAGTGTTCTAGTGCCATGTGGCATCACCAATTTAAAATTTCTTTTCTTTATTAAATAGGCCACTTTCCATCTTACACAACCCTCCATTTATGGCCATTGAAGAGCTCTCCATGTGTAGCAAAAGAAAAATTCTCTTATGTCCAAAGTCCAGCAAGCAACCTCTACTTTTTATGTCCTCCATCAACTTAGACGTCGTTCCAACTTAATGAGACTTTATCAGATTAGTTGGTAGTTACAAGGTGGTTAGGATGATAGAGGGTATAGTATAGTCTTTTCAGTTAAAAGTTGTTATACTAACTCTTCCATAAGTTAGTTACAAGATACAACTATAAATACATGTTCCTATCCTTTGTACAAGTTAGCCCTTTGAGCTCATAAATGAATACTTCTTCTTTCTCTTCTAAAATTCTCTGTAAATTGTGTCTACGTTCATGGTATTAGAGTGTGATAGGCAATTTAGGTTGAAGAATCAGAGAATTGCTTTGTTGATTCACAGATTCATCAGATTCTCAGTTGATATGCAGATTGGAGTTTGCAGCTGTTATTAACTGAGTTGATTTGTATTCTGCAACAAGGTTTTTGATTACTATGGCTTCAGATTGAGTAGCTGAAGAACTAACGAATCAAGGTATCAACAATGGAGTTGTTGGTTCCTTTGCTTTACCTCCTAATAGAGTCTCATCATCTCAAGGTATTGACTACAACCATCCCCTGTTTCTTAGTCCTACTGATGTAAATGGTGTTAGCCTGATTTCGTTTCAATTACTGGGCATTGAAAATTATACATTGTGGAGTCGATCTATTACACTAGCTCTATTGGGAAGGAACAAGATAAGATTGGTGGATGGATCTTGTAGGAAGGAAGTGTATGGTGAAGAACTGTGGGGGCAATGGGAGAGAGTAAATGTCATTGTATTGTCTTGGTTAATGAATTCAGTTTCTAAGTCTTTTCTTAGTGGTGTTGCTTTTGCTTCGAGTGCTTTGCAAGTTTGGAATGACTTGAAAGAGCGATTTGATAGAGTAGATGGATCTAGAACATACAGTCTTCACAAAGACATTGTGACCTTGCAATAAGGTACTAATTTAGTTTTTGAGTATTATATAAGACTTAAAACTTTGTGGGATGAGTCTGAACTTTTAGTGCCTGCACCTTATTGCAACTGTGATAAATCAAGAGGTTTTGTAGCTCACATGAATAGGCAGAAGCTATATCAATTTTTGATGAGGTTAAATGAGTCCTATCAACAAGCCAGAATTCAGATTCTGATGTTGAATCCTCTACTTACAATTAATCATGCTTATGCTATGATAGTGGGAGATGAAAGACAAAAAGTTATGGTGTCTCACAACAACAAAATGGAAATGAACACAGCTAGTGCTGATTCTGTGGCCATGTATTCTAAATTTGCATCTACATCAGGTGTAAATCAGAGATTCAAGAGGAACTCAATATTGGTTTGTGACTTTTGTAAGTGTAAAGGTCATAGCAAGGAGTATTGTTATAAGATTGTAGGGTATCCACCTGATTTCAAGTCAAAAAAAAAAGCCACAAGGTACTGCATCATATGTTAGTCCTGATCAGGTTCACTTTTCCTATGGTATGACTACTAATGTGCAGGTACCAGGATAGGGAAGAAAATCTGAGAGCTCTAAGAGTGATCAAGGTGGACCAGGTCCTTCCAGTTCTTCTAAGTTGGTGAGTCAAACTGAACTGGAGGTGAAACAACTGTTGAAGGGTTGCACCTTCACAAATGATCAATATGATCGTATTCTCAAGAGTTTTCAGCACAAGACAGACATTGCCTCATTGGATTGTAATGCTACACCTGTTGCTGCTCACACTGTAGGTAAATCATTACATGTTCCTGGTATTAACAGAGTGTGGATTGTAGATACTAGTGTTATTAACCTTTACTCATAAGGTTATTCAAATAGAAACAGAAATAAGAAGAAGCAGACATAAAACAAAAAATAATTCGAGTCCACATAAACTACTGTCTCCTTAAGAAATTTAATCCCCTCGCTGTATCCGAGGTTATGGATTAATTTCTCCCAAGATAAAATGGAATAATCCTGTTAAAGAAATAGCGGTACCTCAAATTTTTTTAACTTCAGCAAACTTGAGAACAACAACAAGTCACACAGACTCAGTCGATCGACACTTTAATTTTGAGAGAAAAATGTATGCAGAGAAGGAATTTTCCAGTGTTTTGAAAAACGAAAAATGTCTTCCTTTTATAGCCATTTTCAGCAAGAAACGTGTCTGTTCAGACCCGTTTTATCCAGAGAGTTGCGTCATGCGTCTGTTGGGAATGTAACGACTTTTTGGAAAGTAACAAATTTTCAGAAAGAGTAACAACTTTCGAAATGTTACCGTTACACGCTACTAAATTCTGTTAATTAACTAATGTTCTGAATTAGTTTATAAGAGATAATATTTAACAGGATTTATTTGATTAACAAAAATTGATTAAATAAATTTTGTTCAAAAAATTTATCAATCAATCATTTGCCAAATCCAAAGCCGAAGCCGAGGCCAAGCGAGCGATGACGGCGCAAGGGGGCACCTTCATCTTAGCTCTTTAAGAAGTAAAGGAAGTGTTTCCTTATATAAGGACAATAATTTACCTTTCTTTTGTTGATATGGGAGAAATAATTTTTTATTTGCACTTTGCAAATGACTTTTCATTTTTCCTCCAAATTAGTTCCCTCACTTTTCATAATCTCTCTTTTCTTTTCCCATTACACTTTGCTAAACCCAACAATCCCCCACATGAATGGGAATGACTATTGTTAAAACATATGCATGAAAAACTTGTGTGTCTTGTAAGTTAGGGTTAATCGCAATGGATAAGTAGGTTTCCCTTTAAACTTTCCGTAGTGAACATATATCGGATATTATCGGTCAATCGGTAGATTTGATATCTTTGAACCGTAGAGCTTTGGTGTATACCTAGACAAAATAAGTCACACAATCAACCCTTGAACTGTTCTTAGTTCTCATTGTTTTGTTCGTTTCAGTCACGAACACATCTCGGATAGTAAGTGCTTAAAGAACAGGCCTTACCGGATTCTCCTTGAAGCGGCTTACACTTCACACTTACATAGGTGATTTCTAAATGTGTTATCCCGTAGATACACCATTTGATATACCTTGTATCAAACTTAGAAACCATTAAAAAGTCCTTATGCCTTTATCCTAGTTACTGAACATTGTATCATCATGAGAATGGACCATAAAATATTTTTTGACAATTTTGAACCGTCATCAATGACTTTGTTTTATCTCCTTGAACCTAGATCTTGGGATCTCCAGTCTTCTAGGTAGAGTTACCGCCACGATGACTTTTTCTCGGCCATAGTCCCATTCCTATCGATGATTTCTCAACTCCCTCTCTAGTTAGGCCTTTTGTAAGTGGATCCGACACATTATCCTTTGACTTCACATAGTCAATTGTGATAATTCCACTAGAAAGTAGTTGTCTCACGGAGTTATGTCTTCGTCTTATGTGACGAGACTTGCCGTTATACATAACACTTCCATCCCTTCCTATTGCATCTTGACTATCACAGTGTATGCATATAGGGGCCATTGGTTTGGGCCAAAACGGAATATCTTCTAAGAAATTCCGGAGCCATTCAACTTCTTCACATGCCTTGTCTAAGGCGATGAATTCAGACTCCATTGTAGAGCGAGCTATACATGTTTGTTTGGATGATTTCCAAGATATTGCTCCTCCACCAATAGTAAAAACATATCCACTTGTGGATTTTTTTTCAGTTGGCCCAGTAATCCAATTTGCATCACTATATCCTTCAAGAACTGCTGAATATTTGTTGTAATGCAAAGCATAGTTTTGAGTGTCATCTAAGTATCCCAAAACTCTCTTCATTGCCAACCAATGATTTTGATTGGGATTACTTTTGTATCGATTCAGTTTACTGATAGCGCAATCTATGTATGGTCGTGTACAATTCATGACATACATCAAGCTTCCCAACACTCTAGCATAGTCCAATTGAGACTGATTTTCACCTTTATTCTTTGCGAAATGAAGGTTCACATCAATTAAAGTCTTTGCCCTTTTGAATTTCAAATATTTGAATTTTTCAAGTACTTTTTCAATATAATGAGTTTGAGACAATGCTAGACCGTTAGGAGTTTTGAGAATTTTATTCCCAAAATCACATCAGCAACTCCTAAATCTTTCATATCAAACTTACTAGCGAGCATATGCTTAGTACTTTTTATATTAGCAATGTCCTTGCTCATTATAAGCATGTCATCCACATATAGGCATATAATGACTTTCTGATTTGGAGTATCTTTAATGTAACACATTTATCGCACTCATTGATCTTAAATCCATTTGACAACATGATTTGATCAAACTTTGCATGCCACTGTTTTGGTGTTTGTTTTAGTCCATAAAGTGACTTAATAAGTTTGCACACTTTCTTTTCTTTACCAGGAACTACAAAACCCTCAGGCTGTTCTATGTAGATTTCTTGTTCCAGCTCTCCATTTAAGAAGGCGGTTTTCACATCCATTTGATGGATTTCAAGATCGTATACTGTAGCTAGGGCAATTAACATCCGAATTAGTGTAATCCTAGTCACTGGCTAGTATGTGTCAAAATAATCAAGTCCTTCTTTTTGTCTAAATCCTTTGACAACAAGTCTTGCTTTATATTTGTCAATAGTTCCATCATCTTTAATCTTCCTTTTAAAAATCCATTTTGAACCCAAGGGTTTGTTTCCTGGAGGAAGATCAACTAACTCCCAAGTATGATTGCTTAGAATTATTCAATTTCACTATTGACAGCCTCCTTCCAAAAGGTTGAGTCGCTAGACAACATTGCTTTCTTGAATGTTTGAGGTTCACTTTCAAGAAGAAATGTTACAAAATCATATCCAAATGAAGTAGATGTCCTTTGACGTTTACTGCGTCTTGGACTCTCTTCATTGGGTTCATTCTCTTTTGGTTCTTCTCTGGGTTGTTTAGACCCCCCACTAGATGACTCAATTCTAGTTTTATACGGATAAATATGTTTAAAAAATTCAGCACTATTTGATTCCATTACCGTATTATCATGAATATCCGGATGTTCGGATTTATGAACCCAAAATCGACATGCCTTACTATTTGTGGCATATCCAATGAATACACAATCCACAATCTTAGGCCCTATTTTTACCCTTTTAGGTATATGAACTTGGACATTGGCTAGACACCCCCACACTTTGAAATATTTCATGTTGGGTTTTCTATCTTTCCATTTCTCATATGGAATAACATGTATCTTTGAGTGAGGCACTCTATTAAGTATTCGATTTGCTGTAAGGATAGCTTCCCCCCCACAAGTTCTGTGGTAAACGTGAACTTATAAGTAATGCATTCATCATTTTTTTAAGTTCGGTTTTTCCTTTCTGCAATTCCATTAGATCGAGGAGTGTACGGAGCAGTAGTTTGATGGATTATTCCATTTTCTAAATATATTTCTGCAAATGGAAATTCATATTCTCCGCATCTATCACTTCTGATCATCTTTTATCTTTTTATCCAACTGATTTTCAACTTCATTTTTTTATTGCCTAAATGCAACTATTGCTTCATCCTTATTATTTAGCAAATAGACATAATAATATCTAGTGCAATCGTCAATAAAAGTTATGAAATACTTTTTCCCACCACGTGATGGTGTTGACTTCATGTCACAAATATCAGTGTGAATCAAATCTAAAGTATTTGAATTTCTTTCAACAGATTTATAAAGATGCTTAGCATACTTAGATTCAACGCAAATTTGACATTTTAATTTATTACACTCAAATTTTGGCAAAATATTTAAGTTAATCAGTTTTCACAAGGTTTTGTTATTAACGTGTCCCAAACGTTCATGCCATAAACATTTAGACTCAAGCAAGTAAGAAGAAGCAAAAACTTTATTTATATCAACTGCAATTACATTGAGTTTGAAAAGGTCATCACTGAGGTAGCGTTTACTACATACATATCATTCTTACTTACTACTACTTTATCAGAAATAAATACACATTTGAATCCATTCTTAGTCAGAACTGGAATTAAAACTTAATTCTTTCTCAATTCTGGAACATACGAGACCTTATTCAAAGTCACCACCTTGCCCGATGTCATGTTTAATAGGACCTTGCCAGTTCCTTCCACCTTTGCAACAACGGAGTTTGCCATAAACAACTTCTCATCTGTAGGTGCTGGAGTATATGATGAAAATAATTCTTTATTGGAACAAACATGGCATGAGGCACCAGAATCTATCCACCATTCTCTTGGATTTCCAACCAAGTTACATTCTGAAAGAATTGCACATAGATCGTCCATTTCTCCTTTGGATTTAGCCAATTTTGCTTGATCCTTCATTTTCTTGTCCTTCTTAGGACCCCGACATTCAGTAGCCCTATGACCATGTTTACCACAATTGAAGCATTTTCCATTGAATTTCTTCTTAGGAGGATTGCTTTTTGGACCAGATGCTTTCTTTCTTTTCTTTACTTTTATGGGATCTTCTTCAACAATATTTACTCCAGATATTGCTAAGTTACCACGTGACCTCATTTCTGCAGCCTTATTATCCTCTTCGATTCTCAATCTTACTATGAGATCTTCAACAGTCATCTCCTTGCGTTTATGTTTCAAGTAGTTTTTGAAGTCCTTCCACAATGGAGGTAACTTTTCAATAATTGCAGCCACTTGAAAGACATCATTCACAATCAATCCTACATTAAAGATTATGTGAGTATTAAGGGAAAACTTAATATTTCTAACATAGGCATTAAATAAATTTATACCTTTAGCAAGGAGATCATGGATTATGACATGCAGTTCTTGAACTTGCGTGACGACGGTCTTACTGTCTATCATCTTATAGTCCAGAAACTTTGCCACAATGAACTTCTTCATTCCGGCATTCTTTGTTTTGTACTTCTTTTCTAAAGCATCCCAGAGTTCTTTTGAGGTTTTGACATTGCTGTACACATTGTACAGATCATCTTGCAGGCCACTCAAAATATAATTTTTACACAAAAAATATGAGTGTGTCCATGCTTTTGTTACCAAGAATCGTTCTTCAAACGGAGTATCATCCAACATAATAGGAACATTCTCATTAATGAACCTCTGCAGACTCAACGTAGTGAGATAGAAGAACATCTTTTGCTGCCATCTCTTGAAGTCGACTCCAGAAAACTTTGCAGGTTTCTCAGTCGGCGCTAAGGCAGCATTTGAACGATTATGTGCAACCGATGTTGTTGCAGCACTTACTGTTGCAGCACTCACTGTTCCAGCATTCACTTGACTTGAATTAGTCATTTTTTTCTGTCACAAATGGCAGATAATTTTAGTATTTGAAATACTAATAGTAAAGAATAAATCTTTACACAGACTGTTTCTGATTTATTAATAAAGTTTTTATGTTCTTTTAATCATTAATCGAATGAATTTTAAAAGTTCAAGCAGAGTAGAAAACCATAAAGGTTTTAATCTCCAGAAACCTTAAATACAGAAACTGCTTAAATTCTAAAGATTGTTATTAACCTGTACTCATAAGGTTATTCAAACAGAAACAGAAATAGGAAGAAGCAGACAGAAAACAAAAAATAATTCGAGTCCACAGAAATTACTGTGTCTCCTTAAGAAATTTAATCCCCTCACTATAACCGAGGTTATGGATTAATTTCTCCCAAGATAAAACAAATTAATCCTGTTAAAGAAATAGCAGTACCTCAAATTTCTTTAACTTCGGTGAACTTAAGAACAACAACAAGTCACACAGACTCAGTCGATCGACACTTTGATTTTGAGAGAAAAAATGTATGCAGAGAAGGAAATTTTCAGTGTTTTGAAAACCGAAAAATGTCTTCCTTTTATAGCCATTTTCAGCAAGAAACGTGTCTGTTCAGAAAAATCTGTTCAGACCCATTTTATCCAGAGAGTTACGTCTTTTGGAAAAAAATATGCATTTGTTGGAAAAGTAACGATTTTTTGGAAAGTAAAAATTTTTCAGAAAGAGTAACAACTTATCGAAATATTACTGTTACACGCGAATTAATTCTGTTAATTAAGTAATTAACTAACGTTCAGAATTAATTTATAAGAGATAATATTTAACAGGATTTATTTGATTAACAAAAATTGATCAAATAAATTTTGTCCAAAAAATTTCAAATCCAAATCGGAGCGACGACGGCGCGAGGGGGCACCTTCTTCTTAGCTCTTTAAGAAGTAAAGGAAGTGTTTCCTTATATAAGGACAACAATTTCCCTTTCTTTTGTCGATATGGGAGAAATAACTTTTCATTTGCACTTTGCAAATGACTTTTCATTTTCCCTCGAAATTAGTTCCTTCACTTTTCATAATCTCTCTTTTCTTTTCCCATTCACACTTTGCTAAACCCAACAACTAGTGCTACCAATAATATGGTATCTGATTTAGATATGTTTATCAAAGGCACTGTTTTGAAATTAGAGGTTCCTAAGGTTGTGTATTTACTTAATGGAGACAGTACTCAAGTGACACATGTAAGCTCATGTGCATTAGGAGATAATGGTATTGTTTCCAATGTGTTGTATCTACCTGACTTCCAGTACAATTTGATGTCTGTCAGCAAGTTAACAAAAGAGTTAGGCTGCTCAGTTACTTTCTTTCCTAACTGTTGTGTTTTCCGGGAACTTTACAGTGGAAAGGCGAAACAAATTGGTGAAGAAATAGGTTGTCTGTATACTAAAAAACATGCCAATGATCAAAGTGATATAGCTTTAAATGTATCTCAAGTGTCTACAGAGTTGTGACATCAAAGGCTAGGACATGTCTCTTCTGGTATACTTGCTAGAATGTTTTCTATAAATAAAGAGAGTCAGTGTAAGGTGTCTAAGTGTTTAGTTTGTCCTTATGCCAAGCAAACTGGACTTAGTTTTCCTACTAGCAGTATCAAGAATTGTGAATGTTTTGAATTGATTCATGTAGACCTTTGAGGTCCATATAATGCAACTACTTTTGATGGAAACATGTATTTTCTTACTATAGTAGATGACTTCTCAAGAATGACTTGGTTGTTTCTTCTTAAACATAAACATGATGTTTGTGAATCCTTAAAAGTGTTTCTGCAATATATTCATAATCAATTTGCCAAGACTATGAAGACAATAAGGTCTGATAGTGGCACTGAGTTTGTAAACTCTACTTGTGCAAGTATGTTTCAAAAGTTAGGTATTATACATCAGAGATCTTGTCCATATAAACCCCAGCAGAATAGGGTGGCTGAAAGAAAACACAGACATTTACTTGAAGTAACAAGAGCACTCAGATTTCAGGCAAAGATTCCTATCAAATACTGGGGGCGTTGTGTATTAGCAGCAGCCTACATTATCAACAGAATCCCTAGCAGTGTTCTTCATTTCAAATTCCCTATGAGAGATTATATGGATGCAAACCTTTACTGTCACATTTTAAGACTATTGGTTGTTTATGCTTTGCCAAAAGTCTTACTTCACATGATCAACTAATGCCTAGAGCCAGGTCATCTATTCATATGGGGTATTCAGTAATACAAAAAGGGTACATTCTTCTGGATCTTACAACCAAAGCTTTTTTTTGTAAGTAGAGATGTTATATTTAGAGAGGACATGTTCCCTTTTTCATATGACAAAAGCTCTGGAAGACACCAGTTATTCACAGATATATTACCAGAAGGTTCAGTCAATTTTCAGGAGTTGTTTCAGCCAACTTATGTCTCTTGTAATCCTGAGCATGAAGGTCATGAAGATCATGCAACTGACCTTGCCACTCAAGAGCTTGAGCAAATTGAAGATTAAGAACATGTTCATCATATGTCTGAGAATTCAGATGCTAATATGCCTTCAGTAGGTGTTCCTTTAGTAGAAACAAACACAATTAGTTCTTCTTTTGATATTGACACTCTTATGGATTCTAATCAAGAGAGTCAACAGGTTGTTGTATCAAGTGATGTTAGAAGGTCATCTAAAACTAAGCAGTCTCCTGCTTGGTTGACATATTTTGTTACACAAAAGGTTGTGAAGTATCCTATGGTAAATTATGTGAGCTATAATCATCTCTCATCTTCTGTTATATTGTTGCTTCCTCCTCACTAAAGGAACCTAGTACATACTGAAGCTGTGAGAGATCAAAGGTGTATAGATGTTATGCAACTAGAAATTCAGTCATTAGAAAGCAACAATACATGGTGGTTACTAACCTTCCACAAGGTAAGAAACCTATAAGCTGCAGATGGGTGTATAAGATTAACTACAAGGTTACTGGTGAAATAGAGAGATTTAAGGCAAAGTGTGTGGCTAAGGGCTATAGTCAACAAGAAGGCATAGATTATAAGGAGACTTTCTCACCTGTGGTAAAGATGGTGACAGTGAGATCTATAGTCTCTCTTGCAGCATCCAAAAATGACATATTCACCAGATGGATGTCTTTAATGCCTTTCTTGAAGGTGATTTAGAGGATGAAATTTATATGCAGCTCCCTCAGGGCTTTGTCAGTCAAGGGGAGAAGGTTTGTAGACTGACAAAGTCACTGTATGGTCTCAAACAAGCACCAAGACAGTGGAATCACAAGCTAACTGAAGCACTTGTTTCTCTCAAGTTTAAACAAATTCAGTATGACTATTCCTTATTTATTAAAGATTCAGAAGATGGTATAGTCATTGTTCTTGTGTATGTAGATGATATGTTGATTACTGGTAGCAGTCTTAAATTGATTGAAGATACAAAACAAGCATTACAAAAGTGTTTCAAAATGAAGGACCTAGGTGAACTAAAGTATTTTTTGGGCATTGAGTTCACTATGACAGAAAAAGGCATACTTATGCATCAGTGAAAGTATATCTTGGAGCTTATAGATGAAGTAGGGATATCAGCAGAAAAGCCTGCAGAAACTTCCATTAATGTTGATGTCAAGCTAACATCAAAACAGTATGATGATCAAGTAAGGAACAAGGAGAAATCTAAAGATCAGTTGGTGGATCAAACATCATATCAAAAAATGATTGGAAAACTATTGTATCTTAATATGACCAGGCCAGATATATCATTTAGAACTCAGACTATAAGTTAGTTTTTGCAGCAGCCAAAGAAGTCACATATGGATGCAGCTTTAAGGGTGGTTAGGTATCTCAAGAAATAGCCTGGACAGGGTCTACTAATGACTAGTTGTTCTAATGAATTGATTAATGCATGTTGTGATGCAGATTGGGCCTCTTGTCCACTTACCAGGAGGAATGTTACAGGCTACATGATCATGATAGGCAACTTTTTGGTGTCATGGAAAGCAAAGAAGCAAACCACAGTCTCCAAAAGTTAAACTGAAGCTGAGTATAGAAGCCTTGCATCCATTGTGTCAGAGTTAGTATGGTTTCTTGGAATGTTAAAGGAAGTAGGAGTTGAAGTGCAACTGCCAATACAAGTATACAATGACAGTAAAGCAGCAATACAAATAGCTGCAAATCCATGTATCATGAGAGGACAAAACATATAGAAATAGATTATCATTTCATAAGGGAAAGGATACAACAAGGTTCAATCAAAGTGAATTACATACCAACACAAGAACAACCAGCAGATATTTTGACAAAGGGTCTGTCCAGAAGTCAACATGAGTATTTGTTATCCAAGCTAGGAGTGTTGAACATTTTTGCCCCTCCTAGCTTGAAGGGGAGTAATGAGACTTCATCAGATTAGTTGGTAGTTACAAGGTGGTTAGGATGATAGAGGGTAGTATAGTCTTTTCTGTTAAAAGTTGTTATAACTAACTCGTCCATAAGTTAGTTACAAGATACAACTATAAATACATGTTCCTATCCTTTGTACAAGTTAGCCCTTTGAGCTCATAAATGAATACTTCTTCTTTCGCTTCTAAAATTCTCTGTAAATTGTGTCTACGTTCACAACTTTACCATACTTGCAAAGCAGAATTATCACAATATTTAATGTTGATTCAACTGAAAAATAACCAAGTTGAATCATCTCGTTCATCAACTCAAATGCTTTTTTTTACATCCTTTGTTGCAATATCCACTAATTAAATTTGCATAAACAAGAGCACTTGGCATAAGACTCTCCCTAACCATCTGATCGGCTCTTATCCACATCTCGTGGAAACAAACCTTTCATCTTCTTTGAAAATGCAAGTGATTATTCCAAATGATTTTCCTTGTAAAACATATATATAACACAATAATACGGAATACTATGAAACGCCGAAACCACTTTATCATCTTTCATTACTTAGAGCTTCAATTCATTTTCTACTCTTCCACCCGAACACAATATGTGGATAAGAGTATCATACGTGACAAAATTCCAATTTATACCAACCCTTTTCATTTCATTGAACATTTCAAGTGTCACATCCAACATCTTGGAGTCACAAAGACGAGACATCAAGCCATTGCAGGTAGCTGCATTTAGCATGGACTTTTAACCAGCCGCCCAAAGCCAAAAATAAATCAGAGGCCTAAATGTTTTTCTATTTTTTTATTATTTCTGTGATTCAAAGTTAGTTCTTTATATATATATATATATATATATATATATATATATATATATATATATATACAAAAAAAATCTTATGGTCTTAAACATATCATGTGGAAGTTAAATTTAAAAATTGATCAAAAAATGAAACATTCTTTAGTATTTCAAAACAAACTAAAAAGACAAATAAATTAAAAAGGCTTATAATAATTATATTATGGGGAACTATCGCATATAGCCACTAAAAAATAGCTTAAGTATGCTTCATAGTTATAGTTTGCTAATTACGATTCATAGCTACATGTTATACGGTGGAGAGTGGCGAGCGAGGTTAGGAGAGGGAGAAGAGTGGTGAGCGAGAATGGGAGAGGGAGGAGAGATGCGAGTAAGAGAGGGCAATTATTTGTATAATTCACATCTTGTTTGTATAATTCGTGTGTTTTTCTATAATTGAGAAATACAAAGTTTAGAATTATACAAATATGATAAAACTCATAATAACGAATTGATACAACATAAACATATGAACTTTAAACAGTTATACAAATTATATTATACAAATTACATTATATAAGCTGTATTATATAAAATCCGAAAACTACACATTCATAGAAATTTTAAAATGTAATATACAAAAAAAAGATTGAATGTATGTGGTGATAAAACTGAACACCAAAGAATATCATCGTCATATACAAATACAAATCATCGTATACAAATACAAATCAAATGCAGAATTGTTAATTGCGAATTATACAAATGTGGTGAAATATACAAACGTGACTAATTATACAAACTCGAAGTCAATCCACGTAATTAATGGTTAATATATTATATAATTTGAAGTCTTTCAACAATATTTAAACAAAAGATTTTAAAGAAGCATCTTCTATTTAGACATTGAGTTGTAAATAGCCTCGGGGCTATGCAACAAAGGTTTATCTCGGACACTAATCACCCCCTATATGTTTGATACCTTCTCCAACAATGAAGCTAATAATCTCAACCCTGTTGGTCATCCCATCAATTATTGTCGATAAAAAAGAGAGTAAGTTCAGCTAATCCTCTTATGCCATCAACTAAGAATCTTATATAAAGTTCATCTATGTTGTTGAAAAGCATATATAACTCCAATTCACAGTGTCAACTATCAACACAACTTACATAGATAAATGGAAGTTAATATCTTTCATGCTTTTAAGGCCCATAAAGAGCTCCATGAAACACCCACGCAACGGGGAGAAGATTTTTTTTTGAAAACACTAAAGATGAACTTATTAAATAAATTTGATTAAAACATTTCTCAAAACCTTCGGCATGTAAATAGCCAACCAAGTTATTTGATTTGTCAAGATTATTTCTCTGGATTTTTGGCTGCAACTACCAGATTGTTATGATCTATATACATGTAAGCATAAAATCGAGTCATCCTACGTGATTACTATTTAAGTTGTACTCTCCAAAGAGAGAGTCATCTAAAATTAATGGAAAATCTTACTGAAAGAGTTGGTTTTGGTTCTTGTGGAATTAAACTAAATAAAAGATGAATTAGCATGAATATTTGGTAGGAAGACAATTAGTAATTAGTAAAAAATAAAAGTCAAGATAGTATCTTGGTAGGTGAAATTTAGGCAAACCATAAAATGGTTTCATATTCTTAACCTTGACATTTTTGACATAGTGATGTCATGGATGACATCAATACGATGAATTCATTACTATAAATATGTAGCTCTTAATTCATTTTCAAATCATCCTCTCACTTGCCTTCTCACATTCTAAGGCATTTGTGTTCTCTCTCTTGTAGTATTTCACTTGCATTCTTTATAGAGTGAAATAAATATTGGAGCAGTTGTTCTTTGGTGGACGTAGGATCATTTTGATCCAAACCATGTTAAAGATTATTGTTCTTCCTTGTTCTTTAGTTTCACGTTTCCGCTAACAAATAGTATCAGAGCCAAGGGTTTGTCTGAGTATGCTCTGTTGTTGCAGCACAGTTTGAACTTCCACATCAGAAAAGAATTACTTTGGTTGTTTGTAGTTCCATATACATTTTAGTAGAAAAGGAAGAACAAGTAAAGATGAGTTACATGAAGTTTGAAATTGATAGATTTAGTGGGCGCAACAACTTCAATATCTGGAAGATTCAGATGATGGTGTTACTGCGAAGGGAAGGTTCAATCCATGCTATTGAAGGAAAGTACCCCGATAAGATATCAGATTCCGACAAGGAAAAGATTGAAGGAGATGCATTAGTGCAATCCAACTGTCCCTTGCACCTAACGTTCTTTGTGAAGTGAGTACAAGTACCGAAGAGAGGGAAAAGCTGGAAGGGCTTTACCAGGACCAGTCTATGACAACAAGGATGTTGTTACAACGGCGTCTTCATACATTAAGATGGATTCAGCTACTTTGTTACAAGACCATCTAGATGTGTTCAATAAACTTATGATGGACTTACAAACTGCTGGAATTAAAAGGGACGAGGAGATGCTTGCATGTTCTTTGCTATTTTCATTGACTTCAAAATATAGTGATATTGAGAATTCAATGATGTATAGCAAACAACCTATTAAACTTGAGCAAGTGCGGCAAACACTAAACTCTTGTGATGTGCGGATGCATTTTGAAGGAGACAAAAGTGACGAAGCTAGTAGACTCTTTGTAAGAGGTTGTACTAGCCAACAGGGAATGAGCAAATCGAAGTACAGATTAAAATCTCGTGTGAACAAAAATAATGCAGAGTGTTGTAGCTGTCACAAGAAGGGGCACTTTGAACGAGATTGCCCTATGTCAAAGTCCAAAGAAAAGGCGAGTGCATCCATTGTTGAGCAAGTACATGATAATATTGATGATTATGTACTAACAACATCATGCAATAGTGAAGTCTATGACAACAAATGGGTCTTAGACTCTGGTTGTACTCTGCATATGACATTTCGAAGAGATTGGTTCAGCAACTATGAAACAAGTAGAGGAACCGTATTAATGGGCAATAATGCAACTTGTAAAATAGTTGGAATTGGTTCAGTTCGTGTTTGCTGCCATGATGGAATCGTGAGGACTATTACAGAAGTCCGTCATATTCCTGATCTGAAGAAGAATTTTATCTCCCTAGGTACTTTGGATAAACAAGGCTATAAGTACATGAGTGAAGGAGGAACTATGAAAGTGACTAAAGGGTCTTTAGTCAAGTTAAAGGCTAAGTTGGAGGATGGCTCTATACATTTGCGGGAAGCACCATTATTGGCTCTGTAAATGCATCTACAATGCAGTTATCTAATGATGACAAGGCAAAATTATGGCACATGAGACTAGACCATATGAGTGCACGAGGATTGGAGATGTTGAGCAACCGCAACCTTTTGAATGGTGAGAAGATCAGCACACTTGAATTTTGTGAGTACTGCATCTTAGGGAAGCAGAAAAAGGTCAGTTTCAGCACTGGCAAGCACAAAACGGGAGGGGTCCTAGACTACATCCATTCAGATTTATGGGGTCCCTCTAAGCTTCCATCGAAGGGAGGAAAGAGGTATCTTCTCACATTCATTGATGATTTTTCACGAAAGGTTTGGGTGCGTTTCTTGAAGGTAAAAAATGATGCTTTTGGAGCATTTAAAGAGTGGAAGGTTTTGGTTAAAAATCAAATGGAGAGAAAAATCAAGTATCTTCGCACAAACAATGGCTTGGAGTTTTGCAGTGAAGAGTTCAATGATTTCTGCAAGGTTCATGGGATCGCAAGACATAAGACGGTCAGACACACACCACATCATAATGGAGTTGCCGAGAGAATGAACAGAACTCTTCTTGATAAAGCTCGTTGTATGCTCTTACAAGCCAAGATGTCCAAAGTATTTTGGGTTGAAGCATTCTCATATTGTCAATCGATCTTCAGCATCAACGATTGACTTTAAGACTCCGAATGAGGTATGGTCAGGTGAACCCTCTAACTATTCATACTTGCGAATATTTGGGTGTCCAGCTTATTATCATGCTAATGAAGGAAAGCTTGAACCAAGGGCTAAAAAGGTCATATTCGTAGGATATGTAGATGGAGTAAAAGGGTACAAACCATGGTGTTTGTCTTTACTCATATTTGTAGTTAGTAGAGATGTACCTTTGATAAATCCTCTATACTTGATCCTCGTAAAGTTTCTGTGGAGTTATCTAGAAACGAGAACAACGAACAGGTGGAGCTACCGGTGGAGCTTACCAAGAAACGGGATCAAGAGACTCAAATTGATGAGTCAAAAGATGCATATCTTAAAGAACTTGCTGCCAATGAATCATACACAATTGCGAAAGGAAGGGACAAAAGGCAGATACGGAAATCGGAACGTCTTATAGAGCAAGAAAATCTGATTGCACATGCGTTTGTAGCTGCAGAAGAAGAGATTAAGGATATCGATCCCTCTTCGTATGTTGAAGCAACTTCTTGCAAAGATGCTGCACAATGGCAGTTATCCATGATGGAAGAGATGGAGTCTCTTCACAAAAATGAGACATGAGTCTTAGTTAAAAGGCCAAAGGGGATGAGGACAATTGGATGCAAATGGGTTTACAGAAAGAAAAAAGGTATTCCAAAAGTGGAAGATGCTAGGTTCAAGGCGAGATTGGTTGCAAATAGTTTCATCCAGAAGGAGGGAATCGACTACAATGAGATCTTCTCTCCAGTCGTGAAGCATAGCTCAATTCGCGTGCTACTAGCATTGGTTGCACAATTTGATTTAGAGCTTAACAGCTTGATGTCAAAATTGCTTTCTTACATGGGGACAATCTACATGGATCAGCCTGAAGGTTTCCTAGCTGAAGGAAAAGAAGACCATGTATGCCAACTGAAGAAGTCTTTGTATGGTTTGAATCAATCCCCTAGACATAGGTACAAGAGGTTTGATGCATTCATGACTACACATGGATTTTTGAGGAGTGCATTTGATAGTTGTGTGTATCACAAGAAAATGTCTGGTAATTCAATGATTTATCCATTGTTGTATGTTGATGATATGTTTATTGCTGCTAACAACATCACAGAGATAAATATTTTGAAGAAACTGTTGATCAAGGAATTTGACATGAAGGATCTAGGAGTTGCAAAGAAAATTCTTGGAATGGAAATTTCAAAAGAAAATGGTGTTGTACATCTTTCTCAGAAGAGGTACATCGAAAAAGTTCTTGAAAGATTCAATATGCATATGAGCAAGCCTGTAAGTACACCGTTAGCTTCCCATTTCAAGCTTTCAGAGTTACAAATGCCTCAATCTATGGATGAGGTGGAACATATGTCAAAGGTTCCTTATGCGAGCGCAGTTGGTAGCATAATATATGTTATGGTATGCACATGTCCAGATATTGTCCAATTTGTAAGTGTGGTAAGCAGGTACATGACAAATCCAGAAAAAAGGCACTGGAAAGATGTCAAGTGGATATTGAGATATCTCAAAGGAGCTCCTGATGTTGGCCAAATCTTCCGGAAAAGTGAAGGTATTTCAATTCTCGGTTATGTAGATTCTGACTATGCAGGGGATCTTGATCGAAGGAGGTCCACAACTGAATACATCTTCACTCTCGTGGCAGTGCCATTAGTTGGAAATTGACTTTACAGTCATTTGTCGCTTTGTCTACAACAGAGGTAGAATATATGGCAGCAACGGAGGCAGTGAAAGAAGTTATCTGGTTGAAAGGTTTGGTGGCAGAATTGAGTTTGGTTTCAACTGGAATCAATTTTAAGATGTGATAGTCAAAGTGCTATTCATTTGATTAAAAAACAAAAATTTCATGAGCGCACCAAACACATTGATGTCAGATTCCATTTTATTCGAGATGTCGTAGAAGAGGGAGCTATCAAGGTTGAGAAGGTTATCACAGATGATAACGCCGCAGACATGCTGACCAAGATAGTCCCACTTGTCAAGTTTGCACACTGTAAGGACTTGGTGGGAGTATGCATCAAATGATGCAACTCTGGGGGAACAACTGCAAGGTGGAGCTAGTATGTTCAACTAAGGTTTGATTTTTTTGTTTCTTACAATGGGATTGCCCTGTAAGCTTAGAAGTTTTGGCCAAAGTTGTTTACACGCATGCTCGGAACATAAACCAAGGTGGAGATTGAAAGAGTTGGTTTGGTTCTTATGGAATCAAACTAAATGAAAGATGAATTAACATGAATATTTGGTAGGAAGATAATTAGTACAAAATAAAAGTCAAGATAGTATCTTGGTAGGTAAAATTTAGGCAAACCATAAAATGGTTTCATATTCTTAACCTTGACATTTTTGACATATAGTGATGTCATGGATGACATCAATACGATGAATTCATTCCTATAAATAGGTAAATCTTAATTCATTTTCAAATCATCATCTCACTTGCCTTCTCACCTTCTAAGGCATTTGTGTTCTCTCTCTTGTAGTATTTCACTTGTATTCATTATAGAGTGAAATAAATATTGGAGCAGTTGTTCTTTAGTGGACGTAGAATCATTTTGATCTGAACCACGTTAAATATTGTTGTTCTTCCTTGTTCTTTAATTTTACGTTTTCGCTAACACTTACACTACAAAATCTTGAAGATTTAACTGCATCTGGTTTAACCAATTTTGCCTCAGAAAATATCAAAGCTTTGTAAAGGTCACAGAACATGCCAGACAACCCATACCTAGTGACTGATCATGGCCTGTAGTTGGATAGTTAAACGGCGAATCTTGTTATTGCCTTCAATCCAACTTGTTTATTGACAAAGGCACAAAAGAAATGTATTCCATGAATGGTAATCAGGAATTGTACCCTTTTCTACCACCATTTGTAGAAATAAGATAAATGTGTTATGGAAATCACCATTGCTACAGAATACATCAATGAACGGACGGTAACTTCCAATTTTACCCTGTTTGCAAACCAGAACTATCAAAGCATTTAATGTTGATGCAACTGGAAGATAACCACGTCCAATCATCCTGTTCATCAGCTCAAATGCTTCTTTTATACATCCTTTGCAATATCCATTAACTAAGTAACACCCTCTCCGACCATCTGATCATATATCTTCCTTGCTTCACCAATGTTGCCATTTTGACAAGACCAAGTATTCTAACGCTCCTATCCACAACTCGTGGAAATAAATTTTCCATCTTCCTTAGAAATGCAAGTGCTTCTTCCAAACGGTTTTCCTTGTAAAACCCATGTATAACACCATTATATTGACTAATATGAAATGTCGAAACCCCTTCATCATCCTTCATTACTTCCAAGATCTTCAATTCATTTTCCACTCTCCCACCCGAACACAATCCATGGATAAGAGTATCGTACGTAATAAAATTCCAATTTATCCCAACCCTCTTCATTTCATTGAACATTTCAAGTGCCAAATCCAACATCTTAGAGTCACAAAGACCAGATATCAAGCCATTATATGTATCTGCATTTGGCATGCACCCTTTCAACTCCATCTCCTTCAAAAGACGACAGCCAACTTTCACTTTCCCTAATCTACGAAACCCATTAATCAACCTGTTATAAGCCACAACATCAACAATACCTCATCTTTCCTCAACTCTTTCAAGTACTTCCACTGCCTCTGAAACACGTCCGTTGTTACAAAGAAGTTCCACTACTTTAGTCACTGCAATAACATCAGGAATATACCCTTTCCTAAAGCTCTTTTCCAACATCACCAAAGCATGTACTAAGTTCCCCTCTCCACAATATGCAGATATCAAAATGTTAAAAGTCACATCACTTGGTTCAACCAATTCTCTCATCAAACTCCTTGCTCTCCCTACCTTCCCATTCTTGCAAAATGCATGTATAAGTGTATTATAAATCACAGTATTCGGCATAATGCCATGAGTTTTCATTACTTGAAGAATCTTAAACCCATCATCAATCCTATTAGTCGAGCAAAGTCCTTTCATCAAAACCCCACAAGTATAATCATCACCCTGAATTCCATTTCCCATCATTTTGATCCTATAAAATTCTCTAGCAATGTCGATATCTTCGTTAACAAGAACATAAAGAATCGAATAGTATTGCTTCAGGGTCGGTTTCTTTTCAAACTTGGACACCATTTAAGGAACATTAAGTATTCCAGCATGACCAAGATGACGTACAAGGGTAACTAAGATATCCTCATCTGTGGTTGAGCTAGGCATTTCATCGAATAGGTGGTGGACGTAATCTAAACGCCGAAAAATGTAGAGCTTGTTGAATAAAATTAGGTAAGTAGATTGATTATGAGTGAAATTTCAAATCTTGGAGGCCCATTTGAAGGTCTGAAGAGCTTGAGTTGCAGATTTTTGTTCCAAAATTAAACGGGTGATGTTTTCTTGAGTTAGGACAGGAATGGGTAATACTGGTTGTGATTGAGTAGTGAGAAATGCTCCATAAATTCGGTTACTGCAACAGAGAGAGGGTTTAAAAGATTTGTTCATGTTGCTGAGTATTCAAATTTCAGCCCACTACTCAACAATACAATTCTCACAAGTCAGTTTTGCATCCTTGTTGCCTTGCTTCAGGATGGACGGGGCGGGGCGAGGTGAAGCGAGTTTAAGTCTTAGCGGATTTTATGTGGGTTTGCCATTCAACCGCCCCACTCAATCATTGACAAGCATAAAATACTTCCCTCGTTTCAATTTATGTATTATTTAAATTTTGAAATTTAAACAAGTCTATTTTTAACAGTTAATCTTTTATATAATTTTTAATCTTATATATATATATATATATATATATATATATATATATATATATATATATATATATATATAAGAGAGCCTTAAGTTCGCCTACGTGGTGCCATCAAAGACCAAAATTAATATTTAATTTATTTATTCTAAAACTAACCTTTACATTTCATGAAAAATTATGACTTATAAAAAAAGTTGCAACTTTTATAAAAAATTGCAATTTTTATGAAAGGTTATGACATTTTCGATAGTGCACAACAAGAATTTGTTCGCACTACCCTTTGTTGTCTATAAATTGAGGGATTTCCTCTCATTTTAAAATAATGAAAATTGTGAACTTATTCTTCTTCTGCACAATTGAATATCCATGTAGTTTGCTCCTGTTAAGTTGCGTACCGACACAATTGTTTTTGTATAAATACGTTGGTGAATAAAATTATTTCATCCTAAGAGGATCTAATTCTTTAAACCTCTAGAGGGGAATAATTTTCTTAAGGAGACATTGTGCACTTAGCAGACTCAAATTTTTCCTTTTTATTTCATTCTAAGTTTATATATTCCGATATTTTTTGTACAGTTATTAATTTATACTTAAGATGTTAATTGTTGTTTTTGAGTACATGTTTTAAACTCTATTATTTATGTTTCTCAAAGTTATTGCCTCCAGTTATATTGAACATATATACATATAGTAGGTATATTCATTGTGCAGAAAAAAATAATTGTACTCAATTCCAAGAATTCATATTTTGATATTCATTAAGATAGTTCAAACATTATAATTGTTTTCATGTTCAAGCGTAATTTTTTTTTTTGGTATTTGTTAACATATATCACAAGTGTATAATCTATACAATTTAAATGTGTTCTTTTCTTACGAAATGTCTTTGTGTGTATATATATATATATATATATATATATTCTTACTAGTAAAATTATACGCACTTCGCAGGGAAATTTAAAATCACATAATTTATAAAATAATACTTACAATATATATGTCATTAAAACTAAAATACAATATTATCTTACATACAAGATTATGCGGTAACAAACATTAATAATGTAAAGGAAAATAATATAGCATCTTGTTGTGACGGAAAAATGAAAACGGAAATCTAACAATAAAGAACACCAAGTTTAACGTGGAAAAACTCTTCAAACCGAAGGTAAACACCACGGGATCGACAAGATCTGAATTTCTTCACTATACCAATAAGAGGGTTACAAATATTCTTCTAATGGCTACACAATAAGTGCCAAAAGAGAACAAACAATAGCTATACCAACAAAAGATAAATAGAAAGAAACACCATTCAAACCCATATTCTGTTCGGTACTTAAAGCAGGATCTTTCTGACTTTTGAATCCAATCTCCACCGTTCAAATCAACCACCAAGATGTCAGGAACACTCAGTACAAATTTCAGACCGATCCAACGGTTAGTTAATTGGAAAACACGATCTGAATGTTGCTGGTCGGAGAAAAAGACTGCAGCAAAAGAACCCTTTTTCTTCTCTCTTCTCTCTTGTTGAAAGCTCTCTAAAAAAAACTCTCTTATATTCTATTGTCTTTCAAAGACAATGCCAATGAGCAATTTATTATTCTCTCAAGACCATTCTCTATTTATAGAGTTGTGCTTTTCCTTACAAAGCCAAAACCAACTACAAATAGGATTACAATTCCAATCCTTTTCCTAATAGAATTGGAAACCAAATAAAGAGAATAATTTCAATCCTTTTCCAAGTAGGATTAGGCCATGGGCCTTTGGCTGGAACATGGGCAATAGCCCAACAAACTCCCCCTCCAGCCAAGGGGCCAAATGGACTTCAAGCCAAATGGACTTCAAGTGGAGGATCTCTTGGCAGGCTTCATATCTGCCGCACTTCTACAAAACTCATGCTTATCTACGATCACCACTTTCGTAAGCATATCTGAAGGATTGTCATCAGTGTGTATCTTCTCAACCTCAAATAATTTCTCTTCTAGGGCCATTCTAATCCAATGATATTTTCTAATAATATGCTTGGACTTAGAATGAAAGGTAGAGTGCTTGGTGAGATAAATAGCACTTTGATTATCACAAAATAAGACAAATCTTGATTGTTCAAAATCAAGATCTTTGATAAACACCTTCATCCAAAGCAATTCCTTGGCACCTTCAGTGATGGCAATATATTCGGATTCTGTGGTAGATAGAGCTATGCACTTCTGAAGTCTTGATTGCCAAGAAATAGCTCCCCCTCCAAAAGTGACCAAATAGCCAGAAGTGGATTTTGAAGTGTCAAGATTTCCTCCCAAATCAGAGTCCGTGTAGCATACTAGTTCAGACTTGCCACTACCAAAGCACAACTCCATATATGACGTACCCTTCAAATATCGTAGTATCAATTTCACTGCACCCCAATGTTCTTTTCCAGGATTGGAAAGAAATCTGCTAACGGTACCAACATCATGTGCAATATCTGGTCTAGTGCCAATCATAGCTACATCAAACTACCAACCGCGGAAGAATATGGAATACTCGACATCTCATTCTTCTCTTCATCAGTCGATGGACTTTGAGTCGTACTCAACTTAAAGTGTTTAGCAAGAGGTGTACTAACCACTTTTGTCTCTGTCATGTTGAACATCTTGAGTACTTTCTCAATATACTCCTTTTGGGATAGAGATAACTTCTTCTTGTGTTTATCTCGATGGATTTGTATGCCTAAGATCTTCTTTGCTCGCCCCAAGTCCTTCATCACAAACGATTTGCTTAAGTCTTTCTTAAGGACTGCAATTCTAGATTTATGTTTGCCAACAATCAGCATATCATCCACATAAGGTAGTAAGATAATAAAATCATCATCAGAGAACTTCTGAAAGAATACACAATGATCTGAAGAAGTTTTCTTGTATCCCTGATTTTCAATGACAGATTCAAACTTCAAGTACCACTGCCTTGGAGCTTGTTTCAAGCCATACAAACTCTTTCTCAATTTGCAAACATGGTTTTGTTTCCCATTAACTACAAAAACTTCAGGTTGCTCCATGTAGATCTCCTCTTCTAAATCACCATGAAGAAAGGCAGTCTTGACATCCATCTGCTCAACCTCTAAATCTAGACTTACGGCTAAGGCTAGAACCATACGAATAGAGGACATTTTCACAACAGGAGAGAACATTTCATCAAAGTCAATCCCCTTTCTTTGACGACTAACCTAGACTTGTATCTAGGTGCAGATGTATGTTGCTCTTGCTTTAATCTAAATATCCATTTATTTGTTAAAGCTTTCTTACCTTTCGGTAACTCCACTAGCTCATATGTGCCATTCTTGTGAAGTGACTTCATCTCGTCTTCCATGGATCCTACCCACCTATCTCTATGAGTATCTAGCATGACTTCATCATAACCTTCAGGTTCTCCCATGTCAGTCAAGAGGATATACTCATTAGGAGAATAACGTGTTGAGCTTCGCTTTTCTCTAGTAGATCTTCTACAAGAGGTTTCTGGATCATTCGAAGTGGTTATCTCACCATGAGTTGGTTGATTATCAACCACAACATCATAAGTAGGAACATGTATATGTTCTACACTCTTATCATTATCTGGATCATTACCTTGGGTTTCCTCATGTGCAGAAGATGTATCAATAATAGGAATTGGATCAACATCAACTAAGCTCTCATCTGAGAATCCAGTTTCTCAGTCTTGTCAATATCTTCAATAGTTTGATCTTCAAAGAACACAACATCACAACTTCTATTCTTATCAATTGGACATAAAAGCGATATCCAAACTCATCTTGACCATAACTAATGAAGATGCATTGCTTAGTTTTAAATCCAATTTCGACCTCTCATCTTTTGGAACATGCACACAAGATTTACACCCAACACTTTCAAGTGATCATAAGAAACATCCTTATCAAACCAAACTCTATTTGAAACATCACCATGCAAAGCAACAACAGGAGACAAATTGATAACATAAGCAAGAGTGTTAAGTGCTTCAGCCCAAAAAGAATTTGGAAGTTTAGCCTCTGAAAGCACACATCTAACTCTCTCAACTAAAGTTCTGTTCATCCTCTCTGCCAAACCATTTAATTGAGGAGTCTTTGGAGGAGTCTTCTGATGACGAATTTCTTGCGATTTGCAGTAGTTATCAAAGGGACCAATATACTCACCACCATTATCAGTGCGAATACATTTTAATTTCTTTCTCGTTTGTCTCTCATATAAGGCTTGAAACTGTTTAAACACATCAAGCACTTGATCTTTGGATTTTAAAGGATATACCCAAATCTTGCGAGAATGATCATCAATGAAAGTAGCAAAGTAAAGTGCACCACCTTTTGACTTCACTTTGAAAGGACCACACAAATCTGAGTGTACTAGCTCCAATAGCTCAGACTTTCTTGAAGGAGGATGACTGTGAAAAGAATTTTTTTTTTTGTTTCCCTGCTAAGCAATGAACACATCTTTTCATCTTTGCTTGTTTCATACCAGCAAGCAAATTCTTCTTAGCCAAACATGTGATCCCCCTCTAGCTCATATGACTAAGCCTCTTGTGCCATAATTCTGATGAAGTCTCGCTCTTTACCAAATTTATAGAGTCACCAAGAATCGATCCTTGTGTCACATATAAATTTGAATGTTTTCTTCCTCGAGCTAAAATCAATGAGCCTTTGGTGAGCTTTCATTAACCATTGAACAAGTCATTATGATAGCCATCATCATCTAGTTGTCCTATAGAGATCAAATTTAAGAGAATGTCTGGAGCATGCTTGACATTCTGAAGGACCAACGTTGTACCTGTATTGGTTTTCAAACAAACAGTGCCAACAACGAACACCTTAACCTCACCAGTATTACCCATCTTTAACACCTCAAAGTTAACATAAGTATAAGATGAAAAGAAGTCTTTTCTTGGTGTGACATGTGATGTGGCTCCAGAATCCACTATCCAACTTGTATCTTGAGATACAAAATTGATGACGTCTTTATCACAAGCGAAGAGAAGGTCATCTTGGAAAACAACAATAACATTATTTTCATTGTTTTCTTCCTTCTTTCCTTCTTTAAGATCTTGCTTCAATTATTTGCAAAATCTTTTAATATGTCCTTTCTTTCCACAATGATAACATATAATATTTGGATTCTTGAATTTTGACTTGCTTCTACTTTTACCTCTACTCCTCGGATCTCTTGTCTTATGTCTCCCTCGATCTTCTGTATATAGAACATCTGAATGTGAAGATGTGTCTTGAGATTTTCTTCTAACTTCTTCATTCAACACACCACTCTTTGCATATTCCATAGTCACCTTTCCACCAGTGGCAGAATTTATTAAAGAAACACGAAGAGTTTCCCAAAAATCTAATAGAGTATTAAGAAGTCAAAGTTCTTGTATTTCATCATCAAAATTAACACCCATTCCTGATAGCTGATCAAGAATACCCTGAAAATCATTTATATGATCAAGAATAGGACTGCCCTCCTTGTATTTAAAGGTCATCAATAGCTTTAGCAAGAACAACTTGTTATTGCCAGTTTTTGAAGCATAAAGCGTCTCCAACTTTTCCCATAATGTTCTAGCAGGTGTCTCATTCACAATATGGTTGCGAACATTATCTTCAACCCATTGTCTTATATATCCACATACTTGTTGGTGCTCAAATTCCCAATTTTCATCGGTCACATTCTCGGGTTTATGAGCAGAAAAAACCGGAAGATGCATCTTCTTCACGAACAATAGATCTTTCATCTTGCTTTTTCATATGTTGTAGTTTCTTCCGTTTAGACATACCATCTTGATCATATTCCCCTCCATATAGATAACCTTAGCTCTGATACCAGTTGTTGTGACGGAAAAATGAAAACGAAAATCTAACAATAAAGAACACCAAGTTTAACGTGGAAAAACCCTTCAAACCGAAGGTAACCACCACGGGATCGACAAGATCCGAATTGCTTCACTATAACAATAAGAGGGTTACAAATATTCTTAATTCATACCATTGTTTCAAGTCAAAACCACATACTTACACGAACTTGATGAACTTTATCATCAGAAGTGTGTGCACAAGCCATCAACGCTAGTGTTGCTCGAAATCCACCACAAGGAAGGTGACTCACTGATGATTTCAACTTTAACTTCCAAATCAAGTCCTCTTTTGTAGAGAAATGGTGCTTTACATGAACATTACTATCGAATATCCGATTGTTAAAAAGAAGAATTATCAAGTATATGGATTGGAATACTGGATGCTTGACTAGATACAACGGAATTTAACAATACAATACAATACATTTTAAGTAACAATCAATACAATGTAACATTGTATGTATAGTAAAAATACAATACAATACAATAGAATGGATAACAATGATCTAAACAAAGTGCTAATGAAATTAGTAACGCGAAATTGCAATTTCACTTATAGTACCTTCCTTTATCTTCTCTTCCATGGCAAAGACATTCAAAGCATAAAGGAATCGACTGACTATACATACGGATAGGAAACTGATATATAAGATGAAAATACAATGTTTCAGAGTTAAAAGAAAATCAAAGACCAAATTGAAATTTTACTTTCTAAAGCTACCACCCACAATCACAGGGACAGCCTGTTTTCACCCTTAAATTATTATACCCAACACACAAGTTTCTAAATTTTGTTAAGAATTGCTCTATAGCAAAGTGGAACACAAGAAACATCCAATTGATCCAGTGTAAAACAGTCCACTCCTGTACAGACCATTAATACAATCCTGTGAATTAGAGGGTCTTATTGCTGATCTTCATCTGACCTAGACCGCATCAACCGCCTGTGCCTTCTTGGATTATTAGACATATCACCACTCAATATGTTAAGATCAGGTTCACCCTCATCTTCATTATTGTCGTGATCTTGTAGACCAAGTAGGTTTTCACCCCAAGGATACCGGCGCCTAGATAGAGGTCCAGTAGACCGACGGTGCCTTGACAAAGCTCTTGATCTGCCACCTCTTGCCTCAGATATTGGATCCATTGAGCCAATCATATGAAACAAGAAGAAGGTACTCAACCATCTTCTGTTTGCACCTGAGCCACGTTCTCTTTCGCCAGATAGCCTGTCACCATTCTCAATCACATAATCTCCAAACACAACTGCACTGACAATGTATCTTACTCTCTTTGATTCTCAAGCCGTCTCCAAGCTCTCTGTCTTGAAGGGTCAATATCAGCAGGGCATGCTATTGGGTGATCTCTCCTAGCATACCACCGCAATTCTGTGTAGTTACCGAACATGATTCACGAGGGCAGCTTCTATGCTTCAAATTTAGATACTTTCTGGCTTCTTTGACTACCTTCCAGCCTATACGTCTCCACAGCACATAGGACACTTCAATTTCAATATTGAGTCAGATGAGTTGTCCGCATTCGCTGTCTCATGACTACTTCCCCATACAGTAACAGCATCTGAAGTTTGTATAGCACCTTCCTGCATCTCCATGCTATTATCTCTGTTACTATTTCCATTTTCTTCTGATCCTCCAGGAAATGCACCAGTTGCTACAACTTCATTGGCAGGTATATCCTGATATCTGCGAACAACAGTACGATCACTTAAATTTCTCAGCTCCAAGTGTTCAGCGGGTGTCTCAACAGCATATCCAGGTTTCCCTGTGTCGTAATGGGAGGGTCGTCCCTATATTCGGCTTTGAGTTTTTTGAAACGATCCAGACAAATTGAATGCCTATAACTTGTATCACAAATGTATGACCGGCATCCCTTATCATGAGAGCTACAAAGGAGAAGAACAGCATTGTGTGGATGATCCATGCATATAGGGCATGAAGCTCCATCCAATTCCTTGTACAGGACATGCATATCTACATCATTTGACATGCTTCGTTTCCTACTAGGCATCTACATACACTATAAAGTGTTACTAAAAAACAATGGAACCATCTGATTAATGCAACAGCTAGCAATATGGAAACAGCACATTTTGTAGTATGACAAACAGCAAGCAAACTGTTTATATACCACGACTCCTCAAGTTATAAAATTATATCATTGACGAGATTGTGCAAACTAATGAACCTATGGATCATAAGCAATGTTCTTCGATACGAAGCAAACATCCAGTATTATGGAGCTGCAGCCTTCCAGCTCTACATTTACAATATAATTTTTCCGGGGTGCTGGGAGGACTGACTTGCACTATCTGAGGTTCTTGCACACTTCCCTTACTAGTAAAGGGGCTGCTAGGTGTAGCTTCTTTTATATTCTCTTGTTCTGAGTTGACCTCCAGCCTTGCACCCTCCATGCTCATTAGACTCAGACTAGGAGCCTTTGCTGAGGTGGATAGCATAGCCAGAAGAAACAAAAAACACTGATGTAATCTGTTTAACCATGGCTAAGGAAAGGTGAAAGGAGGCCCTAAAGAAAGAATCTTTATATGACTTTGAAATACTACAGGATCCTTGTGCAAGTCAATCTTGCAATGTTGCACGTACTACTAAATGAAATACTACAGGATCCTTGTGCCACTCTAGAGTGCAATTAATGATAAACCTTCACGAGCAGTATTAATTTTCATTGGTGAAAAGGTCCTAGAAATCTGGAGCAATAAGTTTTGAATACAATGCAGTACTAGTGTATATCTGGAGTAATAAGTTTTGAATACAATGCAGTACTAGTGTATATCTTAGCCACAATTAGCCAGGAGTCCTAAAACCTGCAGAGAAGTATGAAAAAATGATGGTAATGTGTATGATGTTCTTGTACAACATAAAGCGAGAAAGAAAATGTTTAGCGGGACTCACATTAACGATGATTGAGAAGTAGAAATTATGAAAAACGGCTGTAACTTAGTGAATTTGATAGTTATAGGAGGAGGATTTTCACTTGGATTTTTGAAAACTATAGCCCAGACAACACACTCCAACAAAACACAAACATTATGTACAGATGCAAGATAACATTTAATTTGATTTCACCAGATTACTGACAAACAGCAAGTACACCGAAATATGAACGTGTTTTTCAACCATAAACAACCATCTAAAAACCCCAACATGAAAAATAAAACATACCATGTTAATAATTCCCTCAAAGATGAAATTTTGTACCAAATCAAGTAAAGCATATTGTTAGCACCCTTTTTGTCTACCAATGGTCTACACATGGAAGATTTAAGGAAATTCAAAAGTAGATTGCTTCAGCGTATAAGTTTTTATTTTTTATTTCTGTCCAGCAGTGTTTGTAGTAGATTATTACAGCTTTTTAGTTATTTATTTTTCCTATTTCTATGTAGCAGTTGTTGTAGTAAGGAGGTTATTCCTCCACTTTCTCATTTCAGTTATAATAAGAAGTTACTTCCTTGTTTTTAGATGGGTTAATCCACTAGTGTTGTATTTAGTGTTATTTGCATTCAATGAAATGAGACAGAAAATTAGTCAAGTTTTTGAGTACTTCAAACTCAAGAGATCGCAGGTTCTCTCTTAACGAGCTAGCACCAGCACCATAGGTAGAAAAAAGAAAACTTCAATTTTTATCTTACAGTGCCTCATAACTAGATCCATAACCAGGGACCATAACACGTTTACATTGATCCATTAATTTTGCAAACAAAAGATGATACTGTAAAAATATTAAGCCCAATAGAAATTCCAAACAGCAGGATAATATTACTGTTAATTGCAAAGAATAATTTAATAAATTCCATATATTTACAACTAAAGAATATCATTAGATAAAAAATATCTATGGAGGTTTCTCCACTGTATCTGGTGAACTGTAGTTGTCTAGTATGATGGAGACACAGGCATAACTAACCAGCAAGTCCAGAAACCCCAACAGTAAGTATACTTTTTATCCTTCCCATCAGAGGATGAGGATAAGTCTCCCGAGAGAGCCTCATCTAAAATTAATGGTTAATCTTACACTACAATCTTGAAGATTGAACTGCATTTTGGTTCGACCAATTTTGCCTCAGGAAATACCAAAGATTAGTAAAGGTCACAAAGAATGTCAGAGAGCCCATACCTAGTGGCTGATCATGTTTGTATTATGGCCTGCAATTGGCTAGTTAAACGGCTCTTGTTATTGCCTTCTATCCAACTTGTTTGTAGACAAAGGCACACAAGTAACATATTCCATGAATGGTAATCAGGAACTATACTCTTTTCTACCATTTGCAGAAAGAACATATATGCTTTGTGGAAATCTCTTCTACTACAGAAGACATCAATGATCGGACCGTAACTTCCAGAGTCCAGCAAGCAGCCTCTACCTTTAATGTCCTCCATCAACTTAGACGCCTTTCCAACTTTACCCTGCTTGCAAAGCAGAATTATCACATCATTTAATGTGGATGCAACTGGAAGATAACCATGTCCAATCATCTCGTTCATCAGCTCAAAAGCTCCTTTTATACATCCTTTGCTACAATATCCACTAACTAAATTTGCATAAACAAGAGCACTTGGCATAACACCCTTCTCGACCATCTGATCATAGACCCTTCTTGCTTCACCAATGTTGTCATTTTTGCAGAAACCGAGTATTCTCAAACTCCTATCCACAGCTCGTGGAAACAAATTCTCCATCTTCCTTAGAAATGCAAGTGCTCCTTCCAAACGGTTTTCTTTGTAAAACCCATATATAACACTATTATACGGACTAATATGAAACGCAGAAATCCCTTTATCATCCTTCATTGCTTCCAAGATTTTCAATCCATTTTCCATTCTCCCACCCGAACACAATCCATGGATAAGAGTATCGTACGTAACAAAATTCCAATTTATCCCAACCCTCTTCATTTCATTTAACATTTCAAGTGCCAAATCCAACATCTTGGAGTCACAAAGACCAGATATCAAGCCATTATATGTATCTGCATTTGGCATGCAGCCTTTCAACTCCATCTCCTTCAATAGACGACAGCCAACTTTCACTTTCCCTAATCTACAAAACCCATTAATCAACGTGTTATAAGCCACAACATCAACAATACCTCCTCTTTCCTCAACTCTTTCTAATAATTCCAGTGCCTCTGAAACACGTCCGTTGTTACAAAGAAGACCCACTACTTTAGTCACTGTAATAACATCAGGAATATACCCTTTTTTAAAGCTCTTTTCCAGCATCACCAAAGCCTGTACTAAACTCCCCTCTCCACAATATGCAGATATCAAAATGTTAAAAGTCACATCACTTGGTTCAACCAAATCTCTCATCAAACTCCTTGCTCTCCCTACCTTCCCATTCTTGCAGAGTGCATGTATAAGTGTATTGTAAATCACCGTATTCGG
This sequence comes from Solanum sitiens, assembly GCA_016801875.1. NCBI lineage: Eukaryota > Viridiplantae > Streptophyta > Magnoliopsida > Solanales > Solanaceae > Solanum > Solanum sitiens. The sequence continues at coordinate 1,707,390 of JABWTJ010000034.1, forward strand.
CGTAATGCCACGAGTTTTCATCACTTGAAGAAGCTTAAACCCATCACCAATCCTATTAGTCAAGCAAAGTCCTTTCATCAAAATCCCATAAGTATAATCATCACCCTGAATACCATTTCCCATCATTTTAATCCTATAAAACTCTCTAGCAATGTCTATATCTTCCTTAACAAGAACATCAAGAATCGAATTATAGAGCTTCAGGGTCGGTTTCTTTTCAAACTTGTACACCAATTCAGGAATTTTAATGACTTGTTTAATCATTCCACCACGACCAAGACCACGTACAATGGTAACAAAGATATCCTCATCTGGGGTTGACCCAATTGAGCTAGGCATTTCGTCGAGCAGGTGGTGGACACAATCAAAACGCCGAAAATTGCAGAGCTTGTGAATTAAAGCTCTGTAAGTAGATTGATTGTGAGTGAAATTGTGAATGTTGGAGGCCCATCTAAAGGTTTGAAGAGCTTGAGTTGCAGATTTTTGTTCCAAAATTAAACGGGTGATGTTTTCTTGAGTTGGGACAGGACTTGTTAATACTGGTTGCGATTGAGTAGTGAGAAATGTTCCATAAATTCGGTTATTGCAACAGAGCGAGTGTTTAAAGGATGTGTTCATATTGCTATTCAATTTTCAATCCACTACTCAACTCTAGGACCAATGTGTAACGCTCCAAATCCACCACAAGTAACATATGATTTCAACTTCAACTTCCAAATCAAGTCTTCAACAAATCAATCATTTTTCACAACTACAATTAATTTCTCCAAGAAAAAAGGTAAAATGAAAAATGCATACCTTAATTAAACTAAGCTTTTATTGTTCCTGAATTTATTTATCTTTTTGTAATTTTATATACTTTTTGTTTTACGTAACACTCTTCGTGACTTCACGCAATTGAGGCGCGTGGGAGATATTTGGACGTCACGTAAGCCAAAAAGGTGCACAAAATACAAAAAAAAAAAAAAGTTCAGGGGTAATAGAACCTTAAAATAATTAAGGTGTATGTCTCTGAAATTTCGATTATAATCTAGGAGGTACTTATATATTTTTCTAAAGATAAATAATATAAAAATATATGGTGTTAACAATAAATATTATAGGGCTTAGCTATTTTGACAATATCTTAATTAGTGTAAAATAGTGGACCTAGGCTTTAAGGGCAATATATACATACACTTCAAATAGTAAGTGTTACTGTAAAAATAAAAATAGACACAAGAGAGTAGACATTTTGTTTAGCCATTGACTCTTGCATAATTCAGCAACTGTTATAGACTTCCCTCACATCCTTTACAAGTTAGATTAGACAAGACTCATGTCCTTCCAAGGGCTTCTCAAAAATTGCACCAAACACCCTCATTAGTGTTATACGATCCTTCCAAAGCAAGCTCTGGCTGGACTCGAAGATAAATACTTTTGTTAACACTTTTCATCACATGAATAGAATCGATGGCATCGGAGAGCTACCCTTATATATAGCACCTTCATTCAAGACCTTCAACTTGTTTTTCTTTTTCAAGTCAATTTGATACGGAGTAACTGAGTGAAACAGAAGGTAAAAAAAGAAGAGAAAGATTGATTAATACCATTAGGAGAAAAATTAATGAATATCCCCAACTTAGATTTCAAGAAAAATTCATGAATATCCCCAACTTAGATTCCGATATAATATCATTTGTAGTGAACTAGATAAGGTTGGGATATATATTATATGAATGCCCTAAAAATAGAGGCAACTTCTGAATCTTCTCTTATTCGCATGTGAATCTTTATTTCTTCAAGTGATTCAATCTTTGTATCATAGATACATATGTCAAACAACATATATCATAGATACATATTATATCAACAAAATCTTAAAATGTATCATACTCTTCTTCGCATGTGAAAACCCTCTTCTACTGTGTTGTTCTTCAGAAATTAAAATATTGTATCATATGTAAAGTAACCTATATAAAAAATACAAGAAGAAATCTCAAAATATATCAGACTCTTCTTCTCTTGTGAAATTCCTCTTATCTTCTTCAATTGTTCTTGAGAAATTCAAACATTATATCATTGATAGATATTTAAAACAACATGTATCATATATAGAGAGGGGAATCAGATGTATCATACTCTTTACGCTTTAGATACATATGTAAAACAACATGTATCATATATAAATACAATTTGTACAAAAAAATCTTAGAATGCATCAAATTCTTCTTTGCTTTTGAAACTCCTCTTCTTCTTTATATTGTTCTTGACTTCTTGTGAAATTCAAATCGTATCACAGATTATACTACATTGTAGAGAGGATAAAATGTGCAAGAATACAAAAAGAGCACATAGATACAAGAGTTTTTTGCAGAAATTATGTACTTAGATGTTACTGTTGCTGAGGTCATTCCCCACTATACGATTAGAGCTAATGAGGTTTGAATGTTCTTAATTAGTTTGTAAGTGGCTTTTATTAATGGATATATTGGTTTCCAAAAAAAAATGTAAATACAAATTGTACCACTCTTTTCACTTTTAAATCTTGTCTTTTTCTTGAGGAATTCAAACATTTATATAACAGATACATATGTAAGGCATCATATATATATCTATGTTGGTGGACTCTACATGTGCATGATACATAGTTGTAGAATGATGAGAGGGGCCAAGCAGAGATACACAAAGGGAGAGGAACAAAAGTCAAAGAGAAGGAATGATACACAAAAACACAAAGGGAGGGAGATTAGAGAAGTAAACATAAACATATACACAAAGGGAGAGGACCGAGAGAAGCAAAGAGGAGAGCGAGAAAGGAGAAAGGCAAGTAAGACAGGAAAGTAAGCAGGTGTCGCACAGTTTAGTAGATATCATGAAAAGATTAGCTAAGTTTAGTTATTATGCCCAAAGAATTGTGAAATTTTCTCTTAATTAAATAAATAGTCCTTCCAAAGAAAATAAAAGATGTTGTCACGAGAAAAAACATTTCATAATAACTTCAATTATAAATAGTTTACTACTCTATCTTATAGTGTATCCGTTTAATTGGTTCACTTAATTAACAATATATTAATTGAAACAATAAAGGTTGGTAAAAAACGTAATAAGTGATTTATGTTTTCTAAAAAAAAGTAATATTTTGAACACAAATTATATTGTCATGCATCACCCTAAATGGTACTTTACTTGCATCTATATGAACATTATTATTGAATATCCGATTGTTAAAGAAAAGAATTACCAAGTATATAGATTGGAATATTGGATGCTTGAGTAGATGCAATTTCACTAAGTACTTCCCTTTATCTTCTCTTTCTTGGAAAAGATAATCAAAGCATAAAGAAATACAATGATGAAAATACAATACAATATAAGATGAACAATGTTTCATAGTTGAGGGAAATCAAAACTCACAAATACAAGCTGAAGCTACCACCCACAATCACAGGGACAACCTGTCTTCACCCTTTAAATTATTATATCATCCAACACACAAGTTTCTAAATTTTGTTAAGAATTGCACTGTAGCAAAGTGGAACACAACAAACTTCCAATTGATCTTAGTGTAAACAGTCCCCTCCTGTACAGACCATTAATACAATCCCATAAATTAGAGGGTCTTACTGCTGATCTTCGTCTGACCTAGACCGCATCAACCGCCTGCGCCTTCTTGGATTATTAGACATATCACCACTCAATATGTTAAGATCAGGTTCACCCTCATCTTCATTATTGTTGTGGTCTTGTAGACCAAGAAGGTTTTCACCCCAAGGATAGCGGCGCCTAGATAGAGGTCCAGTGGATCGACGGTGCCTTGACAAAGCTCTTGACCTGCCACCTCTTGCTTCAGATATTGGATCCATTGAGCCAATCATCTGAAACAAGAAGAAGGTACTCAACCATCTTCCGTTTGCACCTGAGCCACGTTCTCTTTCGCCAGATAGCCTGTCACCATTCTCAATCACATAATCTCCAAACACAACTGCACCAGGCATGGCAGAGCGAACAGCACTGACAATGTCATCGTACTCTCTCTGATTCTCAAGCCGTCTCCAAGCTCGCTGTCTTGAAGGGTCAATATCAGCAGGGCGTGCTGTTGGGTGATCTCTCCTAGCATGCCGGCGCAATTCTCTGTAGTTACCGAGGAATGAACATGATTCACGAGAGCAACTTCTATGCTTCAAATTTAGATACTTTCTGGCTTCTTCCACTACCTTCCAACCTAATACGTCTCCACGGCACATAGGACACTTCAATTTCAATATTGAGTCAGATGAGTTGTCTGCATTCGCTGTTTCATGACTACTTCCCCATACAGTAACAGCATCTGAAGTCTGTAGAGCACCTTCCTGCATCTCCATGCGATTATCTCTGTTACTATTTCCATTTTCTTCTGATCCTCCAGGAAATGCACCAGTTGCTACAACTTCATTGGCAGGTATATCGTGATACCCGTGAACAGTAGTACGATCACTTAAATTTCTCAGCTCCAAGTGTTCAGCGGGTGTCTCAACAGCAATATCCAGGTTTCCCTGTGTCATAATGGGAGGATCGTCCCTATTTTCGGCTTTGAGTTTTTTGAAACGATCCAGACAATTTGAATGCCTATAACTTGTATCACAAATGTATGACCGGCATCCCTTATCATGAGAGCTACAAAGGAGAAGAACAGCATTGTGTGGATGATCCATGCATATAGGGCATGAAGCTCCATCCAATTCCTTGTACAGGACATGCATATCAACATCATTTGACATGCTTCGTTTCCTACTAGCCATCTACGTACACTATAAAGTGTTACTAAAAAACAATGGAACCATCAGATCAATACAACAGCTAGCAATATGGAAACAGCACATTTTGTAGTATGACAAACAGCAAGCAAACTGTTTAAATACCACGACTCCTCAAGTTATAAAATTATATCATTGACAAGATTGTGCAAAGAATGAACCTATCGATCACAAGCAATGTTCTTCGATAAGAAGCAAACATCCAATATTATAGAGCTGCAGCTTTCTAGCTCTACATTTACAATACAATTATTCCAGGGTGCTGGGAGGATTGACTTGCAATATTTAAGGTTCTTACGCACTTCCTTAACTAGTAAAGGGGCTCCTAGGTGTAGCTTCTTTTATATTCTCCTGTTCTGAGTTGACCTCCACCCTTGCACCCTCCATGGTATTATACTTTGACTAGGAGCCTTTGCTGAGGTGGATAACATAGTCAGAAGAAACAAAAAACACTGATGTAATTTGTTTAACCATAGCTAAGGAAAGGTGAAAGGAGGCCCTAAAGAAAGAATCTCTTTATGAGTTTGAGGCTGAGAGAAAAGCATCCTGAACTATGAGGAGAAGCTCAGTTGATTAAGCCATGTAATGTCAAATATACCACAACCCGTCAATTCACAGACATTCTCTTCCATACCAACAAACCGGGCAATATATATAACACTACACACTCGACATCACAACACACATTAAAAGAGAAAAGAAATAGCAGGGCCCATGAATCCTGATACGTGTTAAGAACTCAGGGAAGATTCATGATCCTAAACTAACTACCCAACAAGAAGGAGCCTCTTTTGAGTGTGTTTGGTATGGAGGAAAACATTTTTCAATTTTCCCATGTTTGGTCGGTCAAAATGTTTGAAACTATTCTCTAAGAAAATAAATTCCTTAAAATGAGGAAAAAGGGAAAACAAGTTGCATAAGTGGCATTCCAAGTTAATTGTCTTCTCCCCACCCAGCCCTCCCTCATATTGGTTTTGCAAGAGTACATAGAAATGCTCGAGGTAATATTTTTTGCTTACTAGAAAATAAATAAGAAATCCACTTGTTTTCCAAGAAAATATTTTCTAGGAGAACTTTTTCCATCACACCAAACACACCCGTTATGCCGCCTCTGATACATATGGAGTTCGAAATCTGTAAGCACTCATTAACTTGGCTATTGCTTCTAACAACTACATCTAGATAACAAAACCAAGTTCTGGAACATACATGATCTGTAGTGCTAGTACCATGTGTCTAATAGATTTGTAGTCTCCAACAAGTTCTACACGCACCGATATTTCAAAGGCTCTTTCCCAGAGTCAGCACACTATTTTATCGTATGAGAATTTAGCATCTTTGGCAGTATTATTGTCTAAAGTGAAGGTAAGAAAAGGAAGTCACAATATGATAAACATAACCAATTCCTTCAATTTTTTTAACCAGCAACAGAAACAAAGATAGTACATCCACAGTATTTCAACTGAGTTGGAGTGTAGGATCATCCACCAATCCATATAACTCAAGTGTTGTACCAGTGTGTATTTTAAGGTTTAAGAGAAAAGCTACTTCATTCTACGGTGTCTGCAGGACACTAGCCAACATGAAAAACTATCTCATGCATGCCAAAAGATAAATGTAATGCATAATTGTCCATCTTATTAGAAGTACTCCGTCAATTTCTCTTCCAAATCTACCAAACTTATTTTTTCTGTGTTGCACAGACTCTTTGAAAATGCCAACGTGTGTGTGTCGGATCCTCCAACAGTAATGCATTTCTGGAGGGTCCGACACAGGTATGGCAGCATATTTGGACTGTCCGAGCAACATAGTTTTTTGCCATTTCATTATTTTCTTTTCTTGTTGAGGAAATAGATTGCATTTTGGCTTCGTACATGATTATGTTATCATGCCTTCCCACAAACCAGTAACATCAAACAATAATAGTCAGAAACTTACAAGTTTACTTTGGGACCAGATCCCAACAAATAGAGGAATGAATCAATGTGTTTTCTCAAATGAAGGGATAGATGAACCAGAGATAGATATCTCCAAATTCACATCCATAAGCAATATAGGTAAGATTAAATAAACCAAAAAAAACCATATCTACGATTTCCGGTAAGCTTACTCACCAAGAAATATACCAAGTCTCTTCTAGTGGTTCTTCTGATTCTCGCAACGTTGTAAGTACTACTGAATGAAAAAACACAGGATCCTCGTGCCACTCTAGAGTGCAATTAATGATAAACCTTCACGAGCAGTATTAATTTTCATTGGTGAACAGTCCTAGAAATCTGGAGCAGTAAGTGTTGAATACAATGCAGTACTAGTCTATATCTTAGCCACAATCAGCCAGGAGTCCTAAAACCTGCAGTTAAGTATGAAAAAATGATGGTAATGTGTGTGATGTCCTTGTAAAATACAAAGCAGGAAAGAAAATGTTTGGCAGGACTCACATTAACGATGATTGAGAATTAGATTTTATGAAAAATGGCGGTAGCTTAGTGAATTAGATAATTATAATAGGGATCATTTTCACCGCGATTTATAAAAACTATAGTCCAGAACAAACATTATGCACAAATGCAAGATAACATTTAATTTGATTTCACCAGATTACTGATAAACAGCAAGTACACAGAAATATGATCACGTTTTCGACCATAAACCATCATCTAGAAAACCCAAAATGAAAAATAAAACATACCATGTTAATAATTCCATCAAAGATCAAATTTTGTAGCAAATCAAGTAAAGCATATTTACATTGATCCATTAATTTTGCAAACACAAGATGATATTGTAAAAATTTTAAGCCCAATAGAAAATCCAAACCCCAACCCCAGCAGATAATATTACTGTTAATTGCTAAGAATAATAATTTAATAAATTCTAAATATTTACAATTAAAAAATATCATTAGATAAAAAAGATTGAGACTTTATAGATTCACGATCATTACAGAGAAGTTAGATACATATAGATCTGCATATAATCAAAAGGGCATATTATATATGTTCAGATTAGGTCAAAAAAAAAAAATCCCCAAAATACAAATAATTAAAGGGGGCACGAAATTACAATCCAAGATGAAATTGGAGTTGGCCTAGCGTTTGTCCTTAGGAGAATTGATTGTTGATTTTGCTTCAAATCTATAATTAATCGGAAAAAAATTGTATGATAATTATGAGAGGCGTCCAGTGAAGGAAGATTGAAGATAAAAAGGAACAGTTGTAGAAGATACCCAACTGCTGTATATATACAGAGGCGTTGACAAGAAAAAATAAATGAAAATACGTATATATCTGGAATACATCCATGTTTGATATCCACGTTAAATCTTGTTTGGATGGTTGTTACCCGTTGTATTATTAGTTTAAATATTCTATCAATGGTTTAACAATAAGAATACTCCTCATTGATGCATTGGTTTCTGTCCGTTTCTCAAAATGGATATATATATATATATATACATGATTTTTTCAAAGTTAGCGGGTGCACATCTCTAATCATCGAGATGGATCCGCCTCTGGGTAATGAACGATTTGGTGTGGTTCGTCTCTTAATATTTTCTTTCTCATTTTGTTTTATTTATTATTCAAAAATCATATTTATATTTTATCTTACATTTTTATAGTAGCTCTATTTTGTACCACGAAGGCATAGCCACCCTAGGGAGTCTAATTGAACACCCTTCATCGAAAAATTATATTGTAAATATATGTCAAATATTCTACATTAGAAGGATATATATATAAAGTTGGACACCCTTGATAAAAGCTGTGTTTTTTGTGTAGTTGTAATAGGTGTACATTTGAATAAATGAGTTTCGAGTTTGAACCCTAAATAACAAAATATTTTTTTTATCTTATTTTGACAGCCACACACTATTATTCTTGGACACCTTTTATAAAAAATTTGGCTCCGTCACTGCTGTGTACCCTACTTTTTCACAAGTTTATCATTCAAATTATAAATGTACGATAACACATAAGAACATAGAATAATATAATCTATTCAAATATTACATTCATTAAAACAATGTAATATAATATACTACAATACATCATAAAATAATACATACCAACCATCCAAATTAAATAAATATTAAGCTATGACTAGCCCAAATTTATATCGCATGAAACACCATTTAAACCATCCAATACATCACATCCTTTTATCCGTAGAAATGATACTTTTATTCGAAGGTCTAAGGTTAAGGGTCATGAAAATTAAAATAAGAGAGAAAGGTACAAACTCTCTTTGCGTGCAAGCTATTACCGGCGTGTACGTTGTCCACGAACCATTCAAAGTGCTTGGGTTGGAGTATTCTGTATACATTTTTTATTAAACTTTGGCCTAGTTAATTTAATCAACTTTTTTAAAATTAAGTAACATTAGATTGACATAGTTTTTAAAAAACAAAAATCAAATATTTCAAAATGATACATGAGAAATATTATAAATTATATTTTAAAAAATTGAATATATTAAAATACTCATCAAAATCATATACTTTAGAATTTTAGAATGCAAAATATGTTACATAAATTGATCAGATTAAAAAAAAAAACTGAGATAAAAAGGGAAAAAGAACACTATTTATTATCTAAAATAATTTGTTTCTGAAATGCTGTAAAACTTAGTATTCTGAATATATATTAATTTTATTTGATCAATTTACTTAAAACATAGCTACACCAATATTATAGATACAATTTCAATTAAAACATACTTCTTTTAAAGTGTTTTGGCGGTCAACTTTACAAAAAAAGAAAGAAAAATATATATAGAAAATTATATTACACTCAATTTTATTCATTTCACTCTAAATTAATTTATTCATCGAAATATTTGATGTACGGAAAAAACGATTATTTTGCTCCTACTACCACCATGTGCGCCTGGAACAATGAAGTATACATGTTTATAGCATTTCTTACAACATAGTTTTGTTCTTGCAGCAAGACTTACATTTGAGTTATAGTTTCAAAGGCAAAACAATATATTCACTATTGGGTACAAGAGTTCTCATTAAAGGTTAAAAAATAAGATTTTTTTTTTTTTTTTAATGTTTGTATCCAACTCACGTGAGTTACTAATTGAAATTACCGAAGTATTTTTCACTTGCACAATTACTTTCAAGGTTTATGACTAGCTAAAACAATTATTTTTTTTCATACGTTAAAGACTATTTCAATTACATAGTATAGATGGATTACAAAGATTATTTTTTTGTACATTAATATCATGGGTATATTTTAGCCAAAAGGTTGACGTCATGTAGGGGTGTACAAGTCAAATCGTAGCCGAACCGACGAACCAAATCAAACCGACAAAAAAATAATAATTTGTGATGACATACATCTTTTTGACTGTAGATGATTTCTCGTTTATAATTAAGTTAATGATTTTATTTTGTTAAGATTAAGAACTTTGTTAATTACTTAATATTAATTTTTTTTATTTAAATTTTAATTGAATCCACTATCTAATTTGATTTGACAATATATATCTAAGTCTATTTCGATTACAATCTAAAAGATATTTGGCCATTTTTAAAAAAATCCTCTACCCCTTTCTTTTCAGCCCATTTATCCTCTCCCAATCCTAATTTTCACAACATCACATAACAGCACCAACCCATCGAAACAATACTTAAATTCCAACTTATACAACATTACATACCACTCACAGCACCCCAATTCTTACAGACACCATCAGCAAAAACCACCAATGCATACACCACCTACTTTATTAGATAAACATCAATATCATATATATTAATACTACCTCTACTTTTAAACAATTGCATATATTATTATTTTTAATAATTTATATCATATATTAATGAAGATACTCATATTTCTTAAAATTATAATTGATAATTATTTTTTGCATTTAACTCCACAATTAACATTTTAATGACAATAAAAAATATTTCTCTCCCATTATCTCTCCCAATCTCCAAACCTATCTCTAACCCACCTCGCACTTATAGGGATGACAATGGGGCGGGGCGACTGTAGGGCGGATTGGGTTTAAGGCTATATGGGGTGGTGCGGGTTTAAGGTTGTGTGGGACGGGGCGGGGCGATGCGGATTGAAGTGGATTTTTTAAAAATTAATGTGGGGCGTGGCGTAGCGAGTTGCGGGTATATGTAATTTTATTTGGGTTTAAACTTAATTTTAACTTTTTACATGTTATAAGAATGATAGAGCATTATTTCCTAAGATAATTTCATTAAAGATACTAAAATATCCAAGATAATAAATGAAAACAGTTCAATAAAAATAATACCATTTCTTGCATGTTTCCCAATTAACCTCTAAAAATAAGATTTTTAAGTTACTATCGTATTAAATTAATACAAGTTAATGAAAGACGAATTTATTTTGATGAATTTTATTTTTACCATCAAACATAACTAGAAAAAGAAAATATTTAAAAAATTATGCGGGGCGGGTTCATGCGTGGTGGGTCTATGCGAAACGGAGTGGGACAGATTGAAAATGAAAAGAGTTATTATGAGGGAGGGGGCAAAAACTTGTTGCTCCTCAGTATACACGCAAATTTACGTGGTCGCGCAAGTAATATAGTTTCTTTTGAAACGAGTTATCGTTCCCAAGGGACTTATGACCAACTTATATCCACACTTAATTCTACAACTAAAGAGAAAAGTAACTACTTCGCATGTTGAGTGTGAGTTGATGATTTTGAAAAAAACAGGCCTTGAGTTTGTGATATTGTTGGAGTGAAAGACTTTACTAAAGACATAAACAAGTGAGGACATCTATGGCATATAGAGGATTATCTAGCAATGTGTTGGTATGAGTTTGCATTAGCCCGAAAGGAGTCATTCTTTGAGCATGTGTTGTACCTGACATATGTGTGGAAAATTGTTGCATCCAATGTATATTGCACGATCATGATTAAAAAATGTTTGGTTGAGTTTAAGGAAAGTGAGAAAGCCAAGGGGTTGTGACATAGAGTTGATAGTCTAAAGATTGTTTGAGGACAAACAAAAGTTTAAGTGTGGGGTGGTGATCTTAGGCATATTTATATGCCAAATTAATCGATACTTGTCCATATTTTAGTGTTAATTAAGGACGATTTTTAGTTATTAGCTTGATGTTGTGGTTGGTTGTGTTGATTAAGCACTTACACAAATGATTAGTAATTTCAGGAACTCTCTAAGAATTTGGATCTGGGGGTATATTTCATATGTATATAGATGTTTACCGCTTTATCGAGTCTAGTTTAGTCTTTAGTTAGTTGTTTTGCTTTTGGGTTCCTCAGAGTTTGTTTTCGGTATTTTTATTGAGGATTGTCCCTTTGAACCGTATAGGATTATGTTATTGCTTTATCAAGTTTTTGAGTCGTCGTAGGAGTGACAGTTCCCAATGATAGATGGATGACAACCGTCTTAAGGGAAAATTAGTCACATAGAGGAGTAGGATGAACAAAACCAACCTTGGTCTTTTGAAGCTATATCCCAACAACTTAGCCAAACTTCATGGGTAGTTATACTTGGAATAATGCAATGACTAGTTGACCTTGTAATTAGCATATGTTCTTAAGTTTGACTTAACTGTTGAAATATGGGTTTAATTGTGTAGTAATACCTTAATGCAAGTTGTATAAACATGTTAGTTATATATTCGTATATGTGTCATGATGCCATATTTGGTGAGAATTGTTTAGTTGTTTCTTGACTTGATATCTAGAACTTGCCTTGTGTGTGTTGAATGCGTAGCTAGTAGGACTTAAGGAATGTGATTGAGGCAACTTTTTGAAATAGCCAATTCTTGACTCTAATTTTATGCCTACCCTGAAATGTCCCTTTGTGAAGCCCCATTGAACTTTTAGCCTTATTCATTTAATAAGATACATAATAAGTCGAAATCCATTGTTTGATACCAAGTATTTTGATTCGCCTAAGATCATTAATGCACTATGTTAAGAAGAGGGGTTGAAAAATATGGTTGAATAAACTAGGGAATGGTTACATTGTGTGGGAAAAGAAAATCCTAATTTGGCCCTGGTCCTTAGTGACAATGTGCACCTCAACTAAATTTGAGGGTGGCTAATCTAGGATAATGCTCGAAACATTGGCCCTGATCCTATCAAAGATAATGTGCACTTTATTCGGATGAAAATCTAGAGTTCGGGTTGCTAGTGCAAAAGTAAAAGAAAGAAAAAAAAGAGGGCAAATATGGAGCAATAAAGGGTGCTTAGTCATGAAAGGTGTATTAGATGAAAGAATATGTGTTGAAGGATAACATGTGCATTAGGGAGGAGGAGTCACTATAATCAATTCCAAACAATCACTCGATTACCTAAAACCAACATTACAACCAAATGAAAGTCCACTTGAATCCTTGAGAAGTACAATGTGAAAGTTAAGATACACTAAGGGCAAGCATATGGCATATTGAGGAAAGTAATAACTTTACTTGTGAGTGTGAGTTTATGGTTTTTAAAAAAATAGGCCTTGATTTTGTGATATTGTTGGAGTGAAAGGCTTTACTAAATACATAAACAAGTGAGGGCATCCATGACATATAGAGGATTATCTAGGAATGTGTTGGTATGAGTTTGCATTAGCCCGAAAGGAGTCATTCTTTGAGCATGTGTTGTACTTGGCATATGTGTGGAAATTTTTTGATCCAATGTATACTGCACGATCATGCTTAAAAACTGTTTGGTTGAGTTTAAGGAAAGTGAGAAAGCCTAGGGGTTGTGACATAGAGTTGATAGTCTAAAGATTGTTTGAGGACAAACAAAAGTCTAAGTGTGTGTGGGGGGTGGGGGTGATCTTAGGCATATTTATATGCCTAAGTAGTCGATAATTGCCCATATTTTAGTGTTAATTAAGGACAATCTTTAGTTATTAGCTTGATGTTGTGGTGGTAAATAAATGGATTGGGTAAAATTTAGACTGACTGAAATGGGTTAACATAAAATGAGTAATAATTCAATTTGCTCATATTTCATTTGGGTAAAAATGAGTTGGGTAAAATACAAGTTTATCCATAATTATTTATTTTTCATGAATAAATAATACTCTACTTTACAATTAAACATGGATAAAATGTTTTAGTTTTTTATAGATAAAAAATCTTGAAAATACTTTATTTAGTTTTATTGTATCATCAAAGTTAAAATAAAATCCTATAACTTTTTAGTATAAAATAATGTCACGCCCGGGGAGCACCCCTAGAAGTAGCATGGCGTACATGACCTCTCGGAGGTCTTGTACAAGCCCATAAACTTCATTCATTGCATTGACATAGAAAATTAGCAGAAAATTTAAAACTTTCCATAGCACATCGTATGCTAGAAATATCACTTCATGTAAACATAAAATAGGTCATAATACATAGTTAGACTCTAAGTCTCTTTTGTCATCCTAGACTCAACATCAATAGAGTAGAATAAGGACACGACCCTTAACATCATAAAATAACAACTAACTATTACATATACTTTAAATAAGAACTTGGTATAGGCAATCCTTGAATCTTAAGGACCCCTTTCTTGAGCTTGGGAAACATCTATCAACCCCTTCACTTTAAGAGACATCTTCTAGTCATCCATCACCTACACTTTGTGTAAAAGATGAATAAGAATGATATTAGTACAAGAATGCACTAAGTATGACAACCATGCAAAAACATGCATTTAAAGAGGATATTTAGTTAGAAATCATGAAACATGCCTTTTAAAAGAATCTTCATAAACATTGGCACGATTACACAAAATAGTTCATATAAGCATAGACACTATTCATGTCAACACACCAAGTCACATATATTGCATTTAAAGCATATCAAGCATATTCATAACATTATCTTATTTTACCTTAATTCATTAACCCCTAAGTAATCCTCAAGTAATACTTGATGCAATGCATGAATAGTGTCTCATTCCACCATCCACCTTAAGGTCACCAAGGTGAACATTCACATAACCTTCATTAACTCAAACACATATACACACTCATAGAAGCATAGCATACCATGACAACACATACTTGACATATAACTCAACATAATGCATGAACCTCATATAAGACTCATCCCAAGACAACATGCAAGTCAAGACTACCAACATCATCATAGTAAGGCAATAGTCAACATATACACGCTTGGACTTTATTTCATTAAACATCATAAGACCTTACTCCTAATCCCAATCTAAGCCTACTAGTGCAATGTACACATGAAGCTCCACAACCTCACACGTACTAAGTAAACTCACAAAGAGACCACAAGCATCATCACTTACTTCATACATCAACATGACAACTATAGTCAACTACATGCATAAGTAAGACCTTCATCATATAAGCACCATAGGACTCATACTATGCATATTATCATACAAGTAGGTCAATGCAATAATGTCATGCATAAAAGAAATATACATATACATATACATATACATATATAACACCTTCCTAGAACTCCCTCCAAGAGCTACTTGTGCAATGCATAGGTAAAGTCCCATACCCTTACCTACGCTAAGCAATTTTCCTTAGGTTATCCTAGTTAGAGTTCATTACTTTACTTCCATTGTCCATTTTTACTTTAGGGAAACCCTATCCTTAACCAACAATAAGACCATGTGAGCTAAACATGGAATTCGGTGTCATCGAACCCCACACCGGAAGATAGTGCTCTATTTGCCATGGTAGAATATTAATATTATGCTAGCATCTAGGTGGATCAACTTGCTAGGTCCTATGTGGGCAACATAGTTAAGGAACTAGGAGATGTACATTTAAACCCTTTTTATGCCCTTAGGCATTATAGTTTCCACCTCATGAGGACATTTGGTGAACATGCCTTCCCATATTCAAAAGGGGCACCCCTCATTTGTCAAGTTCACTCGGTTCTAAGCTAAGTTCCCTTTTTTGAAAAGCCTTTATTAATATTACTTTCATAAACATAGCTTTAAAAGAATTAACCCCTCATATGCTTAGTTCATAGATTAAAGATGAGAATTATCCTTTCATCAACCTAAATCATGTGAGAATATCCTTTCACATGGACATAGAATACTCAAGCATAGTCTAGTTTAGAGTACAATTAAGAATACCTTTCAAAGTACCCTACTTTACTAGATTATCATACATGCTTCATTATGCATTCATTCATGTGTGTGTACATGTACATATATGAGAAAAACTTTCACATACCGCATTTAGACACTACACATATGCATACTTCATCATATCATATACTTGAAATCATAGCATATACTTTCATGTTCATAGCGTAATCATTCATTCATATTCATATACATAAGGTAATCACCTAGGAACTATCCTATCAAGGTACACATGTGCAATGTATAGACAAAGTCTCTTACCCTTACCTATACTAGTTCACCTATCAAGTCATCCTAGTTAACATATATTTTCATACTTTCATGGACATATATTTTACTTACATAGTAGTAGGTAATAGTGCATATGAGAACTAATCCTTTCATTAAACACTATGAATCTATCCTACTCATATATATGTATGAAGTGTGAGTGTGTGTACATAGGTCACCATGATCACATAATAGCTATCAACATAGTATTCAGGCAGCCCCCCTCTTAAGATCACAATGCACAATCATGCATAGACCATACACCACATTATAGCATAGGAGACAAGACATCTTGAACATTTGAATCTAAGACTCCTAATAATGCTTAAGACAATACAATCAAGTAGGGGTACATAGGTAGGGGGTCATCAATCAATATAACTTCATCAATGATAGACATATTGACCATACCTAACCCTAACACCTTCATTCCAATGTAGTGGACAATATCAACACCTAGAACATAATATAGCATTTGAGACTAGGCATGTAACTTCACTTTATGTGATCATCATAACCACACATTCACAAAACATCAATTTGACTTCAAGGCCATGATCACAATATATGGAGAATAACAATGAAGTAAACACCGCCACCATAAGTGGACCATACCACACAACGCCATTCAAGGCCAGTTCAACTACCAATTCTATACAAAGTAGAGTAAATAGGGCAATCTTACCAATTCTCCAAGCTTTGATCATCATTGATCAATTACCAATAATTTAACATCAATTTGTATAGAAAACAGTAGTTATAGATACATTAACATAATCGAAACATAATTCAACCACCCTAACATCAATATCACAACACCCACATTATAGGCTAAATTGAGAAATTGGGAAGATCATGGGTTCTTCATGAAATTGGATTGAAAATCATCATAAAAACAATAGCTACTCATCAATTAATCATGAGCATGCTTTTGAAATCAATTTGAGAATGAACCCATGGCTAGATTGAAAGATAGCAATTTTGATCATGAAATCTCTTTAAAAACCTTTGAAGGGACTCCTTAGATGAATGGTTAACTAAGGACGAACGATTACCATAACTCTTTACGTGAGAAAGACACGAAAACTTGATGAAGAATCCTTGGAAATCCAACCCCTAAGCTGTCCTTGAGCTTCATCTCCAATGGAGGTTTCTACATAGAGTTTGTTTTGAGAGGGAAGGGTGAAATTTGAAAAATGAATTATGATAGGGGTTTTGATCTTTTTTACTAACTTGAAATACCTAAAATAGACCATAAAAACCTTCCATACTCTTTTTGGGATGTGGGATGAATTTTCCATTCACCCCTTAAGTGATCAACGTGCAGGCAGTGCAATTGCAAGTTGCATCGACAGAAGGTAGTCGATGGACCGTTGGTGGGACGACGGCCCGTCATGCACCTCCGTAGTTTGGGACAGAGACTTGAATTTTGGGGGATGACCTCACACGTCTAAGTGTTGAGAAACGCCCCCAATCGACGGGGCATCGATCGATGCACGATGCGTCGTTTATGGGGTCGTTGAATGGACACTGTCAAGACAGTTCTTGGTCAGCCTTTGGGTCCTTCTTAAGGACCCTTTGGGTCCTTCTTAAGGACCCTTTGGGTGGTACTTGGGGATTCGTACCCGGACGTTTCAAACCTAAATACGATTATACACATGTTAAGGTCCTTCCCTATCAATTTGAGCATTAAACAACATGTAAAACATGCAAAGGCACACTAGAACACACAAGCACGTCTAAAGACTAACTTTCAAACGTCTTGGACGTTTGACCTCCAAATCACTTATACACACTGTAAAACACCTTATTAACCTTTTTAGGCACATGTGAGGCTCTAGACACCTTAATTCATTTTGAGGGTCCTTACAAATAATTTCTATAACAACAAGGAAAAAATATTTTTAATTTTCAAAGTAAATGATATTTATCTTTTAGGAGTAAGACGTGCTTAAGTCACTTTATGCAACATCAACACTAATACATAATTTGCTTACTTTACACTATTATTTGTAAATAAATGTAAAATTAAACAAATAAAAATATATAATTATAATTAACAAAAGAAATATACGTGTAATATATATATATATATATATATATATATATATATATATATATATATATATATATATATATATATATATATATATATATATATTGAATTACAAATGATAGTGTAAAGTAAGCAAATTATATATGTGTGTGTGTGCGCACGCGTGCCCAAACTGCATAAATCCAACTAATATAGGTCATAATTACTAAGATACCCAATAGTTTCAAATATTACTTCCTTTACCATATTTTGTACTTAGGATACACTAGTCTGAATCCGCGAGATAAATTTATCTGTCAAATTTCAAAATTGATTTACATATTTTATCTATTTAAATCAATTGGTTCTACTGGATATCCTTAATTAGAGGAGTTATTGAGGAGTTTCAAGATATATAGACAATTAATTCTGAAAATTTAAATTTATTAAATCCATTAATATGGAAATAATCAAAGATTATATATATGTTTGATTAATTTAATTTGATTATATTATAAGGTCAAAGTCATCGGTGGCCCTCTAAAGTTGACATCAAGTTTCACTTAGACACCTTAATTGGACGATGTTTATTTTAGATACCTCATGTGGGGTCCCGCTATGTCATTTTGACACTTTTTTGACAATAAGCAAAAAACTAAAAGAGAGTGTAACACACTCGTCGATGACGTGACAAACAACCAATTAATTGATTACACGTGTCATTTTAAGTTAAAAATTATTTTAGAATTTATTTAGTAAATAAAAGATACTATTTTAAAAAATCAATTTACCCCCCCCCCTCCCCCTCCTCCTCCCCTCGATGGTAGTCGTCTTCTCTACTACGTCCAACAATTTTTTTTATATTTTTTAATCTACTTTTTTTAATTATTTTGGATTTTTTTTCTTTCTGTTTTAGTGTTGTTTTGAGAGAAAAATAGAAGAGGAGTAAGGAGGGAGAGAAAGAAAGAAAAAATATAAAGTGTTGGTATTCATTTTCGATGAAAAAGGTGGAGAGCGATTATTATAGATTTAGAAAAATAATAAAATCAAGATGAAGAAAAAAGACTTGAAAACGAATTTCAATAAAAAAAAAATTGAACCTCCATTGAAGGAGTTTAAGTTTCCAAAAATAGTAGGAGGTGATGACTTGAAAAATAGAGAAGAAGAAGAAGAAGAAGAAGAAGAAGAAGAAGAAGAAGAGAAAATAAAATAAAAAATAGCTAAATTGAGCCTTCATGCTCTATTGTTGAGTGTATCACACTCACTTTGACATGTCATTAAAAATTATCACAATGACACAACGGAAACCTACATGAGGTGTATAAAATGAACATTGTCAAGTTGAGGTGTCTAAGTAAAACTTGATGCCAACTTTATGGGACCACCGATGAGTTTGACCTATTATTAATAAAAGACAAAAACATGTATATCTTTGTCATGTAATTTGATTCGTTTAATTTCATTACTCTTAAAATAATAAATTCATTAATTTAATGTATCTATTATCAATATATAATGTATCCAACCAACTAAACACTTAGATACATGAGTATCATACAAGTACATTCATATGTATCATAGAAGTATCTAGTATTAATTTCATGTGTCTATTTAAATGATCGAACATTAATTTCATGTATCTATTTATATGATCTAATATTATTTTATGTATCTTTTATATGTATAATTTGATGTATCAAGTATCAATTTCATACGTTATATCCAAAACATGTATCTCAAATAAATATAAAAATAGTTAGATACATGTTAATAACACAACAAATATATATATATATATATATATATATATATATATATATATATATATATATATATATATATATATATATATATATATATATATATATATATATATGATAATATTAAGATACATAATAGAAGACCATACACATATGAAAGGACTCGATTACATGACAGAACAAATTGTGTCAAATACATGCGTAAATTTCCAATAATACACAAATCTCCAATTTATTCATTAGATACATACACACTTAATAAGATACACTTATAAAAACTGGATACATATGATTGTATCTCAATAATGTATCAAATACATGCATAAATCCCCGCTTATTGAAACTTCTCGATTACGTTCGTGGATGGTTAGGGCATCTCACTATGACGGTGTTTGCTTCACCTATTGATTCATCGGTGTTGCTCACTGTGCCGACGGGAAAAGTGACTCGAAGTTCTTTGATTGATCTATAGTATACAAGGTATGCAACTGACACTATCGTCAATGTCGAATTTGATAAATCTTTTAGGCTTGAAATCTCTTCTTACAATGATATCCATTGCCTTTACGCACGATAGGTGTCTCCCCTTGCGAGAAAAAATGGTGGATTCTTTGGAAATTGGTATGAGAGTGAGGAAATCAAAGGATAAGAATTTGATGAGTGTTGACAAGCTGTAGAGCATTCATTTAATGGAGTGTTTCTTATCAGTAAATTTTGATTCTTCAAGGGAAGAGGAAGAGGAAAAGTTAGTGTTTGAGTTTTACCCTAACTCAACTCTCAGTAAAGATATTTGTTTTAATTAAAACACTAACTTTGGAGTTTAAATGTAAAAATAACTAATCAATCATACTTTTAAGGGATATTGATTGTCTTCAATAATATATGGTATAAAATATTAAAAGTGATAGTATATGTAGTTGTTTAAAAGTAGAGGTAAAATTAGTATATATGATAAAGTAGTTTTGCCTATTTTTTTGGAGGGTCAAAAGTTTACCTTTTCAATTATAGATAGGATTAATTGGAAACATAAAAATAAAAAAAAGAGTGAAGTTACAACACTTTTGTGATATCATGATTTTGAGTGAATAAAAGTTGAAAGCTTGACCCATTTGGCTAACCCATATTTTATCCATGTGTACTCATATTTTTATGAGTTGCATATGGATGTAAATCTTTTTTTTAATCAACTTTTGGACCGTGGTCCATTTTATTCATAAAGGTCTATGGGCTCAAATGCAACCCATTTAGAAAAGAAAAGGAACGAAGCAAATTAAACAACAATCGGTACAAAAGTGACCGATCTTAAGGCAACAAAAACAAAGCCCCTAGAAATGAGGATTTCGTAAAGTGGTATATATTCTCTTCCTCCTCCCTTTTTTGATGTTTCAATCGCAGGTCATATCTCATGGTGTCACGAACTGAGAGCACCCGCAAGTCGTGACACGGCGTACTTGACCTCTCGGAGGTCTTATACAAGCCTCTTAGCTTTCATTCATCACATAGATATGAAAAGTAGTGCAGAATTAAAACTATTCACAATAAAGTCAATAAGGAAACTCTTTTATAAAACGTAAGAAGAACTAAGTCTCATCACAAGCCATCTTAGGCACATCTTATTCTCGTAGGGTCATAGCCCTTACATTGTAAAAAAGATACTAGTCTTTATACAAAATCTTTAATGAAAGAAAACTAGAAAGAACATCCATGTCCTCGAACATATGAGGACATACCAAGAGCCTTGAGAGAACAATCTACTTCCCGAGATTCATTCTAAGATACTCACTTCCTTCCACCTATACTTGTAGAAATAGAGAAGAATATGGAGTTAGTACAATTAAGCACTAAGTATGACAATCATGCAAAAACATGCTTTAAAGAGGACATTTTAGTTGAAAACTATGCATTATGTTAATTTAGTAAAATCCTTATGAATCATCATATAAGATACATAGGAACCAACCATATGACATATGTAACCATTCTTTACATTGAGATACACTCATTATATATAGACCATCATCTTTTCCTTTACCTCTTCACGTCAAGTACACTCATTATATATAGACCATCATCTTTTCCTTTACCTCTTCACGTCAAGTAACCCTCAAACATCACTTGATGCAATGAGTGGATAATGTTTCATTCCACCATCCACCCTCAAACAATACTCTATGGCCACCTAATATGGAATCACATGCTAACTCCTTGAAATCAACCAGATTCATTCATAATACATAGACATAACATAATCATAATCATCAAGTAACCCATTAATCATTTAGACCCTCTATCCAAAGTTATCCTAAGACCCACCTAGGTAAGACATAAAGTGACTGCCCATACAAACTCTTCAATACACACCTAAG
Source organism: Solanum sitiens (assembly GCA_016801875.1). Taxonomy (NCBI): domain Eukaryota; kingdom Viridiplantae; phylum Streptophyta; class Magnoliopsida; order Solanales; family Solanaceae; genus Solanum; species Solanum sitiens. The sequence continues at coordinate 1,729,693 of JABWTJ010000034.1, forward strand.
TGTTCCTTAAGACTACCAAGGATAAGGATACTTCCTTTCCATCACAACTCAACAAGTCAACATAGCATTCATTAACATTTGACATAATGTCAACTTACTTTATTAACATCATATAGAAAACTCATTCATTCATTTACATCACAAGGACACACCAAGACTCCCTCCAAATGCCTACTTGTGCAATGCATAGATGGCGTCCCATTCCACCACCTACCCTAAGTAGTACACCATTAGGAAGATCTAGTTCGTTACATTCTTTTGTGGGGCCAAGCTTTAGCCGAAATAGACCATGAGAGCTTAACATGGAATCCTGGTATTAACCCCTACCGGATGAGGGATCCCCACTTGCCTAGGTAGGGTCATTCTTTTAGCCTTTACATGGAAAATCACTAGCTAGTCCTATGTGGGCGCATAGTTAAGGGATAAGGAGATTGCTTCTAGATACTACACCTCTACTAACGGAGAGTACCCATCTCAAGAGGTTGTTTCTAAGTACCCAACCTATAATCACGGGAGAGTACTCACCTTTATCATATCCTCTCGGTGCTAAGCATTAATCTCCACGGAGTATTAGACTTTCATTACATTCTTTAGTTATAGGTTAAGGGATTGCTACTAAGTACTCTACCTCTACTCATGGAAAGAATACTCATCCCAACCTATCATTCATTCGTTGGAAAGCTCTTAGGAATATTGAGGTTGTTACAGACACTACACCTCTACTCACGGAGAGTGCCCACTCTAAAATCCCCCATTCATTCATTAGAGTTCTGTTGAGAAAACCTTTCAATATGCCCACATACATTATATTTTCATTAGCTTCGTTCATTCATTCATGTGTGTGTATGTGAGAAAGACTTTCACATAATCACCATCATTCATGACATGTCTTCTAAACATGATCATACTACATTCATCATAATCCACACAACCATACTTCACATTCACATTATACTCCAATAATCATACTATCTTCAAGAATCACATGCATAAATTCATAACACATCTTTATACATAAGCATCATAACATTACTTTACTTCTTATTCAATGCCTTCAAGGACACAACAACAATACATACATATATTCATGTACATTAACTAAACACCGCCACCATAAGTGGACTATACCACACAAGATTAATTCAAAAAATTAGAACAATTTAGGTCACTTACCCTTCATCCAAGACATGATCACTCTGTCTCAATTATCCAACAATTCGTCATAATTATGCATGGATAGAAACAGATAACAACAATTCATCATAGTATAAGCACAATTCTAACAACATCCAATCACATTCATCAAACCCACTTCGTAAGCCAATTTAGGAGATTTGGACAAAACATGGGTTCTTCAAGGAATTACATCAAAATCATATTAAAAACCTTAGTTCAACATGAATACATCAATATCATGACTTAGAAACATTTTAACAATGAACCCATGCATAGAATCGAAATTGGGGAAATTGATTATTGTTTTGCTTTTGAAAACCTTTGAATTGGACTTCTTGAATGAGAGGTTATTCAATAATGAAGGATTACCATACCTTATTAGATGGAATCTCCATGAAATTGCAGAAGAAAACCTTGAAAAATCTTCAACTCTAACTTTAATGGCTTCCTTCTTCCTTGGGTTAGAGAGATGAACTTGGGGATTTGATTTGGGGTTTTGAAAATAAGGAGTTAATGACTTGTTAAAATACCTTAAACTATTTATATTAAATGTATAAAATATTTAAAATAAACCCCAACTAATAAACAATTAAAAAAATTACTTAAAACTTCTCACTTAGGGCAGCCCCGTCAGGGACCACGTCCACCTTCACGGTCTATTAAGGTGTTTCATGGCCAAGTTGAAGGCTCGTGGTTATCAAGGCAGTGGAAAAAATTTACCTTCCAATACCCATAAATTTAAGGCATTTCCACGGCCACCTTCAAGGTCCGTGGTCAAGACCACTGGTCATGAAGTGGTCCGTGAACCTTGGGGTAGTGAGCTGCCAATTCGGGACAAACTTGGCTCTTTTGATAAGGCTTGTCCCTTTTGGCTTGGATCCTTGTCAAGCACTTTCAACCAACGTCAACAAGGGTCCTATACCCTCGATTCTAACACATGCCTTGACGTTGACTCATAAAACTCATTCAAACAAGGCTAGGACCAACAACACATCATCAAAATACACAAACTCATAAGACTAGTCTCCGAACGTCATGGTCGTCTCTTAACGTTCAACCTCAAAATTCTCTAAACTAATTATTAAAAGTTATTTCTCACCTTATTAATGAGTTATTAACTCATAAAATCCATGTGAAGCTCTAATTTATCCTAGTTCATTTTGAAGGCGTTTCACATGGTTGACTGATCTGAGTATTGTCATCCTTCTTAGCTCCATGTAAGCACCTTTATTTTCTTCATTTTTTATACTTATGCTCTTCTTGTGATCATGTCTCCTTCACAGTTGTACCCAAAAAGGGGATACCTTAATTAGCTCAAGGCTTATTTGCATATCCGGTTTAATGATTCATGTTTTATAATGTTAAACACATGATTCGTTGTTGGTTGTTAATTTGTATTTGCTTAGCTAATTTTCCCCTGCCATTTCTGTAATTGTAATAGCTATGTGAAACTGTATTCATTCATTCACTCCTCATGTTAATGATTGCTCGTATTACTGATTATCCTTGTTCTTATCCTGATTGCTGGTATATGCCTCCATGTTTGTGGTAATGCCTATGTTTTGTGCTTTATTGCGTAAACCAAATCTCTCTTTTTATCTCTAATATAGAAGCCATAGGAGTTTTCCCCTCGATTACCTCTGCTATCCCCATCTGTGTTACATTTAAACTATCCCTCCTCAGGTACCGACCACTTTACAATATGGAAATAAAGAGTAGGTCTATACTGTTGAAGAAGATAAAACATTTCATTCCAATTATAAGGAACATTTCTTAGCCATGGGTAGTTGGCTTTAATCAATTGATGTACTTTCAGCAGGCATTGAGAGTACATTTTATTGAATGAAATTTTTGTATCATGCCTCTTTGCATTCCTTATTACCCACAGTTTCCACATGATTTTGTGGGGTATTGCCTTTATTATGTGTTGTACCTTAGGATTAGCATCAAATTCCCACCATTGGAGAATCAATTGGTGCAAATGTTTCCTTTTATGTTGATACCTACTCAAGTAGCAAATAGCTTCCATAGCCTTTGAGCTATGGGAGCTGTTAGTAATAGATGTTGCATGGTTTTCATTTTCCCTTTCTCACAACAGTAGAATTTAGAGACTATATTCATTCGCATTCTTCTTAGATTATCGTCAGTGGCAATTCCTTTTTTTTGGACTTTCCATAAAAAGAAAGAGATCTTAAAAGGAAGCTTTTTGATCCATATGTTCCTGCAGTAGTCAATTTGCTCTCTTTTATGCCTTACCATGTGAAAGGTAGATTTGACTGTGAAATTCCCAACTGAGCTTCCCATACACCAAGCTTTATCATTCATCTTACTTGTGTAAGGTAATACGTTATTGACTATGTGTTCTGTCATCTCTTTTGAGAGATAGTTTCTAAGCTTCTCTATTTTCCATGAACCTTCCTCAATGAATTCTTTCACTTCAACTTCCTCATCCCTGGCAGATTCTCCCTCAGTGTGAAACAAAGCACCTTGTTTTGTCCAATTATCAAATTAGAAACCAGATGTTCCTGCTTTGCCACCAAATCTCATGTTCTACTTCTTCCCTTATGGATACCATTTTTTTCCAAGCACGAGGCGCGCCAACACTCATTGAAACTGTAGGATGTCGCTTTTTGCAATACTTGTTACCCATGTAATTGCTCCATAGTGATGTGGATGTCCTGAAATTCCACCAGAGTTTCGCAAATAAAGCATTATTTACTGCATGTAGGGACTTGAATCTTAGTCCTCCTTCCTCCTTAGGAATGCACATGTCTTCTCATGCTACCCAACGTTTTTTTTTTCAGGCTCCCAGAGCTTTCCTAGATAAACTTTGCAAACATTTGATTGATCTGATCTATTACATTTTTGGGTGGGCTCATTGCTGAGAGTAAATACACCGGCATGGATTATAGAACATGACATACTAATGTTTACTTTCCGCCAAAAGTTAGTAATCGGTTTTTCCAAGAAATAATCCTTCCTGCTATCTTTCTTATAAACTCTTCAAAATACTTTCGAGTTTTCTGTCATAGTAAACTGGGCACCCAAGGTATGTGAAATTTCCTTGTCTTATCCCTGTGAGTTTTCTCATCCTTATTGCTACTATCAGTGGTGTTTTTATCATGAAGATAAAATGAGCTCTTTGATTTATTTACCATATGACCAGATATTCTCTCATAGTCTCTTAATACCATTATCCTCTTCACTGTCGATATTCTATCCCCAGAATAGTATCATCAGTGTAGGACAAATGGTTTATCACAAGACTCCATTTGGGTAGGCTGTATCCCTTAAAATTGTCATCATCATGCACTTTGTTAAGTCTTCTAGCCAGTACCTCTACTACAATTATAAATAAAGTCGGTGACAAGGGATCACTTGTTTAAGTCCTCTGGAAGATTGAAAAAAAAACATTAGATTGCCATTGATCAATATTGAGTACCAATTATTTGATACAAGTCGCCAGACCATGTCAATGATGATTCTGAAAATCCAAACTTTCACAGTACTTTAGTTAAAAAGATCCAACATACACTATCGTATGCATTCGCTATATAAAGCTTCACGACCATATTAATATTATTATTTCTCTTGTAAATATCCCTGATAATTTCTTGTGCTTGTAAAACATTTTCAGTGATGCTTCAGCCCTTTATAAAACCAGACTTTGTGGGGAAAATTATCTTTGGTAAAACCTCTGCAATTCGATCATGTACCATGATTGAAATGATTTTGTTAATAAAACAACTAAGGCTAATTGGCCTCAAATCAGAAAATCTCTTCACCTTTTCTTTCTTGTGTAATAAAACTAAATTAGTGTGAGTGATGTATTTGTGAAGCTCATGACCATAGAAAAGCACTCTTACCAATTTATTAATATCAACTTTAATGATGTCCCAGCAACTGTGAAAGAAAAGGCCTAAAAATCCATCTGGTCCGCACGCACTATCGCCATTTAGCTCGAAAATCACCTTTTTACCTCCTCCTGTGAAGTTAGCTTTGTCATTTCTTCATTCTCCTCCTTTGTGATGAATCGGGTAATGTGATTCAGCATTGCACAATCCTGATTGTCTCCTTCCTCATTGAATTGCTCTAAGAAAAAAGCTACTGCCGTGGCCCTCGCCCATTTGATGATTTGTTTGAAAGACGTCTCCCATCTCATTACTAATTTGAGATAAATGTAGATTTATCCTTATTCCTTTTACTAGGAATGAAAAAAATTAGTATTTCTGTTCCCATCTATGAACCACCGGATTCCAGCTTCTTGTTTCCAACATTCTTCCTCAATCTTGAGATATTTCTTCAATTTAGCCTCCGTTATGCTCAAATGAGTTCTATTACTTGCCGAAGGATTAATTTCAAACTGAGTTTCTTTTATTTTGATCATATTTTCTAGAGTATCAATCTGTTGAAATATATTGTCAAAGACTTCTTTACTCCAAATGTTCAACACTCTTTTTACTTTTATTAATTTATATTGTACTTCCATGAACGAACTGCCTACGAAATCTATTTGTGTGAATTGTTGATGCTTTGTCTAGAAATTTAAAAATCTAAAGTCTTGATTTAGGCTTTGCTTTAGATTTTCATACATGCAAAGGGGCATGATCAGACCTTTGTTTGATAAAATGGTGAACCTCTGTAGCAGGAAATATCGCCAAAAAATCATTATTCACCAAAAGTCCTAGTAATCTCTTTAAAGTATACTCTTCTTCAATACGTGTATTCCACCAAGTGTATTTACTTACAATGAGAGGAACTTTGGACGAAGCACAATAATTTATACACTGCAAAATCTATTGCTTCTTGTTGAATAAAATCCATGCCCCCCAGTTTTTCTTCCTCTTTAATATAGCGTTAAATAATCCTCCCACCATCCAAGGATGGTGACAATCCTCTACAATATTTTTGAATTCTTCCCATAGTTCTAGTCTGTCCACATCACTACATCTAGCATATACTGAAGAAATAAGAGAGATATCGTTGTTGCTTGCAAACTTCATGGTTATTTGTTTTAATGTATCTAGAACCACGACGCCCTCCCAATCATTTTTTCAAAAAAATCCAAACCTCACCAGAAACATTGGCCAAGGCCTTGTCAAAACCTAATTTTATTCTGAATTGTTCTAACTCTGGTGGATCCTGAAAAGGTTCCATTAGAGCTATAAAAGAGTAATGGTGTCTTATGTTTAAGTCCATTAATCTCCCAAAAGAATTTTGGGTATTAATAGATTTTATATTCCAAAAAATGGCTTTTCCGATCATTGATCATTGTTTGTTATTAGACTCCTGCTACTCCTTGTTTTAACTTGAAGAGGAATTGAGGATCTTCCTCTTTTTGCCTTCAAATTATTGGTGTGTCTTGGTGAGATATCCTATGCCTTACTAATTTGTTGAATATTGTATTCCAATGCATCGCCTTCCTCTTTTTCCTTCCTGTGTTGTATTTGATCTTCTGATTCATCAACTAACTCAGGGGACTTTATCATAAGCCTTCTCAATTCACTCTCAAATGTCATCTCTTTCGTGTTTACCTCAATCGATCTTCCCACCTTGTGTCTATGAGTATTTTCATTATCTGTTTTTCCCCATCTCCACGCTGCTAACACTTTGTATTCTATTGACTCCTCACTCTTTTCCTTTGTATTTTTATTGTGGCTACGGTGTATTCCTGGGATCGATTGATGCTTCCCACGGGATTATTTCATGCAGAAGTTTGGGGTTTCTCTTTGCTCCTCTAACTCTTCACCTTTATTCTTCTCATCGGTTTCATCCACTTGTTTGTCCTTATCTAGTGCATCAAATTGATTTACCGTTGGGACCTGTACCTTGGCCCAAATTTTCTCAGGTTATTTCTTCCCTCCTCCCTTTGTATTTCTTTGTTCCATGACTCAGCCTCCATTCTACTTTTGTTTTGACTGATTTTCTCCTTTCTGGTTGGGCAACTTCTTTCTCCCCTGAACATTTTGTGTTTTTGCGACGTTTTCTCCTTGGATTATTCCTGCATCATCGACTTTGATTTCCTCCTACATTTTTTGATGTAGTTGGGGATGTTCTACATAGCATTATTGTTCATTGTGACCTTGTATCATGCAAGTCTTACAATACTTTGGAACATAGCCTTATTTAATTTTCACCCACTTCTCCATGACTTTCCCATTGACCTTCCTCATTCCTATTTTAATCTGTTTGGGGAACTCCCTTAGAAAATCAACTTCTACCTTTACCCTTGCGCAACTAGGTCTTGTTTGATTCCTTGTTGCCATGTCCACCTGTAGGGGTTTTCCGACGGCTGCAGCGAGCGAAAAGACTATTTCTTTACCAAAAAAATTATGGGGTAGTGATGGAAAAGAGATCCATGCAATCGTTGTGGTAGTCTTCTCATATGGATTAAACATTGGATCCCACTTGATTCTCATTGGAAATGATCAATTTTTTTGTGTTATGTAAAAAGTCGGTTTTGAAATAAGTGCACATAATATTCCAATAAGGTAGCATTGATCAACACATGTCTATTGCTGAGTAACCCAATCTTGCATTCTCCCTAGGGCTGGCAGGGGGACCGGGTCGGCCCGCCCCAGCCCGCGATCGGCTCGAGAACCGGGCCCGAGCCCGTCAAAGGGGGTTTTAGGGATGGGGGTTCAGGGGACCGGTCAGGGACGATTCACCCCTTCATCCCGGTCGACCCGGCCCGGCTGAACCGGCCGGTTCGCGGGATCCCCCTATTTTTTTTTATTTTTTTTTTAAAAAAATCCAAAAACTATCTGTTGGCAACCGTTTGGGAAACGTCTAGTGGGACCCCCAACGGATTTTCACCTTTTTCACTTCCCCAAAACCCCATACCACCACCACCCCCTAATACCCCCCTACTTTTAATACTTTAATTTAAACCCTCAAGTTATCATAATTACACTTTAACCCATTTTTAATATTATAAATACCCCTCTATCCCTTATAATTTCTTACAGAATCATCTATTCTCATTTCTCTCATCTGTTTTCTATATCCTCTCAAGTCTCAATCTTAATTTTTAAGTTTTAATTTCTATTCCATTTTAATTCTCATATTATTAATACATATATTTCAATTTTCAATTCTAAATTTCATATTATATATATATATATATATATATATATATATATATATATATATATATATATTCATATTTGCTATCAAGTATTGGTTGGAGTTTCAAATTACAAGTTACAACAAACTACAAGCTTCAAGAATCGGTTTAACGTCTGCTATTAACGCAGACGTTTGGTACATTCATTCCATAATATTTATATTTATTTTTCGTCTTTAATTTTTGTGTTATTATTATTTTTATATTACACTTTATATATAATTAAGTATGAGTTCTAGCAAAAAATATACCGATAAAGGGAAGAGAAAGAACAAGAGAACGAACAAAGTGGCATTTTTAAAATATTTAATTTTGGTAAAAAAAAATAGTAAAGAAAAAAATACTAGTAAATGTGGTGGTACTTCATCTAAATCAACGTCTAGAGTTAGATTTAATACAAATGATTCTACTTATGTTGATGATACTTCTTATGATATTCATTCAAATGTTCAACTCGATCACGAAAGTTTAGAAAGACGTTATGGTAATATTAATCCTAATCTTGATGAAAATTCAGGTGAAGAAATAGAAGTTGATTTGGGAGAAAAGGATTTAGAAGATACACCTACTAGTCCAGTGACACAAGTTCCAAATGAAACTATAAACTCAACGGAGCAAAATTGTGGACGTCCAGCCCTTATACCTCCCACAAGGGAGAACGTTAAGTATCAACACCCTAAAACTTCTATTGTGTGGCAATTTATGACTTTCGATAAGGAAAATAGTGTTGTTATTTGTAATAAGTGTAAGCAACCTTTTAAACATAAACAAGGTGGGGGTCAAGGTGGGACGGGGGGATTAAATAGACATTTGTTATCTTGTGTGCCGATTCAATATAAAGAAGCTAAAGCATTAGCCAATAGAAAAAAAGAAATTACAGTTAATGAATTTGATATAAGCGGTAATGAATCGGTAGGGACTTCTAACATGGTTCAAGGAACATTAGATCCTTCTAACCCCGGTGGTCCACTACCACAACGTAAATATAATAAGGAATTAGATCGCGAAAATTTAGCTAAAATGGTTTTTGTTTGTGGTTTGCCTTATAGTTTTCCTTCAAATCCCGGTTTTATTGAATATATTCAACAAACTTATAATCCTTCTTATAGAGGTTTTTCAAGAAATACTGTTAAATCTGATGTTTTTGAATATCACGATAAACATTGTCAATTTCTTTGTTGTATATTTAGCATATTTCATAGTAGAGTGTCTATAACTTCGGACATGGGTCATAGTGTTAATGGAAATGATTATTTAACTATTACAGCACATTGGATTGATCATAATTGAAATTTGCAAAAAAGAATCTTAAGTTATAAACAATGTGTAGAGAAAAAAAACTGGTGCATATTTAGCTTCAAATATTTTAAGTGTTTTAGATTATTACATGGTTATAGATAAAGTAATGTCTCTCGCATTAGATAATGCATCTAATAATACAAACGTTGCTAAGATGTTAAAAGTCAGATTATGTCCAATTGACAATAATGCTTTTCATGTTAGATGTGTTGCACATATATTAAATTTAGTTGTACAAGATGGTATTTCATTATTTGATTGTGGTTGCATGAAAATTGAATATGTCGTTGCCTGGATTTTTCATACTAACAAAGCTGCTAGAATTAGGGAATTTAATGAACGTTGTTTACTATGTGAATTGTCACCTAGAAAAATTCCAAGACATATTAAAACAAGGTGGAATTCTTTTTACGAAATGCTTTCAGTTGCTTACAAATATAGAAGACCCATACAAATGGTGTTTAATGCTCATGATGCTGACCCATTAGATAGAATTTGTGATGAAAATTGGGAAGAAACTAAAGAACTGTTACAATTTTTAAGACTTTTTTATGATGCTATAACCATGTTTTCTGGAATTTATTATCCTACTATTTCATCAGTATTAATAAATATTTGTGCTCTTTCAATTCAACTTTCTATATATTAAATAATAGATAAATTTAGAGTTGCAATTGAAGGTATGATTGAAAAATTTTAAAAATATTTGTTTCCTATTTCTCAGATTTATTTAACTGCTACTTTACTTCATCCTGATTATAAATTACGAGGTGTGCAGACACTTGTTGACACTTTTTATGAAAATTTAAAAATTTTACTGGAAGAAATTTCAATTTGTGAAACGTGTAAGTCTAGCATAAAAGTAGAAGCAAAAATATTGTATGAAAAATATAGAACTACGGAAAATACTCAAGGAGAAGTTGGTCAAACTTCTAATCCTGAGATCGATTGTGAAGTTTGAATTTCAACTTATATGCGAGGTTTTCTTGGTCTTAATTCTACTAACCGTGATGATTTTGAAGAATATCTTAATCAATATTTAGAAGCATTGGAAATCATAGATGGCAATGAAGATTTATTAGGATGGTGGAGGAGGCGGAGCGTTGCATTTCCAATTTTGAGCAAAATGGTTCGTGATGTTCTAGCTATTGAAGCTTCATTAGTTGCATCGGAGGCTGCTTTCAGTGCAACAAGGTTTCAAGTTGGCGATCATAGAAATTCATTGACGGAAGACAGTTTGGAAACAAGAGTTTTATTTAGAGACTGGGTCAATACCGATAGGAGGAATAATAATTTGCCAAAGTTAAGTTCCAAACAAGCAACTTGGATCAAAACACAAATTGAATGTAGTGATGATGAATTAGAGTCACAAGAGATTCTAGCAAGTTTGCCAACACCGGAGGATATCACCATCGATATGATGCGACAATTAGATTTGAGTTTTAAAGGAGAAAACAGATATTATTATATTACATACGAGAACTAATTGAAACAGAACCCTTCCTAGAAGGTGGCTGCATAAAATTAGTTACTCATCTAATATTTGTAACAAATATTAGTTTTACATATGAGAACTTATTGAAACAGAACCCTTCCTAGAATGTGGCTACGTAGATTAGTTACTCCACTAATATTTGTTAATTGTAACTTCTAAGTTCTAAGTTGCAATTAGATTTTATTGAATAAATTTGAAGGTTTTTCAAGTCTTTTTTATACAATTATTGTCTTGCATTTTAATTTTAATATATACATTTATACATACATATGTAAATATATACTAAACTAACTTTAAAATATTTAAATACAAATTTAAACTTCTCAAATTTGAAATTTGAAATTTAAAACTTGAAACTTGAAATTTGAAACATGAAGATTGAAATTTGAAAATTGAAACTTGAAATTTGATAATTTAATTTGAAATTTGAAATTTGAAATTTGAAATTTGAAATTTGAAAGTTAAAAGTTAAATTTAAAATTTATTAGCTAAAAACATATAATTTCAATACAAATAAATAAGTATTTAAAAAATTAAAAATCCTCCGTCCCGTCCCGCCCCGTCCTGTCCCGTCCCGCCAAACCCCGTATATATAGTGGGACGGGATGGGACATATTTTTGTCCCCTCAATCTCGGTCCCCCCAATCCCGCGATCGGCCAAATCCCCCCATCGCCGTCCCCCGTCCCGTCCCGTACCCCTATGTCCCGTCCCCCGTCCCCTTCCCCGTCCTCTTGCCAGCCTTAATTCTCCCTTCAACTCGCATTGCTTTGCCGACTCAACAAGATTGGGGGCCTAAAGCCAAACCTTAAAGAGGGGCCCTAATATTTTTATTAATTTTTTTAAAAAATATATATATTAATGTACTATATATTTATTTAAAATCTATTTATTTATTTATTTGTCTTTTAGATGTGAAGCATTAATTATTGTTACTAATCAATTTGTTTTACTAATTCATTTTCAATTGATAATACAACTAATACATTCAATCTCACATTGTTGATCTTAAATAAGATTTTATCAATTTACTTTTCGAAAAACTTCTTTTGGCCGAGGCAATAGTTACAAGAATTGTTAACATTATTCTATAAACAATATATGCATTAGGAAAATAATCAATTCTTTTTATTTGATTGAGTATATCCATTAAATCATTATCTTCTACTTGTATTATTTCTCTTAATAATAACTAAAACGAGAATATATATACTTACTAACTAACAATATCAACAATAACAAAAGTTCAAGAAAAATTATAAAATAAGGCTAGAATAATAAAACCTGGATCACGAATTTGATAATTTGATATAATAATATTGAAATAGTCTTGCGTTCCTTCAATATAATGGTTGCTTGTTGCACTTCTTAAGATTTTGAAGAAGACACTCAAAAATAAATAATGTTCTTTTTTGACTTGTAAGCAACAATAAATCATTTTTTTTAGGAGAGAGTTCAATATTGAGATTAAAAATAATAAAATAGAGGATAAAAAAGATGAGTATAAGGTAAATAATAAAAGAAGGTCAAATTTTTTGGAGATAAATAAGAAAACACATTTTCTCACTTAAGGAAATTATTTTCATAAAATATCATATTTCCTTAGAAAAGTGGGAAAACTAACGGCTATTTTGGTTTGTTATACTTTAAAAAAAAATTAACATACATATAATTTTAAGTAATATGTATAAGTATTATTTTTTTAAAATGGGCCCCAAAAATATGGGTCTCCAAGCGATGACTTTAGTGGCATAGTGATTAAGACGCCCTGTGCTTTGGAATTAGATTTCTCAACTCATGTATATCTGGCCATCCATTTGAGAATTTTCCAATGACTGCATACTCAAGATTTTTATTGATGATCATTTGTTCCACTTCCTCTTGATCCCATAGGATGGTTGGTTCTCCATGCAAATATGTTACTGGTTTAAGATGAATTGGCTTATTGCTTAGTGTCACAGGTTATAGTATTTTGGCGTATAAGACAGGAAGGTTGAAAGATTTGTCTGGTGGGTCTACCCCCAAAGGAAGACGACCATATGTGGTTCCCATCACCATCGGAAAAAGAAAGGTTTTGACGACACTAGGGTTGATTTCTCGTATATGAATGTAAATCCATATTGTACCCATCTAAGAAATCACTTACCCAACCCATTAAATTATGAGTTGGTTATTATCTTTTAATTAACAGGAGATTGTTTTTCTTTTAATAACTAATAATTGCTTTTGGGCAAGATACTAGGTACCATGTGTCAACTTGTAGGCATGGTTCATTTAAGTTGATGTCTTGCTTTTAATTGATTTTTAATTTTTTAAAAAAACGTGTATGAAATATTAAAAGTTATACTGATAACTGAATCAATTACGATCAACAGCTAATAAATCGATAAATGATAAACCGATATCTTAATGATTCTATATTGATTTAACATGGAAAAAAAGATTGAATTTTTCCCTCATCTTTGTAGTAAGACTCAAAATGATCCTCATTCTTTCACATGAAGCACTATTGGTCCATCTTCTTTGTAAAAATGATGCAGTTTTCTTCTGTCAAATATTCTCCGTCTATCACTAACGAAAGTTGCCCATATGCAGTATTATAAATTTGCTTCTTACCTTAATAACTTAATTGTTCTGTATTTCCTTTTTATCTCATCTTAGAGGGTAGATCTAAGCTCCAAATGGAGTCAAAGCTCAACAATCACAGAGCAGTAGATATATGCCTAAATATAATTTCAAATATTTCTTCATTATTCATGATCTCCATAACACACACACACACACATATATATAGAGAGAGAGAGAGAGTTATTTCCAATGGGTTGTTTAAAATTAAAGACGGTCAAAATCAATTGACAAATTATTATTGTTTTAACAAAAATGATTTATTAAAGAATAACTTACAAAAATAACTATATTTATAGGGTTAATAAATACCAATAGTTATAAGTATGTTATTTACTATAAATGACTTTAATTTATGTCACTTTTTTGTTGTATTTTTGTACAGTTTTTTATTTTTTTATTTATACATAAATACATCTTTAAGTACAACAAACTAAATAAGAAATTGACTCTAAATATAACCCACTATCCTTACATTATGTCCATACAATAAGTAACTTCCCATAATTAACTTATAACTAAAAAATACTTATTTAAAGACATATAAGATCATATTCTTTATCAGTTAATAAAAATTGTGATACATCATACTCAATTTTCTTCTTGTCTCCATATTTCTTATTCAGGCGTCGGAAAGGTATTAATAATTTTTATTTATTAATTCAAGTTATTGTATGTAAGCGTTGAATTTGCGAATGAAGGTTAAGTATTTCGATTTTTAATAGGTGAACTACATGGCAATAGATGCACTAGTTGTTAAACAAAAAATGAATACACCAATATAAAATATAATGAATACATTGTTGTTAAACACAAAAATGAATATGTTGGATACAACTATACTTGTATTCCCTAATCAACTTTTTATCTTGGATATAGTACTTATCTATCTAAGTATAACTGTATTCGCAAATAAATATTTCAACTTGTGTTTATATAACAATACAAGTATCTATGCATATAAATATGGATACATTTCAACACTGTTGTTAAGCAAAAATATGAATACATTAGACAAACGAGCAAAAAGGATACAGTTTATGGGTGTCAAACTGTATAAATATGGATACATCATACAAACGAGCAAAAAAGATAGATTTGTGGATATCAAACTGTACAAATATTCTTCTAAATAAAATTTTGAAAAGGCTAACAATATAGCATTGATGTACCTAACTATACTTGAATTCTCTAATCAACTTTTTAAATTTGACAGAGTACTTATGGATTCAAATATAATTGTATTCACAAATCAACAGTTCAACTTGTGGTTATATAATAATACAAATGTCTATGTATATAAGTATTCTATTATAAAATTAACAATCAGAGAACCCTCAATCTCTTTTTTGTTCATGTTCTTCTTGTACTCATTTTTTAACAACTATATACATACGAAATCAAATTTTCTAACAATTTCAATACAACAGGACAATCCATAATGACAATGAAACACAATACATGTGTTGAGATATATAAGTAATTGACATTAAACTAAGAAAAATAAAGTATACAAATCTCAATTTCATTTTCCTCTTGTTCCTGCTCGGATACTCTTTTTTTCACACCACTTGAATCAATATTGTTGACTTTTATCCCTTTTTTAAGATTAGTTTTCACTTCTGAATCTTTTTTCTTCTTTACTAATTTTGCATGTTCAATTCTTCAAGCATATAGGATATATGATCATTAACCTTTTTTGTTTTTCTTTCGTTCTCCATTGCAGCAATAAAGCCTAAAATTTTGATTTGTTGTGAGTAATACACAAGTCAAAAGAAGGTAATTCATCCAAAAATTTATCAAATAAATGTATACCTCTCGTAACCCTCCTCGGAGTATCAATTTCATACATTGAAATGAATAGACAAATTCTTGAATCAAATCTATGAGAATAGAATAAATGTAGATGTGTAGATTTATAATGCTCATAAAAACGAGATAAATATGCAATTAGAAGATACCTAATGAATACAAAATCACAAAAATCGCTCATGCAGAATGTAAAGGATCTTGATTTGAATGAATTTGGAGGAATAAATCAGAATATGTATTTAAGAATATTGATCAAAGAGAAAATTTGATGATGGTAAACATGGAAAAATATCACAAATATGCCTGCCATAATTAATTAGGCATTCAATAATTACTTTCCTATTTAATATTTATTTCTTCATTAAATACATAAAAAAATATTTATTTGTATATAATTAACTTGCTATTTATAGTCTAATTATATCCATATAACATGAAAAAATATATATATAGCTATTTTTCTTGAATATATATGGATGTTTGCCCTTCCGAAGTTTTATGATTCGGTAAGAATAAAATTATATTCACTATAATCTTTCATAAATGGAGTATGGAAATGGTAGAGTATAAAAATATTGTTTTTTGAAAGATCTACTGCTCAAAGAATTTACAATTTCGTAATGGTTTAGATTATTTATTTTTGTGAATTATCAATTCTATAATGATTTATGATTTTTCTTAACGAGTAGCCGACAATTTGATAAGTTTTCGCATAATCAGTTATGTCAAGCTCTTATTTTAGACTTTGAGGTATGTTTCTTAAATTCTAGATCTACATGTTTTGCTTTGTTATATCAATGGTTGCATATAGATATTATGTTGGCCTGATTGTTGATATGATGATGTCCCTCCTTTTGTGTTCTTAAATTTACACATATGAGATGACTCCTTAGTATAATAGGCAGTTTGCCCCCCCTTTCTAATTAATTTAGATTTTCTTACTTCTAAATGTGTGCCTCTTCAATTATGTTTTCTTTGAAATTTGATGGAGAAATACTGGCACTAGTTCTTTTTTTAAAAAAAAAAAAATGTCTAAATTGTCTTTATTTCAATTAAAATTGTGTCTCGATTGATTCCTCTTATTCATCTGCTAATTTTGTCCCTTTTGTTTATTGTATGAACCATTGAATCGAGTCCATTGGACTCTTGTATCTTCTCCCTTTGCATCTCAAGTTGGGTCATGGAAGACTAAACTTATTCCATTTTGGGTCTGCCTCATAGAAAATGGTCATCAGACTGATATAGAAAGCAAGGGAAACTGAATTACAGGTTTCGAAGGATGAAAATGGCCCGTATACATTTAGTATACAGTCTTGTATATAAGGAAATAGGTTGATATATAGTTAATATATATAAGTATATCAGTGTATATACATTGATATAGAGATGAAAATGGGCTAGAAGAGCCCAAATGCAGCAGTTTGGCCCAAGTTGTTAGTCTCAGGCGTACATGACACCAGACTTGGGCCAAAAAATATTAGGAAAATGACTAAACTACATGTCTTATGTTTTCCTTATTTCCAATATCTCATTCTATTTTTAAAAGCCTCTAAAATCTCTTATTTTATTTAATGTATTCGGACTACATATTAATGTATCTGAGCCAGTATTTAATGTGTCCGGGCTACAAATATGTATCCAAGTTATTTTATAATGTATCTGAACCACATATTATGCATCCGAGCTAGTTTTTATTGTATTTGAGCTACATATTATGTATCCGGTTTATGTTATAATGTATCCGAGTTACTCTTAATATATCCCAGCTACATATTAATGTATTCGATTTGTATTATTTTTTAAGGAATTAATGTAATTACAAACTAAAAGGGATAAATTGTAGTTTCATATTAAAACTATGTGATTCCTAAAATTTATAACTAGTAAAATTATCTAAGTAAACACTATTTATTATCATATTTTCTTATTTTCTCTACCATTTCAAAAAATATCAAAATTTCCTCTTTTGCTCCCATCATTTCCTTTTCCGGATACATTAATTTGAAGTCTCATACCCATGGTTTTCTTTCTTTTTTTTCAAGCCAAAAATCTCTCTACAGTTACCTACATTAATCCATTTTTGAATTTCAAATCTTTATTCTTTCCAATTAATGATTTCAAGTTATTCAAGAGGTAGATTTTTTTCCATCACTTCAATTTTCAATTTCTTTTAAATTTCTTTTTTTAGTTGTTTCATCTTAAATTATTGAATTTGTTACTCCCGGTCTCTTTAACGGAAGAGGGGTGGAAAACGTTGTTAATGCAAAGAGTTCATCTTAAAGAATATTTGAAATTGTTCCAGAAATTTCTTGTGGCGGTCTTGATACACTTCATTCCAGTGGTTTGATCTTTCAGTATTGGGCTTACCCAATCAGTTCGAGAACGATACATCTTCGTTGCTTTCCGTTGAATAGTTGTTGACTTTTTTTGACTTTTTAGTTGTTCAAATTTTCTGATACATATAGGTACAAATTTTTAATGTATCTAGTTGGTTTTGTTTCTTAACCAATGTATATTGTCTTCGTTTAAATATTATGATACATTACAATTTTACAATGCACAATGTATCGTGTTCAAATATCAGGTTTGATACATAATTCTAATTAGTATTGATACTTGATATAAAAATTCTACCAAATGTATCATTTATCATGTATCAGCCTTTTCATCAACAAATTTATGATACATATAGATTATGCTATCAAACAAATAAGTTATATAAATAATAATGTAACATGCTCTATTTTTTCAGATACATAAATTTGAATTTATACTAAAGATATCTGATACATAACAATTACGAAATAATAATGCATCGATCTCAAACCTAATATCTTATGGGCATTAATTTTTATTTAATGTATCTAATAAAAATACAACACATATCAATTTAAACAAGATACATAAATAGTACTCCCTCCATTTAAAAAGAATGATCTCCTTTCCTTTTTAGTTTGTTTAAAAAAGAATTACCTTTTTCTTTTTTTGGTAATATTTTAATTCCAACTTTCCACGTGGCATGTTTAAGGCCACAAGATCAAAGGACAATTTTGTACATATAACCTAACTTTAATTTAGGACCACAAGATACAAAAGTCTTTTTTATACTCTTAAACTCGTGACAAATCAAATCAAGTTATTCTTTGTGAAACGGATGGAGTATGATTTTGTTTCTTGCAATGCTTTTGTGTGAATTTTTGTGATGGGGGAGGACAAAGGATTTGAATTTCAAAATTGATCAAACAATAACAATTTCCCACATCGCGTTAATACTATACCAATATAATTATAATGGTGGAGATGGTATATATATGTGTAGTAGATTAGTAGCGACTTATAACAATGATTGTTAGTGATGACAAGTAATTAGTCGATGGTGATTGTGGATATAGTGATAAAGAAAATTATCCTCACCAAAATACCCACTAATAATATTAAGATTTCATTCAAAATCCTACTATTTAAGATCTAGCGTTCGAATCCCGCTGGATATAAAATCTTCTTTAATAGAAAAGACTTTACCCATATAGTAAAAGAATTTCTGAGTCTACGCAAATCTAAACTTGATAGAAAAAATTTTACCCTACCTAAGTACGTTCGATTCAAGAGATATATAGAAAATGTCCTCTTTTCATTTTTAGTGGTCCTACTTTCAATTATAGTGGTCCTATTTTTTGAAACATGTGTTAAACATATGCTAGTATATATCTAACAAGAGCCAATAATAAAGATAGAACAAGGATTTACAAATAACAAAAATACTTGGGTGAGTAGATCTAACAGAGTTAGAACTTAAAAGATTAATTGATTCTGAACTAATATCAAATTCATATTGTTCATCTTAGTTAATATATCGTCGGTAAAATATTTATATATATTCATGAATATTCTAATACAAATATAAAGTCTAAGCAAAAAAGTAATGGTATCATGAAAGATGATTGCTAAGAATAATAAAGGAAAAAAGGTATGAAATATATTCGAATTTTGATCGAGATTGTTGTAACGATATCAAACTTTGGACACAAAAAGTATTGCATAACTATAAATAGTAAAGTGTCCACGTTGGCATATATGTACCTTTAAAATACACTATTAAATAGTACATGGGGTAAAAGGTCATCCATAAATTTTATATCGTAACAACAATTTCGATCAAAGCTGAAATATTTTCAGACCTTTTCCCTAGTAATAAATATCCAAACCATAGCTTTACTTTGAGGCCTATTTGCTTGCTATTTATTATTCCCTCCATTTCACAAAGAATGAACTGATTTGATTTGACACAAAGTTTAAGAATATAAAGAAGACTTTTGAATCTTGCGGTCCTAAATTAAAGTTAGGTTAAATGTACAAAATTGTTCTTTGATCTTGTGGCCTTAAACATGTCACGTGAAAAGTTGAAATTAAAATATTACCAAAAAAAGAAAGAGGTCATTCTTTTTTAAACAGACTAAAAAGGAGCGGAGGGAGTATAAAATAATACTGCTTTTGCAATTTTTGTGTCACTTTTGTCTTCTTGAGTTTCAAGCTATATGAACTTTGAGAGTTGAAACTGAGACCGACATTATAAATTATGTTTTTCTTTTTCAAAATATTAATATAACGATCAAGATCGCCGTAAATGTCTCCCACACTAACCATCCTATAGGAGAATTATTTAATAACCTCAACTAACCCATCAACCAATTTAAGAAGCAAAATCAGAATATATAGTACTAAGAAATACAGTCTGAAAACAATAAGGGGACAAGCTGCCATGAACTCAACCCATCATCAAAACCCATTGTGAAAAATAACTCCCTAGAATTTAAAAGTCATAGTACCAACACTCTAAGTATCCGAATAAAGGGATGCAACCCCAACTAAGAAAACAATAAACTAAAAACTCTATAAAATATCTAAGTCCAAACAGATGGACAAAGAAATGGAGAAGAGCCCATGACAGTCTCAAATAGTAGCTCACCTTTGAATTCAAAGGTCATGTGTCTCTCAACTGAGGCATCATACTAGTTGCTTTAATATGTCATGTACTCTACAAGAAAATAGCAAGTGTAGAATAGAACACAACCACCATGTACTGCTAAGATCATATGACTAGTTCCAAAGACATAAATGTAAACAAGTAACCACAATCTTGTTGTAATACATGTCAACATATATATCAACAATCACAACAAACATACACTCTCATTCACAATATCCCGAATTAACCAATGCATGAAACATGTTCCTCACGAACACAACAATACATATTTAGTCCTCTCATGGAACCTATATAAACTGTTAGTCACTTAACTTTGAGTTTTAACTCAAAAATCACTCAACTATAAATTTTTTCTTAGAAAGTCACTCAACTATGAGTATTTTACTTACAAAGTCATTTAAAATACTTAATTAATTTTTTAATTTAACTTTGCTAATATAAATTTTATTAAAAGCAATATTTTAAAATATAAAAATATATTCATTTAATGAATCAACCTGCTAAAGATATAAATATTGATCCATTTTATTTTACCGCTAATTCTCCTAAATTATTGTCGGATTAATTCTTTGTCCTCTTCTTACGGAATTCTGATGCATGAAATTATTTCAGTATTATTTTTGAATTTCAATTAAAAAACTAAAAGAGGAAGAAGAGGCAGCAACTGAGAAAGAGGGGGGAAAACGAAGAGGAGATTAATTTATTCCTCTTAATGCTTAAGGAATTCTGATGCATGGAATAATTTATTCCCGTATTATTTTTGAATTACAGTAAAAATAAAATAGATCAATATTATATTTTTAGCTGGGCGGATCATTAAATTATTTGATGAATATTACTTTTTTTAAAAATATTGATTTTAAATAAAAAAAGATATATCAGCAAATTTTAATTAAAAAATAATTAAATATAATAAGTGAATTGTAAGTAAATATTCATAGTTGAGTGACTTTGTAAGTAAAATACTCATAATTGAGTGACTTTTGAGTTGAGTGATTTCTGAGAAAAAATTCATAGTTAAGTGACTTTTGAGTTAAATTTAAAGTTAAGTAACTTTATGAGAGAAGAATACATAATTGAGTGACAATCTGAGATACTATCTTTATTCGTCTTTCTTTTTGTTTCTTTTGTAATATCATTTTGGAGCACCAAATGACTATTCAAAACATCCAAAAGGATCAATAATCACTTATAAACACAAAATGTTGGGCACGTGCTTAGCACGGGTCAAATGCCCATCTAGTACATACACATGCAATTATAATCATCTACATTGTATAGATGTGTTTTCAGTTGGGATTAAATTTATTTTATCCACGTGGATATATGGTGTATTTTTCTACCCTTTGAAAGAAAAATGCTGCTACATTTGAAAAAAAAAAGTCATTACGGGTGTGTTTGGTATGGAGGAAAATGTTTTCCATAGAAAATATTTTCCTAGAAAATCTTTTCCTGGAAAACAAGTAAATTTTAGACTTATTTTCTCATGTTTGGTTGGTGAGTAGAAAATATTTCCGGAAATATTTTTTAGTGTTTGATTTACGATAAAAATGTTTTTGAGAGACATCTTTTATTTTTACTAGAGTAAAAAATAATTTATGAAATTGAAAATATTTTTTAAAAATAAAATTATTACTTTTTTTTTTGGTGGTGGTGGTGGTGGTGGTAGTGGGTGGGGGTAGGAGTGAAAAAATAAAAACTTGAAGTTGATAGTATTTTTAGAAAACAAAATTAATTTTTTGGGGGGTTGGGGGTTGGGGGGATGGCCGGGAGGGGGGGGGGTAGGAATTTTAAAAATAAAAATTTTAAGTTGAAAATATTTTTTAAAAATAAAATTAATTTTTTGGGGGAGGGGTTTGGGGGGGGGGGCTGGCCGGGGGGGGGGGGGTCAGAGATCGGGTGAAAAAATAAAATTTTGAAATTGAAAATATTTTTTTAAAATTGATTTTTTTTCCAAAAAAAAATGTAATTTGAAATTGGGGGGAGTTTTGAAAAATGTTTTCCTTAATTTTTGAAGGAAAGTCATTTTCCTTAATTTTGAGGAAAATGAGTTGATTTGAAAAACATTTTTCCAAAACTTTTGTCCTAACCAAACATGAAAATTTTCAGAAAATATTTTCCATCATACCAGACACACTCTACATCTTTTTGATATATACCATTCAATTTTGAACACATATTTATCTTTGGGAAACTTTCATATATAGCCACTTAAAAATAATTAATTACTCTCCATAGCTATAGTTTGATAATTAAAATTTGTAGCTACTAGTTATATAGAGGAGAGAGGTGAGCGAGACTGGGAGAGAGAGAGGAGAGAGGAGAGAGAGGGGGAAAAGAGTGGGAGAAAGGTGAATTCTATATGTATATTGGTTAGATAATTGTATATTATACATATGTAATTGTATATGTGGCAAGAGAGATTGGGAGAGGGAGGAGAGAGGCGAGCGAGACTGGAGAGAGAGAGGAGAGAGGCGAACGAGATCGAGAGAGGGAGGCGAGAGGCGAGAGAGAGAGGGCAGAGAGTGGGAGAGAGGTGAATGTATATGTATATAATTGTATATAACTGTATATTATACATATATATTTGTATAAATGGCAGCAAGATTGGGAGAGGGAGGAGAGAGGCGAGCGAGATTGAGAGAGGGAGGAGAGAGTGAGAGAGAGAGGGCAGAGTGTGGGAGAGAGGTGAATTATATATGTATATAGACTAAAAAATTGTATATTATACATATTTATTTGTAGATCCTGGCGAATTATACATATACAAACATGACTAATTATACAAACTCGAAGCCAGCCCATGTAATTAATGTATAATGTTAGTCGCGAGTGATAATTATAGCAAACTATAGCTATGATGAGTAATTAAATAGTATAAGTTTGTTTATCCGCGTAATTTTCCCTTTATCTTTTCATTGTTAAGTCTTATGTCTCCGCTTTTGTTATCCTACATGGTGTCTACAAGGACATCTTTTTATCTCGATTAAAATTATGCTTTCCTATTAAATAATACAAAAGGGTCGTTTGGCTATTTTATTTACAAGAAAAATGGTTGAACTAGCTATTCGAGCATACCCTTGTATTCTTCCTCTTCCTCCTTCCTTTTCTCTTTGTTGCTTTCCCTCTTCATTCTTTCTTTTTTCATGATCAATCAGTCATTAAAGTTACAAAAATTGTAATTTAGAAATTTGACATATTATAAATATGAATTATTTCGAGCGGATTATATTTAAAAGACTCAAAAATATTGAGAAAAAAATTATGTCTAATATTTAAGACTATTTAGAAGAGATTTTGAATTGATCGAAATTAAATAGAAAAAAAAATTACTTGCAATAAAATTATTTTTGCTTGGAATCACCTCCTCCTTCATAACCAATCATTTCTTTAATGATTTCTCATCATTTTTCTACTTCTTTAATTAGACTAATAAATATTAAAAAAAAAAATAGTTTGATAAATAATCCGTGTATATAGTTAATATATACTTCATGTACAGTTAAGATATATTCAACCCTTTAACTACATAAAAATGTTAGGTAAGCTATATTCAATTTTTTAGTATATCATAATGTATAAACAATATATACTTACTATGACTTTGGAGTATTTTTATGTCAACAAAGATATGACTACATTTGTTGTAAACTAATTACATTATGGTATATATTTAAAGCATAATACATAAACGTGATCCTTAACTTGACGTTAGTTGACAACTATAACCCTTAACTTTAGATGTGCACAAGTAGATACTTAAACTTGTATAAAGTTGAACAAATTGATACATTCGTCCTACATGGCACTCTACATAAAAAATTTGTGTCCTACGTGGCATCCTATGTGTATGATGCCATGTAGGACACGTGTGTCTACTTGTTCACTTTTATACAAATTTAAGTGCCTAGCTACTTGTGCACATCCAAAGTTAAGAGTCATAGTTGCGAACTAGCGCCAAGTTAAATGTCATATTTATGTATTATGCCTATATTTAAAACTATTTTATAAATAAAAAGCTTTTTTTCTGAGAGCTTAGAAACAAATATGACCCTTTTTCATCATCAACATTCCCCTTGATACATTTCATTTTAACTCATTCAAATTCAATTAAATCCGTCATAGTAAGCTCAGTTCTTATTGGCACCCTTCCTCTTCCACTTCCTTGATCTGCCTATGTTAGACAAAACTTAGGCATCATGTATTAAGGGTTATATGAGTCACCAAACACCAACATAGAAGGGAAAGTGATGTGCCATAATTATTAGTAGATCCACATTCAATTATTCTTTTTGTTGGAATATGACTTAGCAAGAACTCTGAACATGAGTGAGAAAGAAAGGTTGTGGAAGCTAGTACACATGACACAACCAAAAATTGGCCTTACAAGTATTACTTTTATTCACCGCAAACTATTTGTGATAGCATATGCTTCAAATTAGAGGTGCTTTCCTAGAACTTGTGAGAATATTCTCTCTCCCATGTGTGTGCCTACAAAAAACATTTATTTGTCATTTATGTGTTTAATTTGTACGTTCATTTTAATTTGTCTATTAGCTTAATTAAAAATAATTGTTTAATAGTAGTTCAGCTTAAAAAATCAAGAAATAATTTATTTTGTTAGTGTCTATGTTATTCTTGCTATTAAATATTATTTAATTTTTAATACAATTCTCAAAATGTTAAATCTAATATTTCAAAAGATAAATATAGTAATATTGTTGGACGTATATCCTGATTTTAAAGAGGGGAGAGTAATGTCCTCCATCACATGCACATCTATAATTTAATTAGTTAATTCAGAGGCTAATGCATTCCTTATTCCTTATGCAATGTATATTAATTTGTTGGATAAATTCAACTAATATGCATTTAGATTTAACTTCATTACTGTTAGGACTGAAATAATCATGGTGTTGTCCGAAAGCTAATTATTATAAATCTCCATGATGACAAATTAAACAACAAAGAAAAGTATACTAAAAAATAGTAATATTTTAATATTATTTGACCATTTGATTTATATGAGAAAACTAATATAAAAGAACAATTGAGGAGGAAAATCTCCGCCCTAAACAAAATTCTTTTACGAAGGATGTTCAATTTATAGAAATTCACTTTTCCTCCAAATATCATTAAAAAAATATGGAAGAGATTTTTCCAACAAGCTCCTATTAGTCTATATCTAACCATATGTAACAAATTTAATTTTATATCCTCCAACTCCAAGTCACTTAAAAAAAAAAAGAGGAGTTAGTCTGAAATGGATGAACTCTTACAAAATATTATGAGGAATTAATTACTACAGTATAAATTATTTATATATTAGTGAAAAGTATGTAAACAAAATATACTCTACCAAAATATTATGGGATTGGAGTGACGGTTCGTGAGTGGAATGGTTGATGGATAAGATTCAATGATATTAGATGAGTGAGAAAGAGACAATGAACTTAAAATATTACTTATGAAACTTATCTTCTTTATTTTTATCAAAAAGGTCATTTTTTCATATATTTTTAAAGAAATATTTTTAAAAGTAAATTTAAAATATTTTAACGAAGCAAACGTAAATAATTTTTTTAAAAAAATTGTGTAAAAAGCTGCCAAATCTTTTTGAAGATTGGTTTACACTCTCTCAACTACTCACCAAGATTTATCAGATTTGTATCGCAACTTCCAAATCTCCATCTGATTTACTTGCAATTAATCTGAACAAAAAGACACTTTTTTTGCCCAATAATTGGACCTGGCCTCCACAGTTTTGACACGTCCCATACTTCAAAGCTTTCCACTTTGAGCTTGGTGCAATTACTCTCTCCGTTCATTTTTTATTATCTTGGTTATTATAAGTCAAATTATAAAAATTTTAATTAACATTTTAAAATATATTTTTTTATCATATTAATATGCAAAAAATTATAATGTATTGTACTTTTATATAGTTTTTGAATATCTAAATTTTTTGTTAAAATATCAAATTAATGTAATCTAATTTGACTTTAAGAATTAGTCAAATTGATTTTCGAAAAGCGCTACATGATAAATAAATGTGGACGGAGTGAGTACAACATTGGGTTAACTTAAAAAAATTAAAATAAAAAGTAGTTTTTAAAAATTTAAACTTAAGTAATTTTTAAGTTAAATAAATTAAAAAGCACGGAGTATCTACTTTTAAACTTTTAACTTTGTCAAATACTCTTAAAAGTTAAAAATGATTTAAACTTTTCAGTCAATCCAAACAGACACTAAATTCATTCATGATTATCAGACCTACATCTTGAGACCCGAAAATTTAGTTTTCCTAAGCTAATTCAATTTCTTCTTACCGTGAAACAAAACATTGTTGAAGAGAAATCTACTTTTAATGCTAATTTTGAGTTATTAGTCTTAATTCTACTTTTATTTCTACGACTTATGTTATCTCTCATAAATTTTATCTTCTTAGCTAGAGTCAGATTAGTCTAAACGGAAGTAGACCAAGTAATTTCATAGGAATTGTATATAGTATGTATCTTCCCTATCAAACTACTTGGTACAATTCTATAGTAAACCATATATATTTCTAAATCCTGCACATAATCCATTTTTACATAATGTCCTTTTAACTATCTGAACTTTCACTTTAATAATAAAAGTTCGATTCTTATTTTTATTTTTATAAAAAAAGTTCAAAGAACCCAAGAGGGCCCCATATATTGAAGGCCATTCCAAGGAAGCAATAGTAACCCTACATGTGTATGGTGAAAATAGTTGCCACAACCTCTAATTAGTACCTCTTAATCACTTTTTCAAGATCTACTTATTAGTAACAACCACATGAGCAATCCACTTAATTATATATTATAAATATAAAGTCTCTTATTGCTCCAAGAATATTAACAAGCCAACTATCCCTCATTTCATTTCCTGGTTGTCTCAGATTCTGCTCGTGTCTTATTACCACATTTTTGTCATCATATTCTATTCAAACTTTATATTATAACCAAAAACAGGAATCTTTGGTACATTAGAGACAGCACAGATAGATTTCTTCTGCGTTGTCCATTTGACTACAAATCTTGTCTCAAACACACTTACTTTATACTATAATAAAGTAATTAAAATATATTCCATCATAACATGCAGGTGACCTAGCTTTCTTATTATTTTTCTCATCAAAATATCCAATTTCGCAACTTCACATCCGTTATATATACATAAAAAATATTGACTAACTTTGTTCAAATATATTATGTCAGACACTTTTTCAAAAGCTCTTCAAGACTGCAAATGAGACTACTACTTCTATAAGCAACAAACAAACTGTCAATAGTAAGTTACCTTATAAGCGATCTGATAGAAGTTGAACTCTCTTCTTTTGTTTGTTAACTCTGCTTCTTCTTTTTTTCAGATAAGAAGGCGAAATCGAAAGAGATTGTGTTGTTTGGGATCTGTCGTGGGAAAAGCAAGAACTTCCAATTATTCAACAGTATATTGTGCAGGAAGGATATTGGAAAAGAGTATTTTTACAGTACGATTCGATTAAGGGGAGTAGGAAGTTATCCTAAGAGCCAACAATTTGAATATTGTATGAAGATGAAAAAAGAGAACCTTAGAGTTACTAACAAAGCAGATTCAACAGTAACTGGAAATCATGTAGGAAATATTACACAAATTTTGCCTATTACACATGATTCGACGAATGATCAGAAAGATGGTGGAGAAAAGAAGGAAAAAGTTAAGATGAGCATCTCTAAGATGAAAGAGTTGTTAAGATGGGCGGCTGCTGCTAAAACTGATAAGGGAACTAGATACATAACTAGAAAGGTGAACATTTCTACTTCTTTTCTTTATCTTTCAACAACTATGTAGATATTTATAGAGTTCATTTTTCTTATTCAACCATTAGAAAAAAAAAAATTGATTCTTTGAGATAATAACTATTAGTTCGAGTTATTAGAGAAATCAGTCGATATCTATATACTATAGTCATGATCCGCATGTACTTGAGGGGTATTAACTTAACAGTTCATCGGAAAATTATATTGTGTAGCTAGGCAAAGCTTTTTTATATATTAGAGAGAACTATTGAAACAACATTGAACTTGACGTAGATTATTAGTTTCATCCTCGAACTATTAAAAGTCTTAAAAACACTTCTTTACGTGATTAAGTACTAAACTTAGATATACTCGTGATTTGTCATAAGACATAGCAAGTGGTTTCAAACTCTAGTAGGAGTATACAAAGAGAAGTGTTGAAAACACCCCTAAATTTACGAGAATTAGGAGTGTATTTCACTCATGTTACAAGATGGAGTGTATTTAAGTTCAGTTAGTCAATTAAAGATGTTTTTTAAAGTTGTCAATGAAAATGATAATTCGCAACGAACTTGGGGTGTTTTTAATATTTTTCTATATATTACATATTAACTGTCCTTGACTTCTATTTTAATTTACTTCTTTATAATTTGACACTTTTTATTAAAAAAAGTAATTCTGACCCCGTCACTGTAATTGCGATCCAAATATTTATCAGAAATTAATGGTGAATTACATGGTGTGTAATTGCAGGTATTCAACTTTAGGAACAGAGCAACATTGAAAGCAGTTGCAGATGATGATCAACTAAGTAATGAATCCCCCAAAATTAGCTTTAGATGGGATGCTGAAAGTTGCTCCACAACTTACTCAGCTATGTCAATGCCTAATTCATCAACAACAAAGAATCATGAACAATCAATTCAAATTAACTTTGCTTCTGTAAACTCAACTCCAATTCACATAGATCACTGCCCTAAATTGAACTGGATTACCACTGATTCCGAATGTAAGACTCCTTAACCCTTATAATTAGATCTCTTTTTTTTTTTTGTGATTTTAGTATATGATTATTGGACTTCCATTAATTCATCAATCTGATTGCTTCATGTTCTCTTGTTTAAACAGTTGTGGTGCTAGAGCTATGAAGACTATAAATCTGGCATGTGCAGTAATTGATGAATAGCTAGAAATTTGATTTTATCAGATGTAATGATCAAGAATTCTAGAGGCAGATTAATGTAACATTAATTCCAATTATGTGAAGTTTCTCTATTCATCTTCTAACCAATGATCTACTCTTTAATTCCAATTAATAGTCCATCCATTCATATTTATGGAAAAAACATAAATGTACTTCTGAACTTGTTTCGAAAAATCAGTTACACGTTTAAATATCACGACGACCTATTGAATACATATACTATCAAAAAGAGAATTTATTCACCCGAGACGTACAACAACACTCTCACAGTGGAAAGTGTATCACACTTGCCCAGATCAATGACATCTCACTGCCACATCTGATATCATATCAGATTTCGAATAAAACTATTTATGTCATTCTGTTATTTCTTTTACAATGAACACCACCATGTAACCACTACCATTTCCACCATATTAGTACTAAATCAATATATTCCTGTCACTCCTCGAGCCTACACCCTGGGCAGGACTGACACTTGAGAACCATTGTTGGCCCCAAGCGAACCATTGATCTGACTTACTTACTCAGCGAAATAATTAAAATATAAATACAAGGATTCAATGCATCTCTATTCAACTATTTAATAAATAACTTAGAACCTTTAAAGGTCAAACATTCAGCTTGGCAAAAGTGGCAACTCAAGTCTTAACATAAAGAATAACAATGTCTGAATTACTAACTGTTTACGAAGCCTCTAAAACAAAGAGGGATGTCGAGACAAGACCCCCGATCATCCTAACAACTTAAATGAACCAAAACAATAAGGCAAAACATAATCAAAGGGATCCTTTGAAAAGTTAGGAGGCTCACCAACTAACTCTGAGTGCTCAACTGGATCAACGAGATGCGCTGGAGTCTGATCTTGGTTACATGTGTTTGCATCATAAAATGATGCAGGCCAAATGACATCAGTGCATTGAATATACGAGTGCGCGAGGAGAATAGTAAACAAGACATACATAATCTTGTTTTATGATCACTTACCTTGGCTTTACTCAACTCACAAATAACTCAACTCAAATGTAAAATAAAACAACAATAATGGTGCAGTTATACAAAGCATTTAAAACATGAGGTAGCAACTCAATTTGTTAAAGAAATGCAATAACAACTCACTTTACATATAAAGTAATATAATGCTTTGGGAGTTTCTCTAACCGACAACCACCACTATGAGCCTAAGTGATAATACATCGTCTTGTCCACGTTGCCAGAATTGTCCTATACTTTGTCATCATATAGAACGTCTTAACTAAGTGGATCCACTAGTCTATGCTAAAAAGCACTAAGGAATCATCTAAAAAGTATGATGATTTTCTACCCATGATGGCTACATGATATATGGAGATTTAAGTTATTACGAACTCGCGTTCCCATATCGGTGCTCAATATATACTACTCCCAAAATATACTCAACTCATATGTTTTTAAAACAAAACTCTTTTTTTGGTTTGAGATAATTACTCAAAACTTAGCTTAAAAGCTCTCTTGAAAATCGGTGTTTCCTTTCTTGCTCAAATATGAAAACATTTTAACTCTTGGAAATACTTAGTTTCCGTATAATCTTTGAAGAAATGAACTTTACTCTTAAACTTTACTCAACTCAAAACTTAAGTCTTAAAACAAAGTTAAAACGTTTGTGAATTTTTTTTATAAAATTCTATGAACTTTTCTTGACTTGGCTTTTAACTTCTCTTGACTTGACTCTTAACTTTCCTTGAATTGAATTATAGATTCAAGGATTGTGATTTGTGATAGGAAAGACATCATAATGTTTAGGAGTGTTTTTAGATAGTTAAACATGAGGAAAAAAATCAAAAAATTATTGTCTCGAAGCAAGTCTGCGACGCAGAGATGCATTTAATTATTTGGTCGCGAAATATTTTTTGAGGCAGAATGATCCTTGACCACTCCGTGACGCGGAGAAATTTTTTTTAATCCTGAGGGACATGTCCGTGACACGGACCTAGTATTCAGATTTGTCCGACTTGTTCCTTCTTCATTTTCTAAGCCCACTTCGCCTAAATTCGATTTTTTTCTCAATTCCTCTTTCTTTAGATTCAGATACCCAACATATGTACACAAGAATCTAATCAAACACAAATCTAAAGTCGACCTTAAGCTCTCAAGAACTTCTCAATCTCATCTCAAATTCAAGAACGAAAGGAATTCAAGAATACAACTCAAAAACATCAAAGTCTCAATCTTTTAGGACGAAAATAATACTGAAATAAACATGTTTGGCGCATGGGTGAACAAACCCAACACAATGTGAACTCACATACCTCGTAGGGATTAACTCTTGGCGAAATCCATATGAAAATCTCCAAGAAATCGACATATCATTGCTTCTTCTCCTCTTTTCTCCTCATCTTTTCTCTTCTCTCAAAACCCTAATTCTTTTTTAAAAGCATAAACTAACCAAATTCTGTTTAGACCCCCAACTAATTACCAAAAACGAAATTGAAAAGTAATTGGGTAAGATAAAGACTAAACTACCCTTCAAAATCCGGATTAGACTTTCCTTATTTGAACAACCCAACTTCAAATAGGTTTATCTATCTCACTCATATAAACTCGACGGCGTTGGAAAGATAATTCCAAGATCTTTCCTACGGTATCTGGAATCACACCTAACTCATCATAAGTTAGGAGTTATGGTCGTTTGAAGTTGACCAAAAACTCAAACTTAACTTAATAAATTTCTGGATTTTTCATTCTTTCCTAAAATGACTCTTTCCAATTCTAACTCTTTCTAGTTCTTTCTAACGGCGAGATGTTACAGTTTCACCATAAAAATCAAAATAGCTACCACTAATTTCACCACCTACGATCAAACCCAAAATCAAAATTACATTATCACTGTCATTCCCACAAAAATTATAAAGATCCACTACAAAATTCAACACCTATAAACAAACTAATCTCCATCAATATGTACAAAACCACCACCAAATATCACCACCAGATTTTTTTTATTTTTTATTTTTTGTCACGTCAGTTTTAGGGGGTAAAATAATTCATTTTTGAATAGTAAATGTGTGTCATAGGTCGCCATGATAGTTTAAACGTATAACTAACTTTCCGAGACAAGTTTAAAAGTAAATTTGTGTCTTTTTCCTTCATTTTTACTTGTCCATCTTGTATTTTGCACGTCCCTTAATAACTAACGATTATTATGATTATTTTATTATAATATTCATATTAATTAATGAATAATCTTAGGTATTGGAGATTGATTTGGGAATAAATAATTAATAGCGAGTGTAAGATTGAAAAAGAAACTTATCTTTTTTTAATATGTCTAAAGTGTAAATCTATTTAGTGAACAAGTAATAGTGAATATAGGAAGTACTAAGGAAACATAATTATATGATACTCTTTTCGTCTCAAATATTTGTCGTCCTTACTAAAAATATATGTTTCAAAATACTTTTCATTTTAGAAGCTTAAGACAAAATTAATTACTTAGTTTTTTTCATCTCTTAATAGTAATTATTTTTAATTTAAGACTACAAATAGTTCATTTGTAGCATATAAGTAAATGATCAATGATAAAAGATTATATCTTAAGATGTAAATAAAAATAAAATAATAAAGTATTTATATTTTTAAATACGTATAAATTAAAATACGACAAGTATTTTGAGACGAAAAGAACATTAAACATTTATTTTCAAAGCATTTCACAAATTAAAATTTTAGAAGTATTTTAAATTATTGTTAGATCTTCATGTGGAATATGAGTGAACAACTTTGAGGAGCATGTATATCTATGTATACGTGTGTATGTAAATCATATATGTGTATCTATTGCAGACGAGTAAGAAACTTTGAGGAGTATGTATATCTATGTATATGTGTATCTAGATATATATATAGAGAGAGAGAGGGAGAGTGGTGTAAATACAAATTACAAAGAGAGGTACAACGTAAATGTAGAAACGAATATAATAATCATCTAATATCTCAAAAAATATGAAATACAGACAAAGGAGAGTGGAAACACAAATAAATACATAGATAGTGATGGACATACATAATACATAGAGGAAGAGAAAGAGAAAGAGAGAGGGGCTAGAGAGAAAGGAGAGAAGAGTGAGTGAGAGAGGACATATATATAATTTTTTTGCTTAGCATCTCAAACATTAGCTATGAATTATAAATCTCCAAATTATAGCCATAAATTCTTAGTTATGCTTAAACAAATTTTCTCATAATTAAAAGGTATTGGGCTATAATTTTTTTCCACATTTTTATACTAGGCCCAAAACTCCATGTTTAAAATATTTCAATCCATGTGATGCATGCTGTAGTCAAGGGGTTAGCTTATTTGGTTACCTTCTTCCTTCCTTCCTTCCATCTTCTCTCACACAGCAGAAAGGGTTTTAGGGTTTTACAATGGATAGATACCAAAAAGTAGAAAAACCGAAGCCAGAATCACCCATAAATGAGTACGAGATTCGAATTACTTCACAGGGTTTAGTTCGAAACTACATCAACTATGCTAATACTCTTCTTCAGGTAACTCGCCATTTTTTCATTTTCATTTTTGCATTTTTGTCTGTTTCACTTTGTTTTTGCCATAGTCAAGTATCCGATACTGAATTCCTTTGGTGATTAAGGCCTCGCTGTTTTTTCATGTGAATTTTTAGTTCTTGTGCTTAACTCCGGCTATATAAAAAGTATATATTAGTCCTAAGCCGCAATAAAGAGAGAGCGTTGTCATAAGTTGATAGTCAATCTAAAAAATTATTTGATTTAGATGAATTTGGCTGAACGAATGGATATGCAGTATTATGCTTCAAATTCTGGGTAATGTAGATGATTGCAAAGGATTATTCAGATTATTGCTGTTAATGTAGACCTATTGCAAATGCATTATTCAGAGTATTGCTGTTTAGATCATTACTGTGCTTATGATACTTATTTGAATTGTGAAATTTAAATGGAACGTGGAGCTTACACGGATATAATGTAGTTTATGTTAATGCATTTACCTTTCAATTCAATAGGATTTGTTATAGATTTCGGACTTTATGGAAGTACATGTTGGACAAAATTAACATTCGATAAAAGGAAAAAAAATATTCATGTGATTCAGGGTGACATAGTATGGATAAGTGAAAGGCTCTGTAAGTTTTAAAGTGGCTGCTTGTGTACATTTATGAACAAGTCGATTTGCACCATGTGAAAATCTATGAGTGAATTTCTCATGGACATAAAATGATTAAGTGGATGTTTTGACATATGCAACAAATGTGACTCTGCTTTGCAATGTGAAATACGAGGGTAACTTTTGCGTTACTAGCAGTCTACTTGCCTAACTTGACGCATATCAAGGTCCAATGGATGTTAATATCCTACGGGCTACGGTGCAGCAAATAAAAAATGAAGAGGTAGAGGAAAAGGGAAATGATGTTTCTTTTATTGCTGGATATTTTGTAAGATGCGGACTAGAATACTGCCGGTTTCTTCTAAACCTTTGAGAATTTCCCAGTATATCCTGTGTTGCACTGCTTCTTATTGTATTGCATCAAGTAACCCCAAAGTTAGCAGGTTTAAAGTTTTCTGCTAATATAATATACGTCCCTTGAATCAAGCTGCAATAAACTGTTTGACAGAAGTTTGCTGGTCTCACAAACCATATTTTCAACAACAACAATATACCCAATGTGGTCCCATAAGTGGGGTCCGGGGAGGGTGGGGTGTATGCAAACCTTACCCCTATCTTTGTGGGATAGAGATGCCGTTTCCGATAGACCTCACAAACCTTATTTTGCTGATAAAATTGAACTTTCAACTTCACTATCAGTATTTCAAATACCTTAAATATGACACTGGCAAGTACTAACGTGAGTGGTTATAACCAATCAATTGATCAACTACACTTAAATTCTAGATTAGTTGTGGTGGCTATATTCATTTCCCTATATTCATTTCACTCTATTCAAGTCATTTCATTCCAATATTAAGTAGTTTCTTTTAAGAAAAATGAACTTTCCAAATCAAAGTTTTTATGAGTTTTATACTTATCCCTACATTAACATAAAAGTGGACCGTGAAAAGACTAACCTCATGGTATCACCTATATATTGATTCTTATGTCCAATGTGTCATGTCCTTAGCTAAATAAGCATGGAATTGTGAGAGATATTGGATTTTTCTAGACTTTTCTCCATAACCTCTTTTAACTCTTTTAATCATCATAGTGTCACATCTAGGCATATGTGTATTTGGAGGTCTAATTAGAACATCACAAACCATTTTAGATTCTCGTATTATTTTGCGTGGCCACACGGCAGTCTTAAAATCCATATCTTTGCGGCACTCATCTTGTGGATATGTGGTGCTTCTGAGGCTCAATTTTACTCTTATATGACATTACTAGCTCCTGAAATTTAGACATATCATGCATATGACACCCTTTATGGAATTTCACCATTAATATAATTGGTTAGCTCATCCGTACTTGTCTTAACAAGTACAGGACTTAAGGAGTGGTTATATGTAGATCAAATTTTCTTTCTCCCTCTGTCTTTGGTGGGATGATTTTTTTCTATAATTGAACATTTACAATGATAAAACCAGCCCTTTTCTGTTAGTTGCTAATACAAAGTACTAATCATAATTGTCTGTTCAGGAGAGGCATGGGAAAGAGATTGTCTTGAAAGCAATGGGTCAGGCAATTAGCAAAACAGTTGCTATAGCAGAGATCATCAAGGTAGCTTTCTCTGGTCTAGATGGCTTTCTTCCTCTACTTCTTCTATTCTTTCTCCTACTCAATGATCTTAATCTTTTGCAGAGAAGAATGCCTATACTTCATCAAGACACTGCTATCAGCTCAGTAAGCATAACAGATGTATGGGAGCCTATTGAAGAGGGTCTTTTGCCGTAAGTTTCACCCCTGATTTACTCTCATAATGTTTTCTTCTCGCACTGTGTGTATTCCTAAGCATGACTAGCATTCATGTGGTACTAATTTCTGGAAATTGGTTTTCTTTGCAATATAGTGTGGAGCAGACCCGCCATGTTTCAGTGATTTCAATCACATTGTCAACACAAGAGCTGAACAAAAATTCCCCTGGGTAACTCTCTGCCTTCGTCTGCTTCTCTATGTATGCTGCTCCTGTTGTTTGACATGGCAGCCTGTTAACTATTCAATGATCGTTATTTGAATTGTTTTTCTGATGGTCGTTAGTGTATTTTGTCAGTGTTTTGTCACTGAAAATATGTGGTCTTAACTGATTATTATCTTACTCTTCATGGCCCAAAATGCAACTTCATTTTCATAGGTATCAAGCTCCTTCTGAGGTTGAACAGATGAAGCCACGGTATAATAATTACCAGCCCCAGCTGCAGCAACAGTCTCCAAGACAAACACGTGGAGTCTATTATGCTGGTAATGAAGGTAATGAGGCACCAGGCAAAATCACTAAACAAAATGATTTGCAGAATTGAACTCGACTTAAGTGGAAACTTGTGTAACATCTTGAATACACTACAACTTCATTTTAGATTCATATGGGCGAGGACGAGGTCGTGGTATAGGGAGGGGACGTGGTTGGAGCAGAGGTGGATATGGAAACTATCAAGGTATTTTTCTGTTACTTAAGATCTCGGTGAAGTAATGTGCTCATTAATGTATTGATGATGTAAATGTGGTAATTTTGTTTTAATAGAAAATGGTGATTACTCAAACTGGGGTCGAGAAAATGATGGTTACTCAAACCGGGGTCGAGAAAATGGTGGTATATCAAACCGGGGCCGAGGAAATGGTGGTTACTCAAACAGGGGCCGAGAAAATGGTGGTTACTCAAACAGGGGCCGAGGAAATGGTGGTTACTCAAACTGGGGGGGAGAAAATGGTGGTTACTCAAACTGGGGCGGAGGAAATGGTGGTTACTCAAGCAGGGGCCGAGGAAATGGTGGTTACTCAAACAGGGGTGGAGAAAATGGTGGTTACTCAAACATGGGCCGAGGAAATGGTGATTACTCAAACTGGGGCGGAGAAAATGGTGGTTACTCAAATAGGGGCCGAGGAAATGGTGGTTACTCAAACTGGGGCCGAGGTGGATGGGAAGATCGTGGTAAGTATACTTCCTTCAGTTTGCATTTTGTACTGCTTGCACAGATACTTTGTTGTATTCTTTTAAAACTATGATATTCCTTAGAATTTTTCTATTGTATTTCTGTTGAACCTTGTTTTATACACAAACTCAGACTCTGGATATGGAGGAGGCAGAGGTTATGGACGTGGACGTGGACGCGGACGCGGACGCATGGACCTCCGTCCTCGAGGTGGTGGCAACCAGGCTTAGTAGGGGATTGGCACATTGTGTTTTTGCACAGATGCCTTGGCTTAGTAGTTATTCTGTCCAAAGTAGGTCTAAAGAAAGAAAAGCATGAAATTGTGGGTTGGTTGTTTCATATGCAGTGATTTTGTTGTTTTTCAGCATCGTGGAATGTGGAAAAGCTTATATCCTCTATTTGCTTGCTTTTAATGAAGCCAAAGTCAAGTATCCAATTTCTCATATTATCGTTGCTGTCTGTATATGGATAACTTAAATTTTTTCCCTTGTCTATCTGAGATTTTGGTTATTTTTTTATACCTTTGGTACTGTACTAGTGTAGGGTATGGCCGGCGGCGGTACCGGAACCGGCATTACCGGACTGGTAAGTTCCGAAACCGGTACGGAACCGGTACCACGCGAAACGGTACCGTTCCGGAATCGGGACCGGACCAGACCGGTAAACCGGTAAAAATATTTGTTCCGTCCCGGTCCGGAAGGAAACCGGTAATGTACCGGACCGGACCGGTAAACCGGGACGGACAGGTAAATCGGGACGGACCTTTTTTTTTTTAATATTAATTTAAATTATTTAAATATTGATTTAATTTAATTTAATTCAATATAATTTAATTATAATACATAAAAAATTAAAAAATAAATTTCAAACTTTAAAAATTAAAAAATTTAAAATTTTCAAACTTTGAAGTTATAAAATTTAAATTTCAAATTTTTAAAGTTTGAAACTATAAATTTCAAACGTTATAGTTTGTAAAATTTAAATTTCAAATTTTTAAAGTTTGAAACTTTAAATTTCAAACTTTATAGTTTGTAAAATTTAAATTTCAAACTTTAAAGTTATAAAATTTTAATTTCAACTTTTAAAGTTTGAAAGTTTTAAATTCAAACTTTTAAAGTTAAAAAATTTTAAATTCAAACTTTTAAAGTTTGAAAATTTTAAATTCCAAATTTTAAAGCTTGAAAATTTTAAATTTAAACTTTAAAGTTATAAAATTTTAATTTCAACTTTTAAAGTTTGAAAGTTTTAATTTCAACTTTTAAAGTTAAAAAATTTTAAATTCAAACTTTAAAGTTTGAAAATTTTAAATTCAAAATTTTAAAGTTTGAAAATTTTAAATTTAAACTTTAAAGTTATAAAATTTTAATTTCAACTTTTAAAGTTTGAAATTTTAAATTCAAACTTTTAAAGTTAAAAAATTGTAAATTCAAACTTTTAAAGTTTGAAAATTTTAAATTCAAAATTTTAAAGTTTGAAAAATTTAAATTTAAACTTCTAAAGTTTGAAAATTTTAAATTCAAACTTTAAAGTTTAAATTTTTTAAATTCAAACGTTAAAGTTATAAAATTAAAAATTAAAAAATTTAATTTAATACAACAATAATAAAAAAACAAAATAAGGCGAATAGCCTATATTTTTATTAATATTTATTTGATGTTACAATTACATTTACAAAAATATTAGTAGAGTATCAAAAGATTTAATCTACACAGCCA
This sequence comes from Solanum sitiens, assembly GCA_016801875.1. Classification (NCBI taxonomy): domain Eukaryota; kingdom Viridiplantae; phylum Streptophyta; class Magnoliopsida; order Solanales; family Solanaceae; genus Solanum; species Solanum sitiens. Next base: position 1,769,026 of record JABWTJ010000034.1, read on the forward strand.
CCTTCTAGGAAGGGTTCTGTTTGAATTAAATCTCGAATTATCATACTCTTACTAATAGTAGGTGCCACCATATAAATCCTTTCGTAAATCATTCAACATTTCTTTAGTAACATGTTCGGGAATTGGTTGAATAGAAAGATCTTCCATCGCTTCAATCCCGTCGTCACTATAATCCTGCATTACTTCATCAATGTCATCTTGAAATTTGGTCGGTAGTGGTTCACGACCCAATTTCTTCTCTCCGCATTAATCCAATCACGAAATAATACTGATATCTCCAAGATGTCGGCTGCTAGTGAATGCCTATGATCTCCAAGTTGAAACCTTGCTGCACTAGACGCCTTCTGAAGCTACTGACGATGCTTGCATAGCTAATATATCTCGAGCCATCGGTTATAGTTTCGGAAATCCTTTGCCGCGAATTCTCCACCATGCGAGAATATCTTCAGTAGGTTCTGTATTTTGATTAACATAAGCATCAAAATCATTTCTATTATCGTGTGAAAGTTCAAGATAATCATATAAATAATCATCAATATTATCTTCATCAAATCTACTCCTAGAGCTTTGAGGTTCATCACTTGAATTATTTATATTAGCATTATATAAATCATACAATTTTCTAGCTTCAATTTTTATGCTATCTTTAACTAGTTGACAACTAGGAATTTCTTCTAATACATCATTAATATCTAAGTTAAAATAAATTTTTTCAACCATTTTTGATGCACCTATATCTTTATAATTAGGGTTTAAAAGACATGCGGTTAAATAAATTTGAGGAATAGGAATATAATATTTTTTAAATTTTAGAATCATTTTTTCAATGGTTTGTTGAAATCTTGGTTTATTTTTATATTGATATAATTTAGAAGAAATTCTACAAATATCATGCAAAACAGTACAAATTGAAGGACTATAAAGTACGGATATTCCTTTTGTAGTTAAGTAAAAAACTTTTAGAAAATCTATAAGTTCATTTATATCACGCAATCACTATCATCTAGTCTATATGTCATATCAGAATTATGAGCATTCCAAACCATTTGTAAAGGTATCCTATATTCATAAGCGACTACAAGCATTTCATATAAAGTATTCCATCTAGTAGCCACTGTTTTTGGAATTTTTCTAGGTGGAAGGTTATTTTCAAAACAACGATTTTGAAAATCTTTACATCTAGACTTAACTTGACATTTAAATATAAAATGACATGCATTTTCAACTTTTGTACATCCGTTATCATACATCTATACACCATCTCTAACAATCAAATTATATATATGTGCAGTACACCTAATATGATAATTATCACCAAAAAAAGGACAAAGAGTAGGTTTTAAATATTCAACAGCAACATTATTACTTGAAGCATTATCTAATGTTATACTACTTATTTTATCACATATTCCATAACTTTGTAAAATATCTAAAATAGTTTGAGCAATATAACTACCGATTTTTTGCATTTGACAACATTTATAACCTAAATTTTTTTTTGCATATACCAATTTTCATCAATCCAATGTGCAGTAACAGTCAAATAATCGTTACCGTTTACACTACGACCCATATCAGAAGTAATAGCTATTTTACAAGTATTATAATAAAATAAACAACGACGATATTGAAAATGTTGTGCATGATAATCAAATACAACCTTTTTATTGTATTTCTAGCAAAACCTTTAAAATTTGGATTATATACGATTTGAATATAATGTATAAAACAGGGATTTTCAGCAAAACTAAATGGTAAGCCCATAACACATATCATTTTAGCTAATTCTTCAAGATCTTTTTCTCTACTATATGAAAGTGGTAAACTAGAGCCCGAAACATTAGACGGATTTAATTGTGTTTGTACCATGTTAGAGCCGCCTACTCCAACATTTTCAGGAAGAGGGGTACCATTTTTTTTAGCTTCCGCTACCGCTTTAGCATGCAAAAATTCATTTTTACAACAAGATATTAAATGACTACTCAAATGTCCCGTCCCGCCAGATTTACCAACAGTTTTATGATTTAATCTATGTTTACATTTGTTACAAATAGCTTGTGTTTTATCTTCATTTTGTGTCATAAATTGCCAAACAACCAATTTTTTAGCACGTTCTACCTTAGGCCTAGGATGTACGGGGGGAACAGGGGCAGGACAACGAAAGGGAGCGGGACTAGGAGCGGGACTGGGAGTATTAGTAGCCGTAGGTGGCTCAGTTTCATCATCACCATCATCAAAAGAAGGCGTATCAGTATAATTATCAATATCATTTTCATTATCATTATCACTAGGCAAATCCTCATCAAAATTACCAAAGCGACGTTGTAAATGTTCATGATAAGGATCTAATCCTGAATTACTATCAATATTAAAAACAGTATCATCAACATGTGTATAATCATCCGTATTTATTCTTAATATAGTAGATTTTTTAGTTTTTGATTTAGAAGAACTACCGGTTTTTGCATTATCGGATGATGTAAAGTTACACATATTTTTACACGCTCAAATGCACTTTTTTTACCCTTTCCTTTTTGAACAATATTTTTACCGAAATCCATATTAAAATATTAAACGTGAGATGTAAATAATAAATCACAAAATATTACAAAAAATGTAATGCAAATAATAAATCACAAACAAAACAAATAATTATTTAAATATAAATGTAATGTAAACTAAAAGTTGGAACGAATGTACCGAACGTCTACTTAAAAAAGTAGACGTTTATGACCGCCGAAAGCCGAACGTGGAAAGTTGAAAGTTGAATTTTGAAGCTCCAAATCCAATTTTCAAAGATCAAATAAGGCAACACCGGAATTTAAGATATTATATATTAGAGAATTAGAGATTAGAGAGTAGAGAGTAGAGAGTTGAGAGAATAGAAGATGAGTAGATGAGTTTGTGATAAAATAATGAATTTTAGGAGTATTTATAAGTAAAAAAATGGGTTAAAGTGTAGTATTTAAGACTTTAGGGTATTAAAAAAGTTAGGGGGGGTAGGGGGTTTAATTGGCTGGTTTTGGGATAAAATAGCCGTTGGGGGGGCCCACTAGTCGTTACCCAACTGCTATAAACGGCCAAAATTTAAAATAAATAAATAAATAAAAAAATTAATTAACCGGACCGGACCGGTAAGTTTCGGAACCGGGATAGACCGGTAAATCCCGGTTTCCAGTTTGATACCTGTCCCAGAACCGGACCGAACCGGTCTGTACCGGGATTAACCGGTACCGAACTGGTACCGGACCGGGACGGACCGGACCGGGAACCGATAAATCCCGATTCCGCTGCCCCCCTTAGTGTAGGGATGGGGCGGGGTGGGTTGAGCTTAACCCACCCCGCTCTAGATTAGTCTAGAAGATAGACTGGATAAAATGCCAAATCTCCCCTTCCATGTGTTGGTGAAGTTAATTATGTTGCATAACATGACCAGGTTCATAACTCCTTGAAGGGACAATTTGGTAAAGAAGATGAAAAGTTGCTGACATGTGGAAATGAAAAAGATATGTATATTTGTAGCTTTTCACAAACTAATTACGAATAAGTAATCAATGAGTATATATTTTATCCCCGTTGACGTGTTATATTGGTTCCAATTGAATATCTGTTTATTAGTAAACGGCATTCCAATTCTAAGGCAACTTGTTTTGAATTTGGAGGAAGGATATGAAATGGGATAAGGAAAATACTTTTTCACTCTCATCTAGTGTTTATACCATATTAATAGGTTAAAACATTTGATTTATGGAAAAGGGATAAATATATCTGTCTACTATCATTATATTTTTGGGCCAAATATATATCTATTCCATTATACTTTGACACTTTATTTGCCCACAGATGGACATGTGGATATATGGCCAAGACTAATAACTCGTCCAATTCTTTGTACATATTTAATTAAAATCCTGCATAACTAATACTCATATCTATTACAAATACCTGCATAACTCTGTCTAATTACTAAATGACCCCCACGTCCATGACAGACTTGATTGAGCACGAGTGAGGAGCTGTGTTTGGGTTAGCCTACAATTGAGACCTGGATATTGTTTAAATTGGATGAGTTCTTTTAACTTTGGTTGTCCATGTATCCGCCTTTTATTTCTAAGGGCAAATCTGTGTCAAAATATAATAGAACATGTGTATTTAGTTAGAAAATATAACAAGAAGTATATTTAAACTATCAGTACAAATGTACATTTGCCTCTTTTTTGTTCAATTTTATCTCATAAAATTACATAATTACTAGGAAAGTTGTCCGCGCGAAGCGCGGTGATAAACTACATCAATTAGCCTACCTATGATAATTAGTAATATTTGTACTTTTTGGGAGTACACTGATTTGTCAAGAATATTTGATTTCATTCCTATATTTATATTTATCTTTTTCTGAGTAGTTAATAACATTTGATTCATCAATTTTGAGTATTTTTCTCCTATGCAAGGTCTATTGATACCTAATCCAAGTGTTGTGCATCTTTTTGAATTTGTTGTGTAGCTGATAAATTTAATAAACATAACAAATCACATATTTTTTAATTTGATCAAACAACATATGCTCCTTTGGATTAAATAATGTCTCAGCAAATCATTTTATTTATATTCATCCATTATCATTTGCAATAATTCCCTAGGCAAAAGACATAGGGATCCGGCAAGGGTAGAGCAGACACTTACCTTACCCCTACATAAAAACCTTGTTCGCAAAAGATCCCATGCTCAGGTAACACAAAATAAAGTAGTAAATACAAATACAACAATAAATACAACATAGAAAAAATTGCAATTTTGATTGTGAATAATACGTCGGATGTAAGGCAAGACTATTGGGAATCCTTGTAAAAGTGTGTAAATTATGAAAACCTTCTCAAGAAGTACTCATTTAAGCAACTTAGGAATAGTAATTACGATGTTCATAAATTTACGATCCGGAAGTAAAGTTAGACCCAATATATATATTTGTTCTATTTTAAGTAGACAAAATTTAAATCTCGTTGAGTTATCATGAGCTAAAAACATAGTGTTTTCTTAAAACACGACTTAAGACAATGAGATTTAATATAGTAGGTGTTTAACTCTATCAACTAGAATTGGGGAATCACAGAGATTAAAGTAAATTTCATTTTTTCGAAGGCGACCAATAAAAATTTTGATTTAGAGATACACTTTTAATATTAGAGGTCAAAGATCTCCTCAGGACGGTATCAAATTCAGTAGCATAGTTGAATCCTCGCGAGCTATCAGGTAATTTAGCATTATCCTCCTACTAAGTGATGGACAAAATTTCCCATAAGCAACCTTTCAGGACCAACCCAAAATAGTCTTCGATAATTTGTGCTAAGCATTTGTTTATTGTTTAATGGTGATAGTGTTCAAGGTACGTTGACGTGAAAAAAAATGAAAATAAGAAGATAGGTATATTAGGGGAATGGGTCAAACATTTTTGCGAGGGTTTGTAGAGGTAGATATGAGAAAGCAAATTTTGAATTTGAAGGGTGGTATAGGGAGATAAGTTTTTGCCGTGTTTTTGGCATTTGACAAAAATAGATAAGTGAGTTTCCTGGTTTGTGGTGGTGCCACATCAGCGGATTCAGATTCAATTTTATATAAACTCGCACATGATTATGTCTCAAATATTCTGATACATATATCTAAGATCGTGTGATTAACGACTTCACGTTATTTCTGTCGACCAATCACTCTTACGTCTAAAATTCACAAAAGAAATGTTCCGAGTGATTGCTAACGTCTCATATACAACACAGAGTGTTCTAAACTTCCATTCCTCCAGGCCAACATTACCAGAATTGTCTAATACCCTCTAAAATCAACGTATTCAACCATGATTTTCACGTGTTCATGAAACTTTGTGTGATGTCAAGAGCTTCTGATTGCATGATCACCGGATACATATCTACCAAACACATGAACAAATATTTCAATTACTAATTTCTGAAAAGCATGGACAATAGCAAGACAAAAAGGAATAAAGACTAGTTTTGTCTCCCTTATAAAACTCTATTATTATTATTATTTTTTAATCCGATTAACATTTTCCATGTCTACCATATGTTAGATTTTATAGTAGCTGCACCTGAATTTATACATTTGTCAAGACCTATATGTCATGTTGGTTTAATGTTTTACTTGATAAGGACCAAGATGTCTAAACCTCTTTCATATGAAAATCTTTCCCTATTAATTACTGTTATGTATTAGAACCATGGATACTGCTCTAAAATGCCACCCACCATTTAAACATCCAGCTGCTAGATCGATAGAGGTGTGAATTCTCATGTGAAAAATATAGGGAGGGGGAGATAAATTCTAATCAGCTAATAACAGTGAATGGTGCAACATCGATCATTTGATGTTGTACTAATTGAAATTTAGTAGATGATTCAAGGTAGTAGTGTATAGTTTTAGTAGCGGGCCCTTGAATTTTTTTGAGTTTAAAACCACAATTTTAGCATATTTTATAAAATAGAAAACTAAAAAATCCGTGAAAAATAGAACTGAAACATAAATAAAAAAGGAAAAAACTGAAACTAAAAATAATATGCTATCAAAGGGATTTGAGCCCTCAAGGTGGAGCTTAATTTGAAGGAGACCTACCACTGGGTTATCTGCTTGTCTTTGTCATTGAGGGGGTTCCAAATATATATATACACATAAATACAGAAAATTTACCTTATATATATCGTTTTTTTTTTGGCGAGATGGTCCGGGTGAACCCCCTAGACCCCATGTGGATCCGCTCCTGTTGGGGATGGTAACTTACATCTTAATATCTCAACTCCTCACTGTGATGATAATATACTTTATAAATCAGGATAAACTTTATATAATCATACCTGGATGGTGCATAAGAATTTGAGGTGGCATTTTTCATAACTTCTAAGGAAGGAGAGGAGAACTTTTGTAACTAAATGAATGTAGGAGTAAGCTCGGCTAAGAGATGAACTGCAATAAACAAAGGCGACCATAATTTAATAACAGGGATGGCATGAAATTATACAAAATTAGCATAACATTTCAAAATTTTCAATCCTCCAATGATACATAAAAGGCAAGGTTAAAAGTTGCTACGACAACGGTGCAAATAAGATTTTTTTGATCCGCAGTTCAGGAGTATTTTTAAGTAGCCCACGAAATATTAGCACAAATAGGCAATGATTAGAATTGTAAATATACCTTAATCTTTATCTTTTTCAGTCCAGAAGTTGTGAGCATACCTTGTTCTTTTTCAGTCCAGAGGTTTTTAGCATACCTTGTTCTTTTCTAATTCAGAGAGGTGTGGTTAAGAGATGAACTACAATTAACAAAGATGATCATAAGACAATAATTGGAAAGACCTGAAAATATATAAATTATACATAAAGTTTCAAGCTTCCCGCCATACGTAAAGGTAAGTGTAAAAGTGGTAAAGACAACGACGTAGTTCCAGTTATGTTGGAAGTTCAATAGTTCTTTTGGCCTATTATTCATAAGCATAGAAAGACAATGATTCGAATAATAACAATACCGTAGTATTTTTCTTCTCCAGTAAAGAACTTGTATCTATATGTTTTGCTTCTCAAGTTAATAATCCCACGGAGTATAAGAAAAAAAAACAGTGTAATATCTTACTGAATCCTAATAGTCTTTGAAAGGCATAACACTTGCAAGATAAATTTTAAGTAAAATGGAAAAGACATTGGAAAAATGGAAAAATGGAAAAATTAGTGTAAAGTTATAGAGCAATTTTGAGCAACCCGTAAAAAAATGTAGATTGCAAAAAAGGATCTGGTTAAAGTTTGAAGTAAGATTTCAAAATGAATGAAGGCGAAAATATATGGAAAGGACATCTAAAGCACAATAAAAACTTGTGTAAATTTGATGGATTTATTTATGCACAAAACCTGTGCGGTAGAGCATAAGGAAAAACCATATGGTGTGTGTTACATCTTTTAGCATCCTGGAAGGATTTTAAACCCATAACACTATAAGTAAAACAGATAAATGCATTGAAATACTGTCGGGATCAATTTTCAAGCATCCAATGTTTTCCAAGATTTCTCTATGATTGATCTCCGATCGGGTTATCACCAAATGAGGGTGAAAGATGATGACATTCCGAAGATGGCTTTTCGAATTCGATATGTCATTATGAGTTTTTGGTTATGCCGTTTGGGTTGACTAATGCTCTGGTTGCATTCACTGATATGATGAATAGAGTGTTTAGACAATACCTTGACATGTTTGTGATTGTGTTCATTGAGGATATTTTAATCTACTGAAAGAGCGAAGGTGAGAGAATCATACATTGGGCATGTTAGAGTGAATTTGGCATAACTGGAAACCGAAGATTTCAAAAGTAAAAACCTTAGAAGTTTAGGGAAGGAAAATATAGTAAGTAAACAATTTAATTTAAAAGGCGAGAGTGTCATTAGAAAGTAGCAGGGTGCTTATGTGTGTGTTTTTTAGAACTTACCTGGCTAATGTGTCATATGCATGAAATCTCAAAGCAATTACATGTCTTTCATTTGAGTTATATGAAGCAAAGTATATAATTTTGCATTACTCTGAGAATTTCCTTTATGAAATCATATGTCATGATGTGAGTAGTGCAATAGCAGATTAATATTGCTTCTTAAGTCTTACCTTTTGATGTTCTTGTAGTTCGGAACTTTCAGTATGTTATTCTAATACCATAAAACTATAAAGTGCAGACAATCAAAACAGATTTAATTAACTTTAATGTCAAAATGTACTATATGGTCTTGCTAAGCTGTTCTTTCTCAATCATATTACTTAATTGTTTGCAAGGCAATTGGACAACAAATGGACAATAGAAAATAAGTCATCCAAAGAAAAACGACATTTAACACTCATATTCTATGGAATTTCCTTTTCATTAACAATGCTAGCGTATCGATGCATTCATGACATACAAAACGAATCTATCCTTACATCATTCCATCAATTGGGTTAGAACAGAATTAAAACGATGTGTGTGCAAACTGTAAAGCATTTACCTGGATGGTCTTTATCCAGTGTGGTTGGCGCTGTCCAGAACGTCAAAGACTGCATAGAAAAATTCGAGTTTTTATTTAGAGATTAAGGTATTAATGGGATTTTGATGAGTAGAAGTTGAAAGAAACAGAAAATAAGCGTGGAGATTGATAAAGCATCGTCCTGGATGGTTGCTAGAGACTTGGGTCGGCTTCTGAAAAAATCAAACGCAGCAAAGGATAAATTTCAAAAGCATTCGAATCTGTTTTGCTATAAAAGGTGTTAAGGGGAAGTTATTGGGAGCTAACAGGAAGCACTAAGAGGAGATTGATAAAGCATCATACCGAAATGTTTTGTAGGGCGGTGTTTTGCACATCGTGAACACAGGAGAAGAGAAATTTCAAATTCAGTCGAGGAAAGATGTTGGGACCGAACATGAAGAACATCGGCGATTTCCAAACTATCATATTCTGTCCACGAAGTTGTTGTATGAAAGTTGTTTGGAAAATGGGGGGAAGATTGTGTAAAGAGGCAAGAGGCTTTAGTCACGTCTGTTATGAAATGTTACGTTTGTATTGGAAGAGAAGCGACTGAATGTGGGGTTTTGAGAGGAGGGAAGGGTACTTTTGGAAATATATTAAAATAAAATATAATCCTTCTTTTTTGGGGAGCCACATCACCGGGTTGAGAATTTTCTTTTATATATATATATATATATATATGATTGTAAGTTGATATAACCTGAGGTAAACACTAGATATTGTAAGTTTTTATTAAATGTTTACTAGGTTATTTTGATAAGAAGACCATCTCGATTGCGTACTTAGTAAACCTTGAATTTTTCAATAGGACACCCTTACAAGCACTATAGTATATATATATATATATATATATATATATATATATATATATATATATATATATATATATATATATATATATATATATATATATATAAATAAATAAATAAAAGGAATTAGAAGATAAGGAAAATAAAAGCAAGTGGGGCATGTATGTTTGTATTATGTTATAGAGACGGATATTCGTCCAGGTTCAACCAATTATGCATCACTATTCATGAATTTGTCTATCTTCAAATTTAACTGAGTTTTCTCTTCAAATTTTGATATTCATCTTATATATTAGAGTATTTGATACTAGCTAACAAGTTTAATTTATAACAAAGATTTGCATTTATAAAGAGAAAATAATGAAGAAGGAAGTATTGTTTCATGTTATTCATAAAGTTCCTTCAGGTGATGGACCTTATGTTAGGGCCAAATATGCTCAGGTAAAATCACTTTTAATTTCCCAAATTCACTCATTTTCAATTAATTCATCCCCTCTTAATTGAAAAGTTAAATACAATAGCATATAGGTCCAATGTTGGTTACCTAAGTAAAAATCGATTCAAAACATATATTTCAGATAGTTGAGAAGGAGCCAGAGGCCGCGATAGTATGGTTTTGGAAGGCGATAAATGGAGGAGATAGAGTTGATAGTGCCCTTAAAGATATGGCTATAGTTATGAAGCAACTTGATAGAAGTGAAGAGGCTATTGAAGCTATTCATTCTTTTAGATGTCTTTGCTCCAAACAGGCACAAGAATCCCTTGATAATGTCCTTCTCGATCTCTTCAAGGTATATATCAGTTACTATTCAGAATTTGAAGTTTATGAATTTTGAATTTTACTAATTTAAAGTTATTTAATTTTAAATTAATAATCATACATATTCGACAAAACTCATAGTTAACAAACACTTAGCTCCGGCCTTACATACATTATAAGGTAATAATTGTTCAAATTCATAAAATTAAAAAAATTACCTTCAATCAATACAAGTCTCATTTCGTATACTCCCTAAGAATGACCTCCTTTCCTTTTTAGTACGTTTAAAAAAGAATGACCTCTTTCTTTTTTTGGTAACAACTTTCCACGTGGCATGTTTAAGGCCACAAGATCAAAGGGCAATTTTGTACATTTGACCTAACTTTAATTTAGAACCACAAGATTCAAAAGTCTTCTTTATACTCTTAAACTCCGTGCCAAGTCAAACTAGGCCATTCTTTGTGAAACGGAGGGAGTAGTATTTTTCAATTTCAATAACTAGCTCATAAATATACTAAACACTATTTATTCATAATCTTTCTTATTTTGGTCATCATTATATAGGGGGAAACCACCAAATGATGTGGTACTATGAGTTAATAAAAGTCTTGAAAATGGAGATTTTTTTTTTTTTTTTAGTGAAGATCACTTTTATTCTATACTCTATGAAAATCCAAAATATTAGTTGGGGCTGAATTTTGGATATTGGAATTGGACAGTAAAAACCAAGAAAGGAAATTACATAGGAAAAGAGGAATTTAACGTTTCATTAATATGGTACAACTTTGGATGGTACATAAACTATTTCACTTACATTGTCACATCCTATATTTTTAACCTGAATACATGTGTGACGATCACATCTAGAAATTAAGTGTTCAGATATCATATTGATTATCTAACCTAAAAATTTAAACTAATAGATTTTTTTATATATATTATTTAGTTATATTCTCAATACATATATACTGCTCCCACTATATATGGATTAATTAATAATTGTATATTACATGTATATATATGTAGAAATGTGGAAAAGTAGATGAACAAATAGCACTATTGAAACAAAAGTTGAGACAAATATACCAAGGGCAGGTCTTCAATGGTAAACCTTCAAAAACTGCTCGTTCACATGGAAAGAAGTTTCAAGTTTCTGTTAGGCAAGAAACAGCAAGAATTCTGGTAATTAATCACACCTTTTATTATCTTATTATTTAATATTACGATATTGGCTTAATATATAACCATTCCCTTAATCTTGTCAGGATATATATTTTTCATTTAGACGTACACTCGAACCAAGTAACGTTTTCAATATGTTTGGATACTTAAGTCTTAACTCCCAATAAAATGTTTTACTTAGACATGTTAATCATATAAAATATATCATTTCCTCTAATTATACGCATTCGTCTCAGTAAGACATACATCTTCAAGTGATGATACAAGTCTTATATAAAATACAAATGTCACATAATGAAAATACAATGACATATATAATATTCTGCTTGTGCGTAAATATAATATATTCCGCTATATTTTGTAAATACATAAATTATTGCTATGTTTCGTAATTAGACTGTACAATTGTTACAGGGAAATTTGGGCTGGGCCTATACGCAAAAGGGGAACTTTATGGCAGCGGAAGTTGTGTATAAGAAAGCCCAAATAATTGATGCAGACAGCAACAAGGCATGTAATTTGACCCATTGTTTAATAAGGCAAGCTCGATACGACGAGGCTCGTAATATTCTTGAAAATGTTTGGAGAGGTAATTATGCGGGTTCCGAAGATCCAAAAACAAGGAAACGTGTGGAGGAATTGCTAGTGGAATTGGACTCGAGACAACCACCACCATTTTTGCAAAATCTTCCAGGCCTAAATTTGGATGATGACTTTATGAATGGGCTTGAACATCTTATAAATGAATGGGCTCCTCCAAAATCAAGAAGACTACCAATATTTGAGGAGATATCTACTTTCAAAGATCAATTGGCTTGTTGATTGTTGTCAACTAGTTAGTGATATGTGGGTATTGGATAGATAAATGTGAAATATGTGAGTTATTTTCAAATTAGGTGAAAATAAATAAATAAATAAAAGTTTGTGGACTATGTAAATATGATGTAGATGAGATCTTGTGGCAAAGTTTGGAAATAAACTCTACACTATTGTTTTTTGTTATTGCTAGTTTAACCTTCAATTTTCTGAAATCTATTAGTTCGATTGATTCAAAATTTTGTTGAATACATCTTTTTTAAAGAGGATAATGTTGTTCAACAAAAGTACATTCTTTTTTGATACTTCCTTTGTTTCAATTTGTTTGATGGGGAAGTCCACAGGTGAAGGATGACTTCTTTCCTATATATTCATTACCAAATGTGTTGTGTGTATAAATTTCATTAAAGTACTCATGTGCTATAGGGCACCCCTACCAGGTAAAATAATCTCATCAAGATCTCTAATTCTGAGAGGATATTCTTTTTTTCTTCACACTGCTGCTTGCTTTGGAGACTAAACAATGCAAATAATACGTAACACTCAGCCAAGTGACGATAATAAGAATGACTAGGGTATTATTGTTTGATCCCTGATCAAAATCATCCGACATCAAATTGTATAAAACGTTAGTGATTAATTCAGCCCAACTCCAACTTTCTATCACATTTTAGTTGAAATATTACCATTAGATACCTCAAATAACATATAAGAATAAAAGAAACCATACAATCATAGGTACCACCACCTTCGAAGAAGAAGTTTTTCTCAGTAGCATCATGTATATATTACTTGATACCATATCTCTTGAAAATGGAACTTGACAATTAAATATGGCCAAAGAAAGACTTTGCAAGTCAATTAGCTAGTAATTTTCCTTTCCTTTAACCTCTTGCATAGCTTGAAGCATCAACACTGAAAAAGAAATCAGACTGAACCAACAATCAAACAAGAATAGTTTCTAATTTGATTTCAAAACCAAAAAAGTAATGACAACCCGCTTTGTGTAATCATAATTAGAAATCATAGTTTTGATGCACAACCAAACTCAGGTTTCAGGAAAGAAAAAAAAAGTGCTAAGATAATAGAACGAATATTAAATTGACAGAAAAAGATAATTGATTCGAACACAATTACTTCGTGTGGCAAAGTTCTCTAGGTGATAAATACTTTGTTGGGAAAGACAAATACAAAATAAATAAATGTACATGACAGTGCGATAGCAGAAGAAAATCCAAGTCAAAACTTTCCTTTTCTATTTGAACCAAGAGAAGATAAAATAATGAAAGAATAAAACAGTTGGGGCAGCAAACAAATCAACCAAAGCAAGCAAAACAAATCAACATAGACGCCAAATTTAACATGGAAAACCTCTTCAGTGAGAAGAGTAAAAACCACAAGCCCAAAGCTCCACTATAATCCACAAGAGTTACAAAAAGTGTTCTCCAAAATGGCCACCAACAAAGTGTCAAACAATGAGCAACACAATTACACCAGAGAAATAAAAGAAGCAAAAACATTGAACCCACAACTACTGTTCACGAGCAAAAATCTCTCTCTCTCAGTTCTCAATCAAAGATTAAAGATTAAGTTAAAAAGAACAAGCTGTACAAAAATCAACTCAATCGGATAAGAAACGAAGCGAAAATCGCAATTTGAAATTGGCTACTAGGATTTGTGCTAAAATCTGCACTTTCTCGGTTTTCTCTCAGGTTGCTCTCAATCTCTTGTGATTCTCCTCAAATAAGACCTAAAAGAAAATCTTACATATGCACCATAATATTGAGCTTACGGATAAAGTGGACTAGTCAAATTTGAACTAAATTTATCCACAAAGAAAAGATAGAAAGACCTAAAACCTTAATTAGACTTTTATTTATTCACATAGAAAGGAAAAAAGAATCAAATCCAACAATATTTAGAAACGAATATCGTCGTTGAAAGTACCTGTCATGACACTAAAATGAGTTCGACACATGGATAATGTCTTGTTTTCATCTAACCAAAGAATAATACAAGCAGAATGAAACCTATATATTAATGCAAGCATTAAGTATCGTCACACCACAGGTACCCTGTGGTTCAAATTTTTTCAAGAAGATACAACAATCACCATTTATGCTTTAAATTCTAATTGGCTTAGACGTTGTTCCTTCCTCATCATCAAAAATATCTATCTTTAGTTTTCGATAGCTGATTTTTCCATTGGACATGGATTTACCCCAGCTATTTCAGTTGTGTAGGACATCATCTCAAGAATGTGATCGTAGATGAATATATATCAACAACATTATGATGAAATATAATAATTTTGATTTAGAAACCCAGTAGGAGTAGGATTAAGGAAAGCATATCATAAAATTATAATGGGAACTTTCATATACAACCACTTAAAAATAGTCTAGTTTGGTAATTACAATTCGTAGCTACATGTTATATGGAGGAGAGAGGCGAGAGAGGGGGAAAAGAGTGAGAGAAAGGTGAATTGTATATGTATATTGGTTAGATAATTATATATTATACATATGTATTTGTATATATGGCAAGTGAGATTGTGAGAGGGAGGAGAGAGGCGAACGGAGAGGGCAGAGAGTGGGAGAGAGGTAAATTGTATATGTATATAGGTTAAATAATAGTATATTATACGTATGTATTTGTCTATTCTGGCGAATTATACATATACAAACGTGACTAATTATACAAACTCAAAGTCAGCCCACGTAATTAATATATAATGTTAGTCGCAAAGGATAATTATAGCAAACTATAGCTATGATGAGCAATTAAATAGTATAAGTTTACTTTATTGCGTAATTTTTCCAATTATGATACCGTTTTCCCACCCAAATCTCTTTCTATTTCACAAAATGACCCTTTTGGGGAAACCCTTCAATTTTAGAGAGACAGAGGTGTGCCTCATCAGCTTTAATGGTGATTAGTTGCTGAATGAACTAGACTCTAAACTTTTACTTTTGTTCTTGTTCAACGAGATCCTGAGAAATCGACAAGTAAGTACATCCCCATCCTCCTAGATTTTGGTTTTTTTCTTATTTCTATTAAGTTCTAGTTATCAACTGATTGATTGATTGATATATAATTAAAAATATAACATTAACACAGAAAGTTAGAAGGGTAAAGATGAATCCAAAGATATTGAGAAAACTAATATTTTACCCTGCAAATAGCCAATTCCAAGGCCTCCTCAAGTGTATCAAAATCACTCTGTATTATTGAAAGGAAAGGGTTCGTAGTATATGCTTCTACTTTTTCTTCAAATTTCTCCCATTTTTAGCTCCTTCATGGGGTTTTATTTTTATCCAGTGAATTTAGTTGTGTACTTTGTAGATGACTGGATCCTATTTGGATAATGGTTATGGCTTTAAAAATTCCTAAAAAATGTTTTAGTATAGGAAGACTTAGACACCACACAGGTAGTCTTGTGACACTACTTGTGTGTAATGTTGCTGCAATGGAGGTAACATGTCTTTCTCATTCACTTTACCATCTATAAAAAGGGACAACATTATCTATTAGAAATGAAAATTTAGACTGTACAACTGTTACAGGGCAATTTGGGCTGGGTGTATACACACAAGGAGGGGAACTTTATTGCAGCCAAAGTTGTGTATAATAGAGCCCAAATAATTGATCCAGACAATAATTATGTAATACATTTTTAATATAAATTTAATTCATTTTGTAATTTATTATTCGATTTGTTATGATTAGGTTACTTGTTTAATTCATAATAGATACAAGTTTAATTCAATCTATATACCACTCTCCGATCTTTTCATTATTTAATTGTTTAATTCATGCTTAATTATCTTTTTACTAATTCAACTTTAATATTGTGTAATACATTTTTTAATAATGTGCAGGAAAAAATATGACTTATATGGTTGTGCTGCTTTATTTCAATGGACGATGGGATTCTAGCAACAAATATATTAGATATTAGACAAATGGTGTGTTGATAAATATGGAATCAACGTTTGCCACCGTCGTTTCTATGATTGCTGCTCAATTGTCAGTAAACACATCAACAAGTAAAGTTGAAATTAGATATAAAATTTATGAAAGGTTTTCTCCAATTCAAATTCATAATGAATGGGGTAAAAGTATATGTTGAAACCAAAAGGAACATCGAGATATGTACTTTTTGTGTGTCACAACAACTGCATCAGTTAATTTGGAGATTAATTTCGCCCTCATTCCATTATTATGTTCAAACACTTCCGAAGATATGAGGATTATACATAATTTGTATTTCTCTAATACATTTAATGGTATTGGTGATGCAATAGGGTTAATTGGATGCGAGAAAGTCGATGAGCTAGAATAATTATAAGTAACATGCATCATTGTTAATCTCAATCACTCTTTATTTGAGAAAGATCAAGTGTATAGGAATAAATATGTCCTCACCCGTGCACTAAAAGGACATTTCATTGTTAAACATTTTCAATTCAAGACATCAAGTTCAACCATGTAAAAATTCAAGTTACTTTAAATTATTAATTGTATATTAATTTATTTTTCAATAAGTATTTGATTAGTGCCTAGGAGAAAACTGTAGTTGGAGTTTACGAGCTTCAAGGAAAATCTCAAATATTTAAGATTAGAGATTTTAAAAGTGAAAACACATGTTTGTTGCTATATAATTCATTATCGAAAAGACAAGCAACCAAGAGCGTTGTTGACAGTATTATTGTGGGTAAATGTGTTGAACCAGATGCTATTTACACACCAAAATATATACAAAATGACATGTTAGCTGAATTGGTGTGCGACTCACATATATATAAACTTTTAGAGCTAAAGAAGCAGCTCGTGAATTAGTTCTGGGTGATTCAATTCAATCATAAGCAAAGTCGTCAAGCTACTTTCACATACTAGAGACAACTTACCCTGGTTCACATATAAGATTGCACAAATCAGATCATTTTCTATATGCGTTTGTAGCTTTGTGTATATAGTTAAAAGGATGAGAATATTATATCAATTATAGTTAATGATGTAACTTTCTTAAAAAGAGCATACAAATGGATACTACTAACAATTAATACCTTAGATGCAGTAGGTGATACTTTTGAATTTGATACTAGTGCTTTCTTTTAATGAATTTATGCACTATGTATTGAAAATAAATTTATTTATGCAATCTTATATGAGAACCAGGGTAAGTTGTCTCTAGCATGTGAAAGTAGTTTCTAACTTTGCATATGATTGAATTGGATCACCCCAGACTAATTCAAGAGTTGCTTCTTTAGCTCTCCAAACTTGCATATATGTGAGTCACACACCATATTCAGTTAACATGTCATTTTGTATATATTATGGTGTGTAACAACATCTGGTTCAGCACATTTACCTATAATAATACTCCCAACAACACTTTTGGTTGCTTTTCTTTCCAATAGTGAATTATGTAGCAACAAATGTGCATTCGCTTTCAAATATTTTGATCTTGAACATTTGAGATTTTTTTCAAGCTTGAAGCTGGTAAACTCCAACTACAGTTTTCTCCTAGGCACTGTAACAAATAACTGTTGGAAAAACATTAATATACAATCAATAATTTAAAGTAATTTGAATTTAGGTCTTATATAGTGCAGAGGTGAGGACATATTTATTCTTATACACTTGATCTTTCTCAAATAAAGAGTGATTGAGATTAACAATGATGTCTACTGGTTATAATTATTCTAGCTCATTAACTTCCTCACATGATCCAAAGTCAATTAAACCTATTGCATCACCAATATCATTAAATGTATTAGAGAAGTGCAAATTGTGTATAACCCTCATATTTTCGGATTTGTCTGAACATGATAGTGAAACGAGGGCGGAATTAATCTCCAAATTCACTGATGCAGTTGTTGTGACACATAAAAAGTATCTTGACATATCTCGATGTTCCGTTTTGGTTTCGACATATACTTTTGCCTCATTCATTATGAATTTGAATTGGAGGAGACTTTTCATCAATTTATATATGATTTTAACTTACTTGTTGATGTGTCTACTAAGAATCGAGCAACAATCATATATAGATACGGGGGTGATAAATGTTGATTCCGTATTTATCAACACACCATTTACCAAGTAATAAATGTATTTGTTGGTAGACTCCCATCGTCCATTGAAGTAAAACAACGCAACTAGATTAGTCATATTTTTTCTTGCACATTATTAAAAATGTATTACACAAGTTGAATTTGTAAAAGAGAATTAAACAACTAACTAATGAAAAGACCGAGAGTTGTCTATAGACAAATTAAACTTGTATCTATTATAAATTAAACAAGTAATTCAATCATAACAAACTGCAAAATGAATTAAATTTATATTACACAATATTGAAGTTGAATCAAAAGAGAAAAATTAAGAAAGAATTTAAACAAAGTAACTAATGAAATGAACGGAAATGATCTATAGATTGAATTAAACTTGTATCTATAATGAGTTAAGCAAGTAATCAGTCAACAAACTGCAAAATGAATTAAACTTATATTAAAAGTGTTATACAGAAAAAGTTAAATCAGAAGAGTGAATTAAGAAAGAGATTTAACAAGTAACTAATGAAAAGAAGAGAGAGTTATCTATACATTGAATTAAACTTGTATCTACTATGAATTAAGCGAGTAATTCAATTATAACAATTTGCAAATGAATTAAACTTGTATTAAAAATGTATTACATAGTTGAATCAAAAGAGTGAATTAATAAAGAATTTAAACAAGTAACTAATGAAAACAACATAGAGTGATCTATCGATTGAATTAAATTTGTATCTATTATGAATTAAGCAAGTAATTCAATGGTAAAAAACAACCAAACAATTCGCAAAATGAATTAAATTTCTATTTAAAAGGTGTATTACAAAAAATTGAGTTTATTTCGTTGCCTTGCTCATTTATATTTTGAATGTCGAATCTGCCGCCTTCAAGTATCAATTGTTCTTCATTTAGTTTGTAATTTGTTGATGTTATTATTCAAACAGGTCTAAGATTTCAAAATCAACTGATACGGTAAATTGTATGTGTGATTGCATTTTCATTCCAATGGTTTAGCTTTTCTAAGTATTTTTTTCTTTTTGTGAATGACATGTGTGAGCCATTTTTCATGCCTTTATTTTGCCTACTTCTCGAGATACAGATTTTCTTGACTACTTATGTTATATTTTGAATCCAACTAGTGAAGTGCCTCTGCTCGTTTGGCCTCTTTTGTGCATTATTTATTAGAATGTAACCATTCATTATTATATATTTATGTTACTTAATGTGAATATGATTAGGGTGGATCTGGATAGAGTGATAATCGTTTAAGATTAATGTTAGTAATTAGCCTCGACATGTTTCCATGGTTGTTAAGACTAGTATATGAGTCCTTATTTATTTTTCCATATATCCGATTTTGCGATACATATAATAGGATTCACTAGTTTCTAGGTTTGTTATACATTTGTTACTTGTAGTCGTTGTAGCATGTAGTAGATATCGTTTCACTTAGCTTGGTTGTTGCATTGAAGCATAAATCAATAGTTGTGAATTGCTTCCTTTATCTTTGTGTGGGATCCATCTTTATATACCAAACTTTGAATTATTTTATGCCAATTTCAAAGTTTGGCAGAGTTGGTAAAGAAAAAAATTGTTTTTTCTTCAATTTCAAAGTTTGGCAAGAGTTGGTAAGCTATGAAGAAGAAAAAATTGTTTTTTTCTTCTGTAGCACATTTGGAGGGTAGTGTATTTGTTCTCTATAAAAGGGAGGACAATTCTTCATTCTCTATGTACAAGAAAAATTAAAAAGGAGAGAAAAGAAGAGTGAGGCATCACAGAGGAAAATAATCTGTGAGGAAAAAAAATAGAGAGTGCGAGCGATATTGTAGTGAGGTGGAAAAATCAAAAGAGAGTTATTTCTTTTGAGTGTGTAGTGGTCTTTGGAGGTTTACTCAGACCTACAAGTGTAAAAATCCTTACTATAGTGATATTCGTTGCTCCTCTCGGATCGTGGTTTTTCCCTTATTTAGAAGGGTTTCCACGTAAAATCTTGGTGTCATTATTTCTCTTTCTTATTCTAGTTGATTAACCGTATTGCTGTGTTCCGCTTTTATTGATTTTATTACCGCAAATATTATTTTTGTTACTAGTTTATTCCTAACAATTGGTATTAGAGCACATGTTCTGCTCATTTACAGAAATATTTTTTGCAGCTTATTGTACTATACTCAGTGGAAAAAAAAATGTCTGGAGTAAAGTACGAGGTAGAAAAATTCAACGATGATAGCGGTTTCTCAATGTGGCAGAGAAAGATGAGAGACTTGCTCATCCAACAGGGTTTGCACAAGGCACTAGGCGGCAAATCCAAAAAGCCCGAATCCATGAAACTTGGGGATTGGGAAGAACTGGATGAAAAGGCTGCCAGTGCAGATTGCACTTAACAGATGATGTAGTTAATAACATCATCGATGAAGAGAGTGCATGTGGCATTTGGACAAAGTTAGAAAATCTATACATGTCCAAAACGCTGACAATAAATTGTACCTAAAGAAACAGTTATACGCGCTACATATGGGTGAAGGTACAAATTTTCTGTCTCATTTAAATGTACTTAATGGACTAATCACGCAGCTAGCAAACCTCGGAGTAAAGATCGAGGATGAAGATAAAGCCATAGTGCTCCTAAACTCGTTGCCATCTTTCTACGATACTTTAGCAACAACAATTTTACATGGTAAGGACTCCATTGAGTTGAAGGATGTCACATCAGCCCTTCTGCTTAATGAGAAGATGAGAAAAAGGCCTGAAAATCATGGACAGGCTCTCATCATGGAAAGTAGAGGAAGAAGTTACCAAAGGAGCTCAAGTAACTATGGTAGATTCGGAGCTCGTGGAAAGTCCAAGGTCCGATCAAAATCGAAGGCCAAAAATTGCTACAATTGCGATCAACCAGGACACTTCAAAAGAGATTGTCCAAATCTAAAAAAGGGAAAAGGGGAAAACAGCGGCCAGAAGAATGATGACAACACAACTGCCATGGTGCAAAATAATGACAGTGTTGTTCTCCTCATAAATGAGGAAGAAGAATGCATGCACTTGGCAGGTGTAGAGTCGGAATGGGTGGTCGACACAGCAGCATCTTACCATGCCACACCGGTAAGAGATCTTTTTTACAGATATGTAGCCGGTGATTTTGGCAATGTGAAAATGGGTAACACAAGTTACTCAAAGATTGCGGGGATCGGAGACATTTGCTTAAAAACAAATGTTGGATGCATATTAGTGTTGAAAGATGTGCGCCACGTACCTGATTGGCGGATGAACTTGATCTCGGGATTTGCTTTGGACCGAGATGGATATGAGAACTACTTTGCAAATCAAAAATGGAGACTCACCAAAGGGGCATTGGTGATTGCAAAAGGAGTTGCTCGTGGCACATTGTACAGGACACATGCAGAAATATGCCAAGGTGAATTAAATGCGTCTCACGAAGAGAATTCTGCAGATTTATGGCATAAAAGAATGGGTCATATGAGCGAGAAGGGATTGCAAATTCTTTCCAAAAAATCACTCTATCTCTTTTGCCAAAGGTACAACGATAAAACCTTGTAACTACTGCTTATTTGGTAAACAACATAGAGTCTCATTTCAGACATCATCTGAAAGAAAGTCGAATATACTTGATTTGGTATATTCTGATGTTTGTGGTCCAATAGAGATAGAATCGATAGGAGGTAATAAATACTTTGTTACCTTTATTGATGATGCTTCTCGAAAATCGTGGGTTTATATCATGAGAACCAAATATCAGGTGTTTCAAGTATTTCAAAAGCTTCATGCTCTGGTAAAAAGAGAGACATGTCGGAAGCTAAAACGTCTCCGAACTGACAATGGAGGTGAGTACACTTCAAGAGAATTTGAAGAGTACTGTTCAAACCATGGAATCAGACATGAAAAGACAGTTCCTGGAACCCCACAACACAATGGTATAGCTGAGAGAATGAATCGCACCATTGTTGAGAAGGTGAGAAGCATGCTCAGAATGGATAAATTACCCAAGACATTCTGGGGTGAAGCAGTTCGGACAGCGTGTTATCTTATCAATCGTAGTCCATCAGTTCCGTTGAAGTTTGACATTCCAGAGAGAGTTTGGACCAACAAGGAGATGTCTTACTCGCACCTAAAGGTGTTCGGTTGCAAAGCTTTTGCACATGTACCGAAGGAGCAGAGAACCAAGCTACATGATAAATCAGTTCCCTGCATATTCATCGGATATGGAGATGAAGAGTTCGGGTACAGACTATGGGATCTTGTAAAAAAGAAGGTCATCAGAAGCAGAGATGTAATCTTTTGAGAAAGTGAAGTTGGAACTGCTGATGATCTATCCGAGAAGGCCAAGAAAAAGAATGGCATAGTCCCTAATCTTGTTACCATTCCTTCTTCTTCTAACCATCCCATAAGTGCAGAAAGTACGATCGATGAAGTTGCTGAGCATGAAGAGCAACCTGATGAGATTGTTGAGCAGGGGGAGCAACTTGGTGATAATACCGAGCAAATGGAGTACCCAGAAGAAGAAGAACAATCTCAAGCTCTGAGGAGATCAGAAAGACAAAGGGTAGAGTCATCCAAATACCCTTCCTCAGAGTATGTCCTCATCACTGATGAAGGGGAGCCAGAAAATCTTAAGGAGGTGTTGTCTCATCCAGAAAAGAGGCAATGGATGAAAGCCATGCACGAAGAGATGGAATCTCTACAGAAAAATGGCACATACCAGCTAGTTGAACTTCCAAAAGGCAAAAGACTGCTTAAGTGCAAGTGGGTCTTTAAACTCAAGAAAGATGGAAATGGCAAGTTGGTCAGGTACAAAGCTCGATTGGTTGTAAAATGCTTCGAACAAAAGAAAGGTATTGATTTTGATGAAATTTTTTCACCTGTTATCAAAATGACTTCTATTCGAACTATTTTGAGCCTGGCAGCTAGTCTAGATCTTGAATTGGAGCAATTGGATGTGAAAACTGCATTTCTTCACGGAGATTTGGAGGAAGAGATTTATATGGAGAAACCAGAGGGATTTGAAGTATCAGGAAAGAAACACATGGTGTGCAAATTGAATAAGAGTCTTTATGGGTTGAAACAGGCACCAAGGCAATGGTACAAAAAATTTGACTCTTTCATGAAAAGTCAAACGTACACAAAGACCTATTCTGATCCATGTGTATACTTCAAAAGATTTTCTGATAATAATTTTATTATTTTGTTGTTGTATGTGGATGACATGTTAATTGTAGGATAAGACAAAGAGCTGATTGCAAAGTTGAAGAAAGATTTGTCGAAGTCATTTGACATGAAAGACTTGGGCCCAGCACAACAAATTCTAGGGATGAAGATTGTTCGAGAACGAACAAAAAGAAAGTTGTGGCTATCTCAAGAGAAGTACATTGAACGTGTACTAGAACGCTTCAACATGAAGAGTGCTAAACCTGTTAGCACGCCTCTTGCGAGTCATCTGAAGTTGAGCAAACAGATGTGTCCTACAACAAAAGAGGAGAAAGAGGGAATGGCTAAAGTTCCTTATTCTTCAGCAGTGGGGAGTTTGATATATGCGATGGTGTGTACAAGACCTGATATTGCTCATGCAGTTGGTGTTGTTAGCAGATTCCTTGAAAATCCTGGAAAAGAACACTGGGAGGCAGTTAAGTGGATACTGAGGTACCTAAGAGGTACCACAAGAGATTGCTTGTGTTTTGAAGGATCTGATCCAATCTTGAAGGGCTATACTGATGCTGATATGGCAGGTGACCTCGATAATAGAAAATCCACTACTGGATATTTGTTTAAATTTTCAGGGGGAGCTATATCATGGCAGTCAAAATTGCAGAAGTGTGTCGCACTCTCTACAACTGAGGCAGAATATATTGCAGCTACTGAAGCTGGCAAAGAGATGGTATGGCTGAAACGATTTCTTCAAGAACTTGGATTACATCAGAAGGAGTATGTCGTCTATTGTGACAGTCAGAGTGCAATAGACTTGAGTAAGAACACCATGTATCATGCAAGGACGAAGCATATCGACGTAAGATATCACTGGATTCGTGAAAAGATAGAGGGCGGATCTATGCAGGTCATGAAGATCCCTACTAGTGAAAACCCTTCAGATATGCTGACCAAGGTGGTATCAAGAGACAAGTTTGAGATATGCAAAGAACTTGTCGGCATGCACTCAAGCTAGAAACCTAGAGCTACCTCCTTCAGGTGAATGGGTCTAGAGGGGGAGATTGTGGGATCCATCCCCATGTACCAAACTTTGAATTGTTTTATGCTAATTTCAAAGTTTGGCAGAGTTGGTAAAGAAAAAATTATTTTTTCTTCAATTTCAAAGTTTGGCAGAGTTGGTAAAGAAAAAAATGTTTTTTCTTCAATTTCAAAGTTTGGCAAGAGTTGGTAAGCTATGAAGAAGAAAAAATTGTTTTTTTCTTCTGTAGCACATTTGGAGGGTAGTGTATTTGTTCTCTATAAAAGGGAGGACAATTCTTCATTCTCTATGTACAAGAAAAATTAAAAAGGAGAGAAAAGAAGAGTGAGGCATCACAGAGGAAAATAATCTGTCAGAAAAAAAAAATAGAGAGAGCGAGCGATATTGTAGTGAGGTGGAAAAATCAAAAGAGAATTATTTCTTTTGAGTGTGTAGTGGTCTTTGGAGTTTTACTCAGACCTACAAGTGTAAAAATCCTTACTATAGTGATATTCGTTGCTCCTCTCGGGTCGTGGTTTTTCCCTTATTTAGAAGGGTTTCCACGTAAAATCTTGGTGTCATTATTTCTCTTTCTTATTCTCGTTGATTAACCGTATTATTGTGTTCCGCTTTTATTGATTTTATTATCGCAAATATTATTTTTGTTACGAGTTTATTCCCAACACTTTGAAACTGTTTCTCCTGGTTATTCACATCTACCAGTTACGTAAGTGTTGCCTCCTCTCTATTTCTTTCTTTCTCCTTTGCAAGTTTTGGGTTTGTTAATTTTAACTTACAATGATCTACATATTCTTTAAGTGTTATATTGGATCCTAACAAAATTGATGAACAGGGCAGTGAAGGCAGTATACAAGGCTGGAAAGCTGAAATACAAGGTAAGCGAAAAAAGAATGCAAGAAATCGAGCAGATACGTACTGTATACATCCATATACATTAGAAAGACAGGCAATATACATTGATGTACAATAACTGTCACGACCCAAAAATGAGTGTGATGGCACTCGTCTTATTTCACCAAGACAAGTCAGCCTAACCCAATAATTTTGATAAAATGCGGAAATAAAATCAAAGTTTGATGACACTTACTAATACGAAAACAATTCAACTTAATTCAATCCCCAAAACCTGGTTGTCACGTGCACAAGCCTCTAATGTAAATACTAGAATTGAAGTAAAAATACGAGTCTAAAATGAAGTTGTCTTTCAAGTAAAAACAAAGTCATAAACTGGAGTAGAAAAGTTTGCTGAGATGACAAGCAGCTACCTCGCAATCCTCCACAAGATGCCTCGGAAACAAAGAGAATATGATGTATCACGAAGATCCGGGCTCGTAACCTACAAAGATTTGTAGAAGCAAGGGGTGAGTACCAAACCACGCGATACCCAACAAGCAAACCTCTAAACACAAGTTAAGTGAAGAAAATACGGGTACTCCTTACACCCTATCTAAACCTCCACGCTACAACCTAACAGTTCACAGTTTACCAAACACACAACTCAATAACCACACTCTATCAGTTTACACATTTCCAATAACAACTCAATATTCAACAGTCACAAGTTTCACAGAGAAACACTCACAAGATCAGCAAAACACGTGTTCAAGTTCATCAATAATAAAAATGTGTAATGCCATGAGATGCAATGTCAAGTATAGTGATGCATGTCTTCCCTAACGATACACACCCGCTGTCTCTCAGTTTGGGACCCATGGGGGACATATCTGTCCATGCATCTGTCGCGGCGTACGATACGACCCTCGATAATAGTAATCGTCGCGGTGCGCGATACGTCCCTCGAAATGTTACATCCTCTTATCACTTAACTCTTATCACAACCATGTCTCAGATACAATGCGAATGACATGCTCAAATGAAAAAATGAGGAGATAACCATTTTGATAACAAAGCATAATTTGCAACAAGGAATACAACACCAACAAATAAGCAACAAGTCTGCAAATCATTCTCAACACCACACAAGGAAATACATGAATTTCATAAGCTTAACAAGAGTTTAGAAATCCACTTGCCTTAGCCAATCATATAATCACTCCTGGAGTTGAGTCTTCCCTTTCCGTGGAGCTTCCGAATCGATAAAATCTATTCAAGTATATATTCACAATAAGGTTTCGGAACTAACAACACCCACATTATTATGTGTTTAACCTTGACCTAAAAATTCACCCAAATTTATAATCAAGTTCGTAATTTTTTATGCCAACTAACATTTCAACTATCATATTTTTCAAGTTTCAAGTCTAGAATTGCATCCCAAATTTTCCAATACCATAATTCAAATGATAACTATCTTTGTATGCTTTCGCTGCCCGTTATCATTAAAACTGTGGTTAGGATTTCCAGATTTGGGAGTGTTAACGCCGAGTGTCGCGCGGGCCTTCATTCTTGAAAGGGCTAAAAGTAGCGCCTTCGCTTTGTTTGTAATGAAAAGGAAAGAGAAGATCTTCGGATATTTTTTCCAGGGGAGGACTTTCTTGATCGCCTCATTCACAAAATACTATTCATCTAATATTTAAATATACAACCAATATATCAAAACTTGAACCATAATATAATAACCAAAACTAAGAGAATCACACCCCGAATGAATATACAGTAATGTTTGCAGAATTATGTTTTGATTTTCCTCTTTTCTACAAACCAATGATTGGCTCATTATGGCCAATCATTGGCCATTATTAATTATTATTATTATTATTATTATTTTCAAATTTTTGCATTAAGTTTAGTGACAATGTTTTTTTCTTCTTTTCTTTTCCCCAATTTCACGAACTTTCCACTCCTTTTCCTTTCTTACTATTTTTTCTTTTTTTACTTTCTCAAATCACCCAACCAATATTTTATAATTTGAATCTTTACTACTTTATCTATCACTGTCATTACCGATCCATTAATACCCATCAATGACGATAAACTTAGGCACGCAAATCGATAATATTCAACACTTTTAAAGAGACAATTCATCATTCTTACTATATAATATAATAGTAGTATATATACATATATGCAACCATCATCCTAAACAAACAAAGATTCAAAGTTTCGCTTAAGGTTGGTTACCTGGAATTGATCGATGTTGCTTCCGTATTCTTCTTTTCTTCTGACTCTCTCTATTTTATTTTTTTAAAATTTAATAGTTTATTAAAACTGATAAAATCCACTAACTTATTCTTTTAATACCTGACCCTAATAGTATAGAGTTTTACACAAATGTACACTTTAGCCCACTAACTATAGATTAATTCAATTATCTACAATTATTCCTTAATTGAATAACTTCGGTTACACAAATAATTTAAATTTTCAAAAAAATGGCCTCCCGGGTCATTACATTATCCACCACTAAAAATCATGTTCGTCCTCGAACACAAAGTGAAAGAAAGTACCTGAAGCATCAAAATGCTGAGGGTATCTGGCACGCATATCAGACTCTATCTCCCAAGTTGCCTCTCCCACTGATCGGTGCTTCCACTGCACCTTCACTGAAGCAATCTCCTTGGTCCTAAGCTTTCGAACCTGCCTATCCAAAATAGCTATAGGCTCCTCCTCAAATGTCATGTCTGGACCCAACTCCACCAAATCAAGTGAAGCACATGAGATTCATCCGGAATATACTTCCGAAGCATAGAGACATGGAAAACAGGATGAACTGCCGACAAACTAGGTGGCAACGCCAACTTATAAGCCACCTCTCCCACTCGACTCAAAGTCTCAAATGGTCCAATGAATCTAGGGCTAAGTTTGCCCTTCTTTCCGAACCTCATCACACCCTTCATGGGTGATACTCGGAGCCAAACATGATCACCCTCCATAAATACTAAGGCTCTAACTCTCCGGTCTGCATAACTCTTCTGTCGACTCTGGGCTGTCAACAGTCTATACTGAATCAGACGGACTTGCTCCATAGCATCTCTAAGCAAGTTTGTATCCAAAGAGTCCATCTCCGCCGAGTCAAACCAACCAATCGGAGATCTACACCGTCTACCATACAACGCCTCAAATGGGGCCATCTGGATACTAGAGTGATATCTGTTATTATAGGCAAACTCCGCTAAGGGTAAATGTCGATCCCATCTAGCTCCAAAATCGATCACACACGCCCGGAGCATGTCCTCCAACACCTGAATCGTCCGCTCGGACTGACCATCTTTCTGAGGGTGAATAGCTGTACTCATATCTAACTGAGTACCAAGACCATGTTGTAATGCCTTCCAGAAGTGAGAAGTAAATAGTGAACCTCGATCTGATATAATAGAGATAGGAACCCCATGTAGTCGCACGATCTGACTTATATATAGCTCGGCTAACTTTTCTGTCGTATACTTCACCCGTACCGGAATGAAGTGGGCAGACTTGGTCAGTCTATCAACAACGACCCAAATAGAGTCATAACCACCCATTGTGGTAGGCAAACCCACAACAAAGTCCATGGTAATCCGCTCCCACTTCCAAGTAGGAATAGGCATCCTCTGAGATACACCCCCGGGCCGCTGGTGCTCACAGTTGACCTGCTGGCAATTCAAACACCTCAAAACAAAGTCTGAAATATCCCTCTTCATCCCACACCACCAGTAATGCTGACTCAGATCATGATACATCTTCGCCGCTCCCAGATGGATGGAATACCGAGAACAATGGGCCTCCTCAAGAATTAATCTAATTAAATCGCTTGTCTTGGGCACACAAATCCTGCCTTCGATCCGCAAGACACCATCAGAATCAAGGACAGCCTCCTTAACTTCCCCTCTCAATACTTTGTCTCGAATGAGACATAATTTTTCATCATCAAACTGGTGTGCACGGATCTGTTCGACTAAAGAAGACCGAGCCTCAATAAAAGCAATCATCCCATCACTCTTTTCTGAAATCTGCAAGCGGACAAGACTGTTAGCTAATATTTGCACATCTCTAGCCAATGGTCTCTCCTCAATACTAAGCGCTGCAAGACTCCCTATGCTAGGAGTCTTCCTACTCAGAGCATCAGCCACAACATTGGCCTTTCCTGGATGATACAGAATGGTCACATCATAGTCCTTTAGCAACTCAAGCCATCTCCGCTGCCTCAAGTTCAAATCCCTCTGACTAAAGATATACTGAAGACTCCGATGATCAGTGAAGATCTCACAATGCACCCCATACAAATAATGACGCCATAACTTAAGTACAAATACCACAGCCGACAAATCCAAATCATGAGTAGGGTAATTCTTCTCATGGGACTTCAATTGCCTAGAAGCATAAGCAATCACTTTCCCCTTCTGCATCAACACACCACCCAATTCAACTCCTGAAGCATCACAATACACTGTAAAGTCTACACCCTCCTCAGGTAGAGTCAACACAAAAGCTGAAGTCAACAAAGTCTTGAGCTTTTGAAAGCTCTGCTCACACTCATCAGACCACTGAAAACCCATATCCTTTCGAGTCAATCTAGTCAATGGAGCTGCAATAGTAGAGAAACTCTGAACAAATCGTCGATAATAGCCTGCTAATCCCACAAAACTCCGAATCTCAGTAGGTGAAGTAGGTCGCGTCCAGCTTCTAACTGCCTCAATCTTGGCCGGATCTACTCTAATACCCTCATTGGACACCACGTGTCCCAAGAATGCTACAGAAGTAAGCCAGAACTCACCCTTTGAGAACTTGGCATACAACTTCTCTTCTCTCAACCTCTGAAGTACAATCCTCAAGTGTCGGACATAGTCCTCCTCAGTCTTGGAGTAAACCAAGATGTCATAGATGAAAACAATCACAAAAGAATCAAGATATGGTCGAAACACCTCATTTATCAACTCCATGAATGTTGTAGGGGCATTAGTCAATCCAAAGGACATCACTAGGAACTCATAATGCCCATATCGAGTCCGAAAAGCTGTCTTAGGAATATCTGATGCCCTAATCTTCAACTGATGATATTCGGACCTCAAATCAATCTTAGAGAACAATGATGCTCCCTGTAGCTGATCAAATAAGTCATCAATACACGGAAGAGGATACTTATTCTTCATTGTTACCTTCTTCAACTGTCTGTAATCAATACACATCCTCATAGTCCCATTCTTCTTCTTCACAAACAATACAGGGGCACCCCAAGGTGACACACTAGGGCGAATAAAACCCTTACTCAATAAATCCTGTAACTGATCCTTTAACTCTTTCAACTCTGCTGGAGCCATACGGTAGGGAGGGATAGAAATAGGCTTAGTGCCCAGCTCCAAATCAATAGCAAAATCAATATCTCTATCGGGAGAAACACCTGGAAGATCAGCAGGGAATACATCGAGAAACTCCTGAACCACGGGAGCAGAATCCATGGGAGGTGGTTCAACACTAGTATCCCGAATAAAAGCTAAGTAAGACAAACACCCTCTCTCCACCAATCTCTGAGCACGAATAAAAGAGATGACCTTGCTAGGATAAGAACCACTAACACCCTTCCACTCAACCCTCGGAACACCAGGCATCGCTAAAGTCACAGTCTTAGCATTACAATCAAGGACAGCATGATAAGGAGAAAGCCAATTCATACCCAAGATAACATCAAAGTCTACCATCCACAGAATGATTAAGTCTACTCAAGTGTCATACCCAGCCAAAGAAACAAGACAGGATCGATACACTCGATCCACCATTAAGGGCTTACCCACGGGTGTAGAAACACGAATAGGTACAGTCATGCTATCACATATCATATCAAACTCAGCAGCAAAATAGGTAGACACATAAGAGAATGTAGACCCTGGATCAAACAATACAGACGCAGGTCGGCGACATACTGGGATGATACCTGTAATAACAGCATCAGAGGTCTCCGCTTCAGGTCTCCCTGGAAAAGCATAACAGTGGGACCCTCGTCCACCTCCAGCCTGGGTGGTACCTCTACCCCCACTCTACTGAGCTGCAATACCACTACTAGAAACTCTATCACCTCTACCTGACTGAACTTTGCTACAGCCTCTACCATGTAGTGCTGGTCTAGTCTAAAATGAAGAATTAGGTCGAGGCCCACCACAACCCCTTTGAGAAGTACAGTGCCGCATCAGGTGATCGGGATCTCCACAAGTAAAATAAAATCCCTAACCTGGAACTGCTGTGTGGACCCTGAAAACCCACTATAATTGCCTCGCCCTGTAGGTCGCTGCTGTGAACCGTACGAGCCCTGACCCGGGCTATAAGAACCCCTAGATGTCTGACCACCCACAAATGTCGGCATAGATGCATGAATAGGTCCCCGCTGCTGAAAGAAACCACTCACTCTCTGTGATCCCCTACCTCCAGATGAGGCACCATGAAACTGACCTGATGTACGGGCCCTTTTAGGGTCCCCAAACTCCTCTCTCTCTATCAATTCCGCCTCTTTGGCGGCGCTCACAATGGACTGGAAAGAAGCCCCCTCTTTAGATGCCCGAAACACAGCTGACCTGATAGACAAAGTCAATCCCCTCACAAGTCTACGGATCCTCTCTGTCTTATCTAGAATAATGGCCAACGCATGCCTAGACAACTGGCAAAAACGCGCCTCATACTCTGTAATCGATAAACCATCCTGTCTCAGACTCTCAAACCTCAAGCGACTCTCCTCTCTCACGCTCAAAGGGATAAAACTATCATGGAATGCACTAGAAAACTGTTCCCAAGTCACTGGAGGATATCCAATTGGCAAAACCCCCGAATAAGTCCTCCACCACTCTCTCGCTGGCCCACGAAGCTGGAGTGTAGCATATCGAACCCCATGTGACTCAGCTAATCCAACCACCTCTAGTAACTCTCGGCATGTAGTCAGAAACTCATGAGCGTCCTCGCTCTTCCTACCCTGAAACTGAGGTGGATCCATCTTTCGAAATCTCCCATACCTACGCTGCTCATCCTCTGTCAGGACAACCACTGATGCAACTTGACCCCCAACTGCTGGTGCAATATCATTCTGAACTGCGGGATCCACTGGTAGCTGCCCATCGCATCCTGAACAACTGGAGCTTGCTGCTGCTCTTGGGTCTGAGCCCCCTCTCTAGTATGAGAGTCATGCGGTGTGGCAGTCACACCACCACCCTGAGAAAAGACCTCTAGCACACTTAACACCCTCAATAGTGTATCCTAAAGCAAAGGTGTGACTACAGGCTATGGAGAAACCCGGTCCTCTCTGTCATCAACCTGAGGCTCTGGAGAGACCTCTCTAGCATGACCTCTCACTGGTGCTGCTCCACGGCCACGACCTCTGACTACTGCTGTACCACGAGCACGACCTCTATCTCAAGCTCTACCCCTACCCCTAGCTAAGGCCTCAACAACTGCCTCGGGAAGTGCCTCCCCTCTACCACCAGTAACATTAGCTCTAGTCCTCGTCATCTGTCAAAAGAGTATACAATAACTCAGTACTAAAGAAGGTAATCACGCACGATGAGAAGAATGAATAAAAGGAAGTTTTCTAATAGTCTTTATAGCTTCTCATAGATAAGTACAGACGTCTCCGTACCGATCCTTGAGACTCTACGTAGACTCGGCTTGTATGCACGTGAGACCTATGAATCTGGGCTCTGATACCATTTTGTCACGACTCAAAAATGAGTGTGATGGCACTCGTCTTATTCCACCAAGACAAGTCAGCCTAACCCAATAATTTTGATAAAATGCGGAAATAAAACCAAAGTTTGATGACACTTACTAATACGAAAACAATTCAACTTAATTCAATCTCCAAAATCTGGTAGTCACGTGCACAAGCCTCTAATGTAAATACTAGAATTGAAGTAAAAATACGAGTCCAAAATGAAGTTGTCTTTCAAGTAAAAGTAAAGTCATAAACTGGAGTAGAAAAGTTTGTTGAGATGACAAGCAGCTACCTCACAATCCTTCACAAGATGCCTCGGAAACAAAGAGAATATGATGTATCACGAAGATCCGGGCTCGTAACCTACAAAAATTTGTAGAAGCAAGGAGTGAGTACCAAACCACGCGGTACCCAACAAGCAAACCTCTAAACACAAGTTAAGGGAATAAAATACGGATACTCCTTACACCCTATCTAAACCTCCACGCTACAACCTAACAGTTCACAGTTTACCAAACACACAACTCAATAACCACACTCTATCAGTTTACACATTTCCAATAACAACTCAATATTCAACAGTCACAAGTTTCACAGAGAAACACTCACAAGATCAGCAAAACACGTGTTCAAGTTCATCAATAATAAAAATGTGTAATGCCATGAGATGCAATGTCAAGTATAGTGATGCATGTCTTTCCTAACAATACACACCCGCTGTCTCTCAGTCTGGGACCCATGGGGGACATATCTGTCCATGCATCTGTCGCGGCGTACGATACGACCCTTGATAATAGTAACCGTCGCGGCGCGCGATACGTCCCTCGAAATGGTACATCCTCTTATCACTTAACTATTAACACAACCATGTCTCAAATACAATGCAAATGACATGCTCAAATGAAAAAATGAGGAGATAACCATTTTGATAACAAAGCATAATTTGCAACAAGGAATACAACACCAACAAATAAGCAACAAGTATCCAAATCATTCTCAACACCACACAAGGAAATACACGAATTTCATACGCTTAACAAGAGTTTAGAAATCCACTTGCCTTAGCCATTCATATAATCACTCCTGGACTTGAGTCTTCCCTTTCCGTTGAGCTTCCTAATCGATGAAATCTATTCAAGTATATATTCACAATAAGGTTTCGGAACTAACAACACCGACATTATTATGTTTAACCTTGACCTAAAAATTTATCCAAATTTATAATCAAGTTCGTAATTCTTGATGCCAACTAACATTTCAACTATCATATTTTTCAAGTTTCAAGTCTAGAATTGCATCCCAATTTTTTCAATACCATAATTCAAATGATACTCATAAAATACTATTCATCTAATATTTAAATGTACATACCAATATATCAAAACTTGAACCATAATATAATAACAAAAACTAAGAGAATCACACCCCGAATGAATATACAGTAACGTTTGCAGAATTATGTTTTGATTTTCCTCTTTTCTACAAACCAATGATTGGCTCATTATGGCCAATCATTGGCCATTATTAATTATTATTATTATTATTTTGCATTAAGTTTAGTGACAATGTTTTTTTTCTTCTTTTCTTTTCTTCAATTTCACTTTGAATGACCACAACTTTCCACTCCTTTTCCTTTCTTCCTATATTTTTTTTTTTTACTTTCTCAAATCACCCAACCAATATTTTATAATTTGAATCTTTACTACTTTATCTATCACTGCCATTACCGATCCATTAATACCCATCAATGACGATAAACTTAGGCACGCAAATCTATAATATTCAACACTTTTAAAGAGACAATTCATCATTCTTACTATATAATATAATAGTAATATATATACATATATGCAACCATCATCCTAAACAAACAAAGATTCAAAGTTTCGCTTAAGGTTGGTTACCTGGAATTGATCGATGTTGCTTCCGTATTCTTCTTTTCTTCTGACTCTCTCTAATTTTTTTTTAAAAAAATTTAATAATTTATTAAAACTGATAAATCCACTAACTTATTCTTTTAATATCTGACCCTAATAGTATAGAGTTTTAAACAAATGGACACTTTAGCACACTAACTATAGATTAATTCAATTATCTACAATTATTCTTCAATTAAATAACTTCGGTTACACAAATAATTTAAATTTTCAAAAAAAATGACCTCCCGGGTCATTACAATAACTGTATAAAACAGATACATCGACGAAAAATGTGTGCAACAACCTTAAAAGATATATTTTTAAGGGGCATTATTACGGATTTTAAATCTACTTTTAAAATATTACTAGTTGTAATATTTTAATTTCAAGAAATAACATATCACTATTTATTTTTAAATAAACTTAATTTCACTTTATTAATTATAAGTCTTTTACAATTATTTTTTAATTATTAAGTGATATAAAATAAAAAATCAATTATCCTTATATGTTACCCAGTTTTAGGAATTTATCTTGATTTTTGTATTTTCTTTTTACTGTTACACCCATTTTTAGGGATTTACCCCACAATCACCATGTTTCTCTATCCTTTTCACATGCCATAATAACACTCCACCGCCCCATATTTAAAAATTAAAAAATTTTCTCTCACCTCTTTTTTCAACTGATCACCTCTCCATGATCAAAATTTTTATCTTTCTATCACCATAATCACAAATCGTCTCTACAATACTAAGAATCAAGCTTTTAGGATTTTTGAAAAAGCATGTCGAAGAAATCTGAGCATAATCCTAGAAGAAGCCCCAGATTAGTAGAAGCGTGTTCTATTGTTGAATTGAGACTCCGAATCCAACGAGAAAGAGTGTTACCCCTCAAAGGAATAAACAAATTCCAGAAAAGGAGAAGAGAAGAGAAGGAAAGAAAATTGCAAGCCGTCCAAATCAAAAGGGACAAAAGAGAAAAGGAAAAATGGTGGAACTCACTTTGGATTCAGATTGTAAGCGGGAAAAAATTACCAAAAAAAGGGCAAATATTGATATGGATCAGTCATCAAAACCCTTCAAAAGAAGAGCAACAATGAAGGATGACTCAGATACCAAGTTTATACAAATTTGATATCAATTGGATACAACTTTAAATTATTTTAGGTTGTCTAATTTGATTGAAATATCAATTACATTTTTTTTAATTTTTTTTTCAAGTGGGATAACTGTTGGATACCAATTGGATACAACATTAACTTGTTTTAGGTTATCTAATTTGGTTGATTACATGTTGATTTTTCAATTTTTTTCTATGGGATATCAGTTAGATGCCAAATGTATATCAATTGGATATAATAATAACATATTTTAGGTTGACTAATTTAGTGGAAATCTCAATTACATGTTGGTTTTTCAAAATTTCCAATTGGATATCAGTTCATACCAAAAATATGCCAAACTGGGTACAAAATTAACTACTTTTAGGCTGACTAATTTAGTTAAAATCTCAATTACGTGTTTTTCAATTTTTTCAATTTGATATCATTAGAGTACCAAATGTATGCTAATTAAGTATAAGATTAACTAGTTTTAGGTTGGCTAATTCGTTTGAAAGCTCAATTACATATTTTTTTTCCAATGAACTATCAGATATGATACGAAATGAATACAAATCGGATATAACATTAACTAGTTTTAGGTTGGCTAGTACACATAATAAATGTTATAAAATTATAATTCATTAACTTAAAAGACAAAATAAATAAAAATATGAGTTTCTCACAATAAAACAACCAAATAAAAATAAAAATAAATTATATCTTTTCTCCAGCAGGATAATTTGAACATGTCTTCATTTATGTCCTTCTTGAGGACATGCACGGTACGTAATCTTAGAAATCTTGAAGTTCACATCAGTAAGCTCTTTCCAAAGTTTAAGTTGTGGTTCCTACAGTTCTTTTTGAACCTAGCGCAATAATTTAAGCTCCGATACATTTTAAATTACATATTTTTTGTTCCATCATAAATTATTGTGTCGGTATTACATGATATAAAAGTACAAATAACTTTTATACATATGTTATATCAGTATATGAATTTCATATCATTTTTATGCATACTTTTTATACATATTTCATGCGAAAAGTAAATACCGATTCATGCAAAAAAGAATACGAAATTATACAATTTATAACTAGTAATTATCTTTTACTAAAAAACAGTATACCTATTTCATTCCACTATTATGCACAATTTCAATTAATATAATGCCAAAAATAGAAATTGAATCATACCAGATTCGGGCCTTAAAAATTATAAAATTTCATAAAAATTTCATAAGTCAATTTTTAAACCAAAATCATACCAAAAAAAATTAATAATACTTATAACAATTAATTGTCATTTATTAGATAAATAATATACGAAATTCATTCCAACATAATGTCAAAACCATACGAATATGGTATAATCAGTATACCAATTTAAAAAAAAATATATGTAATTTTTTAAACCAAAAATATAAAAAAAAATGAATATTCATACCAAAATCTATACCAATTTCAAAAAATGAATATTCATACCAATAACGCCATAGTTAAAATTATTATACACAAACAAAATCTGAATATTTTTTTCCAATGTTACGGTTCATAATATTTCTTTTATACGTCCAATTTTTGTACCAATACAAATAAAAATTGCAAAGAACACTAACATAAAGGATCTCATCTACCACCATACTTTATTATATTGATAAGAAGTCATCAATTACAAGAAAATAAAGATTATTGAATAAAAATGAATATGATTTAGATGAGAGTGACAACTAACTGGAGAAAAAATGAAAAGAAAGAAATATTTGAACAAACTATAAGAAATCCTTTTTGAACAAATTTTAAGTGCTTTGAGTTAAACAAGGTAAACAAATATCCATTGTTTTTATGAATCTTCTATTTTATGACTCCTATAATTATCATTAATTATTTCAAATTATTTGCTACTAATATATCCTTTTTTTTTATCTTATTTATTTTTTAGACTAATTAATATTTACTGTTATTTTAAATCATTTTTTAATTTACTAAAATGTTAAAACCTGTAATTTTTTTGGTTATAACCTGAAAGATAAAGAATAATGTCATGACTATAATTGTTAGTCTTATATATGTCAATTATAAAAAATTTCACTTGGATTACTTAGATTAGGCAGAGTGAAGGAAATTGGGTCTGACAGCCCAACAATTTGAAACTTTCTCCCTTTATTGTATTTGATTATATATGTCTTGTTTAACT
Organism: Solanum sitiens; assembly: GCA_016801875.1. Taxonomy (NCBI): domain Eukaryota; kingdom Viridiplantae; phylum Streptophyta; class Magnoliopsida; order Solanales; family Solanaceae; genus Solanum; species Solanum sitiens. Next base: position 1,807,676 of record JABWTJ010000034.1, read on the forward strand.
AACTTCATTTATTAACTCCGTAAAAGATAGTTATTTTTTCTTTTTTGTGTTAATTGAAATAATTAAGTTCTTATTATTTATTTACTTTGTTATTTATAAAAATTGTTTCCCTAAAAATCATTAATTTTTTAGTATATGGACACGTAATTTTTGATCAACATAAGCTTTTACATTAATTTTTTGTTTAATTTCTTAAATATTTCTTTTATGTTTAAGTTAGGTATTTTAGTTTTGTCTTATTTTAGTGAGTTTATTTTACAAGATTTAAAAAAAATAACAAAAAAGATATGTATTATTTTTATTTTAGTTTAATAAAGAAACTAGTATTTCTTAATTATAATTTATTATTAGCTATTCAAGTTTTGTTAGTTTAAATATAATTAAATAATATCTATATTATATTATATTATATTATATTATATTATCACCTTAACCCTCCCCCCCCCCTCCCCACACACACCTGCCCTCACAGGCTAACATTATACTACCACACACCCTATTACAGAGACGCAGAGAGAGATTAGCAAGAGAAATCAAAAAAAAAAAAAAAAAAAAAAGCCAATATCAGAGAAAGCAACACACACGACACAGAAAAAAAAACCACGATCAAAAGGCAGCAAACAAAAAAATTTCACATATTTTTTTATTTTCTTCTTGCAAATATCCACTAATACATTCACATATTAATTCTTTCTTTTTTATTATTATTTTATTTAAACACAACACATATATCATCACAAATCACCTACAAATATTTGGTGGGTGTTCTAATCGAGGCTCGACCAAAGATTTTACGGCATTCAATTTTTCCTTATCTCTTTAATTTAATCATAGAATTTGATGTAATTTTATGATATTTTATATATATATATATAATTTCGTTTCATTCATAATTTGATTGAAATAAATTTAATTTGAAATTAAATATATTTGTTGTTATTTATTGTTGCACAATTTTGATGCTTTGAATAAGTTTCTTGTTAATGTCATGGAGAATTTCATTGAATATGAAAAATAGTTAAGGATTTAGAGTTAGCACATTGTGTTTAAAAAAATGTTAGTTGTGATCTCTTAAAATGAATGAGTCATAACATTAAAAAAATTATTGTTGTTTTATGTTATCACACAAAAATGTGATTTATTTTAACAATTTGTTATTTTTTTGTTGTAGTAAAAAGTGTATGCTTAATTTTGATATTAACTTTAAAAAATATAAAATATAAAATTTTAACATATAAAATAAAAGATATAGAAATAATGTGTATCCTCAATATTTAGATTTATTTTACTTTATTTAGTTTTATGTTTTAAGGAAAAATATTTGTTTTAATAACTAGATGAGTTTTAGGCATATTAATAAATATTTATTTCTATTAAAAATGTGGTTACACATTTTTTTTTGAGACATTAAAAAAGGATGTCGTGACACACCTTATTTTAAAAATATAAATATTTTTTATTAATTTAAAGTAACACTTACAGACAATTATTAGGTGAAATGTGAAGAAGACATTTATGTCTCTAAACGTCAAGATCGAGAATGCAGTCATGCATCTGATTTAACACTAATAAAATTCAACAATAAAAATATGAGCAAAACTGTAGCATATAAAATATATCCAAAAAATAATTAAAAGAAATATAAGTCAATAAAAGCGACCGTGCTAGAACCACGGGACTCGAGGGATGTCTAATACCTTTCCCTCGGTCAATAGAATTCCTTACCCAAATTTCTGATTCGCAGACCAAACAAAGAGTCCTTTTGATTAGGGATTAAACAAAAGGTAACTTGGAACACCATAACTCAATTTCAGGTGGCGACTCTGAAAAAATTAAAAATAATGCTTAATCAATAACGTCACTTAAATTGAAAAAATCTCTGCTGCGCGCAAAAAGGGGCTGTGACATAGTACATTTCCTTTCTAATAATATTTTAAAATGAGTTTTTCTTTACTTCGTTAATTTTGAAAATCACTCAAATATTCAGTCAAGTCGTAGGTCAATCGCACGTTAGCGGACATTTCAAGGGCCTAACACCTTCTTGAAGTGTAAATTGAACCCCGAATCCCCTTTGATATTTTCGAATATTTTTTCTGTTTAAGTATTTTGAAAATTATAAGTCTTTTTAATTTTTCTTTCAAAAAAATTAAACGGCGATTCTTTTAAAATTGATTTTTCTTTATAAGTCTTCTTGAATTATAATTGTATTTATTATGAATTAAACAAATAATTCAATAGTATCAACCAACAAACTACAAAATGAATTAAACTTTTATTTCAAAGGTGTATTACAAATATTAAAGTTGAATTAGAGGAAAGAAAATTAAGCATAAATTAAGCAAATAACTAATGATATGCAATCAAATTCAAATCTTTCAAAACTTTAAAACTTCAAACTCTCGGTTCGAAATTGATCACTCAATACACATCAAGGTAAATATAGCCGTGATTGTGAAGAAAATTACGAGTGAGAAGCGGTGAGAGAAAATTGCCAATGAGAAGCCCGAGAGATCATCAGTGAGAAGCTGCGAGAGGAATGTTGGGAGAGAAAGATTGAAATAATTAAGGATGAAATTAATTTAATTGAAATAATTAAGGATGAAATTAGTTTAATTCAACTTTATTGCAATAACGGTTAAAAAAATAATATTGCCAAATGTCGTAAATATTTTTAAAATAGTGTACACGTAGGTGATTTACCCATAAATGAATGGGCTCCTCCTAAATCAAGAAGACTACCAATATTTGAGGAGATATTTACTTTCATATCAATTGGCTTGTTGATTGTTGTCAAGTAGTTATAAGTAATAGGTGGATGTTTATCTCCCCACGTTATTTAAATAGGGCGAAATGTCGTGATAATTCAAAAAATAATAAATTGATTAAATTTTATAAAAAGTTAAAGAATAAATAAATTTTAAAAGAGTCGATACCTAATTTTAGGAAAACTAGAAAATCAATTAAAAAATAAATCTATAAAATCATTAGATTTTAGTAAGAGTTCAAATTATTTCGAAGGAAAGGTATTAGGCATCCTTTGAAATTCACAATTGTGGGTCCAGGCTGAATTCATTTTTTTCAAATTAAGAATGAGATAAAAAAAAAATACAAATATAATAAGCATGCAATATAGAAAAGTAATAATAATAAAAAAAATATAAGACAATAGTCTAAAGTTTGCCAAACATCGATATATACAAAATAATGAATAAACAATAAAATCTGAACTTTGTTCGAATAACTCCAATGAGAAACAATTTTGTGTACCTGTAAGGACACTTAGTGAAAGTGTTAGTAATGAATAAATATGAATAAAACAAATAATAACTTAAAAATAAAAATTCATCTTATTAACATGGGAGACATTGAAAATCGACGATAATTTATTCATGAACATTTTTAACAAACAAAATTATATTAACTTAAATTAATTTTCGTCTTTTAAAATAGAGAAGCCTCAAAAATCGGTGGAGAAATCTTTTTCATTGGCCAATTCTATTTTTTCCATCACAAAAATGGCATGAAACTAATAAAAACAACAAAAAGAGTAATATGTAATATCTAAATAACAGAATGATGACAACTAGCAACATTTAAACTTCCAGAGCAAGATATAACCAATCCAAAGAATTTAACATGTCAAAAATAACTAAATAAAACAAACTAAGACAAAATACAACTTAGAAAAATAGATTAACAGAAAGTACCACAATGCTATAAACAACAGTAAATCTAACTTAACATAGCATATTTAGCTACCACAATTCAAACGATAACAACAATTTAAAAAAAATTAATTGACCATTACATAAATATTATATCCCAACTGTAGAACAAAATTAATTCAAAGGAAGCTAACAATAGTAGTAACCAAACACATGTCCACTCCAATAAAGTCATTAAATTCTCATGGTAACAGTAACGAAAATTATATAAAAGAGGAAAACAATAAAAATAAACATCAAATAAAATCTATCTATATATAAAAGGAGAAGAAAAAATGACACATGTCATCAATACAATCTTTTAGAATTTTATAGTTTAATTTTTCTTTTTAAAAATAGTAATAAATAATTATCTATCTATATATATTTGGAGATGTAAAAATTATCACATGTCAGCACCAGAAATATTCAATATTTTTAGTTTTTTAAAAACACTTTTAAAATATTTTAAAATATAATTTTAAAAACCAGAAATCGTATTCTAACTATTTAAATTAGAAAAAAATGATTATCTTTATTTTTTTGTTAAATAAACTGCAACGGGAAAATTGAAGGATTTTAAATGCTTCAAATCTCAATTTTAAAGGGGAAAAAAATGAAAACTGAAAATTGAGTTATTTCTTTTAAAAAATAAATATTGTAATGGCTATTTATATTTAGTATATTTTTAGAGGTTTAAGAAATGCTTTAAAAAATGTAATTTAGAAATATTAAAATTAAATTAGAGATAAAAATGAAAAAAAAAAAAAGACTAACCCGTAACTACCAACCTCATAAGTATCGTTTTTAAATTTGAATTGAAATCAGTTATTTTGCTCTCTCTCTCTCTCTCTCTCTCTCTCACACACACACACACACACACACATATATATATATATATATATATATATATATATATATATATATTATAATCACATTTTTCTAATTAAATTAAGTATAAAATAAAAGAATTGTTTCACTATTTGTATTTATATTTATTAATTTCAATAATAACTATAAAAATGCTTAAATTAATTTTGTGTTCATATTTGTATTTGTATTTAATATGAACATTTTTATTACTCACTCTATTTTAATTTATTTTTGTAATCTAATTTTGGCCAAATTCAAATCATTTAATATTTTTGAATCTTTTTTATTTTAAACAAAAAAAATATAACGAATTAAAATATCTTTAATATTATGATTTAGTCATTTTATGTGAAAAGCTAAAACTAAGTACAAATAATATTAATGTACTAGCTCAAATAAATAATTTAATGATTTATTACATTAATTTAAAAATATATTACAAAGTGAATAATAAGCCTTATTAGTTATTCTAAATTTAAAACATTTTACATTTTAAAAAATTCGTGCAACCTGCGAATACGTATACTAGCATGAAACAAAACAATTAGACCATTTCCAACTGACCACTATTTTACTCTCTATTCTCTATATTTAGAGAGTAAAATAGTGAATGAGCTCTCCAACCACACTTCATTTCACTCTTTATTCTCCATTTATAGATTTTTTTGAATAGTAGTTCTCTAAATTTGGAGAACTACTATTGACACTCTCTATTTCACTTTGTGATTATTTTATTATTATTTTTATGATTTTATAATTAACACATTATTTTTCATATAATATCATTAATTAAATATTTAATATACATAATTTTTTTAAAATATAATATACTATTTAAAAAATATATTATTTAATATATACTGTTTTCATCTTGAATTAATAATATTTTAATTTTTGTTAAAAATTTCGTCACTTTAATATGATTTGATATTATTATTAACTAGTGTACTTAGCCGCGCTTCACGCGGTTATGGAAAGAATTAAAATAAAATTACATATCAATATCAATAATTACTTTAATAAAAAGAATTTTTTGTTAATCACATAATTTTTATAGAAGATAAGCTATGAAAAATATTTAGATTAAATATGAAATTTATTAAGAAATCAATATATGTGAATTTCGAAAAGTTAAAAATTAAAAATAAATTTCATAGATAAAAAGGGAAGGTAATAAGAATTGGATAATATTAGAACTACTTAAATGTAAACTTGTGATCATTTTTTTCTTTTTTATTTGAGATTTTTTTAGTATAATTTATAGTATACATTTATGTAAACTTGAAATCTGATCGTTCTTTTATGCTTATTTGTAATCTTTTTAATTATATTCTTAGTAAAATTTTTCGGTAATGTGTAACTCGGATTGCTATTAATAGTAGTAAGTAGTATTCATCAGTGGCGGATCTAGGATTTTTATGCTTATTTGTAATCTTTTTAATTATATTCTTAGTATAATATTTCGGCAATGTGTAACTCGGATTGCTATTAATAGTAGTAAGTAGTATTCATCAGTGGCGGATCTAGATTTTAAGGTTGTGGGTGCTCTGAAGTGAAAATGTAAAAAATATGTGTTAACAATGAGATTCGAACCTTGGTAACAACACTAAAAGAGTCTTAAGTACCCATCCAAGAATCATTGGGCCAAGTATATCATTTATTAATTGAGTGCTCTATGTTAATTTTATACAAATACCTATCAATTTCTACATAGATATATATATTTCGTAACGAAGTTAATGGGTGCTCGAGCACCCGGCGGATACCATGTGGGTCTGCCCCTGGTATTCATGACTATATAGTTAGCCAACACTATTATAAATCATTATCCACAATTACTATTACTTGTCCTCGTCATCACCCAATCATCACATGTTTTAATTATTTTTATTGTACAATATTAGATTAATTTAATATTTGTATTAATAACTTTTTAATAATTAAATTTTAAATTAAAAAAAGCTTAACAATCTTAATTAGTTAAATTTCATATCTTATTATTATTATAATTATTATAATTATAATATCATTATACTTAGGTTTACATATACAATTATTATTGGGACAACTTATATTGGGAAAAAAATGTAAAATTTAAAAATAACATAAAAGAAAACAAAAGAGAGAATTAACTACGCAAAAAAGATTCAAGAAAATGACACATACAAAATTTCTATTTCTTTTAATTTTCTTTGGCTTAAACGCAAAATATTAAAAGTATATTTCACATTTTAAATAAATATTACATTTAATATAATAAATTCCGAAGAATAAAAAGTCACAGTAATTAAGAGGATTAATAATATGACTTTAAACTTTTGTAACATAATAAGAGTAATATTTGTACATTATTACACTAATAAAGAACATTAATTATAGAAAATGAAAAGACAAACAAATTAGAGTTATTGAGACAAATATTTTATTATAAGTAAATAGAAAGGAAGAAAACCAACTACATTTTTAAAATTATAAATTAATCGCAATTTTAAAATAACTTTAGAACTTCCAAAAAATAACAAATATGAAAATATAAAGACTTATTAATAAACAAATTGAAATCTTCTAAAAACAACAAAAATGAAAAATTTAAGAATTGCAATTTTACATATTAATAAATAATTTATTTTTAATAAAATCATGTGTATTTTTAAAATTATAAATTAACTTTACTTTCTTATGTTCTATCATTTTTGTTAATAAAAATTATTTCACCGGACTATGAAAGTATTTGTACGTATTTCTTTAAGTAGTGTATCGATATTCATTTACTCATTTTCTATTTCTATGTTTTAAAATATTATATGCCACAAACACAATAAACTAATATTATCAATAAAAAAGTGAGAGATGAATTTACCTGAACAAATAATTATTTTTGAAGAGTGTTATCATTATAATATAATTAAATTATCTAAGATTCATATAGAGGTCTAAAGAGAATAAATTAGATATTTTTCTTTAAAAAAACTCAGAATTTCTATCTTCATGAACACAAACAAATAATATTAAATGTATGATTTCAACAAAGAAAGAGTTATAATTATATTAGACATATCAAATTATTTTTCCTTGTAAACTCAATTGTGCAAAAATGTCTAACCATTTTCATTATAGATATATCTCCTATAATCGACAAATCTGATTAAATAAGTTTAAAAATTATCTACCAAAAGAAAAAAAAGATAAAGAATAAGGAGAAAATTACATTTAAACACATATAATCATTTTTGACAAAACATAAATAATTTAAAAATAAATAATATAATAGAAACATTACTTCTTAAGCACCTAAAAAAATAAAGAATAATTACTATATAGCTCATAATCCATTAATCTCCATCTCTGGATATTTTCATTTCATCCTATATACAAGAGTCAAGAAAAATAACAATAAATAAATTATTAGTCCTAAAATGAATCTCAAAGTTAACAAAATAAAATATTATAACTCATAAAGAATAAGGGAAAATTATATTTAATCATAAATTCTCCTACATAATCATTTTTGACAAAACATAACTAATTCAAAAGGAAAATATATAATAGATACATTATTTCTTAGCACTTAAAAAAAAAATAAAGAATAATCAATATATATAGCTCAAAATCCATTAATCTTCACTACTTGATGTTATCATTTCATCCTATATACAAGAGTCAAGAAAAATAATAACAAATACATTATTAGTCATAAAATGAATCTCAAAAATAACAAAATAAAATAATTTATCTAGAAGAAATAAAAATATGTTGACATATTAGCCTTACTTGCTAATTAAAAGTAATATATAAAATAATATTTGAAAAAGATAATACACCTCAAAGCTTACAAATATTGTAATATGTCTTCCACTAATTCTCTAACCAAAGATGACTACAAAATATCACACAATTTGTGTGATTTTATAGTGTTAATGTAATCTTTCACATTAAATAATTAGAAGTTATGAATATGAAAGGCTTAAGAGGTTATGAATATGAAAGGTTTGAGAGTTATGAGTATTATTAATACTAATTTAAGAATATAATTTATATAATTGAAGAGGTATAAGTTTATAAGAAAAAAATAATTGAAAAAAAAGAAAGAAAAATGTCAAATAAAAGAAGAAAAATAAGAAAAAATGAATGGAGGTCATAGAGAGGTGACACATCACCTCCTCTATGATCCTCATTTATATATATACTAGCTCTCTAGCAGAACCTCTTTTTCCTGGATCAAGAAAACAGAATCATCCATTCTTAGCTTTTGATGATCACTTTTGACTTCTTCATCATCAAATTATGGTACAATTTTTGAGTGAATCTTTGATGCTGTTGTTAATGTATTGTTAGATTGGGTTAAAGTCCCACAGTAGTTGGAAAATGGATTGACGGTCTGCTTATATGAACTTGACAATCCTTCCTCATGAGCTAACTTTTGAGATTGAGATAGGTCATTCTGTTATGTAAGATTTGTTATGCTATCGACCATTCATCTAAGCCTACACATCTAAAAGTACTTAAAGACGCGTTGACACGCATCGTGAAGTCGTCGTCTAAAAGGAGCATACTCGAAATATTTCCAAGTAGAGCAAGCCTTCCTTTGCACTTGTTATATAATACCATGGAAATTTAAGAATAACTCCCTAGGGTACCAACCATAAACAACTTCAACTACCTATTTCCATAAGGTCTTATGATATGTCATATGTGCAATAACTTTATAACCACTATTGAGAGTGAGTTTTTTAATGAGAGGCAGGAGTAAAAATCATAATGAATATAATGAGTGAAAGTTATTATATTTACATAAAGGAGAGTTAGTGAAAATAGAATTTATGTTACTACTTTACATTAATACAAATATTTATAAAAAACTATATATAATATAGATCCGATTTTTTTATTTTTGGGAGGACAAACACAACCATTCATATTTCCGATTGGCATACAAAAAGAACAAAACATTCATGAATTTACTCCAACATGAAATCAATACAAAGATATTCCACAGAAATTATGGTGGTTGATTCATGATAATGTGATGAGTTACTATTTAATATTTAATTTATTAAATAGTTAAACATTTTAATTTAATATAGAAGTAAAATGGTCATCTATCTTTTGTCAACCATCCTTTCTACTTTTAAGCGTATATTACTCTTATGAAGGAAATATAAATTTCTTAAATTCACAAAAACACTATAAAAATATCTTTTAAGTGTTAAAGGAATAAATTCAAGTTCCTAACAGTAATGAAGGTATACACTAAATATCTATTCAGCAAATAAAGAAGTCATATCCATTACTTATCATGAAAAATAGAAGCAACAAAGTAATTCAACTGCCTGCAAAAGCATTATATATTTATCCATAAAATTAAAAATCTACCTCATAAGTGGTGATAACAAAGTTTTAGTAGTTTATTTTCATGTTAAAGATCAAATGCTTAGACAACAATCAAAGAATTGAGCATGATTTATATGATAAATAAAAAATTAAAACATTAGACGGAATACAAAATACTTGAAAGAACATACCATAAGAACTTTATGTCAAAAAGGAAGAGGAAGATGAAAGCCTTACGTTGTCTAAACCAAATTTAACTACACAAAAACGTGAAAGAGAAAACATACACATTAGGGATGAAGAAATATGAATTATTGGGGATTGTAATATATAATAGTTTCTTAGTTTTCATATGGAATGCTTGAACTTCCACCTAGCAAATTAAAGTAACCTATTTCATTCATTTGAATGCCTTTTTATCTTGCATTATATCTTTACTAGTGAACTTATCCGCGCTTCGCGCGATTATAAAAATGATTAAATTTCATTATATATTTATCCATATATTTAATTGTTTTCATAGAGAAAATATTTTGATAGTAGTTAGATAACCTCCAATAAAGTCATAAGTTACTCTTTTGAACCATCAAAATATAATTAAATTTATAACAATATTTTTTTTCGTACAAAATAAAAAATAAAGAGAACTATAGAAAAAGAATGCAACATTATTTTTACCCTGCTTACAGTCCTAATCATTAAAAATAAAAAAAAATGAAATTAATACACAATCTTTCGAACTCTTGTCTCACATCTATTTTCACAAGTTGATCACCATTCAATAGTTTTATTCTTCGAGTCAAATTAAAGGATGAATAAAATATGTACCAAAAACATACTAATTTAAAAGACTAATGTGATCATTTGTCCAAAGTCTTACAATGCATTTATTTATAGAACTATAATATGAATAACAAATAATATCAAGAATATGACTATTAATTATTTAGAGATTATGATAATAAAATTATGAGAGTAATGAAAATAATGATCTTTAAGTTTTACATTAACGAATATAAATGAATAGTTAATTCACATATTTATTATTCTACAATAAAAAATAGAGAAATTGTAAAAGTAAAAAACTAATAATAAAAATAAACAGAATTCTTAGCAAAAAATTATAATAAAGATGAAAAACTTAAGAAACTCAACATATTAGTGTGTAGATGTTAGTGTTATTTAAAACTTGTAATAAAGTATTTTTTTAATTGAAAATTCATGGAAAAAATAACTATTTAGACATTTTTGAGGAAGTAAAAAAAAAGAGCAGAGATAATTATGTTCAATAAAGTCACAAGTTAATATTTTGAATCAAATAAAATTATAAATTTATAACAATCCGAATTTTATATAAAATACAAAATAAAGAGAAATTGTGAGTTTACTATAATAAATAAATAAATAAATAAATACAACATCATTATTATTATCTTAATTATTAAAACATTAAAAAAATTACCAACATAATAAACACTATAAACATGACACTTAAGTGGAGTATAAATATTAAGTAGTAATAGAATCATTCCTTTTTGTATAATAATAATTACAAAATTAAAAAAATTGTCAACCAAATATATAAAAAATGAATAGAAAAATGAAAATAAAATAATCATCATACATTTCTCAAAAATAAGTTTTTATAAGTATGATTTTAAGGAGTTATAAATTTATATTAAAATAAATTGAAGATTATGAATATGAAAGGTTAGGAGTTATAAATATTATTAAATTAAAAACTTAGATATATGTAATTGAAGAGGTGTGAAGATGATTTTATAAAATAAAAATGATTTTTTTTTAAAGGAAATGCCAAAAGATTCCCAAAAAAATAAATAGAATCATTGGCCATTGAAATGTGCCACATCACATTTTTATGAGTCCGGAGCCTAAATGGTATAAAATGTTAACAAAAATTCCAAAACGGTATATGAATTTTTGTTTTAATCAAAAGGGCAAAATCGCTGGAAGAACAGCGATTTCGCTCGCCGAAAAAGTAAAATCGCTGCCTTAGCAGCGATTTTCAAAACAAATTTTTGTTAATAATTTTTTAATAAATCGCTGCCTAAGCAGCGATTTCTTTAATTTTTTTAATTATTTTTTGAAATTAAAAAAAAAAAAAGTCACCAAATTTTTTTTAATTATTTTTTCAAATCAATTTTTTTAAAATTTTCTTTTTTACAATTTTTAACATAAAATTTTAAATTTTTTTAAGAAATTTTAATTTTAAATTTTTTTAAGAAATTTTAATTTTAAATTTTGTTACTACTTATTCCAAAATAAATTTTTTTTAATGATTTTTTAAAATAAGTAATAATCAAAAAGAATTTAAAAAAATTGATTTAGAAAAATATAAAAAAAAAATTGGAGACAAATCGCTGCACTTGCAGCGATTTGCTCCTAATTTTATTTTATTTTTAATTTCAAATAAAAAATTAAAGAAATCGCTGCTTAGGCAGCGATTTATTAAAAAATCATTAAAAAAATATTTATTTGGAAATCACTGCTATTGTAGCGATTTTGCTTTTTCCGGCGACAAAAATCGCTACTCTTCTAGCGATTTTGCTCTTTTGGTTAAAATAAAAATTCATATACCGTTTTAGAATTTTTATTAATATTTTATACCCTTTAGGCTCCGAACTCACATTTTTATTATCTAGCTTTATATATAGAGTCTCATATTTTAATTTTGGGTAGTGTATGTTTATAATAATTCAAAATAAATGTGTAATAAATACGTAATAGAAAGGGCAATGGAAGACTATTATGCCTAGTTTACTATAAATATAAATTATCTATGCAAATTTTTAAGTAAGATAAAAGAAATCAGAAAGAAAAAGCAGAATTAAATAATGAAAGTTTTATGGGTATTGTATCCATAATTTAATGGACAAGTAAATATGTAGAATTTAATGTGCAAATAAAAGCATCAAATGAAAAAAAACAACTATACAGTAACTTCTTGCTAGCGTACATGACTTTTGTTAGCAATGATTAAGCAATTAGAATTATTTATGGCCAAAAACAACAAATAGTAAATAAAGAAAAAAAGTAGAAAAAATAAAAGGAAAGAGTAAAGGTGCAACCAAAAACATCAAATATAGAATAATTTATTTAACTGTGTTTAAATAATTTATAAAAATATATTTTACTTTAAAATTTTTCGTTATGTAGTTTTAGTTTCCGTTTGGATCGATTTTTTTTAGGTATTTTTAAGCCCAATAGTTTTTGAGCAGTTTTGAAGTGTTTGAAAATAATTAAAAAGTGTTTATAAGCACTTATTTTAAAGTCAAAATAACAAAAAATAAATCAAAAGTTATAAGTTAGAACTTATGGCTTTTGGCTTATAAGTCATAAGCAAAAGTCAAACCAAACAGACCCTTAGTATTTCACCTTTATATTATGAGATTATATTTTTAATTCTCGTTTAATAAATTCATTACATTTTTTCTTATATATAAGTATGTATATGCATATCTTTTGTAATTTGAACTATTCATTTTAATACTTTAATTCCCTACACTCAATTAAAAAAGATTAAGAGGAATAAGTAAGGAGAAAAATAAAATAAAAAATAACGTGATTTAAGGATCTAAATTTATTTTATTTTCTTTTTTATGTTTTATTAAATTATTATTTATTTACAATCATTAAATTTTCCTTTTCATTTCCTTTTTCTTTCCTTCCTGCCTTTTTCTTTTTATTTCTTTCCATTTGGTTCAATATCTTTTTCCTTTTTATTTTGTAATTTATTATTGCTTTCTCCTCATTCTTTTCCATTTATTATGCAAATTTATTTTATATTTCTAAAAAATAGAAATAAATTTATATTTTTGAATGACCTCTCGTATTATTTTAATATTTTATATAGTCCTATTTTTTAAAACCAAAAGAGTACAAAGAAAGAAATGGCACTTTATATATAGTGGCTGCCCATTCTCATGATCTTGCTATTAGTGGTCGATTTTAGGTATATTGAGCTTTTAATTTCTGCTGATATAAAAGAATCAAATTCATATAAATATATTCTAATTAATTTTTATTTATACAAACAAATCAAAATTTCAATCTAATTGATGCGATTAAATATTATTTTTTTTGCATGATTCTTCATTTATATAACTATTTGTTTTCTATTACAACAATAAATATATTCGTTCAAATATGAATGTTGATCATATGGAGATTGTTAGATTATATTGTATATGCCCAACATTAAGTATATATGAATATAGTTTACAAACAAAATACAATTGGAAGATAATAATATTTCTCATGTGTCTCAAATGTGATTATTTATTATTATACCGAATAAATATTAGGAATTACTATTAACATGTCAAAATATGAAGAACTCTATTTCTTCACATGATGAAAACATATTACTGATAAAAACGACAATTAAAAATATCGTCAGGAAACATACCTTTCAAAATATATTGCCACTAAAATATACGACCTTCAAAAAATATGAGGAAAATTCAATCGAAAGAAATAACAGTTCAATGAAATTTATATTACTATTAGAAGAACTTAACCTGTCACCTTGAATTGCTTCAGATTCCACCTCCCAACTTTCAGTATACAAAAATTTTTTCTCAGATTTCTTTCCCAACTTATTTATCTTCTCCTTTGAGTAAACTTCTTTTTCCTACCAAATGAAATTTGCACTATCAAAATAGATATGGAGATTCCTTTTGCCATATTTAAACCATCAGTTAATTAAAGGATAAATTTGTTAATATTAGAAGAAATTATAGCATTAATATTCACTTAAGTTTATACAAAATGTATATCCAAAATGTCATATAAACTTTAAATCAGAAACACATAAAATATATATATTTACTTACCATAAGAATTATTTGTGAGAGTGACAAAAGTATTGAAGGATAAATCTGCAACAACAAAAAAATATTAGAAGAAATTATAGCATTAATATTCACTTAATTTTTTTTTGAAAAATGTAATGAAAAATGGATGGTACGAAAAATGTATATCCAACTGTACTCAAATTTATATGATACTCTTCCATACTTGGAACATCAAAAGACATGAGAAGAGAAAGTGACATTAATATGCAAAAGTTAATAAGGTAAATGAATAGTCTAAATTTTACATGAGATTGGATAAAAAAAGACAATAATTGCAATTTTAATTTATTTTAAATGGCAGTTTTATCTATTATTAAATTCTCATTTATGTATTCTGAATGAAAAAAGACAGAATGTTGTGTAGTGCAAGACATTTGTTTTGGTATTTATAGTTAGTAAAATAATTAGTAACATACGAATATGAAAAGATAGATAACGGACATTAGAGTAATTATTATTTAATGACTTTAATCTTGATTATCTTCAATATTTAAGTAATATTTTTGTATTTTAAAATTTGAAAATGGTAAAAAAAATTTAAAAAAAATAATATTTTTTTAGCTCTTAGAGGCATGCCACATCACCGATTTTAGATTCAGATTTATATATATATATATAGATATATATATATATAGATTATCACTATGATAAATGCACAAAATTAAAATGATAAGATGAAAATTTTAATTTAAAATAATACATAACATGATAATTTAATTACGAGATAACACAATGCATAATATAATAATTTTATCACAATAATTTTGGCTGCAATTTATGTCCACTAATTTATATATTATATAATATTAATTTACAATTTATGTTATTTAGAAATTTAAAATAAAATTTTAAATCAAAATAAAAATTTTGAAAAAATAAATTTATATTACATCTAAATTATACAAAGTGGTCATTTGAAAAAAAGCTACATTATGAAATAAGAAAATAAGAATAAAATAAAAATAATAACAATATTGAGGAGAGAGAGAAAGATTATTTTTTAGAAAGTAAAATAGAGAATTGGGTTGCAGTTAATTGTCTGAAAAAATAGAGAACTCTATATTTGGAGAGTAAAATAGAGTGTAGGGTTAATCTCCAACCCTACCCTCTAATTTACTCTCCAAATATAGAGTTTTATATTTTTTCAGACAAAACTCCAACGCAATTTTCTATTTTTCTCTCTAAAAATGAATTTTTTTCTCTATCATTCTTATTTTCTTATTTCATAATATAAATCATTTGATTCTTATTTTACTCTCTAAAAATAAGAATTATATGTAAAATATATGTTAATTAGAAAGTGATGGAAATAATAATAATAATAATAATAATAAAATATTAAAAAAGTGAAATACAGAGTGTGAATAGTAGTTTTCTATTCAATTCTCTAAGTTTGAAGCATAGAGAGTGATTTGGAGGTGGGTTGGAGTGTCCATTATCTATTTTGCTCTTCAAATATAGAGAATGGAGAGTAAATTAGAGATGAGTTCGAGATGGTCTAAACATATGCAGTCCGACTGCCAAATTTTAACAAAGTCAACGGAGAAATCTCAGTAACACAAAAATCAACTCAGAACCAAAACAATAATGACAATAGAAATGCAAAAATGGAGATATAGAATAATGTTCGCCGGAAAATTTGTTAATAACTAAAAAAGTAAATAAATCATAACAACGGTCAGAGTTTGAACTCCTCCAGCCAGATCTGAAAATAAAAACAATGAGAAAAAGATTACCGGAGTTGAAGTGTTGGTCGTTGTTATTATTGTTGCCTGGAGGAGTTCGTGGGTGGAGCTGATGTTTGTTTGGTTGTTTCCGGTTTGCTAGAGAATGGAGGGGGTTTTGGGGTCTGGTGGACGAGTTGTTCAGGCGGGTGTTTTTGGTGGTAATGGGGCTCGTTTGTGATTTTGGTTGCTGGAAACGGAAAGGGGGTGAGCACTGGTGGTGGGTTGACGGCTATTTTACTGCCAAAAAATCTGAGGAGAAACTTGTAGGGTTTTTCTATTTTGGAAAATTTTCATCCCTTAGTCTAAAAAAATTATCCACCCCCTTGACTTAATGAATAAGCTATTGTTTATATAGAAAATCGAAAATTAACAATAGTATGATACTATTATTTTGAAATCATGGGCTGAAATCATTAGTTAAATAAAATCTGTGTGTATGAAAATCTTATTTATATTTGAATGGATTTTTAGACAGTGCAAAATATCAAAATTAATATTATTAAATGTAACGAATAAAACTGAATATTAGAAACAAATATAATGAACGTAACTAATGACATTAAAAATTGCAATTTAACATAAATAATAATTTAATCAAAATGAACAAATATTTAAACGTATTCAACCGGCTATGACAAAAAATAATGTAATTAAAATTAACTGCTAAAAAATCCTAAATTTTGACAAACAAAGATAGTTATCAATAAACTTATTTAAAATTATAAAATTTCATTTTCAATAATTAAATAAATTAAACTTAAAAATTACGAATTTTGAAAATGTAAGGCTAAAATTGAATGTCAACAGTGGGTATTGGATAGATAGGTGATATTTTAGTTGTTGCAATCTATTAGATAGTCTCACATATATAATTCTCGACTTATGTATGTTTTGGTGTACTTCAAATTTACCAAATCACAAATGTAATGTCACCTCATGTTCCATTAGAAATTTGGAAAACAAACTTAATTTTACTTTATTTTGCCATTTGATTTTTAATGTTACGTCAGTTTTCAAGATTCTTTTCTGTTCTCCTTCCACATATCATTTAAACTAAAAATTTCATGATCAATATATTTCTTTTTAGAAAGAGTATAAAGAGCTTAATACAAGACATCCTTTATCTCAATCACTAGTAAACTTAGCTGCGCTATGCGCGGCGTGAAAAAATATTAAATTTATAACTTTTAATAATAAAATTTAATTGTGAAAAATGTTTTAAAATTTTTTTTCGAGCTTCAAATTCAAACAAATAGAAGACAGATTGTCCTTTCTCTATTATAGTAGTGAATTGGTCTTCTTTGGAAAACTAAAAATTCTTAAACTTGAATTTGTAATTTTGATTTGATTCTTGATATAAGCAAAAATATCTTTAAAATTATGATTTTTTTTATAAAAGACCCAACTGGATCATCTTTTATTGATGAATCAAAATAAGAAACTAACAGAAAAACAACATAAAAAAAAAAAGAATAAACACAAAACAAAAATAAAAAGGAAACACACAATAAAAAGGGAAAGAGAACGTCCACCACTTCATCTTCTTCGGGTGAAATGTCAGATTATCTCACTCAACAATGGAGGAGCCTAGTTTCCCAACACATCTTTCGATTGGTAAGTACCCAAACTACTTGTTATGAAGTATCATTCTATCTATAACAATTCAAACCGCCGTTATTTAGCAAAAACAAAAACCCACGAAAAATCTGGACATTATCCCGCTACAGCGTGTTGGATGTCGTTGGCGCGGCGGCGCTATAGTGGGGTAAGTTACCGCTACAACGGGATAGGCGGGACAAAACGTAATTACGAGAAATCCTATTTTCTCCATCTTAAAATACCTAGAAAAGTCGTAAGTTACCCGAGAAACCTCAGAAAAGCTAATCTAAGCTGGGAAAAGAAGGTGAAGAAGTATTTTAGCATAGGGATGGTGGAATCTTGCAAATTCTTCGTCAAACTCATTGTCTTGAATCCGAAAAAGCTGGAAACAAAGTCAAAAATCCCGTACAACCGCTTGGAGTCCAGGTAGGTTAGGTTTTTATGCATTGAGTAGTTGTAAATCTGTGCTTACCACGTAATGTATGAAATCAATCGTATGAGTCATGTGTAGAACTTCGTGCACCGAGTAAATCCCGAGAAAAGTTGATATTATTCAACGTAATCGATTAGTTCTTAAATAGAGATTATGATGACCTATCGAGGTCCCCAGAATTGTTTCTTGAATATTTGCTTCAAAAATAAGGGTATCTGGTAAGGTGGAACAAGGTTAATGAATGCTATGTTCGATCTATTGGAGTCAAGAAATTGATGAATGTTAGTAATAGGATTAAACCCTAATAACAACCCTAATGAAGAACTAAGGTTGAACTTGGTTTGTCGTATGTTAGAAATTCAGGAGTTATTCATAGGTGATGGTTGTGATCCTATGTTTGTGTAATGTATACATGCTCTTGATTCATTGTGATACTTGTATGTGTATGAATATTGCAATATTGATCACACTTGTTATTAATGAAATAGTTGAATGATGGTTGCGAGGAAATCATGATGTAAATGTATGATCTTGATGATATACTTGTTATTTTTATTGTGATTGTGATTGTGGTATGTATTTGGGGATTGGATTGCCACATTCCGACAAGCTAACTTGGATAGGGTAGCCACATTCCGGCACAACTATTGGATCCTATTTTACACATTCTGGCATAACTATTGGATCGGATTTTCACGTTCCGACACAACTATTGGATCATGTTGCCATGTTCTAGCAAAACTATGGGATCAGATTGCCACGTTCCGGAAAGCTAACTGTTTGAGTTTGGGGTCCGTGAGAAAACCAACTACTTGTGGTAAATGTGTATTGTGAAGCATGTTATATTCAATATTATGTGGGTGTGGAAGCCTTGAGGGTCGGGTGTAGGTGAATTTTGTGTGTGCATACGAATATGGGGTGACGTGGATGTGTTCTATATGTTCTCTTGTTGGGCTATAGTCAAAGTCAAGGTGTTCTAGGGGTGAGTAGGGAATATCAGAGGTGTTCGTGTGTATAAGTACCAAAAGAGAGTGGGATGAGGTTAGAGTTGAGGTAAGAAAATTATATGGTCTTTGTTAGGCAAGTTGGCGAGGAAACTAAGGGTATAACACGATCGACTGGTAGGAAAAGAAGGTGGTAGTACTTGGGACTATTCAATGGGGTTAGAATGTTTAGGTTATGATCTGATAAATATGAAAGTGTAAGTTGTTGGTAAAATGGTTAGTATTCAGAGTACTAGTGTAAATTGAGGGTGTCCTAAGAGAGAGAAATTTTGGAGAAGCGAGTGGTTTAATGCATGATCATATTGTTTATTTCTTATATTATGAAGTGGACGTCGGGTTGACTGATGATGCCTACCAGTACGTGTGGTTGTATTGATACTACTCTTACTATGTCTTTTGAGATAGTCTGGATGCAGGCTTCGTGATGTTTCAATAGGTAAAGACGAAGAAATTCTCCAACAGCTTTTATGCTCTTTCTGCCTGGTGGGAGCTGTGTCTCTTGTTATTTTGTCCATTTTCTATTCTTAGTAGCTCTTGTGCCTGTTAGACTAGATCCTTAGGGTTGTTAATTACTTTATAAGTCTTAACTAATTTATTTTTTTAGAGTCTGTTTGTAAAGATTTTTATCTCTATTATATATGTGTTTCGTTAATTTTCTGCATGTTTAAACTTTTGGGTATAAGGGTTCTCCTACTTAGATGTTAGAGTGGCTGCCCGCACGGTCCGGTGAATTGGATCGTGACACTATCAGTGCAATCTACAATTATCCTTCAAATACAGTTGCTTTGTTCACTAAATCAAATTTTGGCGAAATACCAAAATACACCTCACAGTAGATAAATAAAATAAAGATCTTTTTGGATTAATTTAAAGTTTGCTTCCACTAAAATCATGTTAATTTTTCTAATATAAATGCATAAAATATAGAACTAAATGCAAATCTATCTATCTATCTATATATATAAAGTTGAATCTCAAAACGGTGATGTGGCACCTCTTAGAAGCCAGAATTTCTATTTATCTATCATCTCAAATATTTAAAAAGATTTCTCATACTAAATACAATATGTGTTATTATATTATATTTAATGTGTATAGCATTAATTGCATCGCCGTAATGGAAAGACAATCACCCGTTATGGAAAATAAAGTTTTAATTACAAATCACCATGGTAAGAAAATTATCCTTCATGGAAAATAAGGTTCAATTACAATTTAATTAAGGAAAGAGAAATATATACAATAATTGGGATTTGGAAGAGACTTACGGTTTCAGAAAAGAGTAATGCTAAATGGCCAAAACAATTTGACCATAATTTGGCCAGAAATGTAAACAGACTAAAATATCCTTATTTTAAGTTTTACATTTATTTCCTCAATATTTTTTCTTCCAAACAAAATTAATTTTTTTCTAATTTCCAAACTCCTTGAACTACTAAACATTAACTATTTGGCTGCCAAGGAAAATGAAAAATGTTTTTTTTTTGTGTAGTTCATCCAATTTATCTTTAAAAATAAGTATTGTTTAGTTAATAAAAAAAATATACGCTTTAATTAAAAAAATATTTTTGTAATTTTTATTTTATACATTAATATTTTTTTCATTATATAGCAAATTATGTTCTACATATACCCCTCCCTTAAACTCAATTATGATCCTAAGGTGCCAACGTATACCTTTGAAAAAATATTTTTTTCGCTTAAAATAAACCTCTTTATTGAAAAAGACAATTAAAACTACAAATGACTATCTTATCTACTAAAGATTATACTTAATTATTTTGCAATAAAAAAATTGTAAAATATAGTAATTAAGCGTAGATTAAAAAAAATTAATAAAATTCTTCTTTAAATATAATCAACTAAATAGATAAGTCTATATAATGGATATTGTTTAGAGAACAATTATATTGAAATTTTGATATTTTTAAAAATAATTGATGATAAGACATTTAAAACTATGTCATGAATAACACATTTTTTTTTATATTATAATCATTCCGCACAAGAATTAACATATATAGAAAATGGTGAATTATTTCACTAATTTTAACAATGAATAAATAATCCAGTTATTCCAATAGTATTAATTAAGTGGATATTTCAAAACAAATGAATAAAAGATCACTCAATACCTACTTATCAATTAAAATACTTTAAATAGATGTATTTTATGTATATATTAATTTACAATATGTTTAACGTGTATAAGTAAAGTATAACATAACTAGGATATATATGTTTTAAAAATTATTTTCATTTAATGTAGAATTTTAATATTTCAATAACGACAATCAATTCTCAAAATACTTTCGAATTGATAGACATCGGCACATTATAAAAATACATAATTTAATTTTCTTAAAACATAGTAATCAAATATGTAATTTAAAATTTTTAAATATGTAGTTTAATTTTTAAACATGTTGTAGTAAATATATAGTTTAATTATTAACATAATAACCAAACATAAACTTTAAATATGTAATTTTTCAACATTAATGTGTAGTTATCTTGGGTTGTTAAATAGGATCGACACTTATAAACATTATGTTTTTTAGTATTTCTTTAATGTGTTGTTGTCTATCAATTCTAAAGTATTTTGAGTTTTGAAGTATTATTGAATTATTTTACATTATATATAAAAAAATATTTAAAATTTAATATAAATAATAGCAAACATTTTTTAATAAAATAACAAATAATATTAATAAAGAAAAATATGTACGTGATGTAACTTAAATCTAGTTCATGTTAAATTTGTGTTGTCATTGTCATGGAGAACTATAAAGATGTTTTTCTTTCAATTTTTTTTTATAAAAGTTTATTTTGAAATAAAAAAAAACTCTCTATATCCTTTTTATGTTATTAAAAAATTTCAATGAAGCACCATCAACGTTTTTATAAAAAAAATTGTATATGTCTCTAGTACTGAAATAATAAATCAAAATTAATTTTAATGAGTCTTTTTTGCGTATGATATGATTCATATGTTATCAAAAATATGAAGATAATCACATAATAGAGGAAACGTGATGGTAATTTTAGTTTTCTTCATACTTCGCTCACATAATTTTGAGTATAATAGGATAAAATATATTTTTATCATTAATTTTTTTTCTAAAAAATCGGAGTGTAACAACAACTCCTTTGAATAAATAAGAGTAACTCTTTAGCCAACTCGGCCAATTTCATATTTTATTTTTTTTTATAAATTTTTAATTAAATTTAGATATAAATTATCTTTTTGCGATTAAAAATTATAAATTAAAATAGATAATTTACACTTTACTTCTCTTTTATACTCTTTAAAAAATTTCTTATCATTAAGAAATAAGAAATGAAAAAAATAAACTAAAAAGAATAAGTAAAAAGGAGGAAAATTGAAATTGAAAAAGAGAGAGATTTTTTATTTTTTTACTACTACTACTACTACGTATATATGATAATTTTATTTTAGATCTTGAAAATTTCATATGAGAAAGAGCGTGTGAGAATTATGTTTTTCTTTTGGTGAATTTTTTGGTTCATTTCCCATGTTTAACTATGAAATCATCAATAATTAATCTCACTAATCATTTTCAATGTCTTGAAAATATAATTGAATAATATATTTAATATTTAAGTTAAAGGGCAAAAATTTCTAAAAATAAACTAGATTGTAGTGTGAACATATTATTTTACCATTCTGGTCAAATTATGAACAAACTTTTCTGGCCATTCAGAAAAATATTATTGTGCTATCCTAATTCAAAACTTTTGCTCTTCTCTATGATATATATTATATATTAAAAAGTATAACTCACCCTATAAAAGACACTTGTTTTTTCTTTAAATGAATTCTATAAGTTATGACATTATATTATTAATTTACTATTACTAAATTATAGAATTCTAAAAGTTTTGCAATATTAAGATATAAACACAACTACTCCTATATAAATAGGCCTATAATATGCATTCACCTTCTCACCTTTACATGAAAGAACTTCATTTTTTTTTTTGCAACAAGTAGGTAGCTAGGATAGAAAGAATGAGGCCAAAAAGGTAAAGCCATAACAATTCAAATTATTTTGTAAGCTCAAAGTATTAGCACCGGAACAGTCTTGTGCTCATGTAATAATGTTTGATCAACAAACATTATATAAAAAGTATTTCTTTATACATTTTAAAATATCAGACTTTTGCTAAGCGTATAACATTTTGTTGATATTCGAAGGTTAAAAGAAGATGAAGAAGAAGAAGAAGACAGAAGAAAGAAGCAGCAGGAATCAAAACTTGAAGAAGTTTTTAACAATGTAGCTATTTTTCTTATTGTATGTTGTCCATCTTTGATCCATTGAAATATTTTAAATTTATATGAGGAAAAAGCTGACAATATTTAAGGAAAATTTTCGATATTGGGAGATTTTGCATAAAATTAGGAAATAACAAAATGAGAAGTACAAGGAATACTAGGAGAAAAAAAAAACTCTAACAAACAAAGAGAAATAAGGAAAATTAGGAAATAACAAAATATAAACGTAGTTTTGTCAAGGAAAAAAGAATCAAAAAAATTGCTCCATGTAATGACGAAATTAAAGTACAATTTTTAAATAATAATTCATTTTGTTTCATAAATAGTCTGTCATCTATAATTTGTTCCATAAATAGTCATATATAAGTTTTTTCCCATATATACTCTTCCTAAATTTATAGAGAATAATGATAAAAGAGTTAACTTTATTAATTATCTTAATTACACTTTTTACTTGGTCATGATCTCATGATCAATAGTTTTAAAGAAAAATACTTACACAAATGCAAAGATATACGTTCTTTTCCTTCTTTTTTTTTTGACTTAAGTGAGTTTTATAATATATAATTGATAAAAAATTTAAAGGTAAAATTACTTATAGAACAGAAATATTTATATATTATGTATATCTTGAAATATTTTTTAAATAATTCATATTTATGAATTGACTCAAATATATATTTAAAAGTCATATCATAAAAAAAGATTATATAATAAATTTAAATATATTTTTATGATCGCGCAAAGCGCGATCAATTTCACTAGTTGATATATAAAACAACAGATCTATCAAGAAAAAATGAGATAATTAAAAATTTCATTCTAGCCTCCTTAGAATTTTGCTTATAATATTCACCTTTTAAACTTGATAATATTACATTTATTTCAATTATGTAACACTTCTTTTGACCTAAGTTGATATAAATAAATATAAATATAAATATAAATATAAATATAAATTATCATCCCATTTATTTGTTTGGATAAATCTAACGCAAAAATCTCTTCTAAGTATCATCCTACATATAAATAGAATCTTCACACTAGCCTCCTAGATATTTTAATGAAATACTTGATGTAATGAATAAATGAACAATCTTTAATCTCCATACGAGAAGTACTATTATAACTCTTTTTTCGAAAATGTTCTATTTTCAACCTATAATATTATGTGATTTAATTGTGGGAAGAAAATAATCTTTTCAATTGTTCATCACTTTTTTTCTTTTGCTAACCTTCAAAGACAAAAAAAATTAGATTATTTACCATAATAACACATTTCTAAATTTTGAAAGGCCTCAATAACCAATTTTTGAGGAAAATGTGAGTTATGGAAATAATTTTTTAAGATAATATTGCAAATAAAGTCAAGAAAAGAAGGGGAAAAAAGTTAAATCATGTGTCACATGACTTTATTTATACATAATTTTATTATATAAAGAGAGAGATTATTCAAATATTAATGCCCAATTTATCTTTTTTGATTCTGACATCTTCTATGATTCTTTAAAACATTATATGAAAAATCATTTCAAGCTAAATACATGATGACGGAATTAAATAATGTATGTGAATTTAGTTATAAAAAAAAAGAGAAAAAAATTTATAAAGAAGAAAAGATCATGATGTAATATTTTTGGGAATGTTAACTTGATATATAATCGTCGTTGTGTATAAATTGGCAACATTTATGTTTGAAATGTTGATATATTATCTCATTTTGATAGAAAAAAAAAGTTATAAAATGAAATTGGAAATAATGAAATGGAAAATAAGAAAATAATTCTTTGTTAGTTCTCCTGTTTTTTTATTTGATTTAATATTAAAATATGCACAAACATAATTACATTGTGTCAATAATCATTTTAATCTCTAATTAAATTGAAAAATTAATGCATATTAATGAACATGCATTTTATATTTTTTTTCATACTCATTTGCTATTACTTATCTCCCCTCAAATTTGTTATTCGTGTGCCATTAAATTACCATTATATGTTATCACAATTTTTTTTTTTCTCTCTATGTATAAATAAAGGAGATGCCCAAGTTGTTCTCAACAATCAAATTAGTTTAAGCATATTTTTCCATATTAATAATAATTAGTAGATAAAAACTGTTTCAACAAAATTAAAATAAATGAGATAAGGTAATATCATAAATCACAAAAATAAGAAAGTATTATGAGACAAACATGAACATAGATCATTGAAATTATTCAAAGAAAAACGTGAAAAAAAATTAAAATAAATACAAAATCGCTGTTAGCTACAAACCTCTCCCTTAAAACAACCTACTAAAGTAGAATAAATGAGAAAAAAATCTAATTTTAAGAAATAAGAAATTAGGAGTATAAACAAATTGCACAATACAAGTACCAATTAATAATAAACTCCACAATTATATTGAGATCTTTATTTTTCACCTCCCTTAAACTTTATATGGAAATATATAGATTTTTTTCCACCAAAAATGAATATCCTGCATTAACAACAAAAAAGAACAAATCAACAATCCAAGAAAAAAAGTAAAATAAAAAAATATAAGTATTATATAAAAGAACTGCAATAAAATGTTATTTGAGAAAAGTAAAAATAAGATTATGCAGAATATATTTTCATCTATTGATATATAAGTAAGAAAAAGAAGGAAATCCTTTGGACTTTCATCATTGAAAGGTGAAGGGGTGTATTAATTGGCAGTTACTTATTTTTTTTTTTTAATTTAGCAGTTACTTATATTTTTTTAATGATTTTAAAGATTATTAAAGATTTAATTTAAATAAAACAGATAGAGAGATGAGAGAGTAAAGGCCCAAGAAAATCACAATAAATATTATTTCTGATCTGTAAAGTGTGCCACATCAACGAACTTATATTCTTGTTTTATATTAATATACAGATTCCCCCTTTTACATCAAACAAAACACACTTATAGTAATAGAAACTTGTTTTTCACTTTCTTTCTTCTTCTTCTTTTTTTTTTTTTTAAAAAAAGAAAAGAAAAAAGAGAAACAAGAAACATTGATTAGTTAGCTAGTGAGGCTGTGGTTGCAGGCCAACCTCATAGTTATATTCTTCCCTTCTATTTTCCTGTAAATATTTTTTCATTGTTTCTCTTTTCACTGTTTCATTTTGTGTCACGCCTCGAATTTATATTCTTGACGTAGCCGACACTCGAAAATCATTTTTGATCCTCAAGAAAAACCTTAGCATGACTGACTACTTAGCAAAAGACTGGCCCAAGCAAGTTAAAGCTTTAAAATAGAATTTAATTCAAAAGTCTCAAAACTTCTCAAACTCAAACAATCTCAAATAGTTACTCAAAACGGTCTGAACATAATAATAGTTTGTCATAATAGTCTTCAAAGGAGATACTGATAGAAACTCAGCACCAACTATCTATGAAGCCTATGCAGTTTAACATGAATGTCGAGCCAAGACCCACAACGTCTCAAAACTACTAAACTAAAAGGCAAGAATGGAGTCCTTCGGAATGCAAGGAAGGTTCACCAAAGCTAGCAAGAAGTGTGAGGTGATCTCAATGGAGTGCCCGTTCATGATCTTGAACACTTATATCTGCATCATAGAAATATGCAGATAGAATGACATCAGTACATTAAATGTATGAATATATAATATAGCCAAAGCAAAACAATCGAAAGAAAAGATTGCAATAGATAGAGATATACTCAAGCTGAATGTAAATAAATAAATGAGTTAAATCATTTAAAGCTTTACAAAATACTAACTCATCTCGAAACTTAACATAATAAGTGATATATTAAAAATAAACTTTAACTTTATTGGGAGATTCTCTAACCGACAACCATCACTATGAGCTACATGATGATACAGTGTCTCGCCCACACTACCAGAACTATCATATACCTTGTCGGGGTATAGAATACCTCAACTAAATGGATCCACTAAGCAATAAGTATTCATCTAAAAAGTATGATCCTTTATCCACGTTGATATGCATGGTTTATGAGGATTTTGAGTTGTTTGAACTCATCCCTATATCGATTCTCAATATTACTCCCAATAATATATATGCATGCTCATATGTATGAAACATACTTTTCTCTGGTTTGAGATAATTGCTCAAAATATCCTCTTAATAGAGGTAACTGCTCTGAAATCATAAACTAATTTAGAAATCAAAGTTTTTCTTTTCTCAATGTAACAAAATGATACATCTGGGAATACTCAGTTCTCTTTAACATTACTCGAAAATTCTCTTTAAACTTTATTCGAATACTGCTTTATTTCTAAAAAAAAAGTTTAAAACAAATGTTGATTGTGATCTGATCATTGATGACTCAGGAAGTCATATTGCATAATTGATGGCATATGTATATGTCATACTACTCACACATTGATGACATATTCGACTGTCATACTAATCAAGAATCATAGTTTTCTTCTCAATATACAAAGTGATACATTTAGGAAGACTTAGTTCCTTATACTCTTACTCAAATCATGTTTTAAAACTCTTTCTCAAACTTCTCTTTACTTTCTCAAGATCTAAGTTTAAGACAAAAATGCTGACTTTAAAAGATTCTCAAAATTTATAACTCAAAATATGATTCATGCTGAAATATAGACATGAACAACTCAACTCAAGGATCTCAATAACAATACATATAGCAATTCAATAATTAGAAATAAAATTTCAAAAAGAATCAGGAACTCAAGAACTCAGAGCTCAACATCAACTCATCTCAAGAATACTCAAATCTAAGGATAGAACCCTAAATTAATCTTTTACTGATATCAAAAATAGATGTAGGACGTGAGGACGAACTAATCCAACACTATGATAGCCTTACATACCTGAGATGATAAGTCTGGCTTGAAAACATGAACTGATACTTGAAGCTGAAGAACCCTAGTTTCTTCTTTGAGAGAACTAATAACGTGTGAATTTGATTTGTCTGAGGGTTGGGCGTGAATATGGAGGTTATTAGGTCTGGAGATAGACTTAGGAAAGTTAATTGAGGGTAAAAGGTCAATAATACCCTTCTGGAAACATAAGGGACCATAAAAATCATAAAAATAACCTTTTAAGGAGTCTCGTCAGGCCAAAACAACATTACAGATGCTCCTTGCTGAAAATACTCGGCGGATCGCTCATTGGGACTTTAGATCGACCAAATATATATAGGCTTGAAATTTTAGGGACATTTCGGCAAGCTAACTCGGTTATTCGCTAACCTATTCGGTGGATCGCCAATTGGGCTGGTGAGTTACCTAATTTTCTAGCTCGGGTGTGTTCTAGTTAATGATTATAACTTTTTTACTCAGAACTCAAAATAAGGGAAACTTGGTTTCCTTGGAAAGAAGACTCACAACCTTTAACTTGATAGGTCATAAGCTACCTAACTCTTTATATGCCGAGAGATATAGTTATTTGAAGTTGACCTTTATATGAACTCATGCGAGAGCTAAGCTGATAGGAATGTTTTGAACTTGACTTCGTTTTTGAGGCTTGTTATGACCCTAGATCACTTTAGATACTCTTGATACTTTTGGTAAAGGACTTTATTACACATGAGCAAGTACAAAATAGTCCAGTTCAAGCTCATATACTTACGACGAATAATTTAAATTTTAAGAATAGAATTGCGAGGTCTTACACAGTGATTTGCGTCTAAGCTTAAATTTTTTCAGGGTGTTACAATTTGCATCAACATCATGCATGAATCCCCTAAGTTAAAACACAATATACAAGAATCAAAATTGTTGGACTGAATCTATTTCACATTATTCTATATAACAAAAAGAACATAAATACGAGAAGATAAAAATTCTAAAATTCAAGCATTGCTTATACTATTTTATAAGAAAAAAGAACATACTTCAAATATAAAAAAAATTAACTTGGTTCCAAGATTTTTGGAAGATTTATAGCCACAATTTGTCGTGAAATTCGTTAAAACAAAAAGGCCCCAAAATTAATTTTGAAGTATAAGCTACCTTTTATCCACGAAATGAAATTTTGACTCATTCATTGTCTTTATGTGTTTTTTTTTTCTTTCACACATTCTCTTCATCCGCAAATTACCGCCAAGAATTGAGAATGGAATTGTGAGGGCTGGAAAATTTTGGCGCAGGGCTTGAGTTTTACAACAGTAGATTTGAAAGGGTTTTACATCAGTTGGTCCGAAAGGTAATAAATACAAAACGACACTGTTTGATTGAGAGATGTGGGCCTCTATTACATTTTAATCTAAAATCATTATTGGCAGTAACATATATTCACTGAACGCTATCAACTTTTTTAATCAAATAAAGCCTAAAACTTACTGTTATACTAATTTTATAAATTTTTTAAATATTTTGGTAAATTAATTTAAATAATAATTTAAATTGATTAAAAAATCATATGCAAGTCACCTTATTATAATTAAAAATAATTTAATTTTAAATTATGATTTTATCCCTAATAAAATGATTTTTAGTTTTATAAATATCTAAAAATTATTTTAGATCACACCTATTGAATTTTTTCTTTATTTTCTTAAATATTGTGCCAATTAAACATGCAGTTGGAACAAAGGGAGTATTTTGTATTCACGAACACATTCCACCTTCTAATTGGTCTCTATCATATTTTCCCCAAAATTATACTTCCTCTGTTCTTTTTTATACGTTATCTTTTTCGATTTCACTTGTATTACGAAATTAAGTAAATTTACAATTCTACCTTTGTTTAACGCATTTTGAAGTCAACTTTTCAATAAATGGTAAATATGCTATTTCTCAAAAATTAAATTGTATTTTAATGACTATTTAAATTTTTGAATTTGAGTTTTTGACCCAAAATTTTTTAGTGCAATTATCCAAAATTTGAAAAACTAAAATTTCCCCACTTAATTTTTCTATAGATTTTGGGTGAAAATGTTTTTCATTTTGTAAATTCTTAAAGCAAACATGATAACATTGCAAAATATTCAAATTTAATTACTTTAAATTGATCTAAATATTCGTGTTGAATATGATTTTATTGATAATGAAATTAGACGAAAAATTATTGATCTTATATAGTTGCAAATATGATCGTCCATCTTCCTTGGAAATTTGTCGATGTTTCTGTTGGGTTTTAAAGGTATGAACAGGAAATGAAGGGTTGTGACTCTCCTGAAGGATTGTCACTTTGCCGGAGGGTTGTGACCTTTATGAAAGGTTGTGTTCTTTCTAAAGGGTTGTAACCGTTTGAAAGGTTGTGCCTTTTCCAAAGTGTTGTGACCTTTCTTGAAGGTTGTCTTCTTTCCTAAGAGTTGTGACTTTTATCCTTTGTTGACTATAAATAGAGAGATTGTCTCTCATTTTTCAGCATTGAATTCTTCCCTTCTTTTGCATACATTCTTACAAAACAAAATCGATCGATCATGTCTGTATGTGTGATTCGTAGCTGTCATTTTGAGTTCGTTGAGATTATTGAAGTTTGAGGTACCGCTACTTCTTTAATAGTTAATCCGTTTTATCTTGGGAGGAATTAATCTGTAACCTCAGGTACTTGAGGGGATTAAATTTCTTAAGAACACACAGTTGATTCTGTGAACTCGGATAGTTCTTTGTGTTTTTCTTTTCATCTTTTATTTCTTCTGGTTTGCTAATTTGAATATAGGAGGCAACAACCTTAAAAAATTTAAATTGATGGTATTTTCTGTGGTAAGAAAATTACTTCTATTTTCTCTGTTCTTTTTGTTGGAAAGAAGAAGAAGAAAAATATATATTATTTTATCGTATGATAAAAGAGATTTGAGATGAATTAGTACTACTTTAATATGTTCGAGAATATAATATGTAATAAGTTTTTCTTTGATGGATAAGATTAATCTTATATTCTTCCCACGTGAACTCAAGCATTGCACCCCTTTAGTTTTCTTTTCAATAAGAAAAGTTATTTTGTGCATAAAGGTTAAGATATGCACTTTAAAAAAAAGTATATATTCTTGGTTTTACATAACTATGAGAAGAAGTTAATGTTCAAATATTTGAATCTGATTTTAGTTTCTTGTTGAAATTACGTGTCTTCTTGAGAAAAATAAGAATATGATGGAAATTGAGAAAAATAAATAAATAGCAAGGTAAGTGACTTGCATAGAATCGCTGCTCACAGATATAATATGATTCAATGAGAGTAAAAATCAAGTTCTATTTTTATTTCACTTTTTTTTTTGTTCACCCTAAACTTTATAAGTTATGATACTTATCTCATAATTTTAGGATAGATGGTCATTATAAGATGATTATAACTAATATGTATTATGTTAAGATGGGAAAAAAAACTTTTGTAGTTTTATACTCCATAAAAAATTTGATTGCGTTTGAATTTTGGAGACTAAAATCTTATGATTTTTTTTTACTCCTTTGATTTAAAGAATATATGAACTTCATGAACAAATCAGATTGTACAGTGGTTTGAAGAATATAGAAACTTCACCACGTTTCAATGAATATTCTGACTTGAAGAGTAAAAAATCTTCGCCACGAATATTAAGGCTAAATAATTTGGAAAAACATAAAATCTTCATCGTTAGCTAGAAACAGCGTTGTATTTGAGGTTTCTGCAGATTAAAACCTTTTTGGTTTACTACTCTGTGTGAATGTGAAACTGATTCGAAGAATATAAAAACTTCATCAGAATTCAAGGTTCATTCGATTAACGGTTAGAAGAATATAAAAACTTCATCGTTAAACTAGAAACAAGTTGTATAAAGATTGAATCGTTATTGTTAGTATTCTAAATACTAAGTGATCTGTCTAGTTGTGGCAGATGAAAAAAAACTAGTAACATAAAATTAGTGATTTTGTGCCTGCAATGGGTGTTTCTATGGATTAAATCTCCAAAAGAAGGTTTTGTGTTGTTAATGTGTATTTGATTGTATACAATTTGAAAGCATGAAAAAAAACAATATGTGAAAAATAATTTCAAATATTTGAAAAATATTTTTGAAAACATATTTAAAATGTCGGGGTTCTTTACTTGTGATAAAGACATGATTAGACTTACTATCTAATTTAAATTTAAAAGTACAAGATATGAAATTTGATGACATTCTTGTATTATGTTAGACCCACAAAATTCTTAGAGTATATTTGATATTATGGTCGTTGAGTCTCTCTTTACTAGTATATGATATGACTAGTATAAAACTATAAAATTATATTACTCGTTCAAAAGAATTGTATTATATGATGAAAAAGTTTGACTTAAAATATTGTGATTTTTCATGAAAAATATGTCTATTAAAATATTTTTTTTTGTAGACATGAAAATTGGTGAAAAGTGACATGTTATATTTGTGTTGTAAAACAAACTTTTGGGTCATATTGCACTTATTGGACCAATGAAATTATTGTCATGGGTAATTCTATAACAAATTGAATGTTGTGCAAAGTTTTTTCTGAAAAGGACATATGGCAAGGTGTTAGACTGTAAAACAATGTCTGTATTTGAGAAAATTATAAAAAAAAAGAAGTAAAGAACAAAATATTTGTGGAAAAATGTTACCTCACAGAAGATCTTTTCAAACTTAGTATTTTTGTTTGTTCTTACTTGCTTGACTCAAATTGTTTGTGACATAAATTATTGAGGCATGTCAATTACAAAACCTTGCAAAAACTTATCAACTTAGAAGTTTTGCCTAACTTCTAGTGCAATAAATCAATGTCAAGTATGTGTTGTTGAAATGAATTAGAATACCTTAGAATTGGTTAACACTGACATTTGTGATATGAAGTTAAGACCATCTCGTGGTGGGAAAAAATGCTTCATAGATTTAATTGACAATTACACTAAATATTGTTATGTCTATTTGCTGAATTATACGGATAAATCAATAGAAACATATAGGTAATATAAACTAAATTTGAAAATCAGTTGGATAAAAAGATTGTCATGATTAGAAGTGATAGATGAGGAGAATATGAATATTTTTTATAGAAATAAATTTGGAAAATGGAATCATCCATTAAATTACTGCACATACTCACCTCAATAAAATTGTTGACAAGGAAAAAAAAATTAATTTTAAAGAAAATGTTGAATCTCCTACTTATAAGTTCAGGTTTGCCACAAAACTTGTGGGGGGATTCTATCATTATAGCAAAAGAAAAACAACAATTTTTTTTGTATGTTCAGAAAGAGAGAAACAGAAAGTTTTATTTGTTAATAAAGGGAGCAACAAATAGAAAACTTTTGTTTGTTAAGAAAGCGAGCAACAAAAAGTTTTATCAGACTTTATTGTATCCTGATAGAAAACTGTTTGTCGTCCCTTAGAGTATACACAAGCAATAACTCTTGAAAGGTAGTGATCTAACAATTTTCAATATAGTCTATTCCATGTGAGAAATGGAAATGAGGGAACTATTTCCAAATTGGTAAAAAAAAATGTGTAAATTTTTTAAGTCACTTTATGGACTAAAAACAAGCGCCCAAATAATGACATGCGAAGTTTGACCAAACTACATTGACAAATGAATTCTAGATTAAGGAATGTGATAAATGTTTTACATTAAAGACATTCCAAATCACAAGGTCATTATTTGTTTTTATGTTGATGACATGTTGATCATCAAAAGAGACACATATGACAAAAATGCTACTAAGCATATGCTAGAAAGTAATTTCGATATGAAGGAAATTAAAGTTACTAATGTGATTGAAAAAGTACTTGAAAAGTTCAAGTAGTTGGATTTCAATATTGACTAGACTCCAATAAATGTGAGCTTTGTACTTCAAAAGAATGAAGGAAAATGTGACTCACAATTGGATTATGCTAGATTATTGAGAAATATGATATATATCATGAAGTGAACGCGATCAGATATAGCATGTGCTATTACTAAACAGAGTTGGTTCACAAGTAATCTCAATCAAACTCATTAGATGACAATGAAAAGAGTTTTGAGTATTTTTTTTTTTTAAAAAAATACTTAACAAACTATTGCTTTGCATTATAACTAGTATTCAACAGTATTGGAAGAATATAGTGATTCATATTGAATCACCAGGTCAAATGAAATAAAATCCACGAGTGGATATGTATATACTCTTGGTGGAGGAGACATCTCTTGGAAATTTTCCAAACATAATCGCTCGCTCTACTATGAAATCTGAGTTTATCACTCTGGATAAGACCGGTGAAGAAGTTGAATGACTCCAAAATTTCTTGAAAGATTTTTGGACCAAACCTTTAGCTCTTGTATGCTTACTGTCACGGACTTAGAGTCTTACTAAAGATCCGTTCGGTACTTGACAACTTACTCACGAATCTTTCACGATCTTGTAAGCTCAAGTAAGCCTTTAAAACTAAGATCGCTAAGAGAATGAAATGAAGACTTAAAAGATTTGGAAGAAGGCTTTATATTGTTTGGAAGATTGCTTACAACTTTCTTGGTTGATTTACAAATGAGAGCCCACCTATTTATACTACTTCCTAGGGGGCTAAAGTGTAAATAAAAATTACTTACAAGTCCCTAAGTTATTTACACTTTGGTCCCTATTCTATAAAAGTCTACACTTTCTAGAATATGCTAAACCTTTCCAAGAAAATATCTAAATTATTCTAGAGAATTCTAAGGAATTCTCTAGTCTACTTTATTAATCTAGAAGGTTCTAGAGTTCTCTGCAAACCTCTTCACAACTCTAGACCCTTCCGCCCCTATCCGGACGCAAAATTTAACTATGATGTGGCGGGACGTGACACTCTCCCCCACCTATTGAATCGACGCGGCGTCTCATCGTCACTTCATCGGCCACCGAGTCTTGTCTTCTTGTATGCGCGACTAATAGTCCATTGACTCGAACAATGCTCTCGCGCAACTCTTTCAATTGCTTATTTATCTCTTCTAACTCGGCCTCACGATCTACCTCTTTCCTAGGAGGCAAGCGCCTCGGTGGCTTCTTTGGCATCACGATATTGTTCCCTTTTGGAACCTTCTTCGTGCGTGGTGGCAAGGACCTCTTAGCACCATTGTCTTTTTTCAAACTTGTAATGGTGGCTACAAGTGCCGACTTCTCCTTCTTAAAATTTTTCTTGAGCTGCATGGCCGTTAGTCAGACCTGCCTTTCTGTCTTCGGTGCCTTCACCATGGGAACCATGCATGTTACTTCTTGCTCCATGACCAAAAGTCGTTGGAGGTAAGGATCGATCACTGTGTGGCACTGCTGGAAGAACTCTTGCCCAAGAATTATATCAAAGAGATCTAAAGGAGCGACACTGAAGTTGGTCTTACCTTGCCACTCGCCTAGTGTGATGCTTACTCCATGCGCGACTCCACTCACGGGAATTGGTGGTGCATTGACCATCCTGAGTTGGGCGTTACTTGGATTGTAACGCAGCCCCAACTTTGTCGCTGCCGTCTTGGTCATGATATTGACCTCTGCACCTGTGTCGACCATAGCACGAGCGGTTCTTCCATTGATCGTGATGTCAACATACTGCGCCACATACTCTCGGCTTCTCTGGTTGCTTGGTGATAGCTACGCATAGTTGTCACGACTGGAATCTAGACCCCAGACGAGACCGGCGTCGTTGACCTCTCAGAGGTCGCAAACAAGCCTACTTACGTCATACTTACTTTACATAGGTTAATTTTAGCGGAAAATTTGAAACTTTTTGTTCTTTAAACATGCTTACCAATCAACCTTAAAATTTTATAATCGTTCATCATCAACCATCTAACATTAAAGAGATAAACAACTGAAAGAAATAGTTCATAAGTCTTAATTGTATAATTGCCGAAATGGCCCAAATACAAAGTCTGAATAAAGAGCAGGAAAGAAACGCTAGTGGAACATACTCCACTAGCTCAACTTTAAAGCTACGCTAGAATATAAAACAGTAGTATTCTCGAACGCATGAGGACCTACCAAACTCCGAATGAATACTGACGTCCGGATAGCTGCAACAATGATCCTGCAACTCTATCGACCACCTGTGCCTGCACCTAAAATAGTATAGATGTATAGGGGTTAGTACACACTTGTACTAATTATGGGTATATGCAAGCACACACCACGGACATGCATGAGAAATAATAGCTCTTTCCTAACAACATGATTTTTGGAAGTCAAGTCAGTGGACTTGCCAATTTGAGATTAGGAAGGTCATGCCATGAGAGTAACATGCATCATATTAAATATCGCTTTGCACACAACACGTATCATCTTCATATAGCACATATCATAGCGCATAACACATAACATATAGCTTCGTTCGTATCATTCATTCATATGCCATGAGACCTTGGAATCATGGACTTAATATTAAGACTTTCCAAAATGAGGGCTCAACATATGGGACCTCAACTAGGGAGTCTTCATTAGCAAACACAGAGTCTGCTTCATTCATTCATACGTACTTCATTGCAGTTCATTCATAGGCCAGTGTGAACACCAGCTATACCTATGGTGTAGTTTAAGACTTTCGTCGGGTTTGCTGTGCAATGATCAGGAATAACCTAATGTCATTACCTGAGTCTAGCTCACCTCTTGATTATCCTATCCTAACACCTTCGGTATCATTCAATTCTGTATGTGCTTCATTTGAGGCTGGCCTCATTCATTCATTGGGAACTTTAACTTTAACCGACATAGATCATGTGAGCATCATGAAATCCAGTGTCTCCCCCACACCGAAAACAGGTGGAATCACCGGCCAAAGTGACCCAATAACATGCTAGCGTACATGGGAATTTAACCCCGCCAGATCCCTATGTTGGCAGTATAGATTCAAAGACTAGGAGATATATGGAGACCCATACCCGGCAGGCCGGACAGTCTCATCTCATGAGAGTTACGTGAACCTTCGCCCTTCCCAAAAGAAGGCATCACCGCTCATGGCTAGTCTATCGGTGCTCAGTATAAAGTTCCATTTCATTCATCTCATACGTCATGGAAGCTGGCTTCTAGTATGAGGACATTATAGCTCATTAGATGATTTCTCATCTCATAATTAGTATTGAGTGTGTTAAGCTCAATACTCTCATTAGAGTGTCCATAGAGACTGGTCTCTTCATTATCTTACACTCTCATAGGTGAGTACGTTTTGGTAACGTTTACTTAGACTCATTTGTTCGCAAGAAGATTTCATGCCTTGCGGAATTTATGCTTCGCGAGAAGATTTTATGCCTCGCAGAAATTTATACATCGCAAGAAGATTTCATACCTTGCGAAATTTATGCATCGCGAGAAGATTTCATGCCTCGCAGAAATTTATACATCGCAAGAAGATTTCATACCTTGCGGAATTTATGCATCGCGAGAAGATTCCATCCCTCGCAAGAATTTATGCATCGCGAGAAGATTTCATCCCTCGCAAAAGTTTATATATCGCAAGAAGATGTCACACCTTGCGTAATTTATGCATCACGGGAAGATTTCATCCCCCGCAGAAATTTATGCATTGCGAGAAGATTTCATGCCTCGCAGAAATTTACACATCACGGGAAGATATACATACCCCGCAAGAAATCATGCACTACCAGAGTAAAAATCGTGCATCTCAAGAGAAATATTCACCCACCGGCATCAACTGCATTTCTTTTATTTATGTTAAAAGTAAACATCAAGAAGAGCATTGAAGACGACACCAAGAGAAAATATCGACACTACATCAGTTTTATTTATTTCGACATCAAATGAAGAGTACATTGAAGATTACATTGCAAACACAAGACATAAGCTTTATTTGCTTTACGTCAAACCGATCGAGTTGACGTCAAATGTCGAGGAGAACAATTAAGTGTCGACACGGTAAAAGACACTGTCTCCCATTTAAATTGCATTTTTATGCTGACGAGTTTTATCTCGGTCTTTGTCGAGAGCATCCGAAAGGATGAATTCTCCAAAACATACCACAGGTGCGGACGACATCAAAAAGGATGCAGCACAACGTGGAACTTTTTCTTAGCAGCGAACTGGGACATAGTCCAAAGAGGAGTGTCAAACTCTTAGGACGCGAGCAGAGGAGCGACTTCCACCACAATCAAACCACACCCCTATCTTAAGGCATGTGGGTTTTTCTTCGTTTTGTCAGTTTCAGTTTTGCACCCGAAATGTTGGTCTATCGGAAGCAAGTTTCCAATTTGAGTGACAATGCGCCAAGAGCTTTGGAAATTATGTCCGTGTAAGTTCTTAATTATGGGTGTGAAGCGCGCCACACTCATGGCTAAGAGGTTACAAGCCTCTTTTTAATACTCGTTTAATTTTGTCACTTGTCCAGAGCCAAAGGTTATCTAGCATAATAGATTTCCTTTTCAACCGATCGAGTCGAACTACAACAGCCTGATTCCTATGTTTAGGGGATATATAGGCGAGCTTGATGTCGAAAACTCGGCTGTATTCCAATACTCATTCTCAAATCCTATTCTCGAGCATTTCGGTACCTTCATAATTCGGTATCGGAATGACTTTCGAATTTCTTTTGAAATCGTGCGTTAAATCGAGCTTATTGAACTACAAGTGGCCTGAATTCTCATATAGCCTGAGATGTGTAGGAAACCCGTTCCGGGGTTCGGCCATAATTTCTAAAAGTCCGTATCGAATCCCCTTTTCCTAAAGATGATTGTGTGTTCGGTCAAAATTGGTTTCGTCAATTTCATTTTCCTCGAATTTCTTGCATCAATCCAAGTAAAACGAGGGACAGTTGTTGACACCCAATTTCGACCCTCCTCGGTATAAATTAATTCTCGAGCTTCTTAATTTTTCAAACAATTTAAAATAATTAGCTTTATAAATTTTAGGATAAAAAAAAATAAAAATAAATTTTGCGTCATTTTGAATACTTTTGCCATTTTTCTTATAATTTTTAGATATATATATATATATATATATATATATATATTATTTAATTACGAATATGATTATAATATTTTATAAATATTCAAAAATCGTCTTAACGAATTTTATTTCGTTTAAATGCTTTACTATTTAGTTTACCCTTATAATAGCTTATCCTTTTGGACTAGTTATTTTACAATTCGGCCGATCGTTTTATTCCGTTAATTTTAAGAAGCTCGTTAATTAATTGATTAATTTATTTTATTTAAATTTTGATCGAGTTCCTTAAATTAGTCTTGATTTGACCATTTTTTCTAAAGTCCAAAACATAGCTTTTTCCTTAAACCCAACAAAATGCAATTTTCGGGTCAAATGGCATCAACCATTTTACTTGAAGCTTCCAGCCCATTTTAATTAGCCCATTCTTTTAATCCAGTCAGCCCAGCCCACTATTTCCAAATAACCCTTTGAACCGACCCGCCCCATAACCCATATGCTTTCCTTTCTTCTCCAAGCGTGAAAACCAGACGCGGTGTACGAATTTCCCAAAGAATCAACGCCTCCAGCGATCTCGAGAGAAACGCGTGAAGCCCAAAGAAGGAAAAATCGCAACTCACCCATAGACGCGTGAAAAAGCACCAGCAGGCTGAGGTAGTACACTTTTGGCGTCTTCCTCTGCATTTCGTACGACTCCAACGGCGATCCTGGCATGCGAAATCGTCCTTGGGGTTGTGAGATCGTTCCACGTCGCCTTCCAAGGACACCAAGTCGATCCAAGCCATCCTCTCTCTGCTTCATTCGAGTTTTTAGGGATTTTGGGTTTGATTTTTATTCGAAAACCAGCTGTTTTTGTACGGGGTGGGTTTTGAATTTTGAATAGGGAAGTGAATCCCGATTTTGCCCCAACCTTTTGGGGAAATTATCCCGCCCTCACCTCATCCGAAAACTTTTTTTTTCCCCCTATAAATACCCCCTTCTTCATCTGTTTTGGGGGTTGAACAATCTGGGATATTTTAGAATTTTTTTTTCTTAGAAGTTGGAGAGAATACTCTTAGCGTTACTTGTTTTTGAGATTGTTATTAGTAAGAATACTGAAACATTCACACAAACAGTGATATATATATATAAAGACGCTGTCAAGACGGAAAGAATCTGGTCTACATTTCTTGCTATATTTTGAATCCGTTTCGTCAGCTCCTGTCTTGAACTCTTGGTGGTAGTGGAAGTCCATTTTGCTGCTCGTAGTCATCCATTTCGCTGCACTTCAAAAGGTAATGCTCTTTCCATTTTGAACATATTTCGTTCCTGATGTGTTGCGTGTTTGATGCTCGCCTCCTTGAGCTGCTAATGTGTTAGTATTTGGAGAGTTTTTTTTTGGCTCTCTGTTGGCTGCAAAACAAAGGATGAAGCTTGGGTTGTGTTGTGTTTGGATGGGTTGCTTGCTGTTTCTTATTTTTATTTTTTTTGATTATATGGTTTGCTCTCTGTCTTTCTATTCAAAACGAGCTTGATGGTGTGCTTGGTTTTTCTTTTGTGAGAATGTTATCCTGAAATGATGTTTTTGTGCAGTAGCTTTAGCAATTGTTTAATGAGCCACATTGCAGTAGCTTTAGTATTTGGTAATAATAGACGTTTGATTTGAATGTTCAGGTCTTATGAGAGCATGAATGTTACTGTATTATCGTATTGTTGTTTCCGTGCTTCGAATTCAATGACATCTCCTATCTAGAAATGTGGTCAAAACATTTGTCGTCATCAAGTTTCTTTAGTAGTTTCGTTAAGGATGTCTAATGGTCATCTATCAAGGCTTGATATTTTGGGGTTTTCTCTCTATCAAAAGCTTTTGAAAATCTCGTGTTGACTGCTTCTCAGCGTTGTCTGGAATTCTCATATGTCATAAATACAATTTTATCTTGCCAAATATATAGCTGCTTGTTAGCGTAACCTGTGTTTCTTTAAGATTTTTTTATCTGGGGTCAATGGAACCTTGAATCTGTAATGGTCATTTTGTTTTCCTTGTGATGTTGTAGAATAGTCGTAAGTGATTTAATAATGATATTGTTGCCTCCATTTTAGCGAAGGTGGTTTCAGAATGGTCCATATGCGTGGTAGTTTGAGTTACGTTATTTTCCTATGCATTTGAGAAGCTCTAATTACTGTGGTCTTGATCTTTATTGTTATTATTATTATTTTTTTTTAATTTTTTTTTTTTCCTTTCTTCTCACAACTTTAATTAAATTATTCCCTTCCTCTTTCCCGTTTTGATTGAAAATTTGAATCAATTGCATGACCAAAGTGTATTATAACAATAAAAAATAAAATCTAAGCCATTCATAATTAATTTGAACTTGAGATGTTTGGCAGAACCTTCTTTTTCACTTAGCATCATTGACATATTTTGTGTTTGTCAAATTATGAGAAACTTTGGCTTATAATCCTATCCCGTTTATTAGTTGTTAATTGATCATCTGTATCTGCTTTTTTCCGTCCATTAAGTGCTCATCATACACGAGATTTTTTTTGTGTATTCCGATGTTTTTGATCTAAATAGTATACTAAAGTTTTGGGATCTCCACAATTCTAATATTTTGCTTTGTGTTTGTTTGCATGATATGCCACCTGAGTCCCTTACGGACACATTCTAAGTTCTTATTCCATATCACTAGAGAGCCATCAAGGCTCAAAGTATCTTCCCTCGAGTCAAGCCCCTTCAAAGATAGACAAACATGTTCCGAAGTACATGAAAATCAAGGCGAAGAGCAGAAGAAATTGGGACAAATCAGCCCAAATTTATTTTAATTGTCGTATTGTATTAATTTTTGGGCCTAAGCCTTTGTCATCTTTTACTTTACTTTATTCATTTTGTGTAATTATTTGCTTAGTCTAGGACAGGTACGAAAGAAGAAAATGGGTCAAAAACCCGAAAAAAGTCAGAATGGGTCAAAAACCCAAAACAGGTGGGTCCAAATTCCGGTCAAGGCGGACAGAAAACTCGGATTTGGACCCAAATCTCTCTCCCTATCTCTTTATATGCTTTTAATTATTCATCTGCTTTATTTGTCGTTAATTTTAAAGTTAGAAAAATCCGAATCCCCGCATAACGCCTTAAATGTTTTATCAACTTAAAACCAGTAATTTTGCAAAAATTCACTTAGATAAATTTTCACTTTCAAAAACAATCTTAAATGACTCTAAAGAGTATTTTTATCGCAATTGAAACCCTTAGCCAAATAGTTAGTTGTTGGATAACTGTGTGTTAGCGGACGTCTTAGGTGCTTTCAAAACCTTCCTAAGACGTTAATTTGAATCCCCGAACCCTTTAAATGTTTTCAAACAATTTTCTCTGTTAAGTTATTTGAAAACTAGTTTTCTTGATTTTTCTTAAAAATTAAGTGGCGACTCTAAAAAAGTCGAAATTCTTATAAATATCCCTTTTTCGATAAAACAAGCGAAAGGATTCAAATATTGTGTATATTTCTCTAAACTCATATGTTCTTATCATAACAGTGATAAATATGATGCAGTCTTTATTTTGAGGCTATAAAGGTTCTATCCACCTTGTTTAGTATCCCAAATGTATAAAATTCATAATCATTGGTTTCACATAATTATGCTTTTATTCTTTAGAAATCTGAGAAGCTAAGCTTCTAGTTTCATGGGGTTAATGTTTGTCTCTTCTCGGACATGATCACTTGAGCATTGTGTGTGGATATGTTACATAGCTAGGGATGAAAAAAATTAACTTC
Source organism: Solanum sitiens (assembly GCA_016801875.1). Lineage (NCBI taxonomy): Eukaryota > Viridiplantae > Streptophyta > Magnoliopsida > Solanales > Solanaceae > Solanum > Solanum sitiens. The sequence goes on from JABWTJ010000034.1 coordinate 1,851,068, forward strand.
TATGAAGTAAGCAGATAAATTACATGGCATCAAGTAGATACAAAAAAAATACAAGAGTGTACTATTGAGATAACAAAAAGAGATTGGTTAGCTCCAGATAAGTAAATTAAGTTAAATCTAGGGAGCTAACAAAATTGGCCTCAGCTATTTACAGTGGTCAATTTTGACCAACTAGGTAGTTTGTAAGACATCTAGCCTTCAAGAAGTAATTTGGAGTTGAGATGCAATCAAACATCTCCTGTTCAAAGATACATGTCTATGGATATTTTATCACTTAGATTTCAACTTGAAACTGTGGCTTTAGCACTTATGACTAGCTAAATGCCTAAGTCAGAAACCTCCCCGACAGACCATTGCTAACTTATTTTGTGTTAACTGCTCTACATAGGAGAACCATGAGGATAGACCATTCTTCTTGAGTTAGGGCTTAAATGAAGCCACAACATTGTGCCAGCAAACTTTTAATCAAGTGTATTCTCTCTCAAGAAAAATATAACCTTTTAGTGATATTTTTTGCCCTAATGTCGCTTGGTGGAAGAATGGTTGTTCATTTCCTTTCTATGTTGCTAATAAGTGAATGCACCTTCTCAGGAGTTAATGAGTCTTGTGACTGGACCAAACCCCACAAAAAAGTACACAGTTATAGTTCTTGAAATAACTTCTCCAAGTGCTTCTCATACCCATGTGTTGCAGTTGATTTAGAAACCATTAAATTGTAACCATCATTCTGAAGAATATTACATTATAACAAAACTAACTTTTAGGGACATTTGTTTAGAGGCAATAAATTAAATGCCGCTAAAATATTCTCCCGCCACAAGTATTGGTGGCATTTGAGCAATTGACGGGAAAGAAAGATTAGTTACTTGCATTTAAAATTAATCTGCTATACAATTTTTCACTAAATACATTCCCTTAAATCTATTTCCCTCCGAAACATTCCCCTCTACCGCCACAGTTACCCACACAGAATAGGGCAGACCTCTCTTCCTTATCGTCCATGGCGCGCACCTCGTCTCTTCCTCAGGTAATCGTCTCTCACTCTATGTCCTCACCTTTTGTTTTTGCAGATCAATCTCTCTCTCCTCGAATTTTTCTAGGTTCTGCACTCTCTATTTGACTCATCTTGTCGCTCGATTATTGATATCTTTTCGATACAATTTGTCGTGAAGATCAAAATGTGCAATTTTTATGTATTTGACATTAATTCTTTTGAATAAATAAAGTTAACCTCATAAATCTATTTGGATGATGATAACTTTTAGTTTTCGATCTTAATTGTGATCTATACTCTTTGATTTTTATGTCGATTTGCGTTGTCAGTTGTTGAGGTTTCTCAAAATCTAGTGCCTTCTTTGTGTTTTTGTGTTGTCTAGATGTAATTTTACATTCCTTCATGTAAGGACCCAAAATGCTATAGGTCAAAATAGAGCCTAACATGTGTGACATAAGCTTATGAGGTCCTAAAATGACCAAATATAGTGTTAAGAGTCAGTATATAGAGTTTGAGAGAGTTTGGAGGTGAAACGTCCAAAAACATCTGGTGACGTTTGAAAGTTAGCCTTGAGACGTGCTAGCGTGTCTTAGTATGTTTCATGAGGTTTTATGTAGTGTTTGGGGCTCAAATTGATAGGGAATGTTCCTAACATCTAGACTGACGTATTTGGGGTGGAAACGTCTGGGCAAAACTCCTCAAGGACCAACCAAAGGGTCCTAGAGGAGGACCTAACTTGTGAGATGAAACTGTCAAAAACAGAGTCTTAAACGACGGAGCCAATCGATGCACTGTAGGTCAGTTGACGCCCCATCGATTGAGGGCGTAGGTGGGTACGTAGTCTAGGGAGCTTAAGCTCCCATTTGGAAGTCTCTGACCCAATCGAAGGTTGCCAGTACGGCCCGTCGATGGGTTGACGCCCCGTAGGTGTGGCCGTAGTTGGAGATCTGCAGTTTTCTGCAGGGTCTCGGCCAAGGGGGGGGGGCATTATGGTAAATTCCTCCCACGTCCAAATAAATGTATGGGCAGTTATTTTAGGTAGATTTTGGTATTTTATGACTATTTGAACAATAAGAAAGCCAATTAGACCCTAGACTCCAAATTAAAACCTCTCTCACCAAAGAGCTCTCAAGAACACAATAATAGAAGAAAAGAACTTGGAGGCTGCTCTTAGGACGAATTTCACCAAGGATTCAAGCTAGGATTAAGGCTCTAATCTAAGGTATGTGAAGCTTATTCATGTATGGATTCTTCCATTCATGGAGTCCCCCTACTTTTCCTCAATTTTGAATCCCAAGAACCCCAATCTAGAGAGGGTTGTGATTGCATTGTGGTTAAGCTTGATTATGATCCTAATGTAGTGGGTAGCATTAAATTATGTTCATATGATGATTATATGATGTGTTCATTAAGTTTTCATGGTGAATTGTAGTAATTGATGTTGAAGGTGATCATGGTGATTTTTAGGCCATTAGAGGCTAGATGAAGGTTCTAAGTTGACTTTCTTAATTCAATTATATTATATCCTATTTGATCATGCTGGAATCACCTAGATATGAATAACTCTGAATTTATCTAGGTTGTCCTTGACTTGTAAAGTTTGTACTAAACCTATGTGATCATGTATGTCTAGACTTAACTTCTAATGATCTAAATTAATGAAGCAAGCATGTAATTGAACATAGATCATGGTGAGGTGGTGTTAACAATCGATTAGGGTCTGTTATGCCATTGATGCTAGGGCTTTGGGGGTAAAGTCATTATGAAGGGATTGGGATGATATTTTCTTCTACACTTAGACATGAACATGAACATGATAGGAGAAGTAATTTCTCTTACATAGATGAATTCTAGGTTGACCTAAGAACCTATAGTGTATCAAGACATGATGAACTAGAGTAGCTTGAAGTTGTATTGAATAGCCTCTTCTTATGTAATAGACTTGGTGAGACAAGACCAAGGTATAATAGCTTGAGATGTGAATCTCATGATAGCTTGAGATGGTAGATATCAAGGGTAGCTTGGGATAGTAAATCTCAAGGAGGCTTGAGTTGAAATACTCATGGTAGCTTGAGATGATTGAATATCATGAAAGCTTGAGTTGAAGTACTCATGATAGCTTGAGGTGATGAACTTCATGGTAGCTTGGCATGGAGGAAGTAAACTCTCTCATGTTTAGCTTGGTCTTGTATTTCTAGGATGCTTGATCATGGTAGCTTGACTTGGTTTGGCCAAAACCATTTCATGGTAGCATTAGGGGAAAGTCCCCCTACATGATGTATGGTTAGCTTGGATAGTGACTATAGTTGCATTCCATGACATGATATACTTAAGATGATAGTTTCTTGTAAATAAGAAGTAACTCCTAAACTAAAATGAAAGGGAATAGGATGACTTCAAGATATGCTTAGTGTGTGAAGTAGTATGTGATGCTTCACATGCATTGCACAACTGTGCTTTGAGATGGCCTATGGGCATAGTGCTCATATGATATGATGAACCTAAGTCTTAATTATGAAAGTGGATTATGATCAAGATTGACCAAAGAGATGTACTTAGCTTTGGTAGTAGTATGGGATGCTACCTTAGCTTTGCACAAGTATACTTGGAGGTGGCTTGTGAAGTAGTTCATTTGAATAAGAAGGACAATGTGTAAAGTATGAACTCTTATATGCTTTATGATGCTTTATTATACTTATGGTATTCATGTCATGCTTATGTCTTTATCTCTCATAATGATATTTATTGTTGACTAACCCTTTGAGATATCTTATGTTTGGTATGATAGTTTCCATACTTGGTACATTTCGTACTAACACATATTTTGCCTACATTCTAATCCAATGTAGGGTCTTGAGGAGATTGAGTTGCCTTGAAGGGTAGAGTTTCCAAGGCTTTCAAGAAGTGAAGATTGGTGAGTCTCATAGCATCTGAGGACACCACCACTATGTTGTCTTTTATGTTCTTTTCTATGTTTAGACTTTTATGGGTTGTGACCCAAGACTATTGTATTCATGATGTCATAGATGTTTTTTTAGACGTATATTAGAAGTTTTATGAAATGATTCCATATAATGTTTTGAAAGAAAAGTTCTAATTCTGCACTGATTTTCGTATATATGCAATTAATGATGTCTAAGGGTTTGTACAAGACCTCCGAGAGGTCAAGTACGCCGTGTTCCGACTTGAAGGATGCCCTAATTTCTAGGGTGTACTTTTGGTCGTGACACTCCAAGTTCTAGGTTATTGATGCACATATTTGATGGAATATTGATATCATATGTGAACAAAGTAAATTGGTGATATGTCTATGAAAAAAATTGAAGTAAAAATAATAAGTATTGAAGTCTAGCAGTTCTGTTCTAACTTTGCTTATTTGAAGACTTTTGAGTGAGAATTTAAATTTTCATTTCAGATAGAAGCAAGAGGCATATAACACTATTTCAGATGCTCTGCTGTTAGTATTAGTTGCAGAACTCTTCATCTCTTGCTTGATTATCTGGTTCATGGATATCAACACATAGGACTATAGTTGCTCCCTGTTGAAAATATAACACTGTTGCTAAGGGGTCAATGGGCTTAGTTCTAGAGGTTCATATTTAAGACATTCTAAATATGATGGTTGGTGATATTTTTAATGGTTTATGCCATAGTCCTCGAATTATATTTTATCACATAGATAGTACTTTGTGTTACACTTGTGTTGTATCCAATGTTTGGGAGGAATTTTCTTTATCAGGTTACAGACTCTTCGGTTATTTAAAAAGCAAAGATAGAACATTTTAGCTTCTGCTACAAGTTTGATTTTTGAACATCAGATAAGAGGATCATATTTCAAGCCTCATGTTTATTTTCATGGCATGGGATGTGCTAAAATGAATGTGACTTGATAAATGCTCAATGAGTGGCCAGAAATTACTTGTAAAAATACGAAACTCTAATACTTGTTTGATGAGTATTACAGTACATCCAATAGAGAATGAGCTAAGAGATGGAAGCCAGATGAAGTCAATAGTCCGTACTTCAAATTGTGTTATGCTCAACTGTATGTATAGCAACCAGCTTTTTCGGATTCCTTCTCTTTGGTGATCATACCTTGGATGATGTACTCGCCAACTTTGATGGTGAACTTGGAATTCCTTACGGCTCATTACTTAATGATGTGGTGCGGGTGAGCTATGTGATGCACTTGATGCTTGTTTTCCCAATTGTCTTCTTTTCCCTTCGCCTCAATATGGATGGCCTCTTTTTCCCCTATGCAATTCCTATTGCCTATGATAATCGCAGATTCCTTTTAGTCACAGCAACTCTCATCTGTCTCATATTTTTGGGAGCAAATTGTGTACCTAACATCTGGGATGCCTTCCAGTTTACTGGCGCCACAGCTACTGTCTCTGTTGGTTTTATTTTTTCAGCTGCTATTGTCCTTAGGTGAGTACCATCTTCCCTTTTCAACTACTTATCTTTAATCATCCTTACATACTCAAAATTAATTCTCCATGTTTGTCATTGATCACAGAGATACACATGGAATTGCAACCTAGAGGGACAGGCTAGTGGTATCGGTCATGATATTGTTAGCTTTTTCCTCAAGTAGTGTGGCAATCTGCAGTGACATTTACAACCTTTTCAACATTGCAGTTGAAGCTTAGAAGAGCGCGATAGAGTTGGATTCTTTGGCTACATAAGGTTCATAGTCAATTGTACTTTCGGGTAAGTAACTGATTCTTTCGTTCCTGATTGATGATTCCAAGTTAATTCCAAGAGAATATGAATATCAAGTGGAAGATACATGGGAACATGATGCAGGGATCGATCTATGTTCTGTATAGCACAGAAAAATCGTAATTTACAAAATGGCTAACATTACGAAATTGAGAGCATTTGTATCAGGTTCTTGACAACTTTTCTTGATACGACTTTCACATAGTTGTAACTTTGCATTCAAAGTTATGGAAGAGATCAACAACTAAAGTTGGGATAATGCATAAGTACCCCCTCAATCTATGCCCGAAATCACAGAGGTCCTATTACCCCCTGAACTTATTTTGTAAATAATTTCTACCCCTTTTCGTCCTATGTGGCACTATCTTGTGGGCCCAGCGTGTGTTGATATTTTTTTTCAAACTAGTGCCACGTAGATCGAAAAGGGGTAGAAAATTATTTATAAAATAAGTTTAGGAGGTAATAAGACCTTAGTATAGTATAAGTGTGTCTCTGAGATTTCAGACATAGGTTGAGGGGGTACTTATGCATTTTCGTTTGTTATACTTTCGTCTTATTTACATACTTAAATCCTTTTGTGCTAAAAGTAAAAAAGATGTACTACAAAATGTTCTTGGAGATCAGCATAAGATTGAAATGAGGTCTAATGTGGTTGTCTGGAGGCTAGAGGTGCACATGTGGCGTACACTAAGGAAATCAAGGACATTGTGATGGAGTTCAAGACTTGGATGAGGACAGAGCACTTTTAAGCTTTGATGAGGTAACACCATGGAACAACCTTAAGCCTGTTTTTATTTGTACCGGTGCAGGATAAATTGATGCGATAAATTTAAAATAAACTATTGAAAGGATCTTAAGTTTCGTTACACTGATTTTTACTTTTCACATAACTTAAATAACATTTATCTTGTCAATTGTAATCCCAATTATTTTCGGGACATGATGATAGAGAAGTTGAGTAAAAGAAAGACACCTGAGGAACAACCTCATGGCAGTGTTGCTGAGAAGGAACAATCTCATGAAAGCACTACTAGACAGGGTACTTGATTTTAAAGTTTTATACTCATGTTATTAACATTAGCTTTGCAATAAATTCTTTTCATCTAGTGTGATGATTTTTACTAGGTTTCCGATGCCAAAACTGACAATGAACAAGCACCTATAAACATTGCTCAAGGCGTTTATCGTTCCTGATTTTTGGTAAATCCTCCTTCCTGATTCTTTCTTTGCTTGTTTTCTTGCAATTTTATCGTTTATCAGTCTCTTCTCTCATTGTTCTGTAAAACCTTTCAATTATGCTCCCTTTATTTTGTTCATTCTGTTAATGTTAGTAGATTTTAATTTGATTGTTTCATTGACTTATCTTTCTCCTTTATTTCTGGCAGCACAGCAAGTTGCTCTACTGATCTTCCCCATATTACATATGATTGTGATCCAAGTTGTCATACTCTCACACAGGGGCGGACCCACAGAGGGTGTGAACCCACTTCATTGAAAAATAACACCGTATATATATGTATATTTGATCAGTTTTTTAAAATTTTATATGTATATATTAACTTTTGACTCCACTAACACAAATGTGACCCTTGGCCCAGTGGTAAAACGGGCTTAAATTTTCCAGCTTGCCTAGGTTTGAATCCCCATTACCACATTTTGGTTTTATTTATTATATCTTGAACCCACTTTGTGAAAATCCTGGGTACGCCACTGCTCTCACAGACTCAATTTTCTTGTTTATTCATTGTTGAATGCCTTCTTTTTTATTTGTTTTGATAACTTGAACACAATCTTATATGTAATTCTTTTTTTTTTTACCTCTTGAAGACAAGAAAGTTGATGTATTAAGTTTAATTGTTCTTTCTTTTAAATGAATGACGTTGTTTGAGTTTGGTTATTCTTTCTATTACTATTTTTGTATTTATTTCTCTAGTTATACATATGAATTGAGGTGAATTCATGGTCAATTATAATCTTCACAATAATTTCCACTAAATAGAACTCTAGGCCCGCCTACGTGGTGCCACCACAAATAAGGATCCATTTTAAATTTATATATTACCAAAACTAGTCTACCCCTTTCATGAAAAGTTGTAACTTTATGAAAAGTTGCGACTTTTATGAAAAGTTGCGACCTTTAGGAAGAGTTACGATTTTTATGAAGCGTTGCGACTTTTATGAAAAGTTGTGATTTTGATGTAAGGTTGTGATCTTTCCGAAGGTTTGTAACTTTTCCAAAGATTTGTGACCTACACTTTATTTAATATAAATAGAGGGATTTTCTACCACTATTATTTGTAGTTTTTTTTTTAATTATAGGGTAGTCGAATTCAAATACATTAGTTATGCTTCTTATGAAGCTTGTTTCATTTCTTAAAGTTTTCTTCCTTCTACTTCAAAGAGATTAATCTTAACTATAACTCATAGTTATTCATGTAACTATGACAATTTCTTTTTACAATTTTTGTGACCTTTTTTAAAATTTTGTTAAAAATTTCAGCAAGGAGGATTGAAAATCGATATTCTCTTTCTTCCCTTCCATTTCTTCATATAAAAAAAGAAAAATGATTTTAATCGCAATGTAACATTACTACTCTTGCACCTCTCAGTCCATAACTCATAAAACTGTTGAAATTGTTCAATTCATAATATTTGGTTCTTTAATATCAAAACATTTATTTCTGCCACTGTTATTTGTAGGTTTTTTTCTCTATAGGGGAGTTGAATTTAAATACATTAATTAAGCTTCTATGAAGTGTATTTCATTCCTCAAAGTTTTCTTCCTTCTATCTAATGAAACTTAATCTTTTGCTGTAAGTAATAGTAGTTCATGTATCATTGCAATTTCTTTTTTTCTATTTTGGTATCTTTTTTAAAAAACTTTGTTAAAAATTCCAGTGAGGATGATTGAAAATTTATCTTCTATTTTGTCTCTTTCTATAGTTTTATTCGTATACTTTTTGGGAAAATTTCTTCTGGGTTGTGCTATATTTGATATCACAAAACAATAAATATGTGATCACTAATACGCAACCAATGCTGAAGTTTGTTAAAGAACCAAACATATTGCTCTCTTCTTTGCCACAATTAGTATATTATTTTGATTGCTCATTCTTAGGTACAAACATTTTATATGCCATTGCACCCTTCCTAGAATATTAGCATACAAACAATCAATTAACACATTAGCCTCACATCATGTTGTCACCATATTCTTCATCATTAGCATCTTTACTTTTCATAGTTACTCACCTCTTATTACGTGAATGTTCATTTCATCGTATGCCAATGCACTTGGCTTTTTAGTGTATCTTACCCTCACACTTAACCCTTCTAGGGTTCGTCATTTCATCACATACATCTTAGGTTCACTTACTTTTGAACGTATGTTAGACTTATGTGTCTATACATACAAGCCATGGGCTTCATTCATAATTCGTTAAGTGACTTTTACTTTCCTAAAATTTGGTAGTACAAGACTTATGTATCTTGTATATATATGCCAAGATCTTAATTCTTTTGATCTAAGTAGATGGCATTATTTTTGGATAATTTACTCACGTATGACTTATACATCAATACGAAATTTTGGGCAAGGAAACCCAAATCTTGAATCAATTGGATATCATTTGTATTTTTCATAAATTTTATTTTCTAATATTCATAACATTAGACTTTAAATTAAATCTCAACATTTATATTGAAGGATAAATTTTCTATTTTAATTTCCCTCTTAATTAATCAAAGGGTTGAGGGTTCAAGCTCCCACAACCTCTTTAATTTTTAATTTAATAAAAGTCCACTACAATGGGGAGGTTGTGGGTTCGAACCCCCACATCCCCTCTTATTTTTGCCATTTATTTCGCTGAAGGGGGGGAGGCTGTGAGGTGGTGTGTTCGAACCCCCACAGCCCCCTTTATTTTTTTTTAAAATTTCGCTGAAGGTGGGACTGTGAGGTGGTGGGTTCGAACCCCCACAGCCCCCTTTGTTTTTTTTTTTCCTTTTCTCTTCGCGCGCACTGGGAGGTTGTGGGTTCGAATCCCACGCCTTCCCTTTAATTTTTTTTTCTTTTCGCGATGGGGAGCTGGTCGCGAGTTCGAACCCCCAGCTCCCCATATATTTTTATTCTTTTCGCGAGGAGAGCTGGTCGCGAGTTCGAACCCCCAGCTCCCCATATATTTTTTTTCTTTTCGTTTCTTTCACAGGTGAGGTCTTGGGTTCGATTCCCATTGACCTCACTTAATTTATTTTATTTTAAAAACTCAGAATTTGACACTTTTGAAGGGTACAAAATCTGGAAATTTTTGTCCTTCTCCAACCATTTTTAGATGCATTTTTTTCATAAGTTTAAATAGCTATAAGAGGGTTATTCAATTCACTATCCTTCATCATAATGAACATTACATTGTACACCCATTACATACATAAAATACACAATAAATACACAACTTATACACCCAAAAATAGTGACTAAAACACTTCCCTATACATGCCTATACATCAACTTCTCCGGTCATATTTTGATGATCATTATCGTGATTTTCCGCACATAAACACATTCGTATTTAATTTAAACACATCATTCATGCAAAAATCTAGCAGCACAACATACCCATCCTACAAATTCGTTAGGGAGCTAAGGACAAGGACATACGAAGGGGAACAACCTTAGTTTCAAGAGTTTAAGAAGCGTTCGAAAGAAAGTACTCTTGGAGAAAGAATTCCATGAGAGAAACCCATACCTTTGGACGTTATTCAAACGTGAAGCTGCTGCCCGGAAACTCCTCTAAACCACGATCAGTTCACTTCAAATTACCCCCTACTCGATGAACCTCTCTTAGCCTTGACGTTTTGATTACTTTGTCTTTTACTTAAAAATATTCTTGTGAGTTCTTCAAGTGTGAAGAACTCTTGATGTATTTTCTGATTTTTGTTGTTATTTTGAAAGAACCAACGTGAAAGAGATTGAGAACGTGAGAGAGTTGAGAAACGTGATGGAGAGAGTTGGTTTAGGATTAGGAGACTAAATTTAAGACTTAGTCAAAAGTTAGGATTTTAATTAACTATAAATAAATAAATAAAATATGAGTTTTTTTCCCTTATTAATCAGATTAATAATTATCAATTAATTAAATTAATTTATCAACCTTAAATCTTGACACCCTAAGTCTTGATCCTATTCAATTTTTTTTGGGTTGTTACATTACCCCACTCCCCCCCCCCCTCTTAGGAACATTCGTCCCCGAACGACACTACCACTTCACATCGTAATTCCAGTCAGATCATAACAAAATCACTATACATAGTCAATCAATAGCAACAAAATACGGAGAGATAAGGAAACATAGGTTTAAGAGTAGGAAGTCTAACCTCAAGAGCTGAAAAGGTGAGGGTAGCGGGCTCTCATGTCGGCCTCAGCCTCCCACGTAGCACCCTCAACAAGATGATTTCTCCACAATACTTTCACTGTGGCAATTTCCTTGTTCCTCAGCCGCTTGACCTGTCTGTCTAAGATCTCAACAGGTACCTCCTCATAAGACAAGTCCTCACCAACCCCCAAACCTTCAACAGGTAAGATTGATGCTGGATCACCTAAGCACTTCTTCAACATAGAGACATGAAAGACTGGATGAACAGAAGCTAGCTCTGCAGGCAATGCTAACTCATAGGCCACCTCACCCACACGCTGTAGGATCTCATATGGCCCAATATACCTCGGACTCAGCTTCCCTTTTCTACCAAATCTCATTACCCCTTTCATAGGCGATATTTTCAAGTAAACCTGGTCACCAACATCAAACTCTAAGGGCCGTTTTCTGTTATCAGCATATGACTTATGCCGACTGTAAGCAGTAGTCAACCTGTCCCTAATCACTCTGACCTTCTCTAAGGCCTCATGAATGATCTCCGGACCTAAAATGGATGACTCTCCAACCTCGAACCACCCAACCGGGGATCTACACCTCCTACCATACAGTGCCTCGAACGGTGCCATCCCAATGCTGGAGTGATAGCTATTATTATACAAAAACTCTATCAAAGGCAGATGGTCATCCCAATTACCTCTGAAGTCGATCACACATGCTCTCAACATATCCTCCAATGTCTGTATGGTGCGCTCTGCCTGCCCATCTGTCTGAGGGTGAAAGGCAGTGCTAAGCTTCACCTGCGTGCCCAAGCTCTTCTGGAAAGATCTCTAGAAATGAGAAGTAAACTGAGCTCCTCTGTCTGAAATAATAGACAAGGGAATCCCATGCCATCTCACAATCTCATCGATGTAGAGTCTCGCATAATCCTCAGCTCTGTAAGTAGACTTCACAGGAATAAAGTGGGCAGACTTAGTCAATCTGTCCACAATAACCCATATGGAGTCATGCTGCCTCCTAGTCCTTGGAAGCCCAACCACGAAGTCCATATTAATGGCCTCCCATTTCCAAGTCGGAACCTCAATAATCTGAGTCAGACCACCAGGCTTAAGATGCTCTGCCTTAACATACTGACAATTAGGACACTTGGCCACGTATTCTGCAATGTCCCTCTTCATGCCATCCCACCAATAAATCTGCTTAAGATCATGATACATCTTGGTGGAACCTGGATGTATGGAATATCTGGAACCATGGGCCTCTGCAACGATCCTGGTCCGCAAATCATCTACATCTGGCACATACAGCCTGTCCTGATACCTAAGTATGCCATCACCTCCCAAAGCGAAAGACTCATTCATCTTCATCAGCACTGAGTCTTTCAGCTCCATCAACACAGGATCTAGATGCTGACCCTGCTTGACTTCAACTACCAAGGATGATTCAGAACTAGGATGAACTGAAACATCCCCACTAGTGGAGTCAACCAAACGCACACCCAGTCTGGCCAGTCTGTGTACATCTTTCACTAGCTCCTTCTTCTCATCCTCAACGTGGGCTGTACTTCCCATGCTCATCCTGCTCAAAGCATCGGCTACGACATTAGCCTTACCTGGATGGTAGTGCACATTCATGTCATAATCCTTCAACAGCTCCAACCATCTCCGCTGACGTAGATTCAACTCCCTCTGTGTGAACACGTACTGGAGACTCTTATGATCTGTGAACACATCCACATGCACTCCATACAGATAATGCCTCCACAGCTTCAGTGCAAACACCACAGCTGCCAACTCCAGGTCATGAGTGGGATAATTCTTCTCATGAACCTTGAGCTGTCTGGACGCATAGGCTATCACCTTACCAACCTGCATAAGGACACAACCCAAACCAACCCTAGATGCATCACAATAAACAGTGTAATTCTCACCACACTTAGGCAAAGTAAGGACCGGGACTGAAATGAGTCTGTCCTTGAGCTCCTGGAAACTCTTCTCACAAGTCTCCGTCCATTCAAACTTGGCTTTCTTCTTAGTCAAAGATGTCAATGGGGCAGCAATGGAAGAAAAGCCCTCCACAAACCTGCGGTAGTAACCAGTCAATCCCAAAAAGCTAGGGATGTCAGTGGGAGTAAGAGGCTTTGGCCAGTTCTTCACAGCCTCAGTCTTCCTGGGATCCACCTCCACGCCCTGATCGGACACAACATGACCCAAGAAGGTCACTGATCTCATCCAGAATTCACATTTACTGAATTTGGCATACAACTGATGCTGCCTAAGTACCTGCAAGGTTAGTCTCAAATGCTGTTCATGCTCTTCCTTGGTCTTAGAGTAGATGAGAATGTCATCAATGAATACTATGACGAAAGAGTCAAAGTATTCACGGAAGACCCTGTTCATGAGATCCATAAATGCAGCAGGTGCATTCGTGATACCAAATGACATGACTAGAAACTCATAGTGCCATAGCGGGTACGAAAGGCTGTCTTTGGGATATCTCCATCCCTAACCCTAAGCTGATGATACCCTGAACGAAGATCAATTTTAGAGAAGAAACTAGACCTATGGAGTTGATCGAACAAATCATCTATTATGGGGAGTGGATACTTATTCTTTACAGTGACTTTGTTGAGCTGCCGATAATCGATACACATTCTAAGGGTACCATCTTTCTTCTTTACAAACAACACTGGAGCGCCCCAAGGGGATATGCTCGGCTGAATGAAACCCTTGTCAGTGAGATCTTTTAACTGCAGCTTCAACTCTTTGAGCTCAGCTGGAGCCATTCTGTAAGGAGGAATTGAAATTGGTTTAGTGTCGGGTTCTAAATCGATACCAAAGTCAATCTCTCGAAGGGGAGGGACTCCAGGCAAATCATCAGGAAACACATCTAAGAACTCATTCACTACAGGTACTGAGTTTATGGAAGGAACATCATGATCTACATCATTAACACTCACAAGATGACACAATAACCCCTTGGACATCATCTTATTGGCCTTAAGGTTAGAAATAAAGGGATTTGGACAACTCGAATTGTACCCCTCCCAGACTAACTCTTCTTCATTAGGAAAGAGAAATCTCACCACTCTACTACGATAGTCTAAGCAAGCATAAAAACTGTGAAGCCAATCCATGCCAAAAATAACATCAAAATCATGCATGGGTAACTCAACCAAGTTTGCACATATAGTTTTACCACTCACAACTATTGGGCAATCCTTGTATACTCTATCAGTTCTTACATTCTCTCCTAAAGGTGTACTAACCACTATAGGATCATGTAGAACTTCAGGCAATATCTCAAAAGTAAGAGCAAGCAGAGGAGTTACAAAGGAAAGTGTAGACCCCGGATCAAGTAAAGCATAAACAGAAGTTGAGAACACTTGCAGCATACCTGTGACCACACCAGCGGACTTCTCCTGCTCCTCCCTGCCCTTCAGGGCATAAAACCTGTTCCTCTTAAGAGGCTCGGCTACTACTGCACCCTGTGGATTAGGCCTAGGCTGAGCATTACCTCCAGCCTGACCTCTGTTATGTGGACAGTCTCTGACCATGTGTCCACTCTTACCACAACCGAAGCAGGCATTAGTGCCCTGTCTGCACTCTCCACTGTGAGCTCGGCCACACTTAGCACAATTCTTCTTAGGACACTGCATCTCACCTCCATTGCTCTTCTTGGGCTCAGGTCTGCCTCCTGTAGTTGTAGCACTTCTCTGAGGATTAAAATTCCCAGAACTCTGCTGCCCCTTTTTGAACCTTGGTTGCTCACGGACTCCAAAGTTGTTCCTGTGGCCTCCATGACTGGGTCCTGCCTGATCTTGAGGCCTAGGACTCCTAGCATCACGAACACCTCTCTTTCTGCGGCTGTCCTCTACCTGCTGGACATGCACCATCAACCTGGAAAGATCCATATTATCATGGAGCATCGCAGATCGACACTCCTCCTCCAGGTCCCTATTGATTTCTGTGAGGAACCTGCTCATCTCATCCCTGTTGTTAGCAACCAGGGAAGTAGCATACCTGGATGATTTCAACAAAGTTCAGTATTCTCCTCATTCTTGCTATTTAATACTAGGGAAGATAACATACCTTGACAGCTTAACAAACTTCAGGGAATACTCCCTGACTGTCATAGAGCCTTGTTTAAGGTTGATGAATTCCTCAACCTTGGCCTCCCTCATCTCCCTGGGGAAGAATCTCTCCAGAAATGCTATCTTGAACAGCTCCCATGTGACTTGCACTCCACCTAAGGCACGACTATCTTGCCACATCTTGCACTAAGTCTGTGCAACATCCTTGAGCTGATAGGAAGCCAGCTCAGCCTTCTCAATATCAGTGGCCCCCATAGCCACCAGGATCTTATGCACCTCATCCACAAACTCCTGGGGATCCTCTGCAGTCCTAGACCCTATGAAAATAGGAGGATTCATCCTCGTGAAATCCCTCAGCCTGTCAGCCATGCTACGAACCGGTGGGTTCTTCCTCTGAACATTCTGCCGGTTGACCTGGGCAGTCATGGCCTGGGCCTGCATAATAATGGCCTATGCCATCTGGGCCAGAGATGCCCTCACCTCAGCATCAGTCAACCCAGCTGGATTAACTGGCATAACCACTCCTGCAGCTGGAGCCTGGGGTGGAACTCGGTTGCCCCCAGCAACTGCTCTTCCTCTCCTCTGACCAATAGCTCTCCTAGGGTCCATTCTATGAAAACAACAAAGATTGATGTTAGATACGCTCATAACACCAAGAAATCAGACATTCAAAAAAGCACGATAAGATCAAAAGAAGGGAAATTTTCCTACGCATCATGCAGTCTCTAATTCAGGATAGTGGTGCACTTCACCACCATGACTTAAAAACTACTCAATGTGGTTGATGTGAACTCATTATTCTCGGAATTTAACCTAGTGCTCTGATACCAACTTTGTCACGACTGGAATCTAGACCCCAGACGAGACCGACGTCGTTGACCTCTCAGAGGTCGCAAACAAGCCTACTTACGTCATACTTACTTTACATAGGTTAATTTTAGCGGAAAATTTGAAACTTTTTGTTCTTTAAACATGCTTACCAATCAACCTTAAAATTTTATAATCGTTCATCATCAACCATCTAACATTAAAGAGATAAACAACTGAAAGAAATAGTTCATAAGTCTTAATTGTATAATTGCCGAAATGGCCCAAATACAAAGTCTGAATAAAGAGCAGGAAAGAAACGCTAGTGGAACATACTCCACTAGCTCAACTTTAAAGCTACGCTAGAATATAAAACAGTAGTATTCTCGAACGCATGAGGACCTACCAAACTCCGAATGAATACTGACGTCCGGATAGCTGCAACAATGATCCTGCAACTCTATCGACCACCTGTGCCTGCACCTAAAATAGTATAGATGTATAGGGGTTAGTACACACTTGTACTAAGTATGGGTATATGCAAGCACACACCACGGACATGCATGAGAAATAATAGCTCTTTCCTAACAACATGATTTTTGGAAGTCAAGTCAGTGGACTTGCCAATTTGAGATTAGGAAGGTCATGCCATGAGAGTAACATGCATCATATTAAATATCGCTTTGCACACAACACGTATCATCTTCATATAGCACATATCATAGCGCATAACACATAACACATAGCTTCGTTCGTATCATTCATTCATATGCCATGAGACCTTGGAATCATGGACTTAATATTAAGACTTTCCAAAATGAGGGCTCAACATATGGGACCTCAACTAGGGAGTCTTCATTAGCAAACACAGAGTCTGCTTCATTCATTCATACGTACTTCATTGCAGTTCATTCATAGGCCAGTGTGAACACCAGCTATACCTATGGTGTAGTTTAAGACTTTCGTCGGGTTTGCTGTGCAATGATCAGGAATAACCTAATGTCATTACCTGAGTCTAGCTCACCTCTTGATTATCCTATCCTAACACCTTCGGTATCATTCAATTCTGTATGTGCTTCATTTGAGGCTGGCCTCATTCATTCATTGGGAACTTTAACTTTAACCGACATAGATCATGTGAGCATCATGAAATCCAGTGTCTCCCCCACACCGAAAAGAGGTGGAATCACCGGCCAAAGTGACCCAATAACATGCTAGCGTACATGGGAATTTAACCCCGCCAGATCCCTATGTTGGCAGTATAGGTTCAAAGACTAGGAGATATATGGAGACCCATACCCGGCAGGCCGGACAGTCTCATCTCATGAGAGTTACGTGAACATTTGCCCTTCTCTAAAGAAGGCATCACCGCTCATAGCTAGTCTATCGGTGCTCAGTATAAAGTTCCATTTCATTCATCTCATACGTCATGGAAGCTGGCTTCTAGTATGAGGACCTTATAGCTCATTAGATGATTTCTCATCTCATAATTAGTGTTGACTGTGTTAAGCTCAATACACTCATTAGAGTGTCCATATAGACTGGTCTCTTCATTATCTTACACTCTCATAGGTGAGTACGTTTTGGTAACGTTTACTTAGACTCATTTGAGATTGCTCTCATCATTTACATTAGCCTCACATCATGTTGTCACCATATTCTTCATCATTAGCATCTTTACTTTTCATAGTTACTCACCTCTTATTACGTGAATGTTCATTTCATCGTATGCCAATGCACTTGGCTTTTTAGTGTATCTTACCCTCACACTTAACCCTTCTAGGGTTCGTCATTTCATCACATACATCTTAGGTTCACTTACTTTTGAACGTATGTTAGACTTATGTGTCTATACATACAAGCCATGGGCTTCATTCATAATTCGTTAAGTGATTTTTACTTTCCTAAAATTTGGTAGTACAAGACTTATGTATCTTGTATATATATGCCAAGATCTGAATTCTTTTGATCTAAGTAGATGGCATTATTTTTGGATAATTTACTCAGGTATGACTTATACATCAATACGGAATTTTGGGCAAGGAAACCCAAATCTTGAATCAATTGGATATCATTTGTATTTTTCATAAATTTTATTTTCTAATATTCATAACATCAGACTTTAAATTAAATCTCAACATTTATATTGAAGGATGAATTTTCTATTTTAATTTCCCTCTTAATTAATCAAAGGGTTGAGGGTTCAAGCCTCCACAACCTCTTTAATTTTTAATTTAATTAAAGTCCACTACAATGGGGAGGTTGTGGGTTCGAACCCCCACAGCCCCTCTTATTTTTGCCTTAATTTCGCTGAGCGAGGGGGGGGCTGTGAGGTGGTGGGTTCGAACCCCCACAGCCCCCTTTATTTTTTTTTAAAATTTCGCTGAAGGGGGGACTGTGAGGTGGTGGGTTCGAACCCCCACAACCCCCTTTATTTTTTTTTGTTTTTTTTTCGTTTCTCTTCTCGCGCACTGGGAGGTCGTGGGTTCGAATCCCACGTCTCCCCTTTAATTTTTCTTTTCTTTTCGCGATGGGGAGCTGGTCGCGAGTTCGAACCCCCAACTCCCCATATATTTTTTTTCTTTTCGCGAGAGGAGCTGGTCGCGAGTTCGAACCCCCAGCTCCCCATATATTTTTTTTCTTTTCGCGAGGGGAGCTGGTCGCGAGTTCGAACCCCCAGCTCCCCATATATTTTTTTTTTCCGTTTATTTCACAGGTGAGGTCTTGGGTTCGATTACCATTGACCTCACTTAATTTATTTTATTTTAAAAACTCAGAATTTGACACTTTTGAAGGGTCCAAAATCTGGAAATTTTTGTCCTTCTCCAACCATTTTTAGATGCATTTTTTTCATAAGTTTAAATAGCTATAAGAGG
The DNA here is from genome assembly GCA_016801875.1 of Solanum sitiens. Classification (NCBI taxonomy): domain Eukaryota; kingdom Viridiplantae; phylum Streptophyta; class Magnoliopsida; order Solanales; family Solanaceae; genus Solanum; species Solanum sitiens. The sequence continues at coordinate 1,869,929 of JABWTJ010000034.1, forward strand.
GTTATTCAATTCACTATCCTTCATCATAATGAACATCACATTGTACACCCATTACATACATAAAATACACAATAGATACACAACTTATACACCCAAAAACAGTGACTAAAACACTTCCCTATACATGCCTATACATCAACTTCTCTGGTCATATTTTGATGATCATTATCATGATTTTCCGCACATAAACACATTCGTATTTAATTTAAACACATCATTCATGCAAAAATCTAGCAGCACAACATACCCATCCTACAAATTCGTTAGGGAGCTAAGGATAAGGACATACGAAGGGGAACAACCTTAGTTTCAAGTGTTTAAGAAGCGTTCGAAAGAAAGTACTCTTGGAGAAAGAATTCCATGAGAGAAACCCATACCTTTGGACGTTATTCAAGCGTGAAGCTGCTGCCCGGAAACTCCTCCAAACCACGATCAATTCACTTCAAATTACCCCCTACTCGATGAACTTCTCTTAGCCTTGACGTTTTGATTACTTTGTCTTTTACTTTAAAAAAATTCTTGTGAGTTCTTCAAGTGTGAAGAACTCTTGATGTATTTTCTGATTTTTGTTGTTATTTTGGAAGAACCAACGTGAAAGAGATTGAGAACGTGAGAGAGTTGAGAAACGTGAGGGAGAGAGTTGGTTTAGGATTAGGAGACTAAATTTAAGACTTAGTCAAAAGTTAGGATTTTAATAAACTAAAAATAAATAAAGAAAATCTGATTTTTTTTCCTTTTTATTAATCAGATTAATAATTATCAATTAATTAAATTAATTTATCAACCTTAAATCTTGACACCCTAAATCTTGATCCTATTCATTTTTAGGGTTGTTACAATAGTCCTATCAAGCTCAACTGCGTCGTCTCCGCGCCTTGTTCTTGCTCATGTGCTTCTTTCTCTTTTTGCTCTCGTAGTATAGCACCAAGACTCTTCAGTTCAGGGAACCTCTCATAGCCATGCGGCCCACCGTATATGTAGCAACCACCTCTTTTGGCAACCTCTGTCTTTCTTTCCGTGTTGCCATTATGTACAGACTTCTTGCCATCATACTTATATGTGTCATGATTCTTAGGATGTGGTCGCTGTTCCTCGCCTTTGCCACGATCTCCCCCACCATTATCATGACTACCTCTCCTCTCCTCTCCTTGGGCTTTGTCAGGCTTCTCGTGTCTGAAGTCTGTCAAAACTTTGGCCTGCGTGATGGCTTCATCAATCGTTCTGACCTGTCGGCGTTCCAACTCCGTCCTGGCCCAACTCTGCAGCTCATACATGAAGTGGAACAACATATCTTCATCCATGAGGTTGGGAATCTGAAGCGTGATGGTGGTGAAATCCTGCACATATGCGCGTATGCTGCCCATATGCTTCAGTTCCCTAAACTTGCGCTTTGCCTCATAGATGACGTTGTTAGGGAAGAACGCCTTTTTGAACTCCTCTTGGAATTGCTCCCAAGTGTTGATGGTGCAACGTCCCTTCTCAATTTCTGACATTTTACGCCTCCACCACAACATATCCATCTCCAAAAGATATAACACGGCGGTGTTGATCTTACTCTCGTCGTTCTTCAGCCTGTTGCATTTGAAGTAATTCTCCAAATGCCACAGAAAATTCTCCACCTCTTGCGCGTCACGGATGCCTTTGAACATAGGTGGCTTGGGAGCCTTGATCTTAGCCTTCTTATCTCGGTCGAGTGACGACGATCCTCCAACTTCTGCGCCTTCCTTGAGTGCTTTTATCTCGGCCTTCATGGTCTCAATCGTGCTCAACACCTCCATGAGCCGACACTCCAAGGAAGTGATAACCTTTTTCATCTCAAACTCGGCCCGCTGGCGTCCCTCCAACTCCTTGCGGATGTTGTCGGTTTCCTCAAGGGTGAACTCTTCGAGAGTCTTGAACTTGCCATCGGCCACATTCAAACTCCGGCCTAGTATCTCTATGGCTTGCTCACCGTTTCAACCCTTGTGATCTACTCCTCCCCACCATCCAGCCTGACGTTGGTGGTGCTAGCGGCATTTACGTCTCCTACATTAGCCATTTCGTTAGTACAAACCTTTGCTCTGATACCACGTTGTCAGGGACTTAAAGTCTTAATAAAGATCCGTGCGGCACTTGATAACTTATTCACGAATCTTTCACGATCTTGTAAGCTCAAGTAAGTCTTTAAAACTAAGATCGCTAAGAGAATGAAAGGAACAAATGAGAGCCCACCTATTTATACTACTTCCTAGGGGTTAAAGTGTAAATAAAAATTACTTACAAGTCCCTAAGTTATTTACACTTTGGTCCCTATTCTAGAAAAGTCTACACTTTCTAGAATATGCTAAATCTTTCCAAGAAAATATCTAAATTATTCTAGAGAATTCTACGGAATTCTCTAGTCTTCTTTATTAATATAGAAGGTTCTAGAGTTCTCTGAAAATCTTTTCACAACTCTAGACCCTTCCGCCCCCATCCGAACGCAAAATTTAATTGTCATGTGGCGGAACGTGACATTACACTAGGTTGGACATGGAGCATGATGTATAACGGAAGGTCTCGTCATATATGACGTAGACATAATATCGTTAGAGAACTACTCTCTAGTGGAATTATCATAATTAACTATGTAAAGTCAAACGATAATGTGTCGGATCCACTTATAAAAGGCCTAACTAGATAGGAAGTTGATAGATTATCAAAGGGAATGAGACTATGGCCGAGAACAAATCATTGTGGCGGTAACTCTACCTAGAAGACTTGAGATCCCAAGATCTAGGTTCAAGGAGATCAAACAAAGTCATTAATGACGGTTCAACATTGTCAAAATATTATTTTTTATGGTTCATTCTCATGATAAGACAATGTTTAGTAACAAGGATAAAGGCATTAGGATTTTTTAATGGTTTCTAAGTTTGATACATGGTATAAATGGTGTATCTATGGGATAACACATTTAGAAATCACCTATCTAAGTGTGAAGTGTAAGCCGCTTCAAGGAGAATCCGGTAAGGCCAGTTCTCTAAGCACTTATTAACCGAGATGTGTTCATGGCTGAAACGAACAAAACAATGAGAACCAAAAACAGTTCAAGGGTTGATTGTGAGGCTTATGTTGTCTTGGTATACACCAAAGCTCGACGGTTCAAAGATATCAAATCTACTGATTGACCGAGTATATCCAATATATATTCAGTACGAAAAGTTTAAAGGGAAACCTACTTATCCAGATGCGATTAACTCTTACTTACGAATCACACAGTTTTTCATGCATAAGTTTTTTAAAAATAGTCATTCCTTATTCATGTGGGGGGATTGTTGGGTTTTAAAGGTATGAACAGGAAATGAAGGGTTGTGAATCTCCTGAAGGATTGTCACTTTGATGGAGGGTTGTGACCTTTATGAAAGGTTGTGTCCTTTCTAAAGGCTTGTAACCGTTTGAAAGTTTGTGCCTTTTCCAAAGTGTTGTGACCTTTCTTGAAGGTTGTCTTCTTTCCTAAGAGTTGTGACTTTTACCCTTTGTTGACTATAAATAGAGAGATTGTCTCTCATTTTTCAGCATTGAATTCTTCCCTTCTTTTGCATACATTTCTTACAAAAATCAATCGATCATGTTTGTATGTGTGATTCGTAGCTGTCATTTGAGTTTGTTGAAATTATTAAAGTTTGAGGTACCGTTACTTATTTAATAGTTAATCCGTTTTATTTTGGGAGGAATTAATCTGTAACCTCGGGTACTTGAGGGGATTAAATTTCTTAAGGACACACAGTTAATTTTGAGGACTCGTATAGTTCTTTGTGTTTTTCTTTTCATCTTTTATTTCTTCTGGTTTGCTAATTTGAACATAGGAGGCAACAAGCTTAAGAAATTTAAATTGATAGTATTTTCTGTGGTAGGAAATTACTTCTATTTTCTGTGTTCTTTTTGTTGGAAAGAAGAAGAAGAAAAAGAAAATTATTTTATCGTATGATAAAAGAGATTTGAGATGAATTAGTACTACTTTAATGTGTTCGAGAATATAATCAGTAGTAAGTTTTTCTTTGATGGGTAAGATTAATCTTATATTCTTCCCAAGCGAATTCAAGCACTGCACCCCTTTAGTTTTCTTTTCAATAAGAAAAGTTATTTTGTGCATAAAGGTTAAGATATGCACTTTAAAAAAAAGTATATATTCTTGGTTTTACATAACTATGAGAAGAAGTTAATGTCCAAATATTTGAACCTGATTTTAGTTTCTTGTTGAAATTACGTGTCTTCTTGAGAAAAATAAGAATATGATGGAAACTGAGAAAAAAAAATAGCAACATAAGTGACTTGCATGAAATCGTTGCTCACAGATATAATATGATTCAATGAGAGTAAAATCAAGTTCTATTTTTATTTCACTTGTTTTTTTTTCACCCTATCCTTTATAAGTTATGATACTTATCTCATAAACTTTAGGATAGATGGTCATTATGTGATGATTATTACTAATATGATTATTACTAATATGTATTATGTTAAGATGGTCATTATTACTGATTTTTTTTACTCCTTTGAATTGAAGAATATAACAACTTAATGAACAAATAAATTGTGCAGTGGTTTGAAGAATATAGAAATTTCACCAATTTTTAATACTCAGTTTCAATGAATATTCTGACTTGAAGAGTAAAAAATCTTCGCCACGAATATTAAGGCTAAATGATTTGGAAAAACATAAAATCTTCATCGTTAGTTAGAAACAGCGTTGTATTTGAGGTTTCTGCAGATTAAAACCTTTTTGGTTTACTATTTGTGTGAATGTGAAACTGATTCGAAGAATATAAAAACTTCATCAGAATTCAAGGTTCATTCGGTTAACGGTTAGAAGAATATAAAAATTTCATCGTTAAACTAGAAACAAGTTGTATAAAGATTGAATCATTATTGTTAGTATTCTAAATACTAAGTGATCTGTCTAGTTGTGGCAGATGAAAAAAAAAACTAGTAACATAAAATTAGTGATTTTGTGCCCGCAATGGGTGTTTCTATGGATTAAATCTCCAAAAGAAGGTTTCGTGTTGTCAATGTGTATTTGATGGTATAAAATTTGAAAGCATGAAAAAAAACAATATGTGGAAAATAATTTCAAATATTTGAAAAATATTTTTTAGAACATATTTAAAATGTGGGGGTTCTTTACTTGTAATAAAGACATGATTAGACTTACTATCTAATTTAAATTTGAAAGAACAAGATATGAAATTTGATGACATTCTTGTATTATGTTAGACCCACAAAATTCTTAGAGTATATTTGATATTGTGGTCGTTGAGTCTCTCTTTACTAGTATATGATATGACTAGTATAAAACCACAAAATTGTATTACTCGTTCAAAAGAATTGTATTATCTGATGAAAAAGTTTGACTTAAAATATTGTGATTTTTCATGACAAATATGTCTATTAAAATATTTTTTTTATATAGACATGAAAATTGATGAAAAGTGGCATGTTATGTTTGTGTTGTAAAATAAACTTTTGGGTCATATTTGCCTTATTGGACCAATGAGACTATGGTCATGGGTAATTCTATAACAAATTGAATGTTGTGGAAAGTTTCTTGTGAAAAGGACATATGACAAGATGTTAGACTGTAAAACAATGTATGTATTTGAGAAAATTATAAAAAACAAAAGAAAAGTAAAGAACAAAATATTTGTGGGAAAATGTTACCTCACAGAAGGTCTTTTCTAACTTAGTATTTTTGTTTGTTCTTACTTGCTTGACTCAAATTGTTTGTGACATAAATTATTGAGGCATGTCAATTACAAAATCTGGCAAAAACTGATCAACTTAGAAGTTTTGCCTAACTTCTAGTGCAATAAATCAATGTCAAATATGTGTTGTTGAAATGAATTAGAATACCTTAGAATTGGTTAACGCTGACATTTGTGATATGAAGTTAACACCATCTCGTGGTGGGACAAAATACTTCATAGATTTTATTGACAATTACACTAAATATTGTTATGTCTATTTGCTGAATTATACGGATAAATCAATAGAAACATATAGGTAATATAAAATTAAAGTTGAAAATTAGTTGGATAAAAAGATTGTCATGATTAGAAGTGATAGATGTGGAGAATATGAATATTTTTTGCAGAAATAAATTTGGAAAATGGAATCATCCATTAAATTACTGCACATACTCACCTCAATGAAATTGTTGATAAGGAAAAAAAAAATTTAATTTTAAAGGAAATGTTGAATCTCCTACTTATAAGTTCAGGTTTGCCACAAAACTTGTGGGGGGATTCTATCATTATAGCAAAAGAAAAACAATTTTTTTTTGTATGTTCAGAAAGAGAGAAACAGAAAGTTTAATCTGTTAATAAAGGGAGCAACAAATACAAAACTTTTGTTTGTTAAGAAAGGGAGCAACAAAAAGTTTTATCAGATTTTGTTGTATCCTGATAGAAAATTGTTTGTCGTCCCTTAGAGTATATACAAGCAACAACTCTTGAAAGATAGTGATCTAAAAAATTTCAATATAGTCTATTCCATGTGAGAAATGGAAATGAGTGAACTATTTTCAAACTGTTAAAAAAAATGTGTAAATATTTTAAGTCACTTTATGGACTAAAAACAAGCGCCCAAATAATGACATGCGAAGTTTGACCAAACTACATTGGCAAATGAATTCTAGATTAATGAATGTGATAAATGTTTTACATTAAAGACATTCCAAATCACAAGGTCATTATTTGTTTTTGTGTTGATGACATGTTGATCATCAAAATAGACACATATGACAAAAATGCTACTAAGCATATGGTAGAAAGTAATTTCGATATGAAGGAAATTAAAGTTACTAATGTGATTGAAAAAATACTTGAAAAGTTCAAGTAGTTGGATTTCAATATTGAGTAGACTCCAATAAATGTGAGCTTTGTACTTCAAAAGAATGAAGGAAAAGGTGACTCACAATTGGATTATGCTAGATTATTGAGAAATATGATATATATCATGAAGTGTACGCGATCAAATATAGCATGTGCTATTACTAAACTGAGTCGGTTCACAAGTAATCTCAATCAAACTCATTAGATGGATATGAAAAGAGTTTTGAGTATTTTAAAAAAAAAAAACATACTTAACAAACTATTGCTTTGCATTATAACTAGTATTCAACAGTATTGGAAGAATATAGTGATGAAAATTGAATCATCAGGTCAAATAAAATAAAATCCACGAGTGGATATGTATTTACTCTTGGTGGAGGAGAAATCTCTTGGAAATCATCCAAACATAAATGTATCGCTCGCTGTACTATGAAATCTGAGTTTATCACTCTGGATAAGACCGGTGAAGAAGTTGAATAACTCCAAAATTTCTTGAAAGATTTTCGGCCCAAACCTTTAGCTCTTGTATGCTTACACTAGGTTGGGCATGGAGCATGTTGTATAATGGAAGATCTCGTCATATATGACGTAGACATAATATCGTTAGAGAACTGCTCTCTAGTGGAATTATCATAATTGACTATGTAAAGTCAAACGATAATGTGTCGGATCCACTTATAAAAAGCCTAACTAGATAGGAAGTTGATAGATTATCAAAGGGAATGAGACTATGGCCGAGAACAAGTTATTGTGGCGGTAACTTTACCTAGAAGACTGGAGATCCCAAGATCTAGGTTCAAGGAGATCAAACAAAGTCATTAATGACGATTCAACATTGTCAAAATATTATTTTTTATTGTTCATTCTCATGATAAGACAATGTTTAGTAACAAGGATAAAGGCATTAGGATTTTTTAATGGTTTCTAAGTTTGATACATGGTATACCAAATGGTGTATCTACGGGATAACACATTTAGAAATTACCTATCTAAGTGTGAAGTGTAAGCCGCTTCAAGGAGAATCCGGTAAGGCCAGTTCTCGAAGCACTTATTAACCGAGATGTGTTCATGGATGAAACGAACAAAACAATGAGAACCAAAAACAGTTCAAAGGTTGATTGTGTGACTTATGTTATCTAGGTATACACCAAAGCTCGACGGTTCAAAGATATCAAATCTACCGATTGACCGAGTATATCCGATATATGTTCAATACGGAAAGTTTAAAGGGAAACCTACTTATTCAGATGCGATTAACTCTTACTTATGATCACACTGTTTTTCATGCATAAGTTTTTAAAAAATAGTCATTCCTTATTCATGTGGGGGGATTGTTGGGTTTTAAAGGTATGAACAGGAAATGAAGGGTTGTGAATCTCCTGAAGGATTGTCACTTTGCCGGAGGGTTGTGACCTTTATGAAAGATTGTGTCCTTTCTAAAGGGTTGTAACCGTTTGTAAGTTTCTGCCTTTTCCAATGTGTTGTGACCATTCTTGAAGGTTGTCTTCTTTCCTAAGAGTTGTGACTTTTACCCTTTGTTGACTATAAATAGAGAGATTGTCTCTCATTTTTCAGCATTGAATTCTTCCCTTCTTTTGCATACATTTCTTACAAAACAAAATCGATTGATCATGTCTGTATGTGTGATTCGTAGCTGTCATTTTGAGTTCGTTGAAATTATTGAAGTTTGAGGTACCGCTAGTTCTTTAATGGTTAATCTATTTTATCTTTGGAGGAATTAATCTGTAACCTCGGGTACTTGAGGGGATTAAATTTCTTAAGAACACACAGTTGATTCTGTGGACTCGGATAGTTCTTTGTATTTTTATTTTCATCTTTTATTTCTTCTGGTTTGCTAATTTGAATATAAGAGGCAACAATTTCAACTTTTAAGCTTATTTTTTATTTTTTCTCAATCTTTTATTTTTAACTTGTTTGTTGAGATTTCTTTTTCAAAATAAGGTTTTATCTATAGAGTAGTGCAATTGTGAGAGTAATTAATCAATGTATAAAGTAATTACAATAAATATTAGTTACTTATTAGTTTTTCTAGGTTGGTCATATATTTATTTTCAACACTAATTAACTATCAAGTAGGGCTGTACAAGTCAACCCGTAAAGTCAGACCGAATCGACGAACCAAATCAAACAGAAAAAAATCCGATCTGTGGTTTGGTTTGGCGTTGAAAACAAAACTTACCACTCTTGATTTGGTTGGCATTAACAGAGAAAAGAAAAAGTCAAATCGAACCTAAACCAAACCGACATTATATATATATATATATATATATATATATATATATATATATATATATATATATATAATATTTATTTTATTTATATATTAAAATATGTTATTTATAATATATTTTGTTATATATATAAAAATATATTATTTATAATCTATTTTGTTAAGATATTTTTAGTTAGTTTATAATTTTCAATGTTTAGACATATTATTTTAAATTTTTGCTTGTAAAATTTTATAAATATTTTATTTTGTATTAAGATCGGAAGTTACAATTTATTGATATAGTTTTTCAAATTTGAATTTAACAACTTACTGTGTAAATATTTTTTTTTTGCATTCAATTTGACTATATCATTTAATCTTATTAATTTAATATAATAACTTTGATATTTCAATAAAAGTAGTTTGCACTAATGTGAATTTCATCTTCTTTTCAAAGATTCTATTCATTTAACATTTTTAAAGTTTAGCTTACACACAGGTAAGTAAAAATATATTTGATCTTTTTTTTAAACACCGTATAGTTGTGAAAAAATAAAAAAAATTGAAAAATGGAAAGAACCGACTAAGCCGAAATAAAAAAACTCGACTTTATGTGGTTTGATTTGTTTTTTAGATTTAATAAACCAACATAATTGATTTAAGTTTTTTTTTAATGAAAAATCAAACCAAACTGACCTATAGACACCCCTAGAGTATCTTGAGTTTTTAGCTAATATCAAACCCTGAAGTATGTCCTAAACTTAAAGTACATCCTTATGTTATATAAGTAAACAAAAAAACATCCTTGCACTATCTAAAAAGTTTCAAGATGCATCATTTTGTTTACTTTTGTAAGAAACTCATGCCACCAACAAAAAAATGTATCAAGTCGAATGAGTATATGTTCATATGGTTAAGCTACTTAGTTGGGTGATTTTTTTAATTGTTAAGAATTGAGGGTTTAGATAGTTTTCAGACAAAATATATTCAAATTATAAATATTCTTAGTAAAAAGTATAGCCAAATACAACTCCAATTTCAAAAATTCCAAATAAAGTAATTATTTTTTTATTTTCATAACTAAACGTTTATGTAATTTCACTAAATTTTTCAGCATTTTTGTACGTTATATAAAATGTGAATTGCATTGTATATAAATACATACGTACAAAATATTTAATTAAAGAAAATCTCTAAATAGTTGTGCGACGTACTATTAAAATGAATTTGTTTACATAACTTTTTTAAACATCGGAACTTATTGTATAAATATTTCAAGACATATGTATTGTTGCAAGTTAATTTACTTGATGATGCAAAATACATTTAAATTAACAACACACAATTTAATTTTAAGAATGAAAGATTCATTTTCTATCCATATCCTTATTCTTTTTAGGTAACTTTGATCTTCTCATAGTCACTAAGACATGATCAGATTAAATTTTTTTTTTTTTGATTCAATCTTCTTAACAAAAATAGATTGAAGGATGACTCTTGTTATTCTTTGGACAGTATAAGAATATTTTTTGTTCACTTAGATAATATAAATATATATATTAAATTTAAGTTATATTTTAGCCAAAAACTCTACACCCCTACGTATAAAGGATATAATAGAAAAAATATCATAATTTATGATTTGAGTTTTAAGAAATACAACTATTTAATATTTAAAATAAGAATCATATATAAGACTTACACTATGTTTAGATCATTGTTATCCATTGTATTGTATTGTATTGTATCGTTATTATACATATAATGTTTGTTTTGATTATTACTTAAAATGTATTATACTGTATTGTTAAATTTCCTTGTTATGTAACAATGAAAATTCCTATTTTATGGAACAATCAATTTGGTGTGTTCCCATTGTTACTTAATTTTTTTTTCCAATTATATCTTTACATAATATTTAAAAAGATTATTTTACCTTTTACCTTAACTATTTAAATCTAGTCAAACCTCCTACACTAAAATAATTAAAAATATTTTAATAAATTTATAAATTATAATATAATACGATACAATCAAATCAAACAATTAAAATATTATCAAATAATAATAAACAATATAATCTATACAAACATTATATCTATGATACAATATAGTACAATATATATAATACATGTGTTAAAGAGAACGGAGGGAGTATTTTTAGGAAAGAACCTGAAACTCGTTCAACCTATTCTAATAGAGATAGTAAAACTCATACTGGCGGCTGCCGCTAATCGAAAATGGCAGCTAAAGAAGCAATTATCATCACAGACAAGGATGAGATGAGAAAATGGACAAGGAGCATGAGAGCCCAAGGCAATACAATTGGCTTTGTACCCACCATGGGCTACCTCCATCAAGGTCATCTTTCTCTAATCCAAGAAGCACACAATCAAGCTGACCTTATAGTTGTCTCCATCTATGTTAATCCAGGTCAATTCTCACCCAATGAAGATCTTTCAACATACCCATCTGATTTTCAAGGCGATATACAGAAACTCAACTCTGTACCTGGTGGGGTTGATGTTGTATTCAACCCCAAAAATCTGTATGACTATGGGAATTCTCAAATTGGAAATGGGTCTGACAGAAATTCAGAAGAGAGTGGGGGAATGGTGGTGTCTTGTGTTGAAGATAAAGGGATGGGTCATGAAACTTGGGTTAGAGCTGAAAAATTGGAAAAGGGATTGTGTGGGAATAGTAGGCCTGTTTTCTTTAGAGGGGTTGCTACTGTTGTTACCAAGTTGTTTAATATAGTTGAGCCTGATGTTGTCGTCTTTGGTAAGAAGGATTATCAACAATGGAGGATTATTCAGAGAATGGTAAGATTTGCTAAAAATTTCCTCTTTTTTTTTTTTTTTTTTCTGTTGAAATGTTGGATGACTTTATTTGTACTAGCTGTTTGGATGTTTGGATGGAGGTATTATAAGTTCTCGATCCCGAGATAAGTTATCCCATTACTAAGGTATATGCCTAATACATCCAACCAAACATTGACATTTTTATTGCTTGAGGTTATTATGCGCTATACCTCACACCAAATGACTCCTAAGTGATAAATTTTATGGTAAAAGATAGATGTTATCTCATGAATAGTTTTTGATTATGGACTCCCAAAAGATAGCCACAACAGTCCCTTTGCTGTATCTAAGAATTCTTCGGATTTAGCATTTCTATGTGGTCAATTTTGTCCTTTTTTTAAAAAATAAATTAGGTATAAGCACTGTGGTCCAATTTATTTGATTTCTTGAATATCCTATCATTCAATGAGGGTGTATACCCAGTAAGGAACAAAATGAATAAGTGAATGGAGTGAGGTGATGGAGTTTGTTCTGATTTGCGATGCTCATCAAAGTGTCAACTTTTGCATTACTACTATTTATTGATTTCTTCAACCTTGGTAAGCATTTATCACTGAAAACTTCGATTCCACTAGTGGAAATGATACCTTTATGTCTGCTTTGGAGGTTATGGAATGAGAGTGGAGTGATGAATGATGAGTTTGATGTTGGTGGTTGATCCTGAAGAGTGGATGGATGGTGGTAATGAGATGGATCTAATAAAAAATGATGTTGGTGGCGAATTTAGTAGCCGTCGTTGCTTTTACTGGCGAAGAGATGATTATGTTTTTCGTGTTTGGAGTTTTCTATTTTGTTTTCGTAATTGAAATACACAACTTGAGGAAAGAGAAGAACCTTTTCTTCTACTGTTTATGTGCCAGTCATTTCTTGGTCACATTTTTGTATCAAAGCGTTTGTAAAGCACACTGTTTGTTTGAATGAGAGATTGTGACTTAGACGTTCAATACACACATTTAAAGAAGTGTTGAAGGGTATAATAGGAACAAACTTTAGTTTAGGTGTCAAAATGAAAATTCATGGCAACTTTAAGGGGCAACTTATGTATTTGGCCATCTAACATCTATCAGTATAACAACAACAACATACCCAGTGTAGTCCTACAAGGTGAGGTCTGGGGAGGGTATAGTGTAAACAAACCTTATCCACTACCCAAGGGGTAGAGATGTTTCTGATAGACAACATCTATCAGTACATGCTACTATGTTAAAGGAATTTTATTTTTATTCCAATGACTGTTAATAACATTTACTTTTTGTTTGCCAATTGCTTGGTTTTGATGATGGGTTTATTTGCTCTTTTGATTTGTATTAAGAGGGGAGTTGAGTGTCTCGGATAGTCATGGAACAAAAGTTGTTATCTTTGGGGATCTTATGAAGAGAACAAATGGTGACATTTAGAAGCTTTGACACTATATTTGTCATTATGAATGATGTTTTGGTGGTGCTTAATCTATTAGAAGAATTAGCTTAAAATGCAAAATTGTTTTTATCTACTTTTTTTCGATTTCCTATGATTTTGATGATTAATTGAAGATAGAAAATTCATTATCTTCCTGCATCAATTTGCGAATTCCGGATTAAGAGATAATTGAAATACTCCACCCCATCAATACATAATTACCGTGCTGGAATTAACCATGCCAGACCATACTTCAAAAGTTTGATATTTGGTATCTACTTTCAATTACTGAATACCGAATTAGGGAAACGAAACTTTGGAAATACCAAATGCCACCCCTAAATACGGACGTATCTGCCCCTCTGAAGGTAAAAGTGCTAATCAGGTAGATGTTGAAATGTTGCTTGGGTTTTGTTACTTTGCTAGTCTTAATCAAGTAGTATGCTTTAGAGCTGAAGTCTAATGTGATTTTTAATTTGATCATCTGAACGTAATTCTATTTCAGGTCCGAGATCTTGATTTTGGGATAAAGGTGATTGGTTCTGAAATAGTACGGGAGCATGATGGCCTTGCAATGAGTTCCCGTAATGTGAAACTTTCACCTGTGGACAGACAAAGGGTGCTTCTTCTGCTATCATTATCTCTTATTATATGATGATAAAACCTGCTTCTTAGATATACTAATTATGGCAAACATTAGCTTATTCAGAATCAAAATATCTGGGATAATACATTTGCAAAAACTGATTTCCTACTAAGGTTCTCTTTATTATTGTCTGGTGTTTGTGTTAATTGAAACGTTTTGCTCGTTCTACTATTCCACAGGCTTTATCAATTAGTCGTGCTCTGTCTGGAGCACAAGTTGAAGCAGGAAAGGGTCAGGTCAACTGCAGAGAGCTGATAAATACTGCTATTCTTACCATATCTGAAGCCGGTGGAACGGTTGATTATGCTGAGGTGAGAACTTAAAGAAAAATAATATCTTTCATATAGATAAACAAATTACTAAAGGAAGTATGGCATAATCTTGTCAATAGTGCTTTCAAGGTCCTCTAGCTGTAACATATATTTACCAATAGAATACACGAGTACCATACAACGGCTTTTTAAAGGAGCGAGTAACATGATAAAGCTCTCTAGTTACACCACTTCTCCTTTACTACCTTCTTGAACTAGTAGACACATGACCAGTATTTGGTATGTTTAGCGTCTTGGAAGCTTTATCCGGACATGAACCTGTGCAATGTTCCAAAATATTTTTGTTTAGCAACATGAAGGTCATCATCAATACAAATAAAAAGTTCTTTTCGATTTCTTGGTTTTCTTTTTACCTCATTGCTGACACCTTCCTTGCATCAGATTGTGGATCAAGAAAGTTTAGAGCCAGTGGAAACCATCAAGAGACCAGTTGTATTTTGTGTAGCAGTATGGTTTGGTAAGGTCAGGCTGATTGACAACATGGAAATAGATGTGTAAATTGAGATGCATGGAGCCACTAAATATACAGTTACCTTGGTTTGCAATGACTTTTTCTCAAAGTTATATACTTACATAAGGGTATGAAAAGTTATACTCCCTCCGTCCTAGTTTATATGAGTTAGTTTGACTCAACACAAAGTTTTAAAAAAAAGAATGAAGACTTTAGAAACTTGTGGTCTAAAATAAGTGATAGATATTTGTGTGACTATAAATCATTTCATTAAGAGTAAAATGAGTATTTTAAACTTACGTTGGTACTTAATATAGAAATGTGATATTTTTTTTAAATTGACTAAAAAGGAAGTAAGTCATAAACTCGAAGAAGTAATATTTATACCAAAACACGAAAATTCTTTTAAGTCCAACTTCATTAAATTCAATTATGATGGCTTGTAAAATTCTTAACAATTAATGAAATGGGTCTTAATAAGTTATTCTTATTGTGGTGCAGTACTTTTGTAATGTAACGGAGGTTGTAGAAGATATGTAAGCATATCTATTAAAAGAAAACAATCAAATGATAGAAGTGTTCGGGATGTATACTATTAATCATATGTTAGGAAATAATACTTAATAGAGAATAAATATTTGTTCAATTTTAATAGATCATATATTCGTTTATGGTGTCTATTTACTTATATAGTAGATGATATGGTGTGTAGAGTTTTAGCTTATACACAGATGATTAAATCATCGGTTCTTATAAGTATAAAGTTTTTTGTTCACAATCTAGAATGAAAATTGGACATGCCATCGGTTACGATTGTAGCACAATATTATATGTAATTTATCATGATTATGGGAACGGTATAGTTTCAACTTCTTGTGCTAGTACATTTTGTATGTATTGAACGACACCGAGTAGAGATAGTTGTTTTAGACTGACTGACAAAAACATATTCTCTAAACTATTAAATGTACTTATATTCTTAATCCTGATATAACTATTATGATCTGTATATATTAATTATCGTTTTGATTTATTAAATGGTGAGATTCTGAGATGGGGCAATATGCGTGGTAAGTTGAATGATAATAATATATATTGGTGAAATAATAAGTTAGTTGATGGAATTCATGTCTCGTTATAGAGATTGATTGATATGTCTATTTGAGAAACTTAAAAATTTTCATCGTGTCAAACCTTGCAAGTGGATTTATGAATCCGACACATGAAATAAGTTAAGTAGTGCTGTAAAGAAAATTAATCATTAAGTTAAATTCGTTAGTAATTTAATTTATTCAGTATCTGAAATCTTAACATGGGGAATTACATAAGTCACTACAAGATCAGCCGTATTGTGGCGAGAAAAGTCGCCACAAAAATCACAAATGTCGCCAGTAAAATTTTTTTGTGGCGACATTCTCTCCGTTGGTAGTAATTTCATAGCTAAAATTTATTTGTGGCGACAAAAGTAAGTCGCCACAAAAAAACAATCATTTGTAGTGACAATAGTAGCCACAACATTTCAAAGTATCGCCACAAAAAATAAATTACAACACGACTATTTGTCATGTCGCTGCTAAAACAAGGCTTTTAGCAGCGACAAAGGTTGCTACAAAAAGATACAAACTTATAGTAGCAACTTCTGTCGCTACTAAAACAAGGCTTTTAATGGCGACAATTGTTGCTACAGAAAGATATAAACTTTCTGTAGCAACTTTTGTCGCCACTAAAAGCCTTGTTTTTAGTAGCGACAGAAGTTGCTACTATAAGTTTGTATCTTTTTGTAGCAACCTTTGTCGCTGCTAAAAGCCTTGTTTTAGCAGCGACAGAAGTTGCTACTATAAGTTTGTATCTTTTTGTAGCAACCATTGTCGCTACTAAAAGAAGGCTTTTAGTGGCGACATATGTTGCTACAGAAAGTTTATATCTTTTTGTAGCAACCTTGTTCCCTGCTAAATATTAATATCAGTAGCGACTCCTATCGTTGCAAAAAACTATAAACTATTAGTTTCACCTTTCATCTCGCTGCTACACAATATTAATTAGCAACGATTTTTTCCGCCACAAAATCAACTAATTATCAGTGGCAACTTTATGTCAACATATATATATAAACATCTAATTGTATTTTACATAATTAATACAAAAGCATTTTTTATTTAAATTTCACAAATACTCCCAGTACTAGAAATTCAACTATACATATATATAATAACAAGCTAGTTTCAGTTATCCATATACCCATGGCCAAAAAGCAAAAACTTTCATTGTACGCCTTAAAAGTAGTTCTTGATTGTGCCCAAATGCTTAAGAACCTTGTCCCTGAAATAAGAAAAACACAATCACTTTCTAATTCTCACAATTCAATGCTCATAATAACAAGAGTAACACAAGACTTTAAAATCAACACCATCATTTTCAATACTATATTTTTGTGTGTATGCAAACATTTAAAATCTCATCCATATAAGGATTCGTCTCCTTTGCAGGATTAATTGTCCTTAATGCACACCACATAAAAGTCCTGAATCAAATGCAATTTGGCATGTCGTATCACAATTCAAATGCAGTTTACTCTTCTCCATGCCGGAGAAAAGTGATAGGACATACCACAATAAACTAGTTTAAGTATTACCAAAAACCACAAAGAATCATTCTTTGATGGATCAATTGCAAAAAAAGATGAAGCTAAGAAGCATCAATTGGCTCCTAAAAGAAAATCTAATAAAGATAGGTACACTAAAGTTAGCAGCAGGTGGGGCAGCACCAAGATGATAAACAAGCTTTCTACAGAACAAGGTCAGTGTTTTCTACAGAAGATCCATCCACTATTCAGTTCAATGTTCTTGAAAAGTTGCTGTAGAATTGGAACTTCTACCTTCAGTGAAAAAGGTCAGTGCTTTTCAGGGATTAATTCTTATTCAATTAACTCATCAGCCAGTTTATCCATCAAGTCTTTAAAAAGAAAAATCAATCCACCCACAACTCAAATCCCTTAATAAGTGAGGCATTTTAAAATCTTGAAAAAAAACTTAAATATAAGGGGAGTCAATATCTGTAGAACCTATCTATTTTTCTTAAATTCTCATGTTTACTTGGACAAATAGATAGAATGAACAAGTTATCTAAAATGAACGAAATAGTTTCTCAATGAAAGTAAGGAAAACAAGTTTTATAAGTGACTTTCTATGTTTTATCATATCCACTCCCATCCACCAACCATTCTATGTTTATTGTATCCTTTTCCACCACCGACACCCTTTAAACTCCCACACCTTGATCATTCTACCCCACCCCTTTAGTGTTTTGTTAGATTATAGATGAACTTTTTTGAACGACAATCAATTTGTTTTTCATGAAAATATTCTCCTTCATACCAAACACACTTCTACTCTTCGATTTCCTTTGGAGGAGATCTCTACATGATAAATTATAGTGAAGGAAACATCCAGTTTCACAAATCTGACACATACATTTATATACTTGGGAAGAAAAAGATAGTCTAAAGTAACAAGCAGAGAACAGTACGATAGAATTATAAAGTGAGAAAAGTAGCAACTGACAGAAAACTTCCGAAAACTCACTAAAGAAAAGGTTTTTCTATAAAACACAAGTTTACCAACTTATAAAAAACAAATTATCCATATAAATTTAAATTAACATACATATAAATAGACGGAGAACAAACACAATTTGTTTTGCATTTAGTTGAAAATCACTTTTTGCTGCTGCAGTATCAGGAAAGCACCAATAACCAACAAATGGATAATCAAAGAACAAACACACTTTATCCAAGATATAGTCGGATGTAATAGTCTATATTGCTTAAATCCACCATTCAATAAGTCTGAAAAGCTCTCCCACATAATTTCCAAGGCAGTTCAAGTGCAACTCAGCGCTAAATGTAATAAATTACACTCGATGTAAAAGTACCAGAATAATCATGTATAATGTGACCAACTCGAGTACATCAATGTCCAATATGTGAAACAAGTCAATATCTCTATTTGGCAACACACAGCCCCAATGGACAGTAATTGGTATATGCGTAAACTAACTTCTCTCAAGGCACAAATGCATGAATGGTATATTCAAGAAAGATATCAACTTACAAAGGATGGGGAGTATTCTATTACAAGTAGCTACTTGGCAGTCATAGGTCAGAGACCAAAATTGAAGAATGCAGAATTAACATGGACCTCTATGGCCTTGCCTAGGCATAAATTTTTGGTATGGTTGGCTGTACATGGTAGGCTTCTAACACGAGAGGAAAATGAGGCTTCACATTCAAGATGATGGGAATGATTGTTGCTTAAAATCATTCTCAACTTAGATGATATCAAAATATTGAAAAAAAATCTCACAAATTCTTTCTTGATATGTGTTAGAAAATGCCTTAGATGATAGGTGAGAAGAACTGACAGTGAAAGGAGAAGAATTTTTCAGGAGCAAGAGAAAGTACCTGTTGCATTCTAGTCATGATAGCAGCCATTTGTTCTTGAAACATCTTGTTCACTTCGCCTTTCATGTGTTGACGCTCCTCTTCCAATTTTTTTTGGCAAATATTCTTCCATATTTCTTTTTAAATCAACAGTCATTTGCTCTTGTTCTTCTTGCAACTTTCGATCCATATCAGCTTGCATCTCTTGACGCATACTTTCCATCGTTGAAGACACACTAGCCTCTATGTCTGCCTGCTATATTTGAGTCTTCTTAGGAGGTTTATTTCCGTATCCTTTCCCCCGAACATAGCCTGATCTCTCACCAAGAACTGCAGATAAGATATCATCCATACTCATGCGATGCTCGATCTCTTCAGATTGTTGTTCAACGACAAGTTGTTGGAGCTGACCCTACAATAATACACAACCATTTACACAAAAACATAACTTACATATTGGAAGTAACTTGTACAAGGCAATGATTTTAGGGAATTACATATATCTGTTGTGATTGTGGATCCAACCATTCACGTTCTCCATTAGTATTTTTACGTGTGTGTTGAATCTCCCAGACTTTATCTGGGGTGTCTTTTTCTCCCGATTCAGGATTTCTCTGCAATATAGTTCAATAAGAAAAAAATATATGAACAAATATATTTAAGTAGCAAAGACGTATATGAAATAATTGAGGAACAATATATATTTTCACCATAGATTCCTCTACTTCTGCAAATGATCTTGTACCACAAGAATGCTTAGTTATTTGTTTCTCTCTATTTTTTTTGTTTCTCTCACTGACAGCCTGCACCAAATCAGGAGATCAGAAAATATTTATCCAAATTACACAGCTACTAAAAGAGTACAGTCTAAGCATAAGTAAAATTATGGAATCTGTAGTTATAAATTAAGTTACGTGGAATTTTTCACTGCCAAAATACTTAACTAGGTATTTTGAATCCTCCAACTCGACATCTTCAGGACGATGCAACAATCTCTCTTCATCAATACTAGCTATAGGCAGAGTAACAGTTATGCAATCGAGCTTTCCAAGCTCTAAAGAGTCTTTGCATAGTGCTTATCACAAAGCCTTGTAACTTATGCTCTTTCAGTCCATCGCAAATTTCAAATTTGTCCTAAACACATTGTATTACTAAATTTGATAAAAACAAGTAATCTAAAGGCAATACAAAAATTAAAAGTGATTTAATACCTTGACCTTATACCACATTGCTTCTCCATGTTTTAAAATAATGTTTTGCCAATTTCTATCTCGGAATGAGATACTGCTCCTCATGATCAAGCCAGAGTAATTAACAATATCCCTAGCCCCAGAACCCATAGCTCTATCAATGTCATTTGGAATAATTACTTTAATTTTTCCTCCATACTTGGTTTTAATATCAACAGTTTTAGATTTATATCTTCCTCTTCCTCTCTTTCTATTGACGCGAGAAACTGCAAAGCAAATAAAAGCTCAAAGAACATAATATCAAATAGTTCACTCCATTACCAATAGTACTACACAATTTTAGATAGATAGTGGATACAAATAATATAACTTTACTAGTCATTCGTTTCCTACTCTGAAGGAGTTTAAACTAACATGTTCCAGTTTCAACCTATGGAGAGGGGAGTGTGCTTTCTTCAAGATTTCTTAATGATTGTGTCTCTAGAGATGTTCTTGGGAGAGGGAGACTTGATAATTGGCCTGTCTGTACAGGTCCTTGATTTGGATCAGAAGATTGTTCTGTCTCTAATGATATTTCTGTAACTCTTATTGGTTGTAGTTGTGGCTGAGACGTAGTTCTAAAACTTTCACGTCCTCGAGATTTGCCACGTCCACCTTTTAAACCGCCTCTTCCAATTTTACCTCGTCCAGTTTCTTTCATTTTCTGCAACATCAAATAAAAATCAGAAGTTTCAAAAATAAGAAATTAAAGATGATTAAGAATATGTCTATCAACCATATAAAATATAACTCACTGATTTTATTAAAAACAAAGATCTATTTATAAAGCTAAAGCCAAAAATATTATACATTAATTTAATTCCAGTCTCAAAAGAACAAAATACAAAGAAATTTCAAAAATCATGTAGACATCTATATAAATCGTCTTTGTTTCTCAATCTTCGTAAGGATGTATCACTGTCCTCTCCATCATTATCAGCAAGTGACTCTTCTTCACTTTCTTCATCCTCGGATACATCTGTATGATGTTCATTTATAAAATCATCTTCCTCATTTTCTTGATCATTAGTACGCAAAACAGTTTCTGGTTCAATATCATCTCTACGTAAAGACACGTCAATATCAGTTTCATGATCATTGGTATGCAAAATATTACATTCCACTTCCTCTTGTTGATAAACTTCTTCATTTATTAATTCTTCTTCTTCAACATCAGGCATATTAAAAAGGTCTCGGGAATTTGTCTTTATAAAAACAAGTCAATTTTTATCTATCGTGTCATTCAAGTAGAAGACTTGTTCATACTGAGATGCCAACACAAATAGCTCATCTGTATTCAAAGCACAATGAGTATTTACACTTGTAAAACCATATTGGTCAATCTTACATCCTCTTCCTAGGCGAGCCACATCCCACCAATGACACTTAAATAGATAAACTTTTTGGTTCCCCACATAACGGAACTCATAAATGTCCTCCAATACACCATAATACTCCTTATTAGAGTCTGCATCATCTCCTCTCACAAGAACTCCACTGTTCTGCATTTTTCTCACAAGCTCTTTTGTTTGAAACCTAAATCCATTCACCATAAATATGGAATATCGATGCACCAATGGTTCAAGACCTACAACTAAGCTTATGAGTTCATCAATTGTGCGTCCTTGTACACCTAGTACAAATATCTACAAAAATCAATAACACTTGTTCATAATGAGATTTCAACACTAATTAAAGCGTTTTTGAAGTAAACACTTACACGTGCACGAAACCACTCATTAAATTTGTCATTATGTATCCCTTGAGGTGTCGTTGCACCTTGTATTTCCATTTCTCTAATGTATTTCCTGTGTTTTGTGTTACTTAAGATTAATTAAATTAACTCATTATAAAATTATATTTGAATTAAAAAAAGACTTACTCCATGAATGGTGAAACCTCTTCACAATTTTGCAGAACATACATACATGCTTGGTTGAACTCAGCATGAGGTAGTCTGATTCCATCTTAAGCCCCTTTTGTTTGCCCACTTATTTTAAAGATTGACATCTCACCATTTGATTCAAATCCATCATCATTTCTTGTTGGTTTATTGAACTTGGTTGAGATATTTTTTAGATATATTGAGCCAAATGTAAGGTTTTTCCTTGCCATATGATCTTGAACAATTGCATCTTCTGGACAACGTGGGTTGCGAACAACTGACTTAAGTGTTCGCTTATATATATATTTTTATTATTAATATGATTATAGAATATGACATTTTAAATACCTTGGCATTCAAATTAAAAATTATATGTTACCTCTCAATGAGGTACATATCTCGATATTGAAATGGTCCACCAAGTTTTGCCTCTCTTGCCAAGTGTATTGGCAAATGAATCATGAGGGGAAAAACCATTTGAAGTTTGCACAATATGATAGGAATTTCAGCCTCTAGGATATCAAGAGCTTCAATGGTCAGACACTTAGAGTATAAATTCTTGAAATTTTTTCCTAAGGCTATAATTGGTTCACACACTTTCTTAGGCAACAAACCACGTATGACTATTGGTAAAATGTCTTGCAATAATACATGATGATCATGACACTTTAATCCATGTATGTTTTTCTCAAGTACGTTCACACACCTTGAAATATTTAATGAAAAGACATCTGTAACCTTTAAATTAGCTAAGAATTCACGTAACTTCAGCTTCTCTTGAGAAGACAATGCATAACAAGCAGCCGACAGTAAAATATTATCCCCATCCTCAATTGGATGCAATCCTTGCCTAATTCCAAGGTCCACCAAGTCATATCGAGTTTTCAATGTGTCCTTTGTCTTTTTAACTATACTCATCACAGTCGATAAAATATTGTCGAAGACATTTCTTTCTATGTGCATCACATCAAGGTTATGCCTTAACGTAAGACTCTTCCAATAAGGCAATTGAAAAAAGATACTTTTCTTCCTCCAATTATAAGCATTGTTAGAAACATTACGCTTTCGCTTTTTTCCTTTACCAAAACTCCATTGCCTAACTCTTGTATCTGCATAAGTGCTGCATCACCTGTTAAAGGGGTAGGTGCAACCCCCATTTCAACTTTTCCATCAAATAACACCCTATTTTTACGCCATGAATGGTTCATAGGAATGAAGCGATGATGACCCATATAACACAATTTATTGCACAAGGAAATTGATTGTGTGTCTTTATGGCAACAAGGGCATGCAAGCTTGCCTTTGGTTGACCATCCTGAAAGGTTTCCATACGCGGGAAAGTCATTAATCGTCAACATTAGAGCCACACGCATAAGAAAATTAGATTTTGTGTGTGCATCATAAGTCTCCACCCCATCCCGTAATTTTTTCAACTCTTCAATCAGTGCGTAGTGAGTCTGTGTCATGGTCTGATCCACATAGTTCAAGCCTAATAGTGATAGCATGCATGAACATAATGAGAATAATCGGAATTGATAGCCAAATGATTGCGAAAGCTAAAATACGGATACTCTTGTACAAAGATTTTGTAGTGAGTCATAGTGCGTCGCTTGAGGACAAACAACGAATTTAAGTTGAGGGTGTTGATGTACCGTGATTTCACGGTACTTTCAATGCTTTTTCCTTAAGTTTAGTGTGTGTCTAAAGCTTTTTGTATTGATTTTTTATGTAGTTTTCTCTTTATTTGCAGAAAATCTGTCCAAGGGAGAATGCGGAGAATTTGAGCTGAAATTGCAGAAGTGACCACCTACGGAGCCCACGACGGTCCATAGGTGGCACCCATCGTGAGAAGAAAATGGATGCTGAAGGAAGTTGGAGAATTTTGACCAAGTGTGGGACTACGGTAGCTCACGACGGACCGTCATAGCCACGACGGTCCGTTCTGCACATTCGTCAATACTAACAGAGAGTAGTCCCAGTATCCAACTTTAGAAAATTCTAAGTGTCGTGGAACGGAACCCCTTGACGGACCGTCGTGCTTACAACGGTCCATCATACCTTTCCGTCATGGGTAACAGAGAGTTGATAAAGAAAGCAGCAGAGATTTGTGCTAAGTATGGAACGACGGAAGCCACGACGGTCCGTTGTGGCCACGACGGTCCGTCACAAGGGTCGTCGACTCAGACGCGTTTTGGGCAGATTTCCTTAAATAGATTTCCCTCTTTTATTAGGTTTTGTTTATTATAAATAGTGCAAAAAACCTCGTCTTTGGGGTTAGACTTTTGGATATTTTTCAGTTTTATTGTTTAAGTATTGAACTCTTGATTTTGGAATTTTATAATACTTTTCCGGAATCGATTGTTAGTGTTTTTGTGATTTATTCAAGTGAATTTCTGGATTTTCTTCATTCTAATAAAAGTAAGTGCATGAATTCTTATATTATCAATATGAATTGTGTGATTATTAGCATGGGTAACTAAACTCCATAACTAGGATTGTGGGAACCATGGGTAAATAACAAGGTGAAATTTAACTAAAATAACAATTCTCGAATAATGTCTTGCATGTATTGATAATTGTTTCGTTTAGAAGTCTTTTTAACGGATGACCAACGTTAGAACTCGCCTTATTGCTACTTGCCGGACCAAGGAGGTAGATGATAAGAAAAGAATTATTACCATAGATTTAGTGTTTACTATCTAATAAACTAGTGTTGGTTGGTGCGAAGTAACAACTAAGCCAAATATCGATCATGATGCTTAATATGAGGTAAAGGTAAGGTTTAGTAAAGTATACACACGTAGCCGGACCAAGGTGCGGGGTGAAATTTCCTAGTTGTCGGACCAAGAAATTAGGGATACATAACTTATCACTTTGCATGTAAGATATTAGGAAGGGATTGTTATAGTTAGAATTACCGAGTTATGAACCTATGGGGAACACTTACGCACTAGTTACTTTAATTACTTGATAAAAATCCAATCTTTGAACTTGTCATTTATTTACATAGAATTAGTTAATTATAGTTGTTAATCAAAAAACCCCTTTAGTTATTTGTTTTCGGGAAATAATTGACTAAATAGAAGTAATAATAGAATAAAGTTAAGTCTGATCTATTTTCCTCGTGGGATCGACCCCAAACTCACTAGTTGGTTTTTTTACTTGATACGACCGCTTTATTTCTTTTCGAGAAGTAAATTTGAGCGTATCAAATTTTGGCGCCGCTGCCGGGGAAAGTGGCTTTTAGATTAACTTAAAACTTATTACTAAAGTTTAGTCAATATTTTCCTAATTTTACTTTTTCTTATTGTTTTGGTCTCTTGCAGATCTAACTTCCGTGTATGTCAGTTACGAGGAGTAGAAGAGAACCCTTGCTTCCACACGACCACGAATTGGAGCGTACACTATGCAGGATGAATCAAAACTTGGGTATTAACGATGATGATCCCAACCAGGACATTCCAGCTCCGGTTGATGCTCATGGTGGGTTATTACCTGAAAATCGTGGGGAAGATAAACTAAGGGGACAACATCCCGCTCCACGTCCCCAAAAGTACTATAGGGGATATGAAAACATTACTGATTCAGACGGGCCACTTGTCTTGCCCCCTATCTCACGACCATACATTCGTGGTAACTAGTAGCTTGATGCAAATGCTCACCGCTAGAGGTTTGTTTTCGGGGTTACCTTCTGAAGACCCACATGCTCACATCGCAAAAGTAAGGTCGGTGTGTAAGAGTTGTGTAGGGAGACCTGATTTGAATATGGATGTTATTGGGTTAAGAGTGTTTCCTCTCTCACTGACGGGAAAAGCTGCTATATGGTTTACTCAGCTACCCTATAACTCAATATACACTTGGAATCAACTGAGGGATGTGTTCTTAGCACGCTATTACCCGATATCTATGAAGCTAAACCACAAAGATAGGGTGAACAACTTTGTGGCTCTATCGGGTGAATCAGTCAGTAGTTCTTTGGATAGGTTCACATCTTTCTTGAGGAGTGTCCTCAATCACCGCATCGATGATGAGTCACTGACAGAATACTTCTATCGGGGACATAATGATAATAATAAAGCAGTACTGGATACGATAGAGGGTGGTTCTTATGGAGAGTGTCGTTATGCTGAGATCGCTGAGAAGTTAGAGAAAATCTCCCGAAATAATAAAGCATGGAATACTAGCCCGAA
Organism: Solanum sitiens; assembly: GCA_016801875.1. Lineage (NCBI taxonomy): Eukaryota > Viridiplantae > Streptophyta > Magnoliopsida > Solanales > Solanaceae > Solanum > Solanum sitiens. The sequence goes on from JABWTJ010000034.1 coordinate 1,896,443, forward strand.
ATAATAAAGCATGGAATACTAGGAAGTCAGATACTGGGACAAACACCTTTGCAGTGCAATCCGCACACAACCCATCCACAAACGAGATTCGTGAAGAGGTGACTCAGATGAGAACTGAGCTTGGGTTGGTGTTAAAACATGTCATTGGGGGTGCAGAAAAGGTAAATGCGGTGAACTATTTGTCTAAACCATCACCGCCGAATGATGAGTATTACTATGAGGAGGACTCTTATGCGATAGCTGAGCAGACGGGGGGTTTCCGACCAAACGCCCAAGGCTCTAATCAGGAGAATTGGCACCAAGGTCAAGGAAACCAAGGTCGGAACTATGGTAATTACAACCGAGAGGGTCATTATGTCCGAGATGGGAATTACAACCGTGACAACAACTTCAACCTGGGTAACTATGGTAATAGAAATGATAGGAGTGGTCCCTATGTTCCACCTCAAAATTGTGAAGTTAATCCTAGGGACGGTGGAGGTAGTATGTCGCGAGTTGAGGATATGTTGCAGAAAATGATGAGAAGGTTCGACGCTAGTGATGAGCACACCAAAGAGTTGAGGAGTGACTTAGTGAGTATTGGTCAGAAAGTTGATGCACATGCAGTCTCGATCAAGCACCTTGAGTTTCAAATGGCTCAATTATCTTCGACTGTGAACCCACGTCAACCGGGTACTCTTCCAAGCAACACTGTCCAAAATCCAAAAAAATGATGGACATTGTATGGCAATCACAACTCGAGGTGGTAAACGAACCATTGACCCACCAATGCCGTCTGGAGTAGAAAAGGTGATAAGAGGAGATGATGAGGTGGTGGAGTTTAGTGGTGAGTTAGGAGACAAAATGGAGAAAGAAACTGAGGTACCCCAAAAGGTGACCCCCATGTCTAGACCAACACCTCCATTCCCACAAAGGTTAGTGAAAAAGACCGAGGATGGTAAATACCGGAATTTATGACGATGTTGAAACAGCTTTCCATCAGTGTCCCTTTGATAGAAGATCTGGAACAAATGCCCGGTTGCCAAGTTCATGAAAGATCTGGTTACGAAGAAAAGATCGGTCACTTTTGAAGATGATGATAGAATGCAACACTGTAGTGCTATTGCTAGAAGATCTCTAGTGCAAAAGAAAGAAGATCCGGGTGCTTTCACTATTCCTTATACAATCGGGTTATTACATTTTGCGAAAGCATTATGTGATCTTGGGGCAAGCATAAATCTCATACCCCTCTCTATTTACAAGAAGTTGGGTTTGGGTGACCCAAAGCCCACTGCGATGCGGCTACTGATGGCCAATCGAACGGTAAAAAGGCCTATTGGGATACTCTACGACATGCTAGTAAAAGTGGAGTCGTTCATATTTCTGGCTGATTTTGTTATTCTTGATTGTGAGGTCGATTTTGAGGTGCCTATTATTCTTGGGAGGCCATTCCTTGCTACGGGTAGAGCCTTGGTTGATATGGAAAAAGGGCAGATGAAATTTCGGTTGAACAATGAAAAAGTGACCTTCAATATTTTTAGGTCCATGAGGCAGAGTGGTGAGCTCCAATCGGTATCTACCATATCCTACAAAGTTGAAGAGTCATCTGTGGTACAAATTAAAGAGTGTCTGAGTGTAGAAGCATTAGCGGCAGTGATCATGAATTTCGATAGTGATTGCATTGAAGAGTATGGGTCAATGGTCGCAACACTTGATCGAGGTATTGTTCGTTTTAAACCCAAGAAATTTGAGTTAGATATAAAGAATCGCGAGTCTCCACCCGCAAAACCATCTATAGAGGAGGCTCCAAAATTAAAACTAAAAGCTCTACCACCAAATCTGAGGTATGTATTCTTAGGAAATGATGATACTTTGTCGGTAATCATTGCATCAGATCTAAATGTACAACAAGTTGAGAGTTTGGTGAAAGTGTTAAAAAGGTTCAAAAGAGCTATTGGTTGGACTATTGCGGATATTATTGGGATTCCGCCCGGTATTTATTTGCATAAAATCCAACTCATGCCCGATCATAAACTAAGTATTGAGCACCAAAGATGTTTAAATCCACCTATGCAAGAGGTGGTGAAGAAAGAAATCATTAAGTGGTTGGATGCTGGAGTGATATATCCAATTGCTGATAGTAGTTGGGTATGTCCTATTCAGTGTGTACCTAAGAAAGGGGGAATGACTGTGGTACCCAATGAGAAAAATGAGCTTGTTCTGATGAGACCGGTGACTGGATGGAGGATGTGTATGGATTACCGGAAATTAAATGCATGGATCAAAAAAGACCATTTTCCTATGCCCTTCATGTATCAGATGTTGGATAGACTTGCCGGAAAAAGGTGGTACTATTTTCTTGATGGTTATTCGGGGTATAATCAAATTTCTATTGCACCGGAAGATCAAGAGAAAACCACCTTTACTTGTCCATATGGGACCTTCGCGTTCAAGAGAATGCCGTTTGGGTTGTGCAATGCATCCGCCATATTTTAGAGATGTATGATGTCGATATTCTCCGATATGGTGGAGGACACGATTGAGGTGTTTATGCATGATTTTCTGTGGTTGGTGAATCCTTTTAGCAGTGTTTGAGTCATTTGTATGAGGTTCTTAAGAGGTGTGAAGACTGCAATCTAGTACTAAATTGAGAAAAATGTCACTTCATGGTGAAAGAGGGTATTGTATTAGGTCATCGCATTTCAGAGAAGGGTATAGAGGTTGATCGAGCTAAAGTCGAGGTAATATAGAGACTTCCCCCACCTATCTCTGTAAAAGGTGTGAGAAGCTTTCTTGGGCATGCAGGTTTTTACCCGAGGTTCATCAAGGATTTCTCAAAAATTGCACACCCTTTGTGCAAGTTGCTTGAGAAAGAGTGTAAATTTTATTTTGATGAAACCTGTCTTAAGGCATTTGGTGAGTTGAAAGAAAAGTTGGTGTCTGCACCTATCATTATTTCTCCGGATTGGAGCAAACCATTTGAGGTGATGTGTGATGCTAGTGGGGTTGCTCTTGGTGTGGTATTAGGACAAAGAAGGGACAAAATCCTTCACCCCATTAACTATGCTAGTAAAGCCCTCAATGAAGCCCAAAAGAACTACACCGTGACTGAGCAAGAGCTCCTTGCAGTAGTCTTTGCTTTTGAGAAATTTTGCTCCTATTTGCTTGGCACTAGGGTTATAGTGCATACTGATCATTCTGCTTTGAGATATTTGATGGCAAAGAAGGATGCGAAACCGAGGTTGATTCATTGGGTATTACTATTGCAAGAATTTGACTTTGAGGTGATAGATAGAAAAGGACCGAGAATTAAGTCGCTGATCACTTGTCCCGTTTAGAAGATGAAGCAATGAGAAAGTTGGGGGATAAGACTGAAATTGATGATACTTTCCCCGATGAGCATGTATTGGCCGCCTCTCAAGACTTGATTCCATGGTTCGCAGATTTTGCGAATTATCTGGCTAGCGATATTTTCCCACCGGACTTGTCCTTTCATCAAAGAAAAAAGTTCATGTACGATGTGAAAAAGTTCTTTTGGGAAGAGCCATACTTATATAAGAGTTGTGCCGATGGGCTTATTCGGCATTGTGTGCCAGAAATTGAGATGCTGAGTGTTTTGGAGGCATGCCATTCTTCACCCGTAGGTGGACATCATAGTGGTATCCGAACCGCTCACAAAATCTTGCAATGTGGGTACTATTGGCCAACTATTCATCAAGATGCTCATGAGTTCGCTAAGGCATGTGATAGATGCCAAAGAGATGGCGGCATATCAAGAAAGCAAGAGCTCCCTTTAAATCTCATTCTTGTGATTGAGTTATTTGATGTGTGGGGTATTGACTTTATGGGCCCTTTTGTGAGTTCTCATGGGATGAAGTACATTCTAGTAGCGGTTGATTATGTGTCTAAATGGGTGGAAGCTATCGCACTCGCAAATAATGAAGGGAAGAGTGTCACCGCGTTCTTAAAAAAAATATTTTCTCGATTTAACACCACAAGGGCTATTATTAGTGATGGGGGATCCCACTTTTGCAACAAATTGTTTAAGGGATTATTGGAGAAATATGGGGTTCGTCATAATGTGGCACTCCTTACCATCCTCAAACTAGTGGGCAAGTTGAGGTGTCAAATAGGGAGATTAAGCAGATTTTGTCAAAAACGGTGAATGCTAGTAGAACGGATTGGTCAAGGAGGCTTGATGATGCTCTTTGGGCCTACCGGACAGCATACAAGACTCCCATAGGTATGTCCCCATACCAACTTGTATATGGGAAGGCTTGTTACTTACCGATTGAATTAGAGCATAAAGCCATGTGGGAAATGAAGAAGTTGAAAATGGATTGGAATGAGGCTGCAGAAAAGAGGTTAAATGGGTTAAATAAGCTCGATGAATTTCGCCTAAAAGCTTATGAAAGTTCAGCCCTCTACAAAGAAAGGATGAAGAAGTACCATGACCAAAAGATTGAGAAACGCAAGTTTTTGGTTGAGGATTTAGTGCTTTTATTCAATTCTAGGTTGCGCTTGTTTCCGGGCAAAGTCAAATCCAAATGGACTGGCACCCAACTATTCCCTCACGGAGCGGTTGAGTTGGAGAACAAGGAGGGTGTGCGGTTTAAGGTGAACGGACAGCGAATCAAAATCTATCTGGGGCATGCTGAAACAACGAATGAAGTGATAGAGGCATACCATCTTGATGAAGTCTAAGTAATCAAGTGTCCTCCGTCGTGCCGCGACGTTAAATCAAGCACTGGTTGGAAGGCAACCCAATATGTAACCTTTAAGCCAACTATAGGTTTTTCATGACTTTCTAGTAATAGTTGCATTTTCTTTGCTTTTCTTTTTGTTAGAAGTGTTGGCTAGAGCGTAGTTTAGGGTCTGTGTCCAAAAAGTGTCCAGAAAATACAAAAATAATAGCTTAATGTGTGTTAAATTTGCAGGTATCACATCACGAGAAAATTGGTCTGCAACACCCATTGACGGACCCATCGACGGACCGTCACGCTTGCGACGGACCGTCGCAAGCATCCGTCTTGCCCAGGTATGTTTTTCAATTTTTCTAAGTTAGGGCACCCATGACGAACCCCCATGACGGGACCGTCGAGCCTGCGACGGACCGTCGATGGGGACTCGTCGCATCAAAACCCGTAAACCCGAACCGACCCGAGCGGCTAATATTAAAAGTTTTTAAACCTTTTAACTTCCCACCTTTTCATTCAAACCGTTTCTTTCCCTCATTTCCTCCATTTTCTCCCTCTTCAACTCCCTAGCACTCTCATCTTCTCCCCAAACTTCAGATTTCCCATCCCTTCCCATAATCCCCATGCCTTTCCTCTCACAAACTCCCTAGTTCTTCAAGTTATCTGCCGGTCGAAGTCCTATGTTCGTGTGCTGATCATCGAGTGTTGTGCCTTACTCCTCTTTCATCTTCTCCAAGTATCAGGTATGTGGTTCTGATCTCTAAATCATCTACAGTTCATTTTTTGTTTTCCCATGCTAAATACATGTTTCTGAATGTGTGGGTCTTCGAAATTTGACCCCTATTGCATGCTAAGAACTCACCCCGATAATCCTAAGTACCTTTAGACCCTTAATATTGTAAAAAGAATGGGGGTGTTGTGTTAACCAAACCAAATGGGGGGTGTATGTCTCTGATAATTGTTTCTGACCTAGGTTGATAGTTTTCCAAAATTGCATGCTAAAACTCAAGAAATTATTGCCTTAGGAATGCTAGAATGCTGGGTAAATTGGTTAGGAATTGTGGGTTGATAAGTATACTTCATATTAGCAATTTAGGGGACGATTGAGGCATGCTCAATTCTGTCACTGAAAGACAGAACGAGGCCCCGTCGATGGACCGTCGTTCCCACGATGGACCGTCATGGGGTCCGTCCCACCTATGCCCCATTTTTGTTTCTAAGTGCCCCTCAACGGACCGCCATGCCCTCGATGGTCCATCCTGCACAACCGTCGTGGTTGTTAGAGACTTTCTTTCTGAGAGTCTCAAAATTTCTTCTAAGTGTCCCTCAACGGACCTCTACGACGGACCATCGTGCCCTTGATGGTCCGTCCTGCACAACCGTCATGGTTGTCATAGACTTTCTTTCTGAGAGTCTCAAAATTTCTTCTAAGTGTCCCTCAACAGACCTCTACGATGGATCGGCATGCCCTCGACGGTCCGTCCTGCACAACCGTCATGGTTGTCATAGACTTTCTTTCTGAGAGTCTCAAAATTTCTTCCAAGTGTCCCTCAACGGACCTCTACGACGGACTATCATGCCCTCGATGGTCCGTCCTGCACAACCATCATGGTTGTCAGAGACTTTTTTTCTGAGAGTCTTAAAATTTCTTCTAAGTGTCCCTCAACGGACCTCTACGATGGACTGTCGTGCCCTCGATGGTCCGTCCTGCATAATCGTCATGGTTGTTAGAGACTTTCTTTCTGAGAGTCTCAAAAATATTTTCCTAAGTATTTCATGACGGACCCCCATGATGGACCGTCATGCTTATGACGGACCATCAATGGGTCCGTCGCGCAGCACAACAACAGCAGCACTGCCATTTCAGTTTTGGTTTTACGTTTTTATTTTCTTCTATGCATGTCTTGTTTGCTTCTACTGGTACTAATTGTTGTTCTTTTCTGGTACTAACACTAAATGGCACCAAAGCAAGATCACGTGTACTCACGAGAGCGTTCAAAGTCCGTCGCCCCATCTGCCCGACTACTCATTGGCTCTGACGATGAGCGTGACCCCGAATACGTGCCCCCGAGAACTGTCAATCCTACATGAGCTGCACGTACCACCAGAGCCACGCCCACGAAGGGGGCGCCCGGCGTAGTCACTGCCTCCCAGTCTGAAGAGGAGCGCATACTGACCGGCACGCCTTCTGGGTCTGCTGCACACTTTATGGATGCTTTCGGTTCTGAGGAAGTATCGGGTTCAGAAGAAGTCTCCGGGTCTGAGGAGGCTTCTGCTCTAGCTACCGCATCCCAGTCTGCCTCATCTGATGAGGCCGATATTGCTGATTCCACTCCAGCACCACAGACTGGAGTCCCCTCCCAGTTGCCGACCAGCCCAATCGATGGTGTGTTGAGGGACAATTTAAGGTGTACACGGACGCCAAACTGCCGAATGATAAGGGGGTCATGACCCGGACCCTTACACTTGAGAGGCGAGTCCTTACGGGGAGTCTCCCCACCATGCCGGCACTCCATGCCCTCTTCACCAGGCACCGGCTAGAATGGACGACTCGTGATGTGGGCCGATACAGTGAGGAGTTGGTTAGATAGTTCTATGCCTCGTATGTGGCAACTCTCCGATCTCAGATAGACAAGCGGGCTGCCCCCGCCAAACATGTCCCGCTAGATCAACCGAGTCTGTGGTAAGCGGGTAGACATCTCTTTACCAGCCATCCGCCGGTATTTATACGGCGAGGATGTTGATGCCACCTGGACTCCTCTCACTGCCGAGTTCGACTACCGATGGAAACTGGTTAAAGATGGACGGTTCATGCGTGAGCCAGAGTTGAGAAACTGTCCGTTGATGGAGAGGCTGCTGACTGGGTAGTTGAGCCGAAGAGAGCCATCAAGAAGGCTAACCTGACCTTTACGGCCAAGTTTTTGTGGTTGATAGTCCGCCACTGCCTTTCCCCCACTTCTGCAGACAATATTGTCACATGGGATCGCGCAGTTCTGATGGCGGCGATGATTGCGGGGTTCGAGGTGGACTTCGCTTGGCTTCTTCAGGCGGTCATGCACGAGAGGGCTTTCAAGGTCACTACTACTTACCCATTTCCGTGCATGGTGTTTGCTTTGTGCAGGTCCGCAAGTGTGCCCATTTGGCACATAGATCAGATCAAGACCCCGCCGGGCAATGTTAATATCGGACTCATCAGGGATGAGGCCAATGAGTTAGCTCCACACAGAGGGCCCCGCCCGTAGGTGCCTCCCCTTGGTGAGAACCTGGCGGATACAGTAGAGCAAGCCCAAGTGGCTACCCAGGCTAGATCTGAGCCTACTGACACCACCCGGTCGAGTCTATCCCGGGTGGTAGCACCTCCCGAGCTCCTCTCGCTCGACTCCTTTCGCTACTCTGGTCCCACTTGCTAGGGTCCAGAAACTCGAGGCCTAAATGGCCACACTTCTGCATCACATCAAGCCTTAGATGCAGAGGTCTATTGCTGAGGCGGAGGAGCGCATGGAGCGTAAGATGGCCCAACACACGGAGAGGAAGATCATGGAGGTTCATCAGCGCCTGGACGCTTGGTGCTAGCCCGGCCAGCCCCTCCGGTGGACGTGTCGACCCTTCAGGCTGCTGTAGAGAGTCTGAGAGCAGACCTGGACACGATTCTAGAGGCTAGGGTGCCCGAGTGTGAGGCCCCTTCTGCAGAGACCGCCGAGGATACTGTTATGGCGGACTTGTTTTCCATAGCTGTAGTGCCACCACCTCCCCCACGAGAGCATGCCAAGAGGCTTAGAGATGAGGAGGCCCGTCAGTTGAGGGCCATAGAGTTGGTTGCTGGGGCGTCTTGCTCTAGAGTTGTTGAGGCGGAGAAGAGCACTATTGATGGTGCTGTGATTGTTGCGAGAGGCACTACTGATGGTGTTGTTGATGCTGAGGACACTACTGAGGTTGTCCAGACTATAGAGGGAGTGGGTTCCGGGACACCAGACCCATCAGCTTGTTGATCACCGGCGCTTTGCGCCTCAGGTTTGCTTTACCTACCACTCAATTATTTTAGATTCTTTTATGCATTGGGGACAATTGCATATTTGTTTTTGCTGGGGGTGGGGTAAATGAAAAGTGAGTGCTAGGGTGAAGTCTGAGTAGCCCAATTCACGATTCTCTCTTGGGGTTTTCTTGCCTGTGTTCTTTTTCCCCAAGAGACTGATTACTTTTATTGTTGAATCGGCATGTTTATATCTTGTGTACATAGTATAACTCTGAAGCATGATGGCTAAAATAGAAATGATATCCTGATGTAATGAAAATTATGCATGACTAGGCATAGTAATTGATAAAGGTGTGGTTCTAAGCATGACATAGAAATACAATGCTGCATGACCCTAAATCTAAGATTCGAACTAGGTGTCTGATAATCTGGTAGAGTAATGAGATGTCAAGTGAGTGTGAGGAAAAGTTGAATGGTCCACCATTGGTACTGAGCTAGAACTTGCCTGGTTAGTCCTGCTAAAAGTAAGCCGTAATAAAAAATTAGGAAAGGATCATAGGCCCTTGTTCGAAATAGTCAATCTTGAGCCTAAAATAACAGAAAACCAAATGAAGTTAATCCCTTATTGATCCAAATGATTTGAGCTTAAAATAGATCTTTCTTTTTCACCCCAACTGATCTTCTCTGGGAACAATGTGTTGGCCCTGGTCCCTCCTTGGACATGTACACCTCAGCTTACGCCAAAAGCATAAGTTGAGGGTGGCTAATGCAGAAAGAAACCTTGTCGTGGCCCTGACCCAATCTTGGGTATTGTGAACCTTGACTCATGGCAAAATCATGAGTTGAGGGTGGCTGTTATAAGGAATACTCTGAAAAGTGGGGTTGAAAGAATAAAGAGGAAGAAACAACAAAACAAAGGTGACTTTAAAAAAAATAAAAAATAAATAAAAAAATAAATAAATAGACAAAATAAACAGAAGAAAAGAGAAGAGTCACTTACACATAAGGAGAAGAAAGGGAGAATAGCAAGGTGAAAGGAAATTGAGAAATATGGCAAAATAAAACGATAAAAAGGTAGTACGCTTAGCCGATATGTCAAGGAGGCCAACAAGTCACTAAAGTATACCTAAATATACCCTACCTGACCCTGAGCCTATGTTACAAGCTAAGAAAGTCCTATCGTGATCCTAAGAGTTGTTATGGCGAACTTAAAGCAGTGAAAATAAGGGCAAGCCTATGGCAATATGTATAAATGAGTTGTGAAGTTGTTCTGAGAGCGAGTGCTGAAAAGTAATCCTTATACTCAAACTGAAGTCATTGTGTGAAAAATGAGGATGTTATTTTGAAGTGAGGATACTAGTTGCAATACCGGAAAAATTAGCACCTTGGTGAGAAATCGAAGAGGATAGGTGTCAGTGTGTAGTGAGTCTGTGTCATGGTCTGATCCACATAATTCAAGCCTAATAGTGATAGCATGCATGAACATAATAAGAATAATCGAGATTGATAGCCAAATGATTGCGAAAGCTAAAATACGGATATTCTTGTACAAAGATTTTGTAGTGAGTCATAGTGCGTCGCTTGAGAACAAACAACGAATTTAAGTTGAGGGTGTTGATGTACCGTGATTTCACGGTACTTTCAGTGCTTTTTCCTTAAGTTTAGTGTGTGTCTAAAGCCTTTTTGTATTTATTTTTTATGTAGTTTTCTCTTTATTTGCAGGAAATCTGTCCAAGGGAGAACGTGGAGAATTTGAGCTGAAATTGCAGAAGTGACCACCTACGAAGCCCACGACGGTCCGTCTTGACTGTGATGGTTTGTAGGTGGCACCCGTTGTGAGAAGAAAATTGCTGCTGAAGGAAGTTGGGAAATTCTGACCAAGTGTGGGACTACGAAAGCTCACGACGGACCGTCATAGCCACGACGGTCCGTCCTGCACATTCGTCAATACTAACAGAGAGTAGTCCAGTACCCAACTTTAGAAGATTCTAAGTGTCGTGGAACGGAAACCCTTGACGGACCGTCATGCTTACAACGGTCCATCATACCTGTCCGTCATGGGTAACAGATAGTTGATGAAGAAAGCAGCAGAGATTTGTGCTAAGTATGGAACGACGGAAGCCACGACGGTCCGTCACAAGGGTCGTCGAATCAGACGCGTTTTTGGCAGATTTTCCTTAAATAGATTTCCCTTTTTTATTAGGTTTTGTTTATTATAAATAGTGCAAAAAAACTCATTTTTGGGGTTAGACTTTTGGATATTTTTCAGTTTTATTGTTTAAGTATTGAACTCTTGATTTTGGGATTTTATCATACATTCCCGAAATTGATTGTTAGTGTTTTTGTGATTTATTCAAGTGAATTTCTGGATTTTCTTCATTCTAATAAAAGTAAGTGCATGAATTCTTATATTATCAATATGAATTGTGTGATTATTAGCATGGGTAACTAAACTCCATAACTAGGGTTGTGGGAACCATGGGTAAATAACAAGGTAAAATCTAACTAAAATAACAATTCTCGAATAATGTCTTGCATGTATTGATAATTCATTCGTTTAGAAGTCTTTTTAACGGATGGCCAACGTTAGAACTCGCCTTATTGCTACTTGCCGGACCAAGGAGGTAGATGATAAGAAAAGAATTATTAACATAGATTTGGTGTTTACTATCTAATAAGCTAGTGTTGGTTGGTGCAAAGTAACAACTAAGCCAAATATCGATCATGATGCTTAATATGAGGTAAAGGTAAGGTTTAGTAAAGTATACACACGTAGACGGACCAAGGTGCGGGGTGAAATTTCCTAGTTGCCGTACCAAAGAATTAGGGATACATAACTTATCACTTTGCATGCAAGATATTAGGAAGGGATTGTTATAGTTAGAATTACCGAATTATGAACCTATGGGGAACACTTACGCCCTAGTTACTTTAATTACTTGATAAAAATGCAATCTTTAAACTTGTCATTTATTTACATAGAATTAGTTAATTATAGTTGTTAATCAAAACCCCCCTTTAGTTATTTGTTTTCGGGAAATAATTGACTAAATAGAAGTAATAATAGAATAAAGTTAAGTCTGAACCATTTTCCTCGTGGGATCGACCCCAACCTCACTAGTTGGGTTCTTTACTTGATACGACCGCTTTATTTCTTTTCGAGAAGTAAATTTGAGCGTATCACCCCTCTGGAAGAACTTCTTTAAAGAAGCTTAACAACTCATCCATCGATTTGTTGCTCCAATGGTTGAGGCACTTCAAGTGAAGTAATTTAATAACGAATGATAACTGTGAGACTTTTGTGCAACAGGGATAAAGTTTTATCTGATCGTCTTCCAACAATGTGTAGAACTTTGTTGCATGTAAATTTGGTTCTTCATTTTCTTCCGAAGAGTTAATATTATTCCCCATATATCTACAAGCGTCATGAATCATTTCAATAATGTCATCCTCTTCAATGTCATCATCTTCTACTTCAGCACTACATGCGGCACTAGAGTTTTCAACTCTAACTAATACTTCTCCATGCAAGTCCCACACTTTATAAGAATCCCAAAGCCCCTTTTCAATAAGTCACCTCTTACATCAATTCTTAGCTTGAATACTGTGTTCATACACCCTTTACAAGGACATCGGATCATGGTATTCACTCCAGATTGACTGAATGCCCAATCAAGGAAGTCCTCAACTCCATCTCTATGTCTTTGGTCAACTCAATTCCTAATATTTAACCAACTTTTATCCATTCCTATTTTCAACAGAAAATAGTTCATTGATATAATATTTTAAAATGATAAACAATGGACAGAGTAGGATTAATATATATATAATACATCAAATATAATAAGGTGTCTACAAATATACTAATAGTAAAATTAATAGTACTAGTACTAGATACAATGAAATGTTGCCAGAAGCTTTAACGTTATAGTTTTTTTTAGCATTATTACCAAAACTATTAATTCCCTTGTCCAACAAACGACCAAATGGTCACCACACTGTAATTGTTAGTATATCTAAACTCAATGAAACTATAGCAGAAAACACATACATAAATCACCAATCAAAATGAGATATTTACATGTACACAAATCACAGCTAAATGAGACACTATTTTTACTTTGAATCATCTTCATACCATTTTAAACATAATTCACAATTCATAGAAAACAGAATCTAAAATCAAGTTTAGATGAGTCATAAACATCTTGTAACGAATCAGTGTACATACAATGAAATAGGTTTCAACATGTCTCAAGTGAAATGAGTTGTTTCCCAGATGACTACTACTATTCAATCACTAAGAGATCCATTTTTTCTTCATAAAAATGGAGTGTAAGAAAGTCTGTAATTTAGAAACCAATACATTAACTTCAAGCAAATTCTCTAGAAGATTATTTGACATTACAAAATGAAAGAATTCCAATGGACTGCTTGGAATAATAGCTTTCTGAGAAGTCAACAAATTTAAAAGCAAAATGGTAAATGAGTTTCTTGTTCTCTAACTTCACATGTTATCCCCTCAATGTTTTACATCACACTTTTCAAGCATTAACCGCAATTATATTTTCCATTATAAATGGCCACAAGCATACACAATAGTACATCAGCATTACATGTTCATTTCAAATTCTGTTTTCATAAACCTGCCTTCTGAAAGGCATTTACCTTCTTTTCAAATTCTGTTTACATCATAAATGGCCACAATCATACACAATAGTACATTAGCATTACATGTACATTAGGAAGAAACACTTTTACCATCTCAAATTTCCAACAAAAACACACAAGACTTTATGCTTCCAGTGATTATGTCTTATTTGGATAGAAGAACTTTACTCAACTTTCACAGTAGAAACCCAATAGGATACTGAAACTAAATCATTAGATTGAATCTATTTTAAACAGAATCACAATAACAATATCAAAAATAAACTTCCAGCTTACCCAAAAGAAATAGATTACTCAGACATGACTTTCAAGATCGAGAAAAAAAATATAAAATATTAAGAATTTTTCATTTCCATTCCAACTTACCCAAAAGAAAGAAAATACTCAGACATGCATGAATCGTACCTTCAAACAAAGAGCAGGTTCAATTGAACTTTTTCCTTTCCTCCTTCGACTTTAGAGAACCCTATTCCTATATAATTTCAACTGGGTTAGAGAAATTATATGTGAAATCAAAAATACAAATACCCAGAAAGGGATTTGAGTACATATACCTGATTTTTCTTCCTTCCTTTTCACAAATTTGAGCAAAGAACTTTGAGTTTACTTCCTTCCTTTTCCAAGATTGAGCAAACAACTTTGAGTTTCTTCCTATTCACAAATTGGAGATCAAAATATGTACAACAGATCCATAATTACACCCAGAAAACTAAAAACAGAGAGATTAACTTAACACGAAACTGAAGTTCATTCATAAGAATTAAATTTAACACCAAATCAGAACCCCAGATCACAAACGAAACCCAACAAGTTGAAAAAACAAGAACTTTAACCAAAAATGTAATTTTTAAGCAAAAAAGCGAAACCCCAAATCACATACGAAACCAAACAAGCTAAAAAAAAAAGAAATTTAACCAAAAATGTAAATTTTAAGCAACAAAATTGAAACCCCATATCATAAACGAGACCCAACAAGCTACAAAAATAAGAACTTTACGCAACAAAATCGAAATCCCAGATGACAAACAAGACCCAACTAGCTAAAAAACAAAAAATCTAACCAGAAATGTAAATTAAGCTACAAAAGTGGAAGCCCCAAATCCCTAATGAATACAGTAAAGTTCCATAACTCCATTCTTATTGATTTTGTTCCTTCTCCCTTCTCCCTTCTCTCTTTTGCTATAGAAAACTCATTTGAGCTGAGGAAAGTTCTTATTTTAGTTTTAGTTAATCGAGAAACCCATTTGACTCTTTAGTTTTATTTTTACTAGTTTTTTTTTAAAAATTAATATATATTTAGTGGCGACCCAGTCGCTACAAATTATATATAGAGGCACATTTAATAAGGCGCTACTAAATATTTGGGGCCAAATTTTTTATTTCAGCGGGAGTTATAATTTCAGATTTAGTGACAACTATTAGCGGCGACACGTAAAAGGTCGCCGCTAAAGATAAATATTCAGCAGCGACAACCATTGTCGCCACTGAATATGTAGATTTTGTAGCAAAAAAACAAATCGCCACTAAATATCGCCACAATAAGTGTTGTTTCTTGTAGTGAGTGTTTAATGGGGAATTACGAAATAGAGGAGTGCAATTACGAATTTCTAGTGGAATGATTTATAATTTATTAAGGTAAGAATAATTCAAATTAATTATTTGGAATTATTTCCATAATAGGAAGCCTCAGTAATTAATTCTGTGGTCCCTATAGTGCCCATATTTAACTAGAACTCAGAATCCTATTTCTATGCAAAAAGGAAGAATAATATGGGTTTTTCTAGTCTTCTAGAAAGACAAGGTTTTCTAGTCCTTTTTGGATTAGGAAGAAATCTCTATAAATAGGGATTCTCCAAACCTAGAAAATAGACGATTAGTTTTCTATTCGATACTTGCCCACCCAAGTATTGAGAGAGTTCAGATGTGACTTGGGATCACTATAGAAGACCATAGCTATCTTGTAGATTCGATTGAAGGTATCCGCTTACGCTTTAAGAGGTATTTATCGAATTAAATTTTAGCATGTTTATGTGTTCTAGCATGATTATGTGTTCTAGCATAAACGGTATTGATTATTTATTATTCATGTAAGCACTAAAGATCCTGATATGCTTCCGTTGTGCATATAGTTTTCCATCAAGAAGAAGTCAATATATTGATGAAAAGATTTTGGGTATTCATGTTTTGGTTAAAAATTGATCCAATCGGATTTTAAATTGTAAATTACTTTCATATGCTTTGATTGATTCAGAAGACTAGAGCTGTCAATATGAGATAGGTCCGTTGGGTCGGCTTGGTTAATTCAGGATTTAACAGGGCCGAGCTAAGATTTTTGGAGCCCATTTCAGAAAAAAAAATTTTAGCCCGGTTTGAATAAGCATGTTGATTGGTGGGGCTTGAAAATTTTAGATAGGATAGGCCCGTGGGCAATAAAAAATAATTAAAAATATAATAATATTAAAACTTAAAATTAAAGAAAGTCCAAACTCAAAACAATTAGGTTAATATTTCTATTTAGATATTTATATTTTTACTTGAAAAAAAACTTAGTAAATATTATAAAGATAATTTTATTTGTGGTTTTAATTAACAATTAATAACATTAATATCATGTAATATTATTTTTTGATATTTATGATAATATTTTTAAATTATAATTTATAATATAATTTAATAATTATAAAAAGTATATAATTTTTGAAAAAATGAACTGGACTGGCAAGCATATAGTCCACGTATTTGTGGGTTGGGTCGATCGTCTTTTGGCCCGCGCTAAAAATGGGCTAACCTGGCCTGACCTGTAAAATGTCAAAGCATGTATGAGTTAGCCCGAATGGAATGGGCTAACCCATATTGACAGCTCAACAGAAGACAATGCATCATTGGCATGATTCATTGAGAGACTTAGAAATGTATTTGGTGGATGAGAGAATATGTTGATTTGATAATTATTCAATTAATTTTCTTATTTACCCATCATAATTTTGTATTAGATATAGTTGAATGTATGGATTGGATTTTTTCAACACTATCGATCCGTACGGACTTTTGCTATGTTTAGATTTATTTGTTTACACTTAATAGAGGTCTTAATAATTCAGATTCAATCAATTAAATATGTTTGTTTTAAGATCTTAATCTTAATAATTAAAATTCAGCCCATTAAACTTGTTTGTTTGTTTTTTTTTTTAAAAAAAGTCTATTAATGAATTTAAAAATATCTGAATGAATCAGATCTGTAGAAGTGTCTTAACAATATTTAGATTCATTTAATATACTATATCTCTAAAAAAAAAAAAAGAACTAATGTTGCACTTATGTCTCTCCCTATCTTGCGGCAATCGACATGCTTCTGCCTCTCCATCTCTTTGTCGATTTTCTACCTAAATTCAAATAAAATTGTACTGACTTTCTGGAATTCGGAAGGCATCGTTTGCTCACGCCGAAACTTTCATTTTAAGCAACAAAAAATAATAATTTAATAGAATTATCAAATACATCACCAAGTTCATATGCAATTAATGTGGAAACTTGAACAAATAATCATGTATTTGATGTTGGAATAAAAATAGTTGCAAGTCAGAACTCCAATGTGAAACTTTTTTTATGAATTTCAACATGATATTTTTTTGATTACAAGATACATTATTTTGTATAAAATGAGATTTTTATAAGTGAAAATTTTATAAATAACATTTATTAGATTAATATTTTCAAGTTATAGTAGTAGAATAAAACTTTTAAGTTCAATTATAAATTTCGGCTTGTAACATTTTTTTTTTAAATAATACTAAATAAAGTTTTTTTAAATATCATAAAAAAAATAGATAACATTAAAGATAATTAATAATTCCATAAATTTAGGGGATTCAAAACAAAATAGGAATATTAGGTTTCCTTTTTTTTTTACTTAATTAGTATAATTAAATCAAAAATTAAATTTTATTTTTTAAAAATGTTTCTCTCTCCCTCTAAAAAAATTTTCTATCAATTGTTTTTCTTTTTTTACTCAATCATTAAAATTAATTAAAAATCAGATTTTTTTATTCAAATGTTTCTTAGTCCCTTGAATATATATATTTTTGTGATTGTCGTCATTCACGACTAATTCCAAAATACTTTTGGTTCAAAAATCTTTATTTCGTGGTAATTGATGAATTTTTATCGATATTAATAAAACATGGTGATAGATGAGATCCTTCCGGTTAGTATTCATTGCGATTTATTATTTGTAATTTTATTCTAACTTAAAAAAAAAAAAAAATTAAGAACAATGAAATTAAAAAGGAATTTTTTGAATTTTGGTTGTGTATAATAGATTTAAATTGTGATTTTTTTTTGTTTGAACCTGCGTTTGTTTATTACAAAATAGATGATGTTGTATATTAGTTTATGCAATTTGTACAGTGTAAACACCATTGACATGGTGATTTTGTATTGATATTTGAATAATTTAATCATATTATTTTGTGACAGTATATGAAATATTGATGATGTCATCTTTATAAATATATGAAAATGTGTGTAAACAATAAATGAATAAATGAAATGTGTTTTATGGTATGAATTTTGGTAGACTGTTGGAATGATATGATATGAATAAGTAATGATGAGTGTCTATAAAGTTGTGATAATAATAAAGTTGTAGATGAAATTTGTGTTAGGTTGGTAAGAAATTTGAATAGATGAAATTTGTGTTAGGTTGGTAAGAAATTTGAATATAAATACAACATATTTATTATTCCTTTGTATTCTGTACTATAAACTTCTATTTTTTTATGAAGTAGTTTTATGATATGAATTCTGCTAGACTATTTGGCATGATATAGGTGTAGGATATTGATAGTATCCGAAGCATGTTCTTTTGCTATGTAGGATTTACCAATTTTGCTAGCAATAGTTCGAGTTACTTAACTCTCACTAATTGCGCCATCAACAATCCTGCTTCTTCCAGAATGTCATAGGATTGTGGCGTATCTTTGACTATGGTACTTTACATCGATATCAATGGGACTCATATCAAAAACTCCATTGCTAATATATTCAGCAAATAGACATGTGTACATACCACAATCAATGAAACAACATTGAAGAAAAATCACAAAAAGATAGAAATACATATAAATTTCATACCAGATTTATACAAACTTCATGTCAATGCACAACCATATTAATACAAAAAAATCATACCAACTACATAGTGTATCAATTTCATGTTAAAAATATACTCAATTTGATCATATACAACTTTATTGGGGTTTGTTTCTTCTTGGGAGCGATAACACAGTTGTTTGTAGGATTCGCATTTCCGTTGGTCGGCGACATTTGAGTCAAGATGTTAAAAGATGAAACCTCAATTTTAATATTAGAAATCACTTCTAACGAATTTGGGACCTTTCTAAGTGTGTTGATGTTTTTGATTCTTCAAACATGTTTCTTGTCAACCTTAACTCTTGATTCTTTGTATTGTTTAGAAGAATTGTCCTTCTTTTGAGTGTACAAAGAAGAAGAATGAAGATGATGAGAGAGAAAGATTTACAAAATGATGATGGTGAGATAGAAAAATCTATCATTTGAATAAATGTTGAACGTGAACCGTAAAAGAATCCTTCAAAAGGTGCAATATTATGTGTGGAAGGTAAAATAATTCCTAAAAAGCGTAATAAATAATTATGATTGATTCTCTCTTAATTTATTTACCTCAACTATTAATTAAAATATAATTATAAAAGACTAAATATTTAATGAAGTGAAATTAATTGAATTATAAATAAAAAATGATATTTTATAACTTGCAATTAAAATGTTATACATAGTAATATTTTAAAAGTAAATCTAAAACTTGTAATATTACTCCTTAAATAGATGTGCGAATATGTTATTGATGTTTTATCGAAAAAGGGTATTTTATAAATTTTTGAGATTTTCGACTTTTTAGAGTCGCCACTTAATTTTTAAAGAAAAATCAAGAAAACTAACGTTTTCAAATAACTTAACAGAGAAAATTACTTGAAAACAAATCAAGGGTTCGGAGATTCAAATTAATGTTTTAGGAAGGTGTTAGGCACCTAAAACATCCGTCTAAAACGGTTTTCCAGCAACTAGCATAGTTTGGCTAAAAAATTGTTTTTAACTTGACTTGAAAAAAATATTTAGAAGTAGAGAGTTAAAATACTAACCTATTTTTTAGGTCATTTCATTTGCAAAATTATTTAAATTTAAGTCGCAAAAAAAAAAAATTACGGCATTTACGGGGATTCGGATTTTTCTTAACTTAAAACTAACTAACACATAAAGCAAGTAAATAAACAAAAATAAGAGAGGGAAAGAGATTTGAGTCCAAATCCAGGTTCTGTTCGCCTTGACCGGTTTTTTGGACCCACCTGTTTTGGGTTTTTGGCCCATTTATCTTTGTACCTGTCCTAAACTAAGCAAATAATTACACAAAATATATAAAGTAAAGTAAAAGACAACAAGGGCTTATGCCCGAAAATAAATATAATACGAAATGCAAAAATAAAATAAAATGGGTCTTCTAATCCATCTTCTCCGACTTTCTTCCATCTTTTAAACTTCGGGATCTGTTCGTCGGGTTTAAGGGCTTGACTCGAAGAAGGAAGTATGAGTCTTTATGACTCTCCAATAATGCAAAGGAAACGTGAGTTCATGACGAACTCGGACGAATTTCATACATGCGATAAAATGAAAAGAAATTAGCGCATGAAATGATAAAGCCAATAAGACATGATAAAATAAAATTAAAAAAAAAAAACAAGCAAAATATATAAATAAATGGCTAAATAGAGCTAATTTGTTTTAGAAGATGACAAGGACTAATAAAATATTGCTATAATGCCTTTAAGAAAAACGTATACACATTCAAACATGAAACTATAATCCAAAATAAATAATAAAGGGTAATTATTATGTATAGGAAAGACGAAACAACACAATTGATCAAGCAATTTAATCAGAGCTGCAAATTAAGTGATCACGCATATATACGAGTGCAGAATAATTCTTTTGGGAGAACAAAATGTATCACGACCAGGAAGATCAAAACTAAGAATGCAAGCCAGAATTTAAAACATGAGGGATATCAAGGGACAACATGAGAGAGACAAATCGAGGCTAAGCGAGAGACAATCAACAACTTTGCACAGTCATTTAAATATCCATTCAAGTAAACAGGGAACTGTTAACATGGAAAGAGTAGTTCTAAAACTTAAAGAGTTACAATATTTGAAACACATTTTTTACTCAGTAGACGAGCAGGAAAACCAATTCTAACTCAACCGCTAGGCTATTAATAAGCCAAAAGTCGAGCAGCATGGTGACAACCAAGAAAGGACAACCAGAATAAGTCAAACAGCAGCCAAACGCGATTGAAATAAACACAAGGAACTAACGAGTCAAAATAAGCAGAACTAGTGCTCATGAACACTTGGAAAGTAAGGAAACGAGATGGGTTGCTATATTTCCATGAAATAGACGCAACAAATCTTCGCCTTCCTTATCAAATAACTTCAACATTTGTTTGATATTTACCACAACTAGAAAAGATAGCATGCTCAAACGATCGTCCATGAAACAAGTACATTTAGAGACACTTGACCAGAAAATATTAGCTACTTGAAGTATTACACCTTTGAGCTACAAAGAAATTACTTGAATTCAAATAACACCTCAGAAAGGGAAGAAGAAACTAAATCACACATAATAGCAGGATAAAGACAGTAATATTATTATTATTATATTTTCTTTTTAAAGAGGAGAACCCATTGACCAACAAGTAACACGATAACCAACTTAAAAAAAAACTTTGCTTCACTCCGTAAAAAATAACATTAATAATACAAATAAAGGCACAGCCAAATAGAAATTCCATCAGCATAACTAACACAATATTGAGCTAAACTCACAGATCTTCAAATCGTTATTGCGACTAGCTTGAGGAAACAAACAAAGAACAAATATGTCTTATCGATGCAAATAACATACTATTAGTGACTAACATCAGATAATCATGGAGTAACATTTTCCAACACATGAAGAAACAAACAGCATAAGAATAATCAAGAACTCACAGCGAGAAGAGGCGGAAACTAAATGAGAAAGAAAAAAAAAATAAAAAAACTAAACTTAAAGGGGTGGTGGTGTTACCTTTTCGAGAGCAGCGAACCAAGACGGAATGAGCTAGAGCTAAGATATTTCACCACCACAGGAGGTTCTAGTCCGGCGAGCTAGACTCAGGTAGCCAACCAAATGTTCGAGCAAAAATCCAAACTGCGAAGTTCCCAGAACTTTATACTAGACAATCTCTACGAGATCCTTTATATGAGTTCTACTATTGCGACCCTTTTTAGCTAGACTATCTGCAGAATTTCCTACTAAGAAAATGCCAATCTCTTCTCAAGTTTTCTTTTTCTTTTTCCCCTTCCCCCTCCTCTAAAACACAAAAAACTCCCCCTCATCCAAAGAGAATGAGAGTATTTATAGAGGAGGGTTAGGGTTTTCAAAAATGGGGAAAAGGGCAAAGTCAGAACAAATCCCATTTCGAAAATTCAAAATCCTCCAAAATCCTTCAACAAAACGGGGAAAAACTCTTTTTCTTCAGAAAACTGAATTCACTCCTAAATAGAAAGGAGAGAGCAACGGCTAGGATCGACTCTCCCATGCTTGAGTGCTGCGTGTCATCATCCCAGACGTACGAGGACGATTCCGCATGCTTTTGGAGCGACATTGCTCTGCTGTACGGGATGAAAGAGACGCAGCAGGGCTATACTATTTGATTTTGTTTATCGCCTTGTGAACGTTGAAGCTGCCCTCCGTGAACTGGCTTTCGCGTGAGGCGCGTTTAGGCGTCGGGGTGTTGCTCACGCTCGTTACTGCCGGTTTCTCCTTCACGCCATCAGCACTTCCGTTTGGTTGCTGTGTATTTGGCGTTTATGAACGCTGGCAGCTTCTGGATTTTGCCTTTTGGGAAAGGATTCGGGCTGGTAGCAATTTGGGCTGGATCGAAATAGATGAAGGAATAATTGGGCCTGGCATTTATAAAATGCTGGGTCAAAAAGGGAATTGGACTTGGTTGGTGCTGAAATGTCTTAAGAATTTGTTCAAGACAAAGGTTTAACAGAAATCGACCAAATGAAACGGAAAAAAAAAAGATGAATTATCATAAATTAATTAATAAGCTTCTTAAGGTTAACAGAGATAAATAATTAATTCGAATATAAACTAAATATTCAAAATATAAGCTAAGATAATTAACCAAATATTTATATCAAAACCAAAATATTACTATTATTTTCGATTTGAAATATTGGTAAACTAAAATAATTATATGAATAATTATGTGAGACCCATACATTAGTTAAAATAATATAAGAACGTCAAACTCTTATTTAAAAATAAAAAATAAAAATTTGGCAAGCTAAAAGCTGTTTAATATTATCTTATCACTATTATATATGTATATATATATATATATATATATATATATATATATATATATATATATATATATATATATATATATATATATATATATATGTCTTAAATTTATGAAATTAATTATTTTAAATTGTTTAAACTCGAGAAGCCTGCTAGTTAATTACTATCGAGGAGGGTCAAAATTGGATGTCAACAACTGTCCCTCATTTTACTTGGATTGATGCAAGAAATATGAGGAAAATGAAATTGACCAAACCAATTTTGACCGACTTCATCTTCATCTTCTGGGAAAGAGATTTTGGTACGGACTTTAGGAATTATGGCCGAACCCCGAAAATGGGTTTCCTACATATCTCAAATTATATGAGAATTCAGGCCACTTGTAGTTCGATACGCTTGATTTAACGCACGATTTTGAAAGAATTCAAAAGACATTTCGATACCGAATTACGAAGGTATCGGAATGCTCGGGAAGGGAGTTTAGGAACGAATGTTGGAATACAGCCGAATTTTCACAATTGATCTTGCCTACATATCCTTAAACTTCAGGAATCAGGCTGCTTGTAGTTCGACTCGATCGGTTAAAAAGGAAATCTATTATGCTAGATAACCTTTGGTTCTGGACAAGTGACAAATAAAATTGAGCATGAAAAAGAGGCTTGTAAGCTCTTAGCCATGAAGGTGGAGCTCTTCACATCCATAGGTAAGAACTTACACGGACATAATTTCCAAAGCTCTTGGCGCATCGTCACTCAGATTGGAAACTTGCTTCCGATAGACCAAAATTCCGGGTGCAGAACCAAAACTGACAAAAGTGAAGAAAAACCCACATGCCTTCTGATAGGGGTGTGGTTTGATTGTGGTGGAAGTCGCTCCTCTGCTCGCGTCCTAAGAGTTTGACACTCCTCTTTGGACTATGTCCCAGTTCGCTGCTAAGAAAAAGTTCCACGTTGTGCTGCATCCTTTTGATGTCGTCCGCACCTGTGGTAAGTTTTGGAGAATTCATCCTTTTGGATGCTCTCGACAAAGACTGAGATAAAACTCGTCAGCATAAAAATGCAATTAAAAGGGAGACAGTGTCTTTTACCGTATCGACACTTGATCATTCTCCTCGACATTTGACGTCAACTCGATTGGTTTGACGTAAAGCAAATAAAGCTTATGTCTTGTGTTTGCAATATAATCTTCGATATGCTCTTCATTTGACGTCAAAATAAATAAATGCTGATATTTTCATTGTTGTTTTCGATGATTCTCTTGGCATTCACTCTTGTCAAATAAAGGTGCAGTTGATGTTGAGGGGTAAATATTTCTTTTGTGATGCACGCATCTACCATGGTAGTGCATGATTTCTTGCGGGGTATGCATATCTCTCGTGATGTATAAATTCCGCAAGGTATGAAATCTTCTTGCGATGTATAAAATTTGGCGAGGGATGAAATCTTCTCACGATGCATAAATTCCGCAAGGTATGAAATCTTCTTGTGATGTATAAAATTTTGCGAGGGATGAAATCTTCTCGCGATGCATAAATTCCGCAAGGTATGAAATCTTCTAGCGATGTATAAATCTCTGCGAGGCATTGAATCTTCTTACGATGCATAAATTCCGCAAGGCATAAAATCTTCTTGCGATGATCGGATATTGACTCGCGATGCATGAATATTGACTCGCGATGCATGTTCTTCCGCGATGCATGAATATTGACTCGCGATGCATGTTCTTCCGCGATGCATGAATATTGACTCGCGATGCATGTTCTTCCGCGATGCATGAATATTGACTCACGATGCATGTTCTTCCGTGATGCATGAATATTGACTCGCGATGCATGTTCTTCCGCGATGCATGAATATTGACTCGCGATGCATGATCTTCCGCAATGCATGAATATTGACTCGCGATGCATGATCTTCCGTGATGCATGAATATTGACTGCAGGGCATAAATATCCTCTTGTGATTAAATCTTGATGTCATCCTTGGTACCAAATGAAGATAGAGCTCAAATCGAGCAACGTAGCGATCTTCTGAGTGTCTTCTGGATAATCATGTCATCTTAATTGACGATAATGGTAAAATAACTTCCGGATAGTATATCGTCTTGATCGGCAAAAATATAAATGAACCCTCAGGGTAATGTAACATCTTGATCGACAATAAAATAAATAAACCTTTCGGGTAATGTATATATCATATCTGACATTATGATGCAAATGTCGCCTTTTACGGCAACCGTAAACTCTTCCTCGCTTGATTCACCTTCGAATCTAGCTTGACGTTCCTTATAAACTTCATGTTGTTGGGAATTGACTGAAATAAACAAATTATATTTCCAAGTTTTTGACGTCAGCAATATAATATGGTTCCTGCAATCCAGGAAAACTATTAATTTTGGGAGAGTTTTCTCTTCTCTTGACTTCTCCATATTTACCGATCGGAGGAATCTGCTGATATCAAAGCAAAGACATAAACCTACATCCACAGAAAAATTGTTAGTTTTAAAAACGAACTGATCTGTGTCGATTCTTCAATCGTCCGCTCCTCGTCCTGCTATCTCTGGTTGTTTTCCAGATCTCCCGACTCTTGATAGACAAGACAGAATATTTATGCCAAAACAAATAAAACATAAAAAGAAAATCTTTAAGAAAATAAACTTTTGAGAAGTGAATTTTGAAAAAGGTCACTGCCAAGTGTCATGTCACGTCAGGCTTAGCGAACTTCTTTGAGTTTGGGTGCTCAGAGGTTTATTCGCTGGGGAGTATTCATAATCACTCCAGACTGTCGATAAACCCATGTTGAAATTTTGAGGCCATCCTCAAAATTTCTGTCCCAGTTACAAGTTTTGTTTATCTTCAACTGTCGGTAAATAAATCAATGGAATTTTCGAGATCCTCTCGAAAATTCTGTCTCATTTGCAAATCTTAAAACCCCTTTGATCTTGACCCGCTGAGGAAAAAAAAAATCTTCTTCTCAAGAATTTTTGAGACCCTCTCAAAAATTCTGTCCCAGTTTCTACTGTAAAGAAAAATAGAAATCTTACGGGACATATGACCGAACCCTTGTGGCACCTACGTATTCCATTGAGGCAGGAATCAGGTCAAACGTAGTTCCCCTCAAAGCTGGCGAAGATAAGAAAATTACAAAGAAAAATCGACCGAGGCCGACATAGGCCTCCTACGTATCTCATTCTTGATAATTCAGGTCGAACGTAGTTCAAATACAATAAAATATTAAAAGGCAATAAAAGGAGTGACCGAAGCCGACATAGGCCGCCTACGTATCTCATTCTTGAGAATTCAGGTCAGACGTAGTTCATTACAAAGAAATATTAAAAGGGAATAAAAGGAGTGACCGAAGCCGACATAGGCCGCCTACGTATCTCATTCTTGAGAATTCAGGTCAGACGTAGTTCATTACAAGAGGGATAAAATTTAAGCAAAGCAAATACAAGCAAAATAGAACAATTACAAGTAAATGACAGAAACACAAACTGAAACTTTACACATATTATCTCTTGACAGCATCTGAGTTGATCGGTTTCGGCCATGTGGTGCCATCCATCTCCGACAGGACTAATGCACCTCCAGATAATACTTTATGAACCACGTAGGGTCCTTGCCAATTTGGTGCGAATTTTCCTTTGTACTCGTCTTGATGAGGAAAAATGCGCTTAAGGACCCATTGACCGATTTCAAAAATTCTGGCTCTGACTCTCTTGTGGAAAGCAC
The DNA here is from genome assembly GCA_016801875.1 of Solanum sitiens. Taxonomy (NCBI): domain Eukaryota; kingdom Viridiplantae; phylum Streptophyta; class Magnoliopsida; order Solanales; family Solanaceae; genus Solanum; species Solanum sitiens. The sequence continues at coordinate 1,922,946 of JABWTJ010000034.1, forward strand.
GAATCATTCTCTGTCGATATAGTTGACCATGACAAACGGCAACCATTCTCTTTTCATCGATCAGAGTTAACTGATCAATTCTCTTGCTAACCCATTCAGCATTACTTAGCTCAGCTTCTTGGATAATTCTCAAAGAGGGTATCTCAACTTCGGCAGGTATGACTGCTTCTGTTCCATACACTAGCAAGTATGGAGTAGCTCCAGTCGACGTTCTGACGGTCGTTCGATAACCCAATAAAGCATATGGCAACATCTCGTACCAACCTCAGTGATCGTCAATCATTTTCCTCAGGATCTTCTTGATATTCTTATTGGCGGCTTCTACAGCTCCATTCATTTGAGGGCGATAAGCGGTTGAGTTTCGGTGAGTAATCTTAAATTCCTCACATATCTCTCTCATCAAGTGACTGTTGAGATTTGCGCCATTGTCTGTAATAATGGATTCTAGTACTCCAAACCTGCATATCAGGTTGTTGCAAACAAAATCAGCTACAACTTTCTTGGTTACCGACTTGTAAGAAGATGCTTCCACCCACTTGGTGAAATAATCAATGGCAACCAAAATAAATCTGTGTCCATTAGAAGCAGCTGGCTCTATCGTACCAATGACATCCATGCCCCAAGCTACAAACGGCCAAGGTGAACTCATAGCATTAAGTTCGTGAGGTGGAACTCGTATCAAATCGCCATGTACTTGACACTTATGACACTTCTGCACAAACTTGCAACAATCATTCTCCATAGTCATCCAAAAATAACCTGCTCGAAGGATTTTCTTTGCCAAAGTGAGCCCATTCATATGCGTTCCACAAACTCTAGCATGTGTTTGTTCAATAAGCTTCGCGGCTTCAACAGCATCGACACATCTTAGAAGACTCAAATTCGGAGTTCTCTTATAAAGGACTTCTCCACTTAGAAAGAAATTGAGAGCCATGCGGCGTATCGACTTCTTTTGGTTGGATGTTGCATCTTCAGGATAAGTTCTAGACTCCAAATACTTCTTTATATCAAAATACCAAGGCAAATCGTCAGGTTCTGCCTCAACATGTGAACAATGAACTGGATGTTCTCTCAAATCTATATCCAGTGGATCAATATAGTCGGTATCTAGATGTTTAAGCATTGACGCGATAGTGGCAAGAGCATTGGCCAATTCATTCTGTATCCTAGGAGTATGTCTGAACTCTATCTTACAAAATCTCTTGCATAACTTCTGTACATACTGTACGTAGGGTATAATCTTCGGGTTCTTTACAGCCCATTCTCCTTGAACTTGATGAGTCAAAAGATCTAAGTCTCCAATAACCAACAACCCATAGACATTCATGTCGATGGCCATTTTCAAGACCAGAACACAAGCTTCATATTCGGCCATGTTGTTTGTGCAATCAAATCGGAGCTTAGCTGCCATGGGATAGTGTTGAACAGATTCTGATACTAGAACCGCCCCAATACCTTTTCCCTGGTGATTTTCTGCTCTATCAAAGAATAATCTCCAACCAGGATATGCTTCAGAAATATCTTCACCTACAAATGACACTTCTTCGTCATGAAAATAAGTCTTGAGCGGTTCATATTCTTCGTCAACAGGATTCTCTGCAAGATGATCAGCCAAGGCCTGTGCCTTTATCGCCTTTTGAGTCACATACACAATATCAAATTCACTCAACAACATTTGCCATTTAGCTAATTTTTCGGTTGGCATCGCCTTCTGGAAAATATACTTCAACGGGTCCATTCTGGAAATGAGATATGTAGTGTAAGAAGACAAGTAATGCCTCAATTTCTGAGCAAGCCAAGTCAAAGCACAACATGTTCTCTCCAACAGAGTGTATCGAGACTCATATGGAGTAAACTTCTTGCTTATGTAATAGATAGATCTTTCTTTCTTCCCTGTCTCGTCGTGTTGACCGAGCACACATCCGAATGCACTATCTGATATGGACAAATATAGCAGCAGAGGACTCCCTTCTCGTTGAGGAACTAATACCGGTGGATTTGACAAATAGTTCTTGATAGCATCAAAAGCAGTCTGACACTCTTCAGTCTACTTTGTCGGAGCGTCTTTCTTCAACAGCTTGAAGATAGGCTCACACACCACGGTTGATTGAGCTATGAATCGACTGATGTAATTCAACCTTCCTAAGAAACTCATCACCTCTTTTCTCATCTTCGGCGGAGGTAACTCTTGAATTGCTTTAATCTTAGAAGGATCGAGCTCAATACCCCTTCTGCTGACTATGAATCCCAACAACTTGCCGCCTGGAACTCCAAAAGCGCATTTGGCGGGATTTAACTTCAAGTTATAACGACGCAAACGATCAAAGAATTTCCTTAGATGCGACAAGTGATCCGAACTCTCACGGGATTTGATTATGATATCGTCCACGTACACTTCAATCTCCTTATGAATTATGTCGTGGAAAATAGTCGTCATAGCTCTCATGTAAGTGGCACCGGCGTTCTTGAGGCCGAACGGCATCACCCTGTAGTGATATACGTCCCAAGGTGTAATAAAAGCCATTTTTTCCGCGTCTTCTTCATCCATCAAAATTTGGTGATAACCTGCGTAACAGTACACAAATGACTGCATCTCATGTTTGGCACAGTTGTCAATCAAAATATGAATATTCGGCAACAGAAAATTATCTTTCGGGCTAGCCTTGTTGAGATCTCTATAGTCAACACAAATCCTGATTTTCCCATCCTTTTTGGCGACCGGAACGACGTTGGCCAACCAGGTTGGATATTGTGTTACTTCCACCAATCGGGACTCTATTTGCTTGGTGATTTCTTCCTTAATCTTCAAACTCAGTTCAGGCTTGAATTTTTGAGTTTTTTGCTTCACCGGCTCGAACCCTGGGTTAATCGGTAGCTTATGAGATACAACATCGGTACTCAACCCCTGCATATCACCGATTTCCCAAACAAACACATCACTATATTCGGCAAGCAAATGAACCAGGCTCTCCTTCTGAACCTCATTTAGGTTGGTGCTGATCTTAACCTCTTTAACACATTCCGGATCTCCCAAATTCACCGTTTCCATTTCCTATAGATTTGGTTTATGTTGATTCTCAAACTGCCGAAATTCCTCAGCTACATAGTCTGGTTCCCCATTTTCTTCTACATAATTGTCAACCTCGTCGTCACCTGCCTCATTTTGTTCATTTAGCTCGTGACATGACATGACATTTGCAGTTCTGTAACTTATGTTACTGAAATCATAAACAAACAAAATTAGGAAAGTAAGGTATAACAAACGACTAAATAATAAAGTCAAAAACAAAGAGGCTTTCATTTAAAACAATGCAAACTTTGGCCATGGCATGGGCCATGTTGCCTTTTTTGAACATCACAATGAAAATTCAAAAATTTGAACAATTAAGAAAATGCAAAATGATGGGTCCCGGGCCTCTTCCGGACTGCCACCGATTTTAATGTGCATGAAATGACGCCTTTCTACCAAAGAGTTTGGGGTATCAGGATCGGCGTGGAGGTCCAGTTCCGCAGCACCTCCCCTGGTTCAGCATCACGAATACCAGCTAGCTCGACCTCCTCCTCGATAACAGCATCGATCTCCTCGAAGAGGTCACAAATTCCTTCTCTAAAGTCTTCAGGCTCGGCATATGATACGCTCAAATTTACTTCTCAAATAAGAAGTAAAGTGGTCGTATCAAGTAAAGAACCCAACTAATGAGGTTGAGATCGATCCCACAAGGAAAATAGTTCAGACTTAACTTTATTCTATTATTACTATTATTTAGCCAACTATTTTCCGAGAAATCAATAGACAAAAAGGGGGGTTTTATTTCTAAATTAATGAAAATAATTTAACTAAATAAAAATAAACAACTAACAGATTCAGCTTTCGAAGTTTAATCAAATTATAAAAGTAACTAGGGCTTTAGTGTTCCCCACAGGTTCCTAACTTGGCAAATCTAACTATAACAATTCTATCCTGATATCTTGCATGTAAAGTGATAAGTTACGTATCTCTAAATCCTTGGTCCGGCATCTAGAGAATTTCACTCCGCACCTTGGTCCGCCTACGTGTGTTGCTATACTAACCCTTATCTTTACCTCATATTAAACATCGTATTCTGTATTTGACTAAGTTATTAACTCGTACCAACCAATACTAGCCTATTAGATAGTCTACACTAAATCTATATTGATAATTCTTTTCCTATTATCTACCTCCTTGGTCCGGCAAGTAGCATTAAGGCGAGTTCTAACGTTGGCCATCCGTTAAAAAGACTTCTACACGAAAGAATTATCAATACATGCAAAACACCACTCTAGAATTGTTATTTAAGTTAGATTTTTACCTTGTTATTCACCCATGGTTCCCACAACCCTAGCTATGAGGTTTAGTTACCCATGTTCATAATTACACAATTCATATTGTTAATGGAAGAATTCATGCACTTACTTTTATGAAAACGAATAATTTCCCAGAATTTAACTTGATTAATCAACCAAATCACCAACAATCAATTACCGAAAAAGTATCTTAATTCCCAAAATTGAGAATTCAATAATATAATAGAAGAACTAAAAACTAAAAATTATCCAGAAAGTCTAACCCCAAAAACGAGGTTTTTCCAACTATTTATAATAAAAACAAAATCTAATCAAATAAGGATTCTATTTACTAAAAATCTGTCCAAACGCGTCTGGGTCGACGGACCACGTGACGGACCGTCATGGACACGACGGACCGTCATAGCCTCCGTCGTCCTATACTTCACACATTCTTCTGTTGCTTTCTTCAATCCCCTCGACGGACAGGTATGACGGACTGTTTCAATCACGACGGTCCGTCGAGGGTCTTCGTTCCAAAATACTTGAACTTCTTGGAATTTGGGTACTGGGACTACTTCTCTGATCATCACGACGAACAAGCAGGATGGACCGTCATGACTATGACGGTCCGTCATGAACTTCCGTAATCCCACACTTGGTCAGACTTCCCCATTTTCCTTCAGTACTTTCTCCCTTCACTACGATGCCACCTACGGACCGTCACAGCCTCGACGGACCGTCATGGATTCCGTAGGTGGTCTTTTCTGTATTTCTTTCTCGAAAACTCCCGCGTTCATCCTTGGACAGATTTTCTGCAAACAAAGAGAAACTTACATAAAAATCAACACAAAAAGGCTTTCGACACACACTAAACTTAAGGAAAAAGCATTAGAAATACCGTGCAACCACGGTACATCAACACCCTCAACTTAAATTCGTTGTTTGTCCTCAAGCGACGCACTCTGACTCACTACAAAATCTTTGTACAGAAGTATCCATATTTTAACTTCCGCAATCATTTGGCTATCAATCCTGATTATTCTCATTATGTTTATGCATGGGATCACTATTAGGCATTGACTTGTGTAGAATCAAACCATGACCCAGACTCACTACGCAATGATACCTATCCTCTTTAATTTTTCACCGAGATGCTACTATTTCTGGTATTGCAACTCCTGTCCTCGCTTCAAATAACATCCTCATTTTTCACACAATGATTTTAGTTTGAGTATAAGGATCACTTTTCGACACTCACTCTCAGAACAAATTCACAACTCATTTATACATATTGCCATAGGCTTGCCCTTATTTTCACTACTTCAAGTTCGCCATACAACTCTTAGGATCACAATAGGACTTTTTTAGATTGTAACATAGGCTCAGCGTCAGGTAGGGTGTATTTAGGTATACTTTAGTGACTTTTTGCCCTCCTTGACATATCGGCTACGCGAACCACCTTTTTATTATTTTATTTCGCCCTATTACTCGATTTTCTTTTCACTTTGCTGTTTTCCCTTTCTTATCCTTATGTGTAAGTGACTTTTCTCTTTTCTTGTGTTTATTTTGCTTTTTATTCATTTTTTTTTTAGTCACTTCTGTTTTAATCTTTCTTTCTCTTCATTCTTTCAACCCCACTTTCTGGGGTTTTCCTTATAACAGCCACCCTCAACTCATGATTTTGCCATGAGTTAAGGTTCACAATACCCATGGTTGGGTCAGGGCCTAAACAAGGTTGCTTTATGCATTAGCCACCCTCAACTTATGCTTTTGGCATAAACTGAGGTGCACATATCCAAGGAAGGACCAGGGCCAACACATTGTTCCCAGAGAAGATCATTTGGGGTGAAAAAGAAAGATCTATTTTAAGCTCAATTCATTTGGATCAAAAAGGGATTAACTTCATTTGGTTTTCTGTTCTTTTTAGGCTCAAGATTGACTATTTCGAACAAGGGCCTATGATCCTTTCCTAATTGATTGTTTTGACTCACTTTTAGCAGGACTAACTAGGCAAGTTCTAGCTCAGTATTGATGGTGGACATTCGAATTCACCTCACACTCACTTGACATTCCTTGCATTCCCAGATTATTAGACACCTAGTTCAAATCTTAGAATCAGGATCATGCAGTAGTGTATCTGTATTTCATGTTTCAAACCACACACTTATCACTTACTATGCCTAGTCATGCAATTGATTATCGAGATATCATATTTCTTTTAGCCATCATGCTTCAGATTTATACTATGTACATAAGATATGACATGCCGGTTCAACAATAAAAGTAATCAGTCTTTTGGGGAAAAAGAACACAGGCAAGAAAACACCAAAAGAGGATCGTGAACTTGGGCTACTCAGAATTCACCCAAGTACTCACTTTCCATTTATCCCACCCCCAACAAAAGATATGCAATTGTCCCCAATGCATAAAAGAGCTAAACAACGCAAAAGGTAAGTGAAGCAAACCTGAGGCGCTAAGCGCCGGCGATCAGCAAGCTGTTGGGTCCGGTTCACCGGAACCCACTCCCTGCATAGTCTGGACATCCTCAGTAATGTCCTCAGCATCCACAGTACCATCAGTAGTGCCTCCCACATAATCTACAATTTTGGAGCTAGACGCCCCGGCAGCTACTTCTACAGCCCTCAACTTACGGGCCTCCTCATCAGCAATCGAGGCTCTCCTCGCAGCCTCCATCTCACGGCGCTCCTTCTTCCTCGCCCTAACCTCATCCTCCTCTCGACCCCTACGTATCTTGGCATGCTCTCGTGGGGGAGGTGGTGGAACATCAGAAGTGGCCAAAAGAGCAGCCATCACTGTGTCATCAGCAGGCTCTGCAGAAAGGGCCTCAGACTCAGGCACCCTCGCCTCTAAGATCGTATCCAGATCAGCCCGCAGACTCTCAACCGCAGCCTGAAGGGTCGACATGTCCACCGGAGGTGCTGGTCGGGCTAGCACTCGCAACTCAAAAGCATCCAAGCGCTGATGTACCTCTGCGATCTTCCTCTCTGTGTGCTGTACCATCTTGCGCTCCTCTGCCTCAGCAATAGTCTTCTGCATCCAAGGCTGGATGTGATGCAGAAATGTAGCCATCTGTGCCTCGAGTTTCTGGACCCTAGCAAGTAGGACCAGAGTGGCGGAAGGAGCCGAGCGAGAGGAGCTCGGGGCAGTGCTACTACCCGGGATAGACTCAATCGGAGTAGTGTCAGCGTGTGCAGAAGCATCCTGGGAAGCCGCATGGGCATGCTCTATAGTGTCGGCCAGGTTCTCACCAAGTGGGACCACCTCCGGGTGGGGCCCTCTGCGTGGGGCCAACTCATTGGCCTCATCCCTGATGAGGCCGATGTCAATATTTCCTTGCGGGGTCCGGAGCTGGTCAATGTGCCAAATGGGCACGCCTGCGGATCTGCACAAAGAGAAAATCATGCAAGGAAAAGGGTAAGTCGTGGTGACCTTGAAGGCCCTCTCATGCATGACCGCTTGGAGAAGCCAAGCGAAATCGACCTCGAACCCTGCCATCATTGCGGCCATCAGAACTGCACGATCGCAGGTGATTATATTATCAGCAGCAGTGGGGGAGAGACAATGGCGGACTATCAACCAAAGAAACTTGGCCAAAAAGGTCAAGTTGGCCTTCCTGATGGCTCCCTTCGGCTCCATCACCCAATCCGCAGCCTCTCCATCAATAGATAAGTGCTGGGCCATCCACCTCTTGGTGGTCTCTCTTAGTGAAGGCTCGCGTAAGAACCGGCCCTCTTTGATAATTTGCCACCGGTAATCGAACTCAGCGGTGAGAGGTGTGCTGGTGGTGTCACTATCCGTGCCGTACAGATATCGGCGGATGGCTGGTAGGGAGATGTTGACCTGTATGCCGCGTACTCAGACGTGCTCAAGTGGGGACTGTTTGGCGGGGGCAGACCGCCTATCTATTTGTGAGCGGAGAGTGGCCACATAAGAGGCATAGAACTCTCGAACTAACTCCTCACTGTAGCAGCCCAAAGAACGAGCCGTCCACTCCAGCCGGTGTCTGGTGAAAAGAGTGTGAATGTCTGGCATGGTGGGAAGACTTCCCGTGAGGACCCGCCTCTCCAGTGTGAGTGTCTGTGTCATGACGCCTTTGTCATTGAGAACCTTGGCGTCTAAGTATACTTTGTATTGCCCGTCGACACACCACCGGTTGGGCTGATCGGCAACCGGGGCAGGGACTCCAGTTGGTGAGCCAGGGGTGGAGTCAGTGCTGTCAGCCTCATCATCCAAGGCAGACTGTGTAGCTGTGGCTTGGGCAGAGGCTTCTGCGGACCCGGAGGCTTTCCCTGACCACGAAACTCCTAAGGAGCCAGATGCTCCTTCGTCTTGGGCAGCTGACCCAGAAGGTGTGCCGGTCCGTGTGCGCTCCTCATCAGACTGGAAGGCAGTGACTACGCCGGGCGCCACCTTCTTGGGCGTGACTCTCGGTACACGTGGAGCTCGTGCTGTAGTAGCAGTGCCTGGGGGCACGTACTCTGGATCATGCTCATCATCAGAGCCTGTCCCCAATCGGGTAGACGGGGCGACAGATTTAGAACGCCCACGTGCATAAACGCGATCTTGTTTAGGTGCCATGAGAGGTAGTACCTGTAACGAATCATCATTAGTACTTGAAAGATAAAACATGACAAAAAAATGAGACAATAATACACAGAAACTCAAACCAGTGATAACAGCTCTGAAGTAGCAGTAAGGCACAACGGACCTGATGACGGCCCATCGTGCGTATGACGGACCGTCCTGCGGTCCGTCATGTAATACTTAGCAGTATAGAGTATCAGAAGGATGGTCTCAGACCATCACGACGATTTTTCAGGACGGGCCGTCGTGGGTATGACGGTCCGTCACATGTGTCCGTCAGTGGACACTTGGAAAAAGTGTTGAGACCCTTAGGACAGGGGTCTCTGACCGTCACGACGGTTGTGCAGGACGGACGGTCGTGGGTATGACGGTCCGTCACATGTGTCCGTCAGTGGACACTTGGAAAAAGTGTTGAGACCCTTAGGACAGAGGTCTCTGACCGTCACGACGGTTGTGCAGGATGGACCGTCGTGGGTATGACGTTCCGTCATCAGGTTGTCGTGCTGTCATTCAGAGACAGAATTGGGGGATGCCACATTCACCCCATGTGAGTCAAAACAAAGACCCAACAATTCTCTAACACTCTTTAACCTAAATACCTATCAAATTTACAGGTTTTAAAGCCCTAATTTCTCTAGTTTTATCCAGGCATTTTGTGGAATTAATAACCTAGGTTGACACTATATATTCAAAGAGCAAAACACCCATATGCTAATAGTAAAGAAAAACCAAACAAACTAAGTAAATGGGTAGAGTTTTCAGGAACACATACCTTGGAAGAAGAGAAAATAATACGAAAGTGATGGCACCCAACCGAGAAGACTGAGAAGCACAGCAGCAGACTCCGACCAGGAAGGGAGATTTGGGAGGGAAAATGGTAGAATGTGGGGAATTTAGGAAGAGAAAGCGGTTGAAAGGCTCAAATGGGGGAAAGAGGGAAAGAAAACTGTTAAATGAAGGGGTGGGGGGTTTTAAAACGTTTAAAAACTTTTGAAATTCATCAGCCGGGTCGGGTCGGGTAGCTGGGTAATGAAGTGACGAAACCCCGATGATGGTCCGTCGCATATGTGACGGTCCGTCATAGGTTCCGTCGCATGTGCCCTAATTCTTAAAAAATACTAAAGAGCGTACCGGGCACGACGGAGTGATGCGACGGTCCGTCATAGGCGTGACGGTCCGTCGATGTATCCGTCAGTGAATGTGGCAGAGTAACTTTTCTGCAGAACTTCCTGTAGATGTGCTACCTGAAAATTTACAACCCATTAATAGAAAATTTTCTACCGATACTGGAAAGAAAAACTATAAAGTGGTTAGATGATAAATATTGGGTTGCCTCCCAACCAGCGCCAGATTTAACATCGCGGCACGACTGAGAACACTCGATTACTTAGACTTTATCAAGATGATATGCCTCAATCACCTCATTCGCCGATTCCGCATGATCTATATAGATTTATGGACGTTGTCCGTTCACCTTAAACCACACACCTTCCTTGTTTTCCAACTCAACCGCTCCATGAGGGAATAATTGGGTGATCGAGTAAGGGCCAGTCCATTTAGACTTGAGCTTGCCCGGAAATAAGCGCAATCTAGAGTTGAATAAAAGCACCGAATCCCCAATCATAAACTCTCGTTTCTCGATCTTTAGGTCATGGTACTTCTTCATCTTTTCTTTGTAGAGGGCTGAGCTTTCATAAGCCTTTAGGCGAAATTTATCAAGTTCATTTAACCCATTTAACCGTTGTTCTGCAGCTTCGTTCCAGTCCATTTTTAGCTTTTTCATAGCCCACATGGCTTTATGCTCTAATTCAACCGGAAGATGACATGCTTTCCCATATACTAGTTGGTATGGGGACATACCTATGGGAGTCTTATACGCTGTCCGGTAAGCCCAAAGAGCATCATCAAGCCTCCTTGACCAATCTGTTCTACTAGCGTTCACTGTTTTTGACAAAATCTGTTTGATCTCCCTATTTGATACTTCAACTTGCCCACTAGTTTGAGGATTGTAAGGAGTGGTCACATTATGGCGAACCCCATATTTCTCCAATAATCCCTTGAACAATTTGTTGCAAAAGTGGGATCCCCCATCACTAATAATCGCACGTGGGGTACCAAATCGAGAGAATATATTCTTCTTCAAGAATGCAGTGACACTCTTCCCCTCATTGTTCGCGAGGGCGATGGCTTCCACCCACTTGGATACATAATCAACTGCTACTAAAATATACTTCATTCCATGAGAACTCACAAACGGACCCATAAAGTCAATACCCCAAACATCAAATAACTCAATTACAAGAATGGGGTTTAGAGGGAGCTCTTGCTTTCTTGAAATGCCGCCATCTCTTTGGCATCTATCACATGCTTTGGCGAACTCATGAGCATTTTGATGAATAGTTGGCCAATAGTAACCACTTTGTAAGATCTTATGAGCAGTCCGGACGCCACTATGATGTCCACCAAAGGGTGAGGAATGGCATGCCTCTAAAATACTCAACATCTCAACTTCTGGCACATAACGCCAAATAAGCCCATCAGCACAGCTCCTGTATAAGTATGGTTCATCCCAAAAGAACTTCTTCACATCGTACATAAACTCTTTCCTTTGATGAAAAGACAGGTCCGATGGAACAATAGCACTAGCTAAGTAGTTCGCAAAATTAGCGAACCATAGAATCAGGTCTTGTGAGGCAGCCAATATCAGTCTTATCCCCCAACTCTCTCATAGCTTCATCTTCTAAACGGGACAAGTGATCAGCAATTTGATTTTCGGTCCCTTTTCTATCCCTTACCTCAAAGTCTAATTCTTGCAGTAGTAATACCCAACGAATTAACTTCGGTTTCGCATCCTTCTTCGCCATCAAATATCTCAGGGCTGAATGGTCAGTATGCACTATAACTCTAGTACCTAGCAAATAGGAGCGAAATTTTTCAAAAGCAAATACTACGGCAAGGAGCTCTTGTTCAGTTACTGTATAGTTCTTCTGAGCTTCATTGAGGGCTTTACTAGCATAGTAAATGGGATGAAAGATTTTGTCCCTTCTTTGTCCCAATACCACACCAAAGGCAACCCCACTCGCATCACACATCACCTCAAATGGACTGCTTCAATCCGGAGAAATAATGATAGGTGCTGATACCAATTTTTCTTTTAGATCGCCGAATGCTTTAAGATAGGATTCATCAAAATAAAATTTACAATCTTTCTCCAGTAGTTTGCACAATGGATGTGCAATTTTTGAGAAATCTTTGATGAATCTCCTGTAAAAACCTGCATGCCCAAGAAAGCTTCTCACACCTTTTACAGAGATAGGTGGAGGAAGTCTCTCTATCACCTCGACTTTGGCTCGATCAACTTCTATGCCTTTTTCTGAAATACGATGGCCCAAAACAATACCTTCTTTGACCATAAACTGGCATTTTTCCCAATTGAGAACTAAATTGCAGTCTTCACATCTCTTAAGAACTTCAGATAAATGGCTCAAACATTGCTCGAATGATTTACCAACTACAGAAAAGTCATCCATAAAAACCTCAATAGTATCTTCGACCATGTCGGAGAATATTGACATCATACATCTCTGAAATGTGGCGGGTGCATTGCACAGCCCAAACGGCATTCTCTTGAACGCAAAGGTCCCATATGGACAAGTAAAAGTGGTCTTCTCTTGATCTTCTGGTGCAATACAAATCTGATTATACCCTGAATAACCATCAAGAAAACAGTACCACCCTTTTCCAGCGAGTCTATCCAACATCTGATCCATGAAGGGCATGGGAAAATGGTCCTTTTTGGTCCATGCATTTAATTTCCGGTAATCCATACACACCCTCCATCCAGTCACCGGCCTCATTGGAACAAGTTCATTCTTTTCATTGGGGACCACAGTCATTCCCCCTTTCTTAGGTACACACTGAACAGGGCATACCCAACTACTATCGGCGATTGGATATATTACTCCAGCATCCAACCATTTTATGATTTCCTTCTTCACGACCTCTTGCATAGGTGGATTTAAGCGTCTTTGGTGCTCAATACTTGGCTTATGATCGGGCATGAGTTGGATTTTATGAGAACAAATACTAGGAGGGATCCCAATAATGTCCGCAATGGTCCACCCAATAGCTCTTTTGAACCTTTTTAGTACTTTGACCAAACTCTCTACTTGTTGTTTATTCAGATCTGATGCAATGATTACCGGCAATGTGTCACCGTTTCCTAAGAATTCATACCTGAGATGATGTGGGAGAGCTTTTAGTTCTAGCTTTGGAGCCTCCTCTATAGATGGTTTAGCGGGTGGAGACTCGCGATTCTTCATGTCTAGCTCATATTTCTTCGGTTTAAACCGAACATTACCACGATCAAGAGCAACGATTAATGACCCATATTCTTCAATGCATTCATTATCAAAATTCATTATCACTGCCGCCAGTGCTTCTACACCTAGACGTTCTTCTATTTGTGTCTCGGGTGATTCACCAACTTTGTAGGATATGGCAGATACTTATTGGAGCTCACCACTCTGCCGCATGGACCTACAAATGTTGAAAGTTACTTCTTCATTGTTCAAGAGAAATTTCATCTGCCCCTTTTCCATATCAACTAAGGCTCTACCCGTAGCAAGGAATGGCCTCCCAAGAATAATAGGCACCTCAAAATCAACTTCACAATCAAGAATAACAAAATCTGCCAGAAATATGAACGACTCCACTTTTACTAGCACATCATGGAGTATCCCTATAGGCCTTTTTACTGCTCGATCGGCCATCAGTAGCCGCATCGCAGTGGGCTTTGGGTCACCCAAACCCAACTTCTTATAAATCGAGAGGGGTATGAGATTTATGCTTGCCCCCAGATCACATAATGCTTTCGCAAAATGTAATAACCCGATTGTACAAGGAATAGTGAATGCACCCGGATCTTCTTTCTTTTGCACTAAAGACCTTGTAGCAATAGCACTACAATGCTGCATTCTGTCATCATCCTCAAAAGTGACCGATCTTTTCTTTTAACCAAATCTTTCATAAACTTGGCATAACCAGGCATTTGTTCAAGAGCTTCTACCAAAGGGACATTGATAGAAAGTTTCTTCAACATTGTTATAAAACGCTGATATTTACCATCCTCGGTCTTTTTCACTAATCTTTGAGGAAAGGGGGGGGGGGGTCTAGGCATGGGAGTTACCTTTTTAGGCACTTCAGCATCTTTATCAGTGTTATCTTCTACTTCATCACTAACCTCTACCATTTTATCATTATCTCTCATCACCTTTTCCACAATAGACGGCATAGGTGGGTCAATAGTTTGTTTACCCCCACGAGTAGTAATTGCCATACAGTGTCCATCATTTTTCGGATTTTGGACAGTGTTGCTAGGGAGAGTGCCCGGTTGCCGTGTGTTCACAGTTGCAGATAATTGAGCCATTTGCAATTCAAGCTGCTTAATTGATATGGCATGTGTATCGACTTTCTGTCCAATACCCGCTACATCACTCCTTAACTCTTTGGTGTGCTCATCACTAGCATCGAACCTCCTCATCATCTTGTGCAACATATCCTCAACTCACGCCATACTACCTCCACCGTCCCTAGGAGCAACTTCACGATTTTGAGGAGGAACATAGGGCCCACTTCTCTCATTTCTGTTACCATAGTTACCCCTGTTGAAGTTGTTGTCGCGGTTGTAATTTCCATCACGGACATAATTACCCTCACGGTTGTAGTTACCATAGTTCCGACCTTGATTCCCTTGACCTTGGCGCCAATTCTCCTGATTGGAGCCTTGGGCGTTCGGTCGGAAACCCCCCGTCTGATCATTTACTGCATAGGAATCTTCCTCATAATAATATTCATCAGTTGGTGGTGGTGGTTTAGACAAGTAGTTCACTGCGTTTATCTTTTCGGCACCCCCAGTGACATGTTTTAACACCAACCCAAGCTCAGTTCTCATCTGCGCCATCTCTTCACGAATTTCATCTGTGGCTGGGTTGTGTGTGGATTGCACTGCAAAAGTATTTCTCCCCGTATCTGACTTCCTAGTACTCCATGCTTTATTATTCCGGGAGACTTTCTCTAATTTTTCGGCAATTTCAGCATAAGGACACTCCCCATAAGAACCACCTGCTATAGTATCCAATACCGCTTTATTATTATCATCCTGTCCCCGGTAGAAGTATTCTTTCAGTGACTCATCATCTATGCGGTGATTGGGGACACTTCTCAAAAATGAAGTGAACCTATCCCAAGAACTGCTAACTGACTCTCCTGGTAGTGCCACAAAGTTGTTCACTCTGTCTTTGTGATTTAGTTTCTTGGAGACCGGGTAGTAACGTGCTAAGAAAACGTCCCTTAGTTGGTTCCAAGTGAAAATTGAGTTATAAGGGAGCTCAGTGAACCAAATAGCAGCCTCTCCCGTCAGTGAGAGAGGAAATACTCTTAGCCCTATTACATCCAAATTCAAATCAGGCCTCCCTACACAGCTTTTACACACTGCCCTCACCTTAGCTATATGGGCATGTGGGTCCTCAGACGGTAGTCCTGAAAACAAACCTCTAGCCGTGAGCATTTGCATTAGACTACTAGTGACTACAAAGGTGTGACCTTCTGGTAGAGGGGGCAAGACAAGTGGCCCATCAGAATCTGCAATATTATCATAACCTCTGTAGTATTCTTGAGGACGTGGAGCGGGATTTTGTCCCCTTTGTGCACCTTGATAAGGATTATCGGGTAATTATTGACCATGAGCATCAACCGGAGCTGGGATGTTCTGGTTTGGATCATCATCATTTATACCCAAGTTTCGATTCATTTTGCGTAGTGTACGCTCTAACTCGTGATCGTAGGGAAACAAAGGTTCTCTTCCTCTCCGTGTATTTGGCATACACGGACGTCAATTCTAAACAAAATCAAAAACAACAGAAAAAGTAAAATCAGGAAAATAATGACTAAACTTTAGTAATAAATTTAAGTTAATCTAAAAGCTACTTTCCCCGGCAGCGGCGCCAAAATTTGATACGCTCAAATTTACTTCTCAAATAAGAAGTAAAGCGGTCGTATCAAGTAAAGAACCCAACTAATGAGGTTGAGATCGATCCCACAAGGAAAATAGTTCAGACTTAACTTTATTCTATTATTACTATTATTTAGCCAACTATTTTCCGAGAAATCAATAGACAAAAAGGGGGGTTTTATTTCTAAATTAATGAAAATAATTTAACTAAATAAAAATAAACAACTAACAGATTCAGCTTTCGAAGTTTTATCAAATTATAAAAGTAACTAGGGCTTTAGTGTTCCCCACAGGTTCCTAACTTGGCAAATCTAACTATAACAATTCTATCCTGGTATCTTGCATGTAAAGTGATAAGTTACGTATCTCTAAATCCTTGGTCCGGCATCTAGAGAATTTCACTCCGCACCTTGGTCCGCCTACGTGTGTTGCTATACTAACCCTTATCTTTACCTCATATTAAACATCGTATTCGGTATTTGACTAAGTTATTAACTCGGACCAACCAATACTAGCCTATTAGATAGTCTACACTAAATCTATGTTGATAATTCTTTTCCTATTATCTACCTCCTTGGTCGGGCAAGTAGCATTAAGGCGAGTTCTAACGTTGGCCATCCCTTAAAAAGACTTCTACACAGAAGAATTATCAATACATGCAAGACACCACTCTAGAATTGTTATTTAAGTTAGATTTTTACCTTGTTATTCACCCATGGTTCCCACAACCCTAGCTATGAGGTTTAGTTACCCATGTTCATAATTACACAATTCATATTGTTAATGGAAGAATTCATGCACTTACTTTTATGAAAACGAATAATTTCCCAGAATTTAACTTGATCAATCAACAAAATCAGCAACAATCAATTACCGAAAAAGTATCTTAATTCCCAAAATCGAGAATTCAATAATATAATAGAAGAACTAAAAACTAAAAATTATCCAGAAAGTCTAACCCCAAAAACGAGGTTTTTCCAACTATTTATAATAAAAACAAAATCTAATCAAATAAGGATTCTATTTACTAAAAATCTGTCCAAACGCTTCTGGGTCGACGGACCACGTGACGGACCATCATGGACACGACGGACCGTCATAGCCTCCGTCGTCCCATACTTCACACATTCTTCTGTTGCTTTCTTCAATCCCCTCAACGGACAGGTATGACGGACCGTTTCAAGCACGACGGTCCGTCAAGGGTCTTCGTTCCAAAATACTTGAACTTCTTGGAATTTGGGTACTGGGACTACTTCTCTGATCATCACGACGAACAAGCAGGACGGACCATCGTGACTATGACGGTCCGTCATGAACTTCCGTAATCCCACACTTGGTCAGAATTCCCCATTTTCCTTCAGCACTTTCTCCCTTCACTACGATGCCACCTACGGACCGTCACAGCCTCGATGGACCGTCATGGATTCCGTAGGTGGTCTTTTCTTCATTTCTTTCTCGAAAACTCCCGCGTTCATCCTTGGACAGATTTTCTGCAAACAAAGAGAAACTGACATAAAAATCAACACAAAAAGGCTTTCGACACACACTAAACTTAAGGAAAAAGCATTAGAAATACCGTGCAACCACGGTACATCAGCATACTCTCGGATCGAAAAGGATTGATACAGATGCGGGATCGGCTTATCCAACCCTTGATCCTTTTTCCTCTTCATCTTCATGTCGTCATCTGTTGGGGTGTACCCCAAACCATATCTGGATCCCGTAATCAGGACCGGAACAGGCTCAATAATTCCTTGGGAATCTCTTCCCAATCCGAACCCTAGCTCAAAACCATTCTGCAGCATAACAGTGGCTATCATCTTGTACACGGCAGGCATTGGAGCCTGTGGGGCCAAGTCTTCACCAGTGGCATTCACCTGCTCCACCGTGTAAAAGTCTGTACCTCACGGTATCTCCTCAATGATCGGTACCTGTCTTCCAGAGTGACTCCCCTCGCCATGAATAACCAACTCTTCATTCTTCCACATGAGCTTCATCATCTGATGGAGAGTAGAGGGGACGGCTCCAGCCATATGGATGAACGGCATTCCCAAAAGAAGGTTGTAACTAGTATCTATATCCAATACTTGAAATTGCGCGCTGAACTCTGCGGGGCCCATTTGAATGGTCAAATTCACTGCTCCCAACGTGTCTCTTTGAATCCCATCAAAATCTCTCACGTTGACTTGGCTTTGCTCCATCTTCCCCAAGTGAAAACGTAACTGCTTCAGCGTTGACAATGGACAAATATTTAAGCCGGATCCGTCATCTACCAAGACGCGATTTATGACCTTCTCACGACATATCACAGTGATGTGTAGCGCCTTGTTATGTGACCTCCCTTTAACAAGCAGCTCATCGTCACAAAAGCTGATTCGGTGCCCTCGAATAACCTTATGAATCATGGCAGCCACGTTATCACTACTTGTACCTGAGGGTACGTATGTATCGTCGAGAGCTCTCATTAAGGCCTGCCTATGGGATTGAGAGCTCATCAGTAGGGCCCACACGGAGATCTGAGCCAGAGTCTTCTCTAAATGTTTGACGATGGAATGATCCTTTGGTTGCATCCTTCTCCAGAATTCTTTCGCTTCTCCTTCGCTTATCGGCCTCTTAGCCTGGTCCTTCTTCTGTCCTCCGAGAGCAAGCTCGTCAGGAGTGTAACACCTTCCAGACCTGGTCATGCCTTGAGCATCAGCGGTTTCAATAACAAACTTAGGCTTGACGAGAGTTTCTGACGGCACCAAGGCAACAGCCTTTGTAGGTGTCAAAATAACGAACTCTCTTCTTTCTTTGACGCTTAAAGAAGCGACAACCCTTTCCAAGTCCTCATGCACAATGGGGTTAATCATCTTTGTTCCACACCCGTCTTCATCCGTTTCAATCATATTAACATTGCCACCTCCATGATTCGGCAACGGGTTTGTATTGACATTTGGCGCCGCCGGCTGGAGAGAAACTACCTCCTGATCGATCAGATCCTGGATTTTGTGCTTAAGGTTGATACAATCTTCTGTGTCATGTCCAATACTATTGGAATGATAAGCACATCTTTGATTTGGCTTGTAGAACTTTGAATTGACATCCACGGGCTTGGGCCCCACAGGGTGGATGTATCCAGCCGCGGCTAGTCTCTCAAATAGTTTGGTCCGGCTTTCAGCAAGTGCAGTAAAGTTCCTTGAAGGCCTTTTTTCAAATCTGGGTCGGGAAGGGTCATAACCACTTTGCTGAGGGGGAGGAACCTGCTGATAATTTCGGGTATTCGGACGAGGAGCTTGGCTTCTAGGATAAGGGTTTGTTTGATAATTTGGCGATGGAGCTTGATAATTCGGGAGGGTTTTTTGATATAATGGAGCTTGGACTTGATAAACGGGTGATGGTGCTCGGTAGCTCGACTGTACATTGGCATAGTAGGGAGCAATATTCTGATAAGGGGATGGAATCTGGTAAGGTTGAGGGTAATTTGGGTATATGGGGGAAAGATTTTGGAGATTAAGGGGTGGGCTCTGGTACAACGGAACTTGAGCGTTTGGATAGGTGGTGGTAGTATTATGGTTATTGGGATGAGCGGGTAGTAGGCTTGGTGAGACTTTGGGGAAGGCCTGGAACGATCTTGGGAATGTGCTGAGTTTCTGGGGGGTTTCTTCCCCCATACGAGACAGCGGTAACTTCCTCTCTTTTCTTCTTCATCAATCCTGAAGATCCAGGTGACGCGGATACACGGGCTATCTTCCCCGATTTAAAACTGTCTTCGATAGCCTCACCAACTTTGACTATCTCGGCGAATTTAGCTTCGACTAGCAACATGATTCTGTCGTAGTATTCTGGCTCCTGCACCCGCACAAACACTTCCACGATCTCTTTCTCTGTCATGGGCGGCCTTACTCTTGCTGCTTCCTTCCTCCATCTATAGGCAAACTCCCTATAGCTTTCAGTTGGTTTCTGCTTCATCTTCTCTAGAGAATACCGATCGGGAGCTATCTCAATATTGTATGCAAATCGGTCAATGAAGTCTTTGGCCAGCGCATTCCAACTGGGCCACTGCCTGGTTTTGTGCGACGTAAACCACTCGAGGGCCTCCCCACATAGACTTCGGCTGAAAAGCCGCATCAACAAGGCCTCATCCCTGCCAACTCCCACGAGCTGGTCATAATATGCTCTCAGATGAGCCATGGGGTTGCCTACTCCCCCGAAGGTGTCAAAGTTTGGAATTTTGAACCCTTCGGGAAGGTTCAAATCTGGGTGGATGCACAACTCTTCGTAACTGAGTCCAACGATGTCTGGGATGCATTGTAGCTCTTTCATAGCCCTTTTGATTTCCTCTTTTATATCGATCTTCGCATCCTCCTTTGCCTTCCATTCTCTTTCCTGTTCTTTATAGTGATCCTACTCAGAACCGTGCACCTCGTGCTCGGTAGGAACGGGAACTTAGAAGGTGGCTCTTTTTGGGAGGGGTGGAGCTATAGAGGGACTTGGAACGTTTTGGGCGGTCTGGTAGTTCTGTGGATAATCTTGAGGATTGGTGTTCTGATTTAAATGGTGATGAGGTGTTTGGGGATTGAAGGCAGTTTGATTTTGATTTTGGTTTTGATTTTGTGGCGGTGGGGCAGTTTGAGTATTCTGAGGATGGGGTGGCATTTGAGGGTGGTTATTTGGAAGAGGCGATGGAGTTTGGTAAGATACAGAAGCGTATTGGGGTTTTTGGGTTGTTAGATCTATCACAGACGGATTATGCACAGGTGGAGAAGGCTGATTCTGAGTTGGATCCGTGTTTGATGAAGGGAAGTAGATCGGAGGTCTTCCATCAGCAATATTAGGACCAAATCCAGGTGGAGGCGTATCTTGTCTCTGTTGCATTTCAACTCTCATTTTAGCGACCTGTTGCATCAGCTGCATGATCAGTTCGTTCTGTTCCGCTACGGTGGGCTGAGCCACCACAACGTCAGTAAGACTTACTTCGTCGTTGTTGTCTCCCATGACTGTCTTTCCTTTGTCTAAATTTTGTCTAGGGAAGGAATCTGTAGGACCTTTCGATCTAGTGAAGTAAAGATGATCTGCCAGCTTTGATCGACACAGATCAATTTAAAAGTACCTGAGAAACGAAACAACTCAAAGGCAGATTTGTCAGTGCAGATTCAGAGTACAAAATGCATAATATCACACAGAGAGCAGATAAACACACAAATTACTTTGTTTAGGGATACCTTTAACCCACGAGTGAGGACGGGAATACGTTTTTTAACAAGCAGGAATTTGCTTGTTTGTTTTTTTTTAGTTTTGACACTGTCTCGGAAAGGCTAAATCACGTTGAGCTACGATCTTCTTGCAGCTGCTTTTTGATGTCTGTTGATCTGATCTTCGTATCTTTCATAACATGAAGGAGAATGAAAATTTTTAAAGATAGGGGCCGGGCCGGGAGAGGCTGCCTACGTATCTCACAAGGATAATTCAGGCCCAACGTAGTTCGAGTTCGCGATAAAAATATTTTCATTCATTCTTTCATTATGGTTACAAGGAAATTGAAAGACAACATTGGAATTCTTAAAAGATAACATGATGATGACACGTTAGTCATTTCTCTTCTTGTTGCAGCATCACTCTCTTCCTTTCAGACGACCCAGAAATGGAGGCTTGTAGACGATTTCCTCACCATCGTCCTCCTCAGTCAATTCGGGGTGAGCGTTGTCGGGACCACTATTGGCCCCTTGCTCACGGATAGAGTATTTTTCGCGCATTTTCTGAAGTTTGTCTATCATGTTATGGTGGAACACCTTGTTCTTCTTCCTTAATGCCGACATCCTTTCTTTCATAGCGATGAATTCCGTCATTTCCGCTTTCAGTTCTTCATCTAGTGACACATTTTGGCCAACAGACTCGCGGTTTCCGAATCTATCTCCGCTTCTCTTGCCTCTCTTTCTTGAATCTGTAATCGAAGCATGTCCAATTTTTGTCTTAGATCCTCTTTTTCTTCCTCAATACTTTTCTTCCTCTTTTCTTTTGACATCAATTCTTCGTCCAGTGTCGCAGTCGCAGCTTTGTAGACTGACGTGACAACTTCTCTGACCTCTTGAATCTTTCGTGTGATTTGTTTTATCTTTCTTTGTAACTCCTCTCCAGTGAGCCTCATCTGGATATTCTTACCCTTATCCATAGCAGTGATTTGCTTTTCCTGATACAATAGAGTAATGTTTAGGATTTGTCGTATGAGAGATGTCTTTTGAGTGAGAAACTTAAGACTCGGAAAATTTTGGTCGGATATTTTGTAATAGTGGCTTCTATATATTATTTTTTTGGAAAATTTCTGGATAGGAGTAAGTTTACGATATCCTCATTCATAGCAACATAACACATAAGCAGTTAAACACACATATATCGCGTCCTAAATATGCTTGTGACCCTTTTATGCCAAGGGTGGGCCTAACGAATTGAAGGATGCATATGCTTTTTTAAACCCGCTTTATTATCCCCAAAATACTTCATTAATAGCATCCAAAATGTCTGACAAACATAAAACAGAGAAATAGTCCTGAAAATAAATTACAAAACAAAGTACAAATAAAACAGTCCCACGCAGGGGATAGTAAAATTCAGGCCTCCTCTGATCCTTCGCCAAGTCTGGTCCTCTTGGCGATGTTGACCTCTTCCCACATTGCATATCTGTTCTCCCAGAGATGGTCTCTCGCCAATCGAGCTCCTTCTTGATGTCTGAACCCCTCTATCGACTGAATCTGTTGTTCCATGCTATCATCTAACTCTGTCATGCACTGTCTGGCTCTTCGTAGTTCTTGTTTCAATTGAACTATGACTTTGGCGTCTCCTGAGTGACGACGTTGATGCTCTAATTCACTCCTATCAAACTTCTCTTGAAGGCGGTGAAGTTGGACTTGATGTTTGGCTCCAACATCGGCAATAATGTGAGGAACGTTTGGACCAGGCTCAATAGTTCCAGCGAGACTCTTTTTTAACCATTCTTTGTACTCCTCCGAACATTCTGGATGAAACCTATCTGGTACAGGCTCACCCAACACTCTTCGAGATCTTCACATCCTACACATGTCTTCAGCAAATGCAACTCGCCCATTCTCGTGGTCAGTTACGAACTTCTTCATATTTGCAATCTGGGGTAACTCTTGTTTCCCTCCTAGTTGCCTTAGGACTCGACCAGGAGCATATGGTCTAGTCCCTCTTAACCCAGCAAATACCAAGTAAGGGACTTTTTCTGTTCGAACCACCATGTTTTTAGTTACCACCAATCTGTCTATTGACCACTGTACATCTTCTTCTCTCAACCCTCGAAGTCTCGGATACCAAAAGTTTTCTTCTCCAGTCTTATAGCAACGATTGTGGTACAATCACCAATCATGACCGTGTAGCTCATCTGACCGCTTCAAAGGATCTGGTTCTTTCGGGTTATGAGTCTTGATCAAATGTCGCATCATTCACCATTGTAGTATCAAATTACACCCTTGAAAGAAGCGTTCTCCGCTTTGACATTTGTCTAAAGCCCTGGAGATGTCTGCCAAAATCATAGGCGCTAACGTGTAGTACTTTGTTGCTGATTTATAGTCCACTCCGTAGAAGATGGCATGAGTGACCATAAGCACACTAGGATGAATGGTGTATTTTGGCCCTTGAGGAAAAACCATCGTTCCAAGTAAGCATATTGCAAAGGCAAAGGGACGCGTCTCTTTCCATTTTTCTTTTGAAACGAACTCGTCTTTAAATTTCTCATAAGCTCTTGCACGTCCGAACCGATAATATAGCTTTCTAAAAGGTATATTTGGGCCAGGGAGCTTGTCCATCCACTCGGTTTTAACTAATGACAATTTTTCTCTAATTTTGGCAAAATCCCATATTATGGGATTTAGGAGATCTGTATCTGGATGACGTTTTCTCTTGTTGCACATGGCGACACTTTCGTAGCTGATAAGGACTTCTTTAATAGTTGGCATCAACTCTACTTCCCCGAACCGAAAAACCATGTTCTCGCTATCCCAGAATTTCACCATCGTTCCAATTAAGCCAGGCCAAGCATTCATCTCTAGCAGCGACGGAAGGTAACCTATGTGTTTCAGAACGATCATTTTGTCGTCGTTGTTCATGAACCTCCACCATACTTTGAGGAAGGGATCGGGAACAGTAACCATTCTTGTCTTCAAAGGCTCGTGTGTCGGATTTATCCTACAAAAATAGCAGACAAAAATTTGTCAACCCCCAACCCCATAGACAATAAATTGTTTTAAAAACACATATACATCCTTCAATCAACACGTAAGCATGATTGTCTATTTTTGGCAATTTAGGGCCAAGTAGACACAAGGTGGGCTTCTAATGGGCCCAACACGCCTTGGGTGTTGGGTCATCTTAGTTCAAATGCTCCTAAATTTGGGATTTGGCTCGGCTCTACGCTAGTTTACTTTGAGTGGCTTTTGAAAAGACCGGAAACCCAAACGGATAATTTGGGCTGAAACTCGCGACAACCATTGGACGCCTAACGAACCAATAAATTGCCGCTAATTTCAAAAAAGGGTGAGTATAAAAAAAGTCCGGCTGCGATTCCGCAAATCGTCCTTTAATATACTATACATATATATCAGAAATATGCCATGATATGCAACAGTTCAATAAAGCAATAAATAAACAGATAAACAGTTAACTCACATAGCCAAAACACGTTAGTTTTAAGGTTAGAATCCTCCTACTCCCCAGCAGAGTCGCCATTTTTATTTTATCGAAAAAGGAAATCTGTAAATTTTTGAGATTTTCGACTTTTTAGAGTCGCCACTTAATTTTTAAAGAAAAATCAAGAAAACTAATGTTTTCAAATAACTTAACAGAGAAAATTACTTGTAAACAAATAAAGGATTCAGGGATTCAAATTAATGTTTTACGAAGGTGTTAGGCACCTAAAACATCCGTTTAAAATGGTTTTCCAGCAAATAGCATAGTTTGGCTAAAAAATTGTTTTTAACTTGACTTGAAAAAAATATTTAGAAGTAGAGAGTTAAAATACTAACTTATTTTTTAGGTCATTTCATTTGCAAAATTATTTAAATTTAAGTCGCAAAAAAGAAAATTATGGCATTTACGGGGATTCGGATTTTTCTTAACTTAAAACTAACTAACACATAAAGCAAGTAAATAAACAAAAATAAGAGAGGGAAAGAGATTTGGGTCCAAATCCGGGTTCTGTTCGCCTTGACCGGTTTTTTGAACCCACCTGTTTTGGGTTTTTGGCCCATTTATCTTTGTACCTGTCCTAAACTAAGCAAATAATTACACAAAATATATAAAGTAAAGTAAAAGACCACAAAGGCTTATGCTCGAAAATAAATACAATACGAAATGCAAAAATAAAATAAAATGGGTCTTCTAATCCATCTTCTCCGACTTTCTTCCATCTTTTAAACTTCGAGATCTGTTCGTCGGGTTAAGGGCTTGACTCGAAGAAGGAAGTATGAGTCTTTATGACTCTCCAATAATGCAAAGGAAACGTGAGTTCATGACAAACTCGGACGAATTTCATACATGCGATAAAATGAAAAGAAATTAGCGCATGAAATGATAAAGCCAATAAGACATGATAAAATAAAATTAAAAAAAAAACAAGCAAAATATATAAATAAATGGCTAAATAGAGCTAATTTGTTTTAGAAGATGACAAGGACTAATAAAATATTGCTATAATGCCTTTAAGAAAAACGTATACACATTCAAACATGAAACTATAATCCAAAATAAATAATAAAGGGTAATTATTATGTATAGGAAAGACGAAACAACACAATTGATCAAGCAATTTAATCAGAGCTGCAAATTAAGTGATCACGCATATATACGAGTGCAGAATAATTCTTTTGGGAGAACAAAATGTATCACGACCAGGAAGATCAAAACTAAGAATGCAAGCCAGAATTTAAAACATGAGGGATATCAAGGGACAACATGAGAGAGACAAATCGAGGCTAAGCGAGAGACAATCAACAACTTTGCACAGTCATTTAAATATCCATTCAAGTAAACAGGGAACTGTTAACATGGAAAGAGTAGTTCTAAAACTTAAAGAGTTACAATATTTGAAACACATTTTTTACTCAGTAGACGAGCAGGAAAACCAATTCTAACTCAACCGCTAGGCTATTAATAAGCCAAAAGTCGAGCAGCATGGTGACAACCAAGAAAGGACAACCAGAATAAGTCAAACAGCAGCCAAACGCGATTGAAATAAACACAAGGAACTAACGAGTCAAAATAAGCAGAACTAGTGCTCATGAACACTTGGAAAGTAAGGAAACGAGATGGGTTGCTATATTTCCATGAAATAGACGCAACAAATCTTCGCCTTCCTTATCAAATAACTTCAACATTTGTTTGATATTTACCACAACTAGAAAAGATAGCATGCTCAAACGATCGTCCATGAAACAAGTACATTTAGAGACACTTGACCAGAAAATATTAGCTACTTGAAGTATTACACCTTTGAGCTACAAAGAAATTACTTGAATTCAAATAACACCTCAGAAAGGGAAGAAGAAACTAAATCACACATAATAGCAGGATAAAGACAGTAATATTATTATTATTATATTTTCTTTTTAAAGAGGAGAACCCATTGACCAACAAGTAACACGATAACCAACTTAAAAAAAAACTTTGCTTCACTCCGTAAAAAATAACATTAATAATACAAATAAAGGCACAGCCAAATAGAAATTCCATCAGCATAACTAACACAATATTGAGCTAAACTCACAGATCTTCAAATCGTTATTGCGACTAGCTTGAGGAAACAAAAGAACAAATATGTCTTATCGATGCAAATAACATACTATTAGTGACTAACATCAGATAATCATGGAGTAAAATTTTCCAACACATGAAGAAACAAATAGCAAAAGAATAATCAAGAACTCACAGCGAGAAGAGGTGGAAACTAAACGAGAAAGAAAAAAAATAATCTTAAAGGGGGGGGTTACCTTTTCGAGAGCAGCGAACCAAGACGGAACGAGCTCGAGCTAAGATCTTTCACCACCACAGGAGGTTCCAGTCCGGCGAGCTAGACTCAGGCAGCCAACCAAATGTTCGAGCAAAAATCCAAACTGCGAAGTTCCCAGAACTTTATACTAGACAATCTCTACGAGATCCTTTATATGAGTTCTACTATTGCGACCCTTTTTAGCTAGACTATCTGCAAAATTTCCTACTAAGAAAATGCCAATCTCTTCTCAAATTTTCTTTTTCTTTTTCCCCTTCCCCCTCCTCTAAAACACAAAAAAAATCCCCCTCATCCAAAGAGAATGAGATTATTTATAGAGGAGGGTTAGGGTTTTCAAAAATGGGGAAAAGGGCAAAGTCGGAACAAATCCCATTCCGAAAATTCAAAATCCTCCAAAATCCTTCAACAAAACGGGGAAAAACTCTTTTTCTTCAGAAAACTGAATTCACTCCTAAATAGGAAAGGAGAGAGCAATGGCTAGGATCGACTCTTCCATGCTTGAGTGCTGCGTGTCATCATCCCAGACGTACGAGGACGATTCCGCGTGCTTTTGGAGCGACACTGCTCTGCTGTACGGGATGAAAGAGACGTAGCAGGGCTTTACTATTTGATTCTGTTAATCTCCTTGTGAACGTTGAAGCTGCCCTCCGTGAACTCGCCCTAGCGTGAGGCGCGTTTAGGCGTCGGGGTGTTGCTCACGCTCGTTACTGCCGGTTTCTCCTTCACGCCATCAGCACTTCCGTTTGGTTGCTGTGTATTTGGCGTTTATGAACGCTGGCAGCTTCTGGATTTTGCCTTTTGGGAAAGGATTCGGGCTGGTAGCAAATTGGGCTGGATCGAAATAAATGAAGGAATAATTAGGCCTGGGATTTATAAAATGCTGGGTCAAAAAGGGAATTGGACTTGGTTGGTGCTGAAATGTCTTAAGAATTTGTTCAAGACAAAGGTTTAATAGAAATCGACCAAATGAAACAGAAAAAAAAAAGATGAATTATCATAAATTAATTAATAAGCTTCTTAAGGTTAACAGAGATAAATAATTAATTCGAATATAAACTAAACATTCAAAATATAAGCTAAGATAATTAACCAAATATTTATATCAAAACTAAAATATTACTATTATTTTTGATTTGAAATATTGGTAAACTAAAATAATTATATGAATAATTATGTGAGACCCATACATTAGTTAAAATAATATAAGAACGTCAAACTCTTATTTAAAAATAAAAAAATAAAAAATTGGCAAGCTAAAAGATGTTTAATATTATCTTATCACTATTATATATGTATATATATATATATGTCTTAAATTTATGAAATTAATTATTTTAAATTGTTTAAACTCGAGAATCCTGCTAGTTAATTACTATCAAGGAGGGTCAAAATTGGATGTCAACAATTGATATGGTGTTTAATTTCATACACACATTTATATATGGAAAACAAATCATCTTAATCATTCGGTGTTCAGATCCAGAAACCATACCTTCATATTCAGATGTGTATTCAGATCAAAACACTTAGAACTTAATGCATATCTTAATATTCAAATGCTTATTTAGATTTAAACGTTTGAACCTTAATGCACTTAGGATATAATTTGTATCCTTAAATTAAATGGTTTATATACTTTTTAAGTCTAATTTAAAATTAGAAATCAATTTGGATACATGTTATCAAGCCCTGAGCCTACACCCTGGGCGAAATCGGCACTTGAAGATCATTGTTGGTCGCCAAGCGAACCCTTAACCTGACTTACTTAACTCAATGGAAGACTAAACTCAACTTATTGAAGAAGTAAAACATGTTCGAAACAAATACTTCATAAACTCTGGCAAAAATGAACTTAAGTCTCAACAAGAAAAACAACTTCAACTGAAATACCACTGTCTACGAAGCCTCTAAACTAACTGAAGAGGGATGTTGGGACAGACCCCACAACATCCTAAAAGCTTAACTAGTTGAGTAATGAAAATGATGTTATCCGAAATGCAAGGACTCTGAAGCTCGGTCTGGATCAACGAAGCGCTGCGTGCTGATTTTGGGTACCTGCGTCTGCATCATAAAACGATGCAGGCCAACTGACATTAGTACATTGAATGTACGAGTATGCGAGTTGGAATGCTAAGAACAACTTTAAGCTTGAAGTGGAGTGAGAATGAACTTACCTTGGCTTTGCACAACTCATAAGTTAACCACTCAACATAAAGCAATAAAAAAAACATATGCAATATATACATATATATATATATAACTGGTAAAACAGTGTAAACTCTTAGTTCATTAAAGATAAAACAATAATAAACTCAACTTTACTTATATATGAAAGTAAAATAACTTTGGTGGGAGATTCTCTAACCGACAACCATCACTATGAGCCTAAGTGGTGATACAACGTCTTACCCATGCTGCCAAAACTGTCCTATACCTTGCCATCGGTATATGACCTTACTTTGCTTAGTGGATCCACTATTTAACTTACGTTATCATCTAAAAGTATGATCCGTCAATTCCCATGATGCCTTCATGGTTTACATGGAGACTTGAGTTAATATGAACTCTCATCCCCACATTGGTGCTGAATACTACTCCCAAAATATACTTTAGCTCATACTTTTAGTAAAACTATCTTTTCTTGGGTTGAGATAATTTGTTGAACCCCTTTAACTTTAAAAGGCTCCTTTTGGAATCAATGTTCCCCTTTTAGTTTGAAACTCTTTTGAAACTCCTTAGTTTCCTTTAAACTTAAAATGTACAACATATATCAACCTTTAGGGAATACTTAGTCCCCCTTATAACTTTAGAGATATGAACTCAACTCTTGCTCTTTACTTTACTTTAAACTATAACTCTTAGGGAATACCAGTTCCCTTATAACTTTTGAGAAATGCACTCGACTTACTCTTTACTTAGCCTGAAACTTGAGTCTTAAAAACAAAGTTAAAAATGCTTAAATAAGACTCTTGAAAACCTTTAAAACTATACTAGAACTTACTTCTGAACTTTAGACTTGACTTCGTAGCTCTCTTGACTTTGGTCATAACTTTCCTTGAATGGATTATGGATTCAAGGTTTCGAATTGAGTTCTTTTAAGATTTATAGGTATTTAGAAATCATTTGAACTAATTATAATCGTTAGAGGATGTTGATGTACCTTGGAAGGACTTAAAAGGGCTAAACTACGCAAACTGAAATATAAACGCCGGGTTTGACATATTGCTGGCGCGCCACATCAGCTTTAGTTGACTAAGGCCTAGTTCTGGCGCACTGGTGGCGTGCCGCGCCAGGCCTTGGTTGCTGAGGACAAATTCTGGCGACCTGCAGATGCGCCGCGCCTGCCCCTTTCAACTCGTTTACCATCTTTAAATTCTCCAAAACTTCCTAGTTCTTTCACTAAACGCTAGGAACCCTTAGTACTATCAAAGTCTATTGAATTCCACTCAAAATAAATCAAAGAAAACAAGAATGAAATAGATACAAGCAGCCAACCATCCA
Organism: Solanum sitiens; assembly: GCA_016801875.1. Classification (NCBI taxonomy): domain Eukaryota; kingdom Viridiplantae; phylum Streptophyta; class Magnoliopsida; order Solanales; family Solanaceae; genus Solanum; species Solanum sitiens. The sequence goes on from JABWTJ010000034.1 coordinate 1,953,371, forward strand.
ATCAACAAGAAATCGAAACGTTCTTTCAAGAACTTAAAGTCTAACATGAAATCAGTCCACAAATTTGCTGAACTGAAACAAATTGGTTTGTGGGTGAAGTAACCAAACACAAAAGATCCCACATACCTTGTTAGGGATCATCCCCGACGAAATCCACAAATCAAAATCTTGGCGTTCTTGCGTCTTCTTCTTCCTTCTTCTCTCTTCTCCTTTCTTTCAAAGCCCTAGCCCTATTCTCTAAATGGGAAAACTGATTGGGATCAGTTTAGGCCCTGACTTAATACCCAAAAATGAAATTAATAATTAATTTAGGAAAAGACCAAAACACCCTTAACAAATTCGAATTTGGAACTTTTCCCTGCTCAAGAGCCTAATTTCCAAAAGTCATATCTCCCTCATACAACCTTGGAAATTTGCAAACTTAGGGTCGTTGGAAAGATATTCCGACAAGATTTCCATCCATATAAAGAACTCACACAAACTCCTTCTGAGCTGGAAGTTATGGTCGTTTGAAAATGACCAAAACTCACTTTTGAAATCTGGATATATTCCAGATTTCCCAACTTTTATCCAAATTTATTTATTCTTGTTTTTCTTAGCTTAACCTTAGTGAATTCAAGTTACGAGATGTTACAATATCTCCCCCTTGGGAACATTCGTCCTCCAATGAGAATTATTTCACTAAGCTAAGGGTAGTAACATCATTTCAACACTCAACAATCAAAAGCAAATATTAACATGTTTATACGAAAACTTGTAAAGTGCTAAGAAGAGAATCTAGTACCTTGAGCTGCATTATCTCCGGGTTCAATGAGATGTGGATATATCTTCTTCATATCCTCCTCTGCTTCCCAAGTCGCTTCTTTAACAAATTGGCTCCTCCAAAGGACCTTGATTGAAGCAACTTCCTTTGTCCTGAACTTGTGAACTTGCCTATCCAAAATTTGAATCGGAACTTCTTCATATGATGGGTTATCCTTAATCCTAACATTCTCCGTTGGTATTATCAATGAAGGATCACCCAAGCACTTCTTCAACATAGAAATATAGAATACCGGATGGACCGCTGCTAACTCTTGATGTAGCTCCAACTCATAAGACACATCTCCCACTATTTTGGAGATCCTATAAGGTTCAATATATCGGGGACTAAGTTTCCACTTTTTACCAAACCTCATAACGCCCTTCATAGGTGAAACCTTAAGATACACCCAATCATCTACCTCAAACTCTAATGGCCTTCTTCTAACGTCTGTGTAGGACTTTTGGGGACTCTGATGTGTCTTCAACCTTTCTTGAATTACTTTCACCTTCTCCATAGCTTGGTGAACTAAATCTAGTCCTATCAATCCTGCTTCGCCAACTTCGAATCACCCAATAGGAGATCTGCACCTTCTCCCATAGAGAGCTTCATATGAAGCCATTTGGATCGTCGAATGATAACTATTATTGTAAGCGAACTCAATGAGAGGTATGTGATCATCCCAATTTCCTTTGAAGTCGATCACACAAGCTCTTAACATGTCTTCTAAGGTCTGGATAGTATATTCTGCTTGTCCATCTGTCTGAGGATGAAAAGCAGTACTCAAATTCACCATTGAACCCAAACCTTTATGAAAAGATTTATGGAATTGCGCAGTAAATTGTGCACCCCTATCTGAAATAATAGATATTGGAACTCTATGAAGTCTTATCACTTCTTGAATGTACAACTTAGCATAATTCTCGGCCGAATAGGTAGTCTTTACTGGCAAGAAATAGGCTGACTTTGTCATTCTGTCGACAATCACCTAAATAGAATCATGTTGTTTTCGCGATCATGGCAAACCTGTGATGAAGTCCATATTAATCATATCCCACTTCCATTTGGAAGTTCTATATTCTTAGCTAAACCTCCAGGCTTTTGATGTTCTACTTTCACTTGCTGACAATTTGAACACTTGGAAATAAATTCAACAATATCTCTCTTCATGCCTTCCCACCAATATACCTCCCTCAAATCACGGTACATTTTGGTGGAACCCGGATGAATGGAATATCTGGAGCTACGGGCCTCCTCCAAGATCCTCTCTTGAAGTCCATCTACCTTAGGTACAGATAATCTGCCTTGGTATTTCAGCACACCATCTCCACCTTGTTGGAAAGCCAATACTTTTTGGCTATGGACATTTGCCTTCAATTCAAGCAAAATAGGGTCTTGGTCTTGTTTCTCTTTCACCTCTGACTCTAATGATGAATCAGCCCCATTGGTCACCACTATGCCTCCTTCTGTGGAATCCATAAGTCTGACTCTCAAACGTGCAAGTATGTGCACATCTTTTGATAACTCCTTCTTTTCTTCTTCGACATGGGAAGTACTTCCCATGGACAACCTGCTTAAGGCATCAACAACCACATTAACGTTACCTGGGTGATAAAGAATACTCATGTCATAATCCTTGAGTAATTGCAACCACCTTCTATGTCTGAGGTTGAGTTCTTTCTGAGTGAACACATATTGGAGGCTCTTGTGATCAATGAATATATCCACATGAACTCCATACAAATAGTGACGCCATATCTTCAAAGCAAACACTACTGCAGCCAATTCTAAGTCATGAGTTGGATAATTCTTCTCATGAATTTTTAAATGTCTGGAAACATAAGTTATGACCTTGCCATTCTGCATTAACACACAACCCAAGCCAACTCTTGATGCATCATAGTACACCACAAAACCTTGAGTACCCTTTGGTAAGGTCAAAACCGGAGCGGTAGTCAATCTCTTTTTCAACTCCTGAAAGCTTTTCTCACAAGCTTCAGACCATTAAAACTTGACTGTCTTCTGAGTTAACTTGGTCAAATGAGAAGATATAGATGAGAATCCTTCAAAAAATCTCCTATAATAGCCAGCCAAGCCCAAGAAACTCCTTATATCTGTCAGAAATATAGGTCTAGGCCAACTCTAAACTGCTTCAATCTTCTAAGTGTCAACTCTAATACCTTCACCAGAAATATGTGGCCTAAGAATGCCACAGGCTTAAGCCAAAACTCGTACTTAGAGAACTTGGCATATAGCTCTTTATCTTTCAAAGTCTGAATAACAGTCCTAAGGTGACTAGCATGATCTTCTTCATTTCTTGAATAAATTGGTATGTCATCAATGAAGACGATGACAAACAGATCTAAATAAGGTTTGAAGACTCTGATCATAAGATCCATGAACGCTGCAGGTGCATTAGTCAAACCAAAGGACATAACAAAAAATTCATAATGCCCATATCTTGTTCTAAAAGTTGTCTTGGGAATATCACATTCCCTAACCTTCAACTGATGATAGCCTGATCTGAGGTCAATCTTGGAAAAGCAAGAAGCACCATGAAGTTGATCGAAAAGATTATCTATCCTTGGAAAAGGATATTTGTTCTTGATGGTCACCTTATTCAACTGACGTTAATCTATACACATTCTAAGGGACCCATCCTTCTTCCTAACAAACAATACCGGAGCGCCCCAAGGTGAGACACTTGGTCGAATAAAGATTTTATCTAACATATTTTTCAGTTGTTGTTTTAGTTCTTTTAACTCTGTTGGTGTCATTCTTTATGGTGGAATAGATATGGGATGAGTATTTGGGACGACGTCTATGCCGAAATCTATTTCTCTTCCGGGAGAGACTCCGGGTAGATCATCAGGAAAGACTTCCGAAAACTCACTGACTATAGGAATTGACTGAAGGAAAGGTACCTCAACACCTGAGTCATTAAGTCGGACTAAGTGATAGATACATCCCTTAGAAACAAACTTTCTCTCCTTAAGGTACGAAATGAAAGACCCTTAAGCACGACCGAACTACTAGCCCACTTTATGACTGGCTCATTTGGAATTTGAAACTTGACAACTCGAGTTCTATAATATATTGATGCATAACAGGCGTGAAGTCAGTCCATATCTAGAATGACATTAAAATCTACCATGTCTAACTCTATTAAATCAGACATGGTACTCTTGTGACTGACGAAAACAGGACAATCACGATAGACTCTTTCTGCTAATATGGATTCACCAACAGGTGTAGAAACACAGAAGGGTTCATAAAGCTTTTTAGGAAGAATTTCAAAATGATTTGCAACATAAGGAGTTACAAAGGATAAACTTTCTCTCAGGTCTAAAAGAATAAACATCAAAATCAAAGACTTTGATCATACCCGTGACAACATCTGGAGAGTTCTCTTGCTCTTGGCGACTAGTGATTGCATAGAGGCGATTCGCCCTTCCGCCAGTACCAGAAGTGGCTCCTCTATGTGCTGACCTATTTGGTAGAGCAACTAATGAAGATTAGGCTCTATTGCCCGGATTCCCACCACCTTGCTTGTTATTAGGGCACTCTTTCATGAAGTGACCCTCTTGACCACATTTAAAGCAACCTGTCTGACTATCACGACATCTACCGGGGTGGGTCCTAAACATTTACCACACGCAGAAATCCCACTACTTCTTTGTGCCACACTAGCTTGAGATTGGGCCGGTCTAGCCTTTAAGTTCTGCGAGCTATAGCCAATATACTCACCTCTGTTTCTGGGCGCAGGTGCACTAGCAGATGATAGTGCATGCCCCTTTGATTTCTGGAATTGTGGTCGACTTGAACCACCTTTCTGTTGGCTAGACTCATTCTCAGTCTTTGCCTTCTTGTTTCGGTACACTTCTCTATTCTTCACCTTCTCTTATTCAACTTGTTGAACATATACCATCAGCCTGGATATGTCCATTTCACCTATCAACATGGCAGCCCTACCTTCCTTACTTGAAGCACGACCAACCCTGCAACAAACAGACTCATTTTGCTCATCATGTCTTTCACCATCTCTGCAGCATAGCGAAATAGTTGGGTGAACTTCATCCCATACTCATGTACACTCATGGAGTCCTGATTCAAAGTAAAGAACTCCCTCACCTTGGCTTCCTTCGGTTCGCGAGGAAAGAACCTCCCCAATAAGGCTTCTTCGAAGCAAGCCCAACTTAGGTGTGGTGCATCCTCAGCTCTACCATCTTTCCATTGATCAAACTAAGTTCTTGCCACACCCTTCAGTTAATATGCAGCTAATTCAACCTTCTCCACATCTACCACACGCATCACTTCAAATACCTTCTTCAACTCTTCCACAAAGTTTTTCGGATCTTCAGTAGTGCTTGATCTGGTGAAACTTGGAGGATTCATCCTAAGGAACTCACGAACTCTTGAAGTACAATCCCCTTCTTGTTGAGCTCCTCTCTGTTGCCCGACTTGATTAGTCACAACCTGACTGAACATCCGGATAGCTTCTAGGAATTCAACATTGGTAGCCTCTCCTTGGGGTTGCACCTCTAGTGCATTGGGGACCTCTTGTTCCTCAACATTTCTTCGCGAACGACCTCTGGCTGTTTTTATTGGAGTCATGATGATCTAAAAATACGTGTAAGCACGAATTAGAGAGAGAGACTTTTAGAGATAAACTCTTCTTACAAAATAAGATAAAAGAAGTGAAACATTTCTAAATGTCGTAGCCTCGTAATCATAGATGTGGAGCGCTTCACACTGATGACTAAGACTCTATAGACACGGCTTCATAGACTCCCTAGGACTCTTGAACTCTGTGCTCTGATACCAAGTTTGTCACGCCCCGAGCCTACACCTTGGGCAAAATCGGCACTTGAAGACCATTGTTGGTCCCCAAGCGAACCCTTAACCTGGCTTATTTAACTCAACGGAAGACTAAACTCAACTTACTGAAGAAGTAAAACATGTTCGAAACAAACACTTTATAAACTCTGGCCAAAATAACACTTAAGTCTCAACAAGGAAAACAACTTCAACTGAAATACCACTGTCTACAAAGCCTCTAAACTAACTGAAGAGGGATGTTGGGACATACCCCCACAACATCCTAAAAGCTAAACTAGTAAAGCAATGAAAATAATGTCCTCCAGATTGTAAGGAGGCTCACCACTGACTCTGGAGCTCGATATGGATCAACGAAGCGCTGCGTGCTAATCCTGGGTACCTGCGTCTGCATCATAAAACGACGCAAACCAACTGACATCAGTACATTGATTGTACCAGTATGCGAGTTGGAATTCTAAGAACAACTCTAAGCTTGAAGTGGAGTGAGAATGAACTTACCTTGGCTCTGCACAACTCATAAGGTAACCACTCAACATAAAGCAATAAAAAGAACATATGCAATATATATATATATATATATATATATATATATATATATATATATATATATATATATATATATATATATAAAACTGGTAAACAGTGTAAACTCTTAGTTCATTAAAGATAAAACAATAATAAACTAAACTTTACTTATATATGAAAGTAAAATAACTTTGGTGGGAGATTCTCTAACCGACAACCACCAGTATGAGCCTAAGTGGTGATACAACGTCTTGCCCACGCTGCCAGAACTGTCATATACCTTGCCATCGGTATAGGACCTTACTTTGCATAGTAGATCCACTAGATAAACTTATGTGATCATCTAAAAAGTATGATCCGTCAATTCCCATGATGGCTTCATGGTTTACATGGAGACTTGAGTTAATATGAACTCTCATCCTCATATTGGTGCTAAATACTACTCCCAAAACATACTTTAGCTCATACTTTTAGTAAAACTTTCTTTTCTTGGGTTGAGATAATTTGGTGAACCCCTTTAGCTTTAAAAAGCTCCTTTTGGAATCAATGTTCCCCTTTTAGTTTGAAACTCTTTTGAAACTCCTTAGTTTCCTTTTAACTTAAAATGTAAAACATATATCAACCTTTAGGGAATACTTAGTCCCCCTTATAACTTTAGAGAAATGAACTCAACTCTTGCTCTTTACTTAACTTTAAAATTTAACTCTTAGGGAATACTTAGTTCCCTTGTACGTTTTGAGAAATGAACTCGACTTACTCTTTACTTAGCCTGAAACTTGAGTCTTAAAAACAAAGTTAAAAATTCTTAAATAAGACTCTTGAAAACTTTTAAAAACTATACTAGAACTTATTTCTGAACTTTAGACTTGACTTCGTAGCTCTCTTTACTTTGGTCTTAACTTTCCTTGAATGGATTATGGATTGAAGGTTTCGACTTGAGTTCTTTGATGCTTTCTAGGTATTTAGAAATCATTTGAACTGATTAGAATCGTTGGAGGATGTTAATGTACCTTGGAAGGACTTAAAAGGGCTAAACTACGCAAACTGAACTAAAAACGTCGGGTTTAACGTATTGCTGGCACGCCACTCCAGCCTTAGTTGACTGAGTCCCGATTCTGGCGCACTGCTGGCGCGCCACGCCAGGCCTTGATTGCCTGAGGCCAAATTCTGGCGCCCTGCAGGCGCGGCGCGCCTGCCCCTACCCAGGTGCATCTGACGAATTTTTTAACTCGTTTACCATCTTTAAATTCTCTAAAACTTCCTAGTTCTTTCACTAAACGCTCGGAACCATTAGTATTATCAAATTCTATTGAATTCCACTCAAAATAACTCGAAGAAAACAAGAATCAAATCTATACTAGCAGCTAACCATCCAATCAACAAGAAATCGAAACGTTCTTTCAAGAACTTAAAGTCTAACATGAAATGAATCCACAAATTTGCTGAACTGAACCAAATTTGTGTGTCTGTGAAGTAATCCAACACAAAATATCCATATACCTTGTTAGGGATCACCCCCGACGAAATCCACGAATCGAAATCTTGGCGTTCTTGCGTCTTCTTCTTCCTTCTCCTCTTTTCTCCTTTCTTTCAAAGCCCTAGCCTATTCTCTAAATGGTAAAACTGATTGGGATCAGTTTAGACCCCAACTTAATACCCAAAAACGAAATTAATAATTAATTTAGGAAAAAATCAAAACACCCTTAACAAATTCGGATTTGGAACTTTTCCCTGCTCAACAGCCCAATTTCCGAAAGTCATATCTCCCTCATACAACCTCGAAAATTTGTAAACTTGGGGTCGTTGGAAAGATCTTCCGACGATATTTTCATCCATATAAAGAATTCACCCAAAATCCTCCTGAGCTGGAAGTTATGGCCTTTTGAAAATGACCAAAACTGACTTTTGAAATTTGGATATTTTCCAGATTTCCCAACTTCTTTCCAAATTTGTTTATTCTTGTTTTTCTTAGCTTAACCTTAGTGAATTCAAGTTACGAGATGTTATACATGTTTAAATATTATTTTCACACATCAAAAAGTAAATTAATAGTGTATAAAATTTATAATTATCGAATTCAATTTTCAATCACTCCAATTAAAAAAACAAAATTGATATAGCCAGTCTTTATAATATTTTACTTAAGTAAGACAATTATAAGAATGAGAGTTTGACTATGATATCATATAAATAAATTGCAATTTAACATCCATCAGGTGTTGTCGTGGAACTGCGAGATTCCACGACCTGATGCATAATTAACCCACCACCAAAACAACCCAAAATTTGGAATCACCCTTCAAAACTTATTTGGGATCTCCCAAAAATAGTGTAAATTGATCATAAATACATTTCAAACTTATTAAAATTATCAAATCACTATTTTGAGATCGTTTTAATCAAATACCGATCGTAATTAATTTGCGGTTCCTTAAAAATCAAATATTTATCCATTGACCCGTATTACTCTTGAGTGCCTCGGGCTACACCCAAATTACTCAACGAAGTCAAAATTCACCTTTCAAAGCTAACAAGAGTGACAAATTTGCTTTCGAGATCAGTAACAGAAATGTTGAATTTGGTCAAATCTTTCAAAAATCAAAGTTCTAAAATTTGAAATGTTTCTCTAAATTTCATCTGATCACTTCGAAAATCATATTACACATTCCCGATTCCCGCAAGTCATAAATAACATATAGAAACTACAAAAAAGTGAAAACAAAGTAAAATTAGTTGAAACACAAAACGAACATGAAGTGACACACACAGTTCACATAGGGATGGATCAAGAGTGAGGATGGTTAAACATCTACTTTAGTCCCCTAAATATTTTAAAGAAGTTTATGATTTTATTTTTACTTTAAACAATATTGAAAATTGTAAAAACAGAACATACAAAATTTATTATAATAATTGGGGAAAAAACTATTTACCTTTTGCAAAAAATAGTTTAGTATTTTGAATTAACCTACTCAAATCATCATATTAATAAATAAAACATTTTACAACAATATCCAAGGTAATATATTGAAAATACATGACTAACATCTAATTAACTAGTATAAATCATAGTCTTATACATAATAATAATATTATTATGTAAGGTTAATTAAAGTTTTATGTTTTTAATATGTGTGTACATCACACCCACTATGTAGCTACACTAGTGGTAAGCTTGTATTTTAATCTAGCGCAATTATTGTTTGGCAGTGATCATCTAGTATCTTCTTTCTCGGGGCCAAAACTTATCCACCATTTGAACTTTACACGTTCATTCTATAACTAGCGGTGCAATTGATTTAATAGTAAATTTATATTCATTTGTGACATGACAAGCTACATAGAAAATATAAATTTATTAGAATGGAGCATGTTGTAGAAAGCGAAGAAACCACTCCTGAGCCTACATTTAGACTTACTATTATACTGAAGACTATGACAGAATATGAGAATACAATAACTTTCGAAACAAACTCAATAACTTCATTTATGTGATAATCTGGTAATGTTTTATGCACAGGGAAAAGATATTGATTTAAGAAGCAACGGAAACAGAAATCATTGCAATATTTGCAATATTGGAGGCCCTAAGATACGGAAACAGAAATCATTGCAATATTTGCAATATTGGAGGCCCTAAGATACTATAAGGATTAGAGGGCTTTGAGTTGGAATCAGACTCTCTCAGCATTGTTAATTGTCTAAGGATCTCTTGAAAGTTCCCTGGTAAAGAGTTGAGCAAGTGGAGGAATATAGGGTATTAATGGAGATCACCAAAGCAAGGATTCAACATACACTGAGTGAGGGGAACAATTTAGCGGATTTTATAGGTAACGCATTGATAGGAGCAGTAGGATTGGTTCAATCCAACACATTCATAAATCTACCTACGAAAGGACAATTCATTCTGAACATGGACAAGGCTCAAGTTCCTTTATTGAGAATCCAAACTAGACCAATAAAAAATCGAACAACAACGTATACAGAGGAGTAACAGAGGGTGACTGAATAGCATATACAAAGGAAAAACTTTTGCATTATAGTCACAGCGAGAACATGTATGGAAATCGAGAAATAGTACAAGTTTTAGTGGTGTATGATACATAATAGACTAATCTGAGTGTTGTGGAGAGTTGCAATTGCCGACATGAGTACGCCTGACTCAAGAGATCTTCATGTAAGCAGATTTGACATCAACAATTACAAATGTGAAAGGGGCGTAACAATAAAGACAAGGTTAATTAATGATTACCTCAATTGCAAACTCAGTAGAAATGAACATGGAGGCACCAATCAAAGCTGCTGAGACAAAGAAGAAAATGGTTTCCTAAGAACCTTCAAACATGTAGTTCTTAGACCGACAAAGTAATAAGACATGTCTTTTTTTTTTTTATTATTTGTTTTTGTATTTGGAGTTATGAATAAATAAAAGGTCCACTAGACTAAAAATTCATTAAAAAAAATAACTTCATTTATGTTGGGAAATTGAAAAGTAAATAATTTAGATATTTGCAAAACAAATTGAAACTTTACCTAATCTGGCGGGTTTATGAAACCTTTATACTTTGTCTATATGATTGTTACGTATTGTTTTATTTTAATGAAATATAATGTTTTGCTAGATTGTATTGTTGTCCGTCCTTACATATATAATGTCACATATCCAATGATAAACCTACAAGAAAAGTAGGGTACGAGGTAGAGATATTATGAAAAAGTAGGATAAAAGATGAAATATATTATAAAATTTAAAATTAAACTTTTTAAGGATGAATTCGAAGAAATTGAAGATATTGAAACTAAAAAAAGTATATTGAACTCTCACCAATAAAGTAAAACTTCATGTAATCAACCAATTGAGCTACTAAAATTGAGTCGGTATTATTTATTACACTTAAATCCACAATTTAGTTTTAATTATTTAAATTTTTATCATTAACTTATTTTTGTAAGATTTTTAATTTTAATCACTCAGTTTTTAATTATCAAATATGTTTTTATTTTTTGTTTATTCTATAACCACTCAATATATTTGAATGCTTTAAATTAATATTAATAATAATGTATTAATTATGTCAAGCACTCAATTGTCTTTTTCTTTTCCATATTTGTTAAAGTCTCTACTTTTGTGGCATGTATCCAATAATTATTGTCAATATTAATTTTGTGTTTCTTGTTCAAGATTTTCTTTTTACTTTATTTTTTTAGGTTTAGTGTCTTAAAATGTGAAATAAAACATTTTTAGATTCATTTTTTTTCTTGTGCGTTACAAGAATTAATAGGATAAAAGAGTCAATCTAATGAATTCGTGAAAGCACAAGATTATAGTAGTATGAATATATTTTTATTTGCACTAAGAGGTAGGACTTAAAAAAACTATGAAAACATTGATTAAAAATGGGTGCAAAGATAAAATAGAAAAAGGGGTTTTGCAAAAAAAAAAAAAAACATAAAGAGAAGACTAAAATTTGAGAAAATGGAAGTGTGTGTAGGAATGGCAAATGGGAGCGGCGGGCGGGTGCGGGTTAAACCCGTATAAATCCGCAAAGTCTTTACCTTGCCCCGCTCCGTCCTGCATACACAATTATTTTTTCTTGCCCCGCCCCACCTCGTACCGCATAGCTTTAATATTTTTTTTTATCTATTTAAAGACTATTAAATCAGATGAACTGTTCAAATTGTGATAACAAAGACGATTAATTAAATGGATTCATTATGGATATTGGTCTGTTAGTGAATGTTAGGATGGCTAATATTTGAAGAACACTAAACTTAACAGTAAAGATTCCAATTACAAGAGATTGAATATCAGAATTTCTGCCAAAAATATATACATGCTTGCTTGTCTTCACATACAAACTAAGGCCCGAGGGAAAGTTCAAATTTTGTTTCAATTCATGTACTAAAAGCTTAGACCAAAGTAAATGGAGAAATGATCATCATACAACTAACATACATAGACACAACACCAGTAAATTCCCCGGTAAACAATCTTACAAAACTACTATAGACAAGAAAATTGGATACAATAAATCGAGCTTTTGGAGTAGAATCAGCTGTAATACGAGAGTAATACACTTCGATGAATCAACAGAGGAAAATGTTGGGTTATCCCACATCGGAAGTGGAAGGGGCTGATGGTCAATTTATAAGTGTGAAGGAAAGCCTCAACTTTTGAGCTACCTTTTGGGTTGAGAAGGCCCAAGACCACCCAACATTGGTATTAGAGCCCAGGTTGTCAACAAGTCTCAGCCCACCGGGAGAAACTGGGTTGTCGCTCTCTCCAGCCCAAGGCCCGATGTGTGAAGGGGGAGATTGTTGGGTTATCCCACATCGGAAGTGGAAGGGGCTGGTGGTCAATTTATAAGTGTGAGGGAAAGCCTCAACCTTTGAGCTAGCTTTTGGGTTGAGAAGGCCCAAGACCACCCAACAGAAAAGATAGTGGAAAGGCTCGTCTTCCTATGGTATTTAGCGAGAGAGAGAGCCGAGAGGCAGAGTTTCATCGTATTGCTGTAAGCCCAATTTTAATTTAGTCTAAGTTCAAAAGAAACCCTAACACATACCCGCCCCGCCCCAAATATTTTTCTTTTAAGATATTTGTGCTCGCCCCGCCCTGCCCCGCAAAAATACTAACCCGCATTGCCCCACAAATGCTATTACCTGCACCGCCTCATTGTCATTCTTAAGTGTGTGTGAGAGAGAGTGTTACAACAAGAATAGGGCCCCACAAAAAACACTTATAAAAAAAATGGTGCCTTCACACTACTATTGTTGTTTGCGTCAAACATCATAAATTTTTTCATAATAAGAGTATGAAAGAGATAAAATGACTGAGTTCTTGTTATGACCTACTATGTGCATTCAAAGTTCATAACATATATAATGACATGTTATGCATTTACTCCGAGCTATAATCAAAGGGAAGGGGCCTATTTGCTCATAAGTATATATGTATGGTACAAATGTAAGAATTATTATTATTATTATTAATTATTTCTTACTTATGGCCCAAGTTTACTTGTAATTCAAGTAATACCATAAATAATATTTAATTACGAATAAATCTTAATTGTACATTGATTAATTGATAGACGTATCAGATTAAGTCATAACCTCTATAAATTGGTCCTCCCTCCACCCATTAGGGTTATCACATATTTTCTACAATATTCCATCGCTAACGGTTGTGATAACATAAAGTTAGGTCAAGGAGGTAGAAACTAATGAACGATTAACGCTTCCGCTTTTCTCTGTGATGATGTCTTCCTCATCAGGTATGTGCCCTTAACGATCTATATGTAAGATTATCGTTTTCAAGTTCCTGATATTATGTATTCTAGTATTTAATCTTACATGTGGCATCAGAGTCTGAATTGTTTGAACAGATAATCTTCATAAATTATATAACCGCATCAGCCTTGGTAGGGTAATAAAGTGTAATTACCGCCCACCATTCCTAAATAAACAAATAATTATGTTTTGTTTTAGATTGCACAAATTCTGAAAAATTTTAATCCTCCCATAATGTAATAATTATATATATGTTTTAGATTGTGCAATAAATTAAAGTGATCGTTATACTAAGTAATAAATAATATGTGTGTACTTAGTGCAATATAGTTTGTTAGTCACCAAAGTGACCAAACTAGAAAATTAATGTTTATACATATAATATTTAGGAAAAATAACTTAAACGCACAACTTTAATTTCTTTATTGTCTATTTTTCCCAATTTTTTTGATAAATTACTTAAATGCCTTATTTCACTTATATATCAAATCAGTCAGATACATAATAATTCTTTACCTCACACGTTTCAACACTTCCCATTCCATTCCTTTTTTTCCTCCCTAAATTCAGTGCATTACCTTTTCAGTTACAAATCATTATCTCAATTTATTTTTAAAATTTCTCTTTCTTAATCAATCCATTTTAAAAAGAGTCTAATTTCCATCCATTTTTACTCCTTTAATCTCTTCTTACTTCACTCCATAATTTTATCAGTTACAATTTTCATCTCAATTTGAATTTCAAGAGGATTTTTTCTCTAGTCGATCAAATTTAAACCACTGAATTAGGTGTTTTTCATATGCTCAATTGTCGGGTTTTTTTCATTTTTTTTTGGTTTTTTATCCTTTTTTCCAGATGCATATGATTCTCCATTGTATCTGATTCTCTATTCATCCTTGTTTTATACAATTTATCATATTCATAGCTAAGATGTTGATACATAACTCTAATGTTGTTGAATCTTTTATTAGTTCTATTATGTTCAATATATATGTTCTTGATACATAAACACTTCGGATGTATCGATTGTGTGTTATGTATCTACACTCTTTAATATTTGTTCAGTGTTATCCAACTTCGGATGCGATATATCTGTACATATTATCCATAATAATCTTGATACATAAAAACTTATATGACATGGTACAATCTGCAAACATTAAAAAATTCAGTGATACATTATATGAAATACATTTTTTCAATTTTCAAAGCAACACCTTCTAACAACAAACTAACACATATCGATAAAATTTTATAATCATCTTATAACATGTACTAGGTACATTAAAATTATCATTGATACAACCACTCACAAAAATCCAAGATTGATATATATTCATGTATCATCCACATTTGTCTTGATCAAAACAAGTAATTTAAATATCTTAGTTGTTACACTATTTATATGTACAATATACACAATAATAACCTGATACATTATAAAAATCTGTGATACACACACTCGATATTCAAAATGAATCTGATCCATCTCAATTGTTAATCCATTTATTGCATGTATCATATACAATATATTATGATGATACATTTTTATAAGAATCACATTCGAATAAAAAACAATGACCACATCATAATATATAAATACAAAATAACAATACATGTAAGTCGTTTATCACTAATGTATCATGACTTACATATTGACATCAAAACAACAAAACAAAACTACAACAATGATACATTGAAAAAATACTATATACCAATGACGGAGAGGCAGATGGAATGGTGGAGGAAGTGGTTGAATGGTCGGTGATGGATAAGACGATAATCAAAAAATATAATTCCTTCGTTGGATAAGAAACCAATGAATTAATGGCACAAACACCGTATGGCAAACCACTCTTTCTTCTTATATACGTACACATCCACTCCCCATGATGTACCTATGAGTTCTTGATCGTAAGGTATCTTTCCCAAAAATAATTTTCACACAACAACTGTAAATGCAAATTGATATGAACTACATAGCATTATTTGTATACTAACAAACCAGATGAAGAAATCACAATAATCGAGATATCGCACAAATCTATAGATCCCGTTCGTAACCAACTGATGATTCTCCTCATGATAAACCTATATTAGATGGGTGAAGGCTTGACCTGCTGTCACAATTGACAACTTTCTAATGATTTCTCCAACAACATTCACTGCTAGGCCAAATTAGTTCTCCACTAATATTCCTTTAAGCCGGGAATGAAATAGATTTATGCAAGGTACTCTATCAAGGATCAAATCATCGCTAGTAGATTTGAAAAGTACCTAATTCAGTAGTCATCATCTCTTTCAAAATTTCTCTTGTGGAGCTTTTTTGATTTCGAATTGATGGATAAGATGAAAATCTAAATTTTGAATTTTGTGAAGTTGTTACAAATTGGAATTGATTGATATCAATTAGATCTGCGTGATTTATGGGAAATAAATACAATTTTATGTTAATATCCATATTAAGCGCAACAAACAAGTTTTATAATGTATCACGATTGATATATCCGGATGAAAGTTATGTATCGAGATGATTGATAGTTTATGGGATTTTTATAAAATAGAAAAGAGTAGAGATAGAATGTAATTTAGGTCTTCCACAATGAGATTTATTTAAGTTATACTAATATTTATGATCACATGGCATATGTGGATTAGTAAATTCATTATTTATTGGCATATTCAATATTACCATTTGAATGTTATGATTTTTCAACTTGATGCATGTATTATGTTTCTATAGTTTGTCAGTCACCAAAGTGGTCAAACTAAAAAGTTTAAATTATCCACATGCACAAAATTTTATGATGTTAGTATGTGTACTTTGTATTTATATAGTTTACTAGTCACCAAAGTGACCAAACTAGGGAAATTAACGTATACACATATGATGTTTATGATCACTTGATGCATGTATTGTATTTCTATAGTTTGTTAGTCATCAAAGTGGACAAACTAAAATATTTAAAATTATTCACATGCACAAAAATTTATGATGTTATGTGTGTTTTGTATTTATATAGTTTGTTCGGAAATTAACGTATACGCATATCATGTTTATGATCACTTGATGCATGTATTGTGTTTCTATAGTTTGTTAGTCACCAAATTGGCCAAACTAAAATGTTAAAATTATTCACATGCACAAAATTTTATGATGTTATGTGTGCTTTGTATTTATATAGTTTGTTAGTCACCAAAGTGGCCAAACTAGAGAAAATTAACGTCTACACATATCATGTTTACGATCACTGATACATGTATTATGTTTCTATAGTTTGTTAGTCACCAAAGTGGCCAAACTAAAATGTTTAAAATTATTCACATGCACAAAATTTTATGAGATTATGTATGTATTTGTATTCATATAGCTTGTTAGTCACCAAAGTGGCCAAACTAGTATGGCTAAGATAAATATGAGCTCATAAAATTGTCATTTATCTATGAAGGTTAATTAAATGTCTATATTGAAAAATAAATAGATAAATTGACTTTCACTATCGCTAGAACTTAAAAAATATTTACCCAAAGGTGAATCTATCATTCTACGAATAGTAAAAAATTATAAAGTAAATTAATATTTTTAATTAAACATATATTGTATATCCAAAGATGTCGTATATGTTTGGTTAAAATTATTTAATTGCCTATTAAAGATTTAAAAAATGACATTTAAATTATAATAGTGTGTTGAAGTATCTACCCAAAGGAGAATTACGATGTAATTTTATCGTTTTACTGAATTCACATTATTTTTATATGTGAGCATGTATCTATTTGCAGTTATTCCTCTTCATTTGCATACTTCGTCAGTTATTGAGTTCAATCGATTGAACTTCTTTGAATAGCATGAACAAGTCCAGTTCCACTTAGGTGATGGGTCTTGACTTGACTCTGCTGAAAAACCTAGTGCCATTACTGATAAGAGTAGTAAGAATGAGAAATATTTTCATCAATCCTGGAAACGCTCTAACAGATTGACCCTTATGTTCATGCGAATGACTGTTGCTAACAACATTAAGAGTACTATTTCACAAATAGAAAGTGACAGGGAATACCTAAAGTTTATGGAAGAACGTTTTCGTTCTGCTGATAAGTCTCTCGCTGGTACACTAATTGCTGAAATCACGACCATGAAATTTGATGGGTGGCGTAGTATGCAAAATCATGTCATCGAGATGACTAACATTGCAGAAAGACTTTCGACCTTGGGGATGAAAGTGGATGACACCTTCTTGGTTCAGTTTATTCTGAACTCATTGTCTCTTGAGTATGGATCATTCCAAATTAACTATAACATTATTAAGGATAAGTGGGATGTTAGTGAATTGTCCATTATGCTTATCAAGAGGAGTCAAGACTTAAGAAACAATGAGTTCATTCCATTAACCTCATAGGTCAAGGAGTTGGTAAAGGACTTGAAGTGAAGGCCAACAAGTTTAAGAAGAGAAAAAACACCTGCTAAAATCTCACAAGATGTTTATAAGGAACTCAAGGCAGATGTGTGTCGTTCTGTAAAAAGGAAGGACACTATCAAAAAGATTGTCTGAAACGTAAAGCTTGATTTGAAAAAAAAGATACATTTAGTGTCTTTGTATTTTTCAAATCAAGTTTAGTTGAAGTTCCTAATAATACTTGGTGGCTTGATTCTGGTGCAACTACTTATGTATCCACTATGTTGCAGGAATTCACTACGATCCAAACTACCAAACTAAATAAGGATTTCTTGTTCATGGGAAATCGCATGAAGGCTAAAATTGAAGGCATGGGGACTTATAGTTTGATCTTGGATACTGAATATCACCTTGATCTATTACAAATTCTTTATGTTCCTTCAGTTTTTAGGAATTTGATTTCTCTTTCAAGACTTGATATTTCTGGATTTGATTTAAGTTTGGACATGGTTGTTTCAAATTATATAAGAATACTATTTCTTATGGTTCTGGTGTTCTTATTGATGGTTTATATAGATTGAAACTCGATAATAATTTTTCTGAATCCCTACTTACTATTTATCAAAATGTTGAAACTAAATGTAGTTCACTAAATGAAAGTTCTGCTTATTTGTGGCATAAACGCTTGGGTCATGTATCCAAAGAAAGATTAAAAAAGGTTAGTAAAGAATGAGATTCTTCTAAATCTGAATTTTATTAGTCTTAATATATGTTTGGATTGCATTAAAGGAAAGCAAACCAAGCATACCAAGAAATGTGCCACAAGGAGCACTCAGCTTCTTGAAATTATGCATACTGATATTTGCGAACCCTTTGATGTTCCATATTTTTGTGAAAAATATTTCATCACCTTTATCGATTACTCACGTTATGAATTTATCTATTTGTTGAAAGAAAAAAATCTCAAATAGCGGACGCTCTCAAAGTGTAGGTCAAAGAGGCTAAAAGACAATTAGATAAGAAAGTGAAAATCATTAGGTCAGATAGAGGTGGTAAATATTATAGAAATTGTAATGAATCAGAACGATGTCTAGGTCTATTTGAAAAATTCCTTGAGAATGGTGAAGTTGGTGGGAGTGTTGAATGACAAAGTATAGAAATTAATGAGGTAAGGGTAAATATTTCATTGCCCATGAATGTACCTAATTCCGCACCAATCACAAATGATGCTCCTCTTGTTGAATAACACTTTAACAATGTTGAACAATATTTGGGTGAAACACTTAAAGAAGGAACTAACTCACAAGTATCTGACGCAAATGAACCATAAACAATGTGATTTATTTGCAAGAGTCAGATTTTGACATTAAAACTAATAACGATTTGATTTCATTTTCACAAGCCACATAATACAGTGAGTCTGATAAATGGATTGATACCATGAATAAAGAGTTAAAATCAATGGAATACAACAAAGGATACACTCAAAAAGAGGCATTGATTATAAAAAGATTTTTTCACCGATCTCAAAGACTCATTAAGAATTGTTTTGGTTTTGGTAGCTTATTATGATTTAGAGTTACATTAAATGAATGTGAAAATTGTCTTGTAGATCTCGAATGAGAATGTTTATATGGACTAATCAAAGGATTTCGAAATTAAAGAGAAAATGATATATAAAGTTTGATGATACCATAACATCTTTTGGATTTAAGCAAATTACCGTTGATCCAAGTATATACCAAAAGATCAGTGGGAGTAAGTTTACATTTTTAGTCTTGCATGTTGATGACATTTTACTTGTTGCTAATGATTTAGGCATAATTACGTGAGACAAAAGATTTTCTCTCTATGAACTTTGAATTGAAAGATATGGGTGAGGCATCCTATGTGATAGGGATAGAAATATTCCATGATAGATCACAAGAATTATTCGGACTATCTTAAAATGGTTATAACAAAAAAGTTCTAGAGAGATTTAACGTGAACAATTGTTCAGCAAGAATAGTTTCTATTTTTAAAAAATGAACAAATTTACTCTCATGTTATGCCCAAAGAATGATTGTAGAACGAAAAGAAATGGTCTCAATTCCTTAATCTTTTGTTGTTGAAAGTTTGATGTATGTTCAAACTTGCACAAGATCATATATTAGCTTTGTGGTAGGAATGCTAGGAAGATATCAATGTATCCCTGGAATTGATCACTGAAAACCTGCAAAGAAAGTTTATGGCACGTTATGAAGCCACAATTCATACATTATGGCTGCAAAACTTTATTTCAGGACTTGAAGTTGTCGACAGCATTACCAAGCCGCTGAAAATTTATTGTGATAATATTGCAGGAGTATTCTTCTCTAAGAATGATAAGTACTCCAAATGTGTCAAACATATGGAATTAAAGTACTTTACTGTTAAAGAAGAAATTCGAAAATAAAGAGTGTTACTTAAGAATATTAGAACTGATCTAATGATTGCAGATCTGTTAACAAAAGGCTTACAACCAAAGACATTTAAAAAACATGTTCAAAGAATGGGTCTTGGTTGTACTTATGATTGATACATTTATGATGTTTTTACACTCTGAGCTCAAATTATGTGTTTCAAATATACATTAATGAATATCTTGTTTCTCATAATGGTGTACACATTATAATTTTGAGATATTACAAGATAAGTCTCTATGAGACATTATCGTGGACCGTAATGTTATATGTTTTTATAGCTTATGAATCTAGTATGATAAGTTGCTAATGTAGTAGTATATGGAAGGAAGTATATAGCTTAAAATTTATGTACAACTGTCATAACTCACATTAGTAGTTTGTTATATTGTGGTATGTATGATGTACATTATATAAGAAATTTATTATATGCGCAACTAATTTTATTAAATATGAATGTTATATGGTCATTGGACCAAGTGGGAGAATTTAAGAATTATTATTATTATTATTAGTTATTTCTTACTTATGGCCCAAGTTTACTTGTAATCCAAGTAATACCATAAATAATATTTAATAAGGAATAAATCTCAACCGTACATTGGTTACTTGATGGACGTACCAGATTAAGTCATAACTTCTATAAATTGATCCTCCCTTCACCCATTAGGGTTATCACATATTTTCTACAATAATTTCATCGTTGACGGTTGTAACAACATAAAGTTAGTCAAGGAGGTAGAAACCAATTTACGACTAACGTTTCCGTTTTTCTCTGTGATGATGTCTTCCTCATCAGATATGTACCCTTAACGATCTCTATGTAATATTATCGTGTTCAAGATCCTGATATTATGTATTCTAGTATTTAATCTTACAACAAATGGTCATAGGCCGGCAAATATGATACATATGTTAATTTTCTGATTCCCGACCTTTTGGACCCACAATTTAACTAGTTAGTATGTTGCAATGGCTAACTCGATCGAGTCTCAATCACGCCTCCCTTAGTTCGGTGCCTGGCAATTTGGTAGATAATGGGACACATAAATCTTCATATCCTAATAGGAATAGGCTCATTTGTTAAACAGAGGGCATACAACAAGAAATAGGTCAAAAATGCTAATCATATTCATTTTGTGTGGATCACTATATCCCTGTAATAGGTATGCATTTAGTTCCCAGTAAATTTCGGACGTAGTACAAATTATCCTTTGCCGGATACTTTGAAATGCATATACTTAAATGAGAGGTTAAGAAAATCAGTGTTCGAGCTTAAGAGAAAGCTTACCAAATTCTAACACCTACATGTTTGTGTTTGCAACAAATTTTAAAGTGATAGAAAATAAATTATAATTATTTAAAAAATATCAAGAAATATAATTTTATTGATAAATATGTAGATACAATTCTGTTTATTTAATTGATTGAGGATCCTTAGTGGCGTATTTTTCGAATTAGGATAATTTATATTTAATCCCTTTATGAATATTCTATGAATTTGTGTGTAATATTCTAGATGTCACTTAAAAGGAAATATAGTACTCCCTCCATTCCATATTAACTTAAGTTTTGAGGTGTTTCACACCCTTTAAGAAAAGTAGGTTAGAACATAAATTGAACATAATTTTTCATTTTTACCCTTATTATTTTTTGTCAAAAATAACTAAAAATTAATTATAATAACTAATTCCAATACTAACTTAAAGGGTAAAATTGGAAGAATATTTTAACAATAGTCTTGAAAATTAAAAACATAAGTTAATTTGAAAAATGAAAAAGGGCTCAAAGCTTAAATTAATATGGAATGGAGGGAGTACCCGTTATATAGCCATGAACTAGTTTTGTAAATATAGTACCCTTTATATAAGCATTAACTAAGATTTAGGATTGAATAGCCTCCAAGAATTCTAATTGAAAAAATTGAACACACCTTGTAGAGTATCAACTCAAATTAAACTCATCTTATAAAGTTCCACAAAATTTCAATGATTACCATTTATGTTCGAGATAAAAAAATAATTGCATTCAAATTCATAGGTGCAGGTAATGATGCCTCTTCGCCATCTAAATTTGTTGTAACATGCTCAAATGTGTGTATGGACAAATTAATCATTCAAACCTATTGAGTTGTATTGCGTAAGCGTACGTGAGGCTCCATAACCTTATCGGTAACAAACTAAGGTTTATATTGATCATAAAACAACTTACAAGCTGATCAAAGAACAAAAGAAAAATAGAAAAGAGATATTTCAAAGTGCTATTACAAATAGCTAATTAAAAGAAAATAACATAACTCATTACATAACCCTAATAAGATAGTTCATCCTCTATATATAGGCATCTTTAGTGCACATGCTTATTCCTTTAACCCGAATCCCATATGTAATTTAACAATATATCAATTAAATCCTGTATCATAGCTAGATTCGTGACATTATCTATGTGTCAAAAGGGGTGAAGAGATTTTGATACCTACCAATGTCATCATCCTACAAGACTATAGAAACATGTTCTTCCTGCGATCAAATAAAATAGAGAAGGTTTCAATAGATTTTGTTATAAGAATGTTCAGGATTTTTAAATTTTTTCATTCGATTAATTTTAATTTACTTTATTTTATATAATATTTTTTAAATTTAATAATAATTCATCATTTTTATAAAAGAGTTTCTTTGAGTTAGTACATAAGAAGAGAATTAAATAGAAACAAAATGAGCAATATAAATAAAAAGAATAAAAGATAAAAATATTTTTTAAAATGTGGCTATTAAATTACGAAAAAAATAGCATAAAGAGAAAAATAATGAAAAACAAAAATAATATAGCTTTAAATTGAATAAAAAAACAATAGGCCTTTTAACAGGTGGGAAAATGTGGCAAGTAGTGGAAATCAAACTCGAACAATTTCAGCTAATAATGAATCCCTTAGCCATGAGTTATGCTTCTCTTCTGTGTTGAGGGAATTCATTTATATATATATATATATATATATATATATATATATATATATATATATGAATTCCCTCAACACAGAAGAGAAGCATAACTCATGGCATATATATATACTCATAAAAAGCAGAACTTTACCTTATACTAATATTCCGACTCAGGGATTTAACCCCCGAGCTCCATGTAGGTCCGCCCCTAAATATGTGTACATACGAGGCACACTTACTATGGACCATCAATAGCGATAAGCTTACGTTTTCATGTTGTACAATCTATATATAATATAAAGCTAAATGTTAGACAAGGTTATGTGGTACCTTTTTATGGCTACCATTCTTATTTTCTCATAAATCTTCTTATTTTTCTGCTTAACTAATTTTAAAAAAAATCCTACAGTTATCACTTATCTACATTTATGACGATAGAAAATGAATAGACAATCCTTTGAAGACATTCATTATCATATATGGAGTAATTATTTTGGTAAAGAAGCACCAATTCAATAAAGGACAAAACTCCCTATCAAACAGAAATTTAAAGTGCCCGTTTAATTATCTTTAGCTAAGTAACAAAAAATTTAGTAAATGCAACAATAGAAAATCAGAGTGCTCGTGAATTGTGATTACCTTTAGTCATAGTAACCAAAAATTTAGTAAATATTCTCTCCGTCCGGTATTGTTTATCATGTTACACTTTTCGAAAGTCAATTTGATTAATTTTCAAAGTTAAATTAGATCACATTAATTCGATATTTTAAACAAAAAAATTAGATATTCTAAAACTATATGAAAAGTCTATAAATTACAATTTTTTGCATATTAATATGATAAAAAAATACATCTTAAAATGTTAGTCAAAGTTTTAAGGCCTAACTCATCGGTGATCCCTTAAAGTTGGTACGAACTTTCACTTAGACACTTCAAGTAGACGATGTTCATTTTAGACACCTCATGTAGAGTCTTGATGTGTCATTTTGACACTTTTTTACCAATCAACAAAAATATATAAGGTGTCTGTGTTACACTCACGAATGACGTGTAAAGTGACCAATTAAACGACGACATGTGTTATTTACAACAAAAATAATTTTTAAATAATTATTTTTGAATAAAATAAAAAGTAACCAATGAATCATTGACATATGGATTTTGCCCAATAATTTTTTTTTAAAAAAAAGATCTAAACCAATAAATCTCCATGTCCCTCCCCTCCCACCCCACCCCACCTCACCATTGTCTTCTCCAAAACATCTGGGCACCCATTTTCTTTGATTTTCTTCACCAAATACGATATTTCTTTTTCCCAATAACATTTGGGCTCACACCACTAACACACTGTTCCTTTTTTATTATTTTCTTTTTCAAATAACTTTTTGTTTCTTTTTTATCCTAATTAGCAGGTTAAGAATTCACAAAAAAATTAAATCTATTCCTCTGTAAAATTAATTTCTTTTAAGAAAGAATCTCATAAATAATTAAATATTTAAATGGGTATATTTTTAAATTTTCACATATTCATCATTTTTCATCATTTTACTGTAACTATTTCTCTTGCCATTGTTGGATATTTATTTTTGCAGGAATGGAGGCTGAATTTGGAAAGAAGAACAAGAAAAAAAAATAAAAAGTCGACTGAATATGTATTTCACGCGCAGTCATCGAGTGTATGACACTCATTGAGCCAGGTAAGCAAAAAGTGTCAATATGACACAACAAAAGCTGACATGAGGTGTCTAAAATGAACATACCACTTAAGGTGTCTAAGTGAAAGTTCGTGCCAACTTTAAGAGGTCACCGATGGGTTATAGTTTGACTCTAGAAATAGAAACAATGACAAATAATATCGAACGGAGGAAGTGCAATAATTTATGTTAGTGTAGTTAACATGCCAATTATGTATTGCTTAATTTTCAGTTTCTAAAACCTTTCATTTATATTGTCTTTTCATCTTTTTGTACTATATATTATGGTGTGTGAAAAATCTATTGGGCAACTAATATTTTAATTGTATGTTTGTGGTTGCGTAACAAACACAGAACGATTTTCAAATTGATCAATAATCAAATACTCCATGAAAAGCAATTATTGATGTTACTCTTGCTGAATTTTGAGGAACAGAAACCCAAGTATCTCGTTCCTATAATTTTTCAGGATTTTACTTTAATTTTATAATTCCAACCCTCATAAAAAGCAAGTATATTGACGATACTCAAATATGAGTATGGTACACATTTTTATTGTATGTTATGAAGAAAACTTATTTTCTACCATGCTTTTTTTAATGGCCTGGTTCGCTTGAAATTGGAGTGGAAAACGTGAGTATGGTACACATTTTTATTGTATGCTTCAATATTAGCCACTACTAGAAATATAGGCTTTCCCCAAGTGTGAATCGATGACTATATTACAAAATATAATTTTTCTATCCCATTTTCAATTAATCAGTTCGCTCAAAAAAGCATAAAAATATGATGAAAAACAGATTCTCATTAAATAACGAAAAACTTTCTAACTTTTTTTTTTATAAAACTTGAAGATGCATAGGAGTAGCATTATTTCATGAAAAAAAGGCTCATATATATCTCCTTTTGGAAAAATGATCCTCGCAACATAAATGGAGTGAAAGAGGAAAACAAAAAAAGGGTATCTTAAGGAGGAACAATCAAGAGTTCTTGTTATTGATGTGTGTAAGCTTTTTTGAATATTTTGCTTTAAGAGTTCTATTTATTTTCTTTCTTATTTTTTTATAATTTTTTATTTTTTTATTGTAGAATAATAAATATATCAATTAACCATTCTTTCATAATTTTTAATTCAAAACTTAATAGTCGTTATTTTCATTACTCTCATAATTTTTAATATCATAACCTCTAAAATATTGTAAAACTAAAGCAAAATAAAAAAATGAATATAAAAGATAAAGCAATAGAAATAAGGAGACAAAAGATGAGAACATTTCTTATTATTCAAAGTATTCATCCAATCTTCAATTCACTACAATGTGAACCCTTATACCTCTATTTATAGTGTAACATAGAGGCATACAAAAGGTTAGTCATAAACATGACATTAAACATGAATATAAAGAAGGAGGTTATGGAGGTGAAAGGTTACAAGAATAATTATCATAAAGGTGGAGGTTATCTTCATAATGGAGGGAAGTAATGTAGTAACTTCTTGGTGTAGTGGATTATTTTCATAATGGAGGAAAGTAATATAGAAACCTTTTGGTGTAATGGACACCCACAATATATTATTGGGAAAAAGGTCTGATATACCCCTCAACTTTGTCATTTGGAGCTGATATACCCCTTGTTATGAAAGTGGCTCATATATACCCCTACTTATATACAAATGGCTCATATATACCCTTTTCCTCTAACGGGAATGAAAAAAAAAAAAATTTTTATCTATTTTTTAATTATTTTTTCTAAAAATATAATCTCTTATGAGCAAATTTAATCCTCGTCAAACATATTTTTTTGACTATTTTTTTGTTTCAATGACAAATTTAGAATTATTATTTTGATAATCAAATTTATTTATGTTTCACTAATATTCTTGTAAAACTTATTGTAGATGACCAAATATTTTTCTTCGAATACAAAAATTAAATTACAATATAGACAAAAAACTAGTTAATTTTTTTTCTTTACACTAAGGAATGAAAGAAAAAAAATAAGAATAAGAATAAGAAACTCAAATAATTATAATAAAAGAAGTCAAAAAATAATTTATGTATGAAAAAAATTAAAATATGCCTTGAGCTTTGATAGAAAAATCATATATACCCCTAAATGATTTTTAAAAAAAAAATAAAAACAAAAAATATAAATTTAAGACTAATTTTTTAACTTCCGTTAAATAAAGGGTATATGTGGGCTCATTTCATAACGGCAGGGGTATATGTGAGCCGTTTGTATAACGGTAAGGATATATATGAGCCACTTTTATAACGAGGGGTATATCAGCTCCAAATGACAAAGTTGAGGGGTATATCAGACCCTTTTCCCTATATTATTTTATAACACTCCCCCTTGGATGTCCATAGATAATATGCCTCGTTAAAATCTTACTAGAAAAAAACCATGTGGGAAAAAATCCTAGTGAAGAAAAAAGAGCATATATCTTTTAATACGCTTTGAATGTTGCATCGTTAAAAACCTTACCAGGAAAATCCAATTGAGACAAAACCATGATTAAGGAAAAGAGTACAACGCGTATTTTTCTCCCCCTGATAAAAACTTCACTTGATATCTCGAAAACAATGCATTCCAATCTTGTATCACAACTTCCCAAATATTGATGTTGGCAATATTTAGTGAATAAGTTTACAAGATTATCACTTGAATGAGCCTTTGAACATCTATGTCATCATTTTGTTGAAGATCATGTGCGAAAGACTTTTGGTGAACTATACTTTGTCCGATCTCTTTTGATTGTATCCTCCCTTCAATTGAGCTATATATTATTGTCGTATATTATTGTCATTATTCCAACCAAACACACCCCAACTTACTTCATAGATCAGTATTATTTTTGCATGAATTGAAGAAGTGGTTACCAATGTTTGTTGAATGTCAAGATATTGTTGTGCCTCCATATGTAAGCAAATAGCTCATTTGCGTTCGAGCTTTGTGTAGATCAAATCAATATACTGCATCTACATAATCAAATCATTTCTGACTCATGAGAGATTGATCAATTTTATTGAAGCTCGTCTTTTTTTCTCAAATAAAATTACACATCTTCGAGAATTTGCATAACCAGCAATTTGTAAGTGCACCAATTGCACTAACACATGACATTTTAAATCATTTTCATGAGGTTGAAAAGATTTTTTTTCTTTGTGTTAAGCAATCTCAAAACCATTGGATACTCAATGGAATTGTTTTAAGACCTTCTAAATCCTTGAAGGATTTTCATATAACCTTCATCGTCTAGTTAGACGTAATAATCAATCATTATGCATATTCAAGTATTTCATCTATTATCAGACTGAAACAAGTCTTATTGCATCCACCACTAGAGAATATATCTTCATTTAATAATGTCAGGCTTTTTACGAAAACTTTTTATGCCCCGACGCACAAACCGTACTTTATATCTTACGCTTATACTTTCGCACAATGATTCATTTGTTCATTTGTACCCCACTGACATATATTTGATCTATGAACTATAAGTTTAAAAACGTCACTTTTCTAAGTGAAAGAAAATATACTTGAATAGTGCATTTTATTTGGCTAATTATTTATCTGTCCACACTATATGAAAATTTTGAATTTAAGATCCTCGTAACCTTTTATAGCATTGAGTGCTACTTCATATTAAATATATCATAGATGGTTATTTTGATATTGATTCCAGTACGATATAACTTATCAAGATATCTTCATTTTTCATCATTTTCAGGTACATGAACATTTGCCAAGGTTTTATGAAATGTTATGTCATAGTGCTCTTTCAAAGCACTTGCCTTATTAGCAATGACCATTTTGATAATTTGCTACTCTCCTTTCTCAAGGAGTTTTACATTTGGAATCGATTGGTTTATCACGCTTCTGGCGCACCATAGACTTTATCCTTCAAGGACTATTTATTAGAGCATTTGCAGCTTAATTAAAATATTGGTCAGCAAATACATCAGACAAATTACTTTCAACATTTTGGAAATGAATTATATCTTGAACTTCAAGTTCACATTTTTTTAAACGGGGATCTAGATAATTCACCCCACACATAATTTTCAGCTGCTACACATATCTCCCCCTAATGTTAGGAAATCTAAAATTCATCCTCAACCTTATTTGGCGATCCATCTTTTGGTGCGTGGTGCAGCAATAAAATCATATGTGCGCACATCAAACTTTTAGATGAAAACTATTTGGTTCCTGACCCTAAACCAATTGTGTCGGGAGAACCTTGTTGGCTTGATGCATACATGTTAAATAAACTCATCTCATACAAAATTTTATTTGAGAGATTTATTCTCATAATCAATGGTCTAGCTATAATTGGAGGCATATAATTTTTGTTAAACCAACCGGCATTATCAACACGACTTTATAGTTTGAAACTGTACTCTTTAATTAATAATTTGAGCAAACGACCTTACAAAAATCAATTTGTAAGTTGATACAAATGCACATGTGACCATAGCATAGATGCATATTAAATTATAATAGTAAACGGTCCACATGGCAGGTGAACGGGCCCATATTCACCTTTTTATATGTTCTAAATAATTTCAGAGGATACAATCTCACCCTTGGCTGGTATAATGATTATTTTATCACGAGAATAAGCTACAAAGAGAATTCTTGAAGAATCTTTTATTTCTTCAACATATAGCCACGTGAATTCTCAATTTCTTTTGCATCGCATTTGAATCGGAATGGCCAACTGATTGTGCCAACTGATGTTTATTCTAGTAAGCTTCTAGTTTACTTTTGCATGTGATTCCATCAGCATGCCTATTTTTTTATACAACAAACAAGAGGAAAAAAATGGGTAATCATATACATAAATATTTACAACCCACTTTTGTTGTAGTAATTAGAAGATATTAAATCTTCCCATAATTTATAGTCTCAATATAAAAAAAAATTCAATTCTTCTGAAACTTAAAAGTTTCTTTTTAGAATCACTACAACCTCAATATTATGAACATTTCCATCCCTCCGGATAGTAACGAGTTAGTTCTTTTGGAACTATCAACTAATTTTGTGTACTATCACAAATTTCACAACGTCATTATTATGGTGACCAGCTCTTTCAAGGAGAAAATTATTATGATTATTATTGTCATGGTTAAATTATCACATGCAAGACTTATTTCTTGACAACCAATGACTTTTTTTTGTTTGGTCATAGCCACAACCTTAATAGGAAAGAATTTTTTTTTTTCTGTCCTTCAATAGTTCATAATTTAACATATCACAATATTTGTGTAGTACTTAAAGTATATGACTAAATAATCATTTATGTCAAAATATTTCTTTTCAATATCTCAAAACCTCCCGTAGAGGTGAGATGTGACATTTATCCAACAATTCATAGACATGTTCTTATCCATAAGAACACAAGTCACATTTTCTTTAAGAAATGGACCATAACCATTTGAACATGCTCCATAACCATTTGAACATGCTCCATAAGTTTTTATTAGAAACACATTGTCATACTTTCACATTTATCAAATTTATGTGACTCACCTCAACATCACTTTAAGAGATCAAATTTACCAAATGTACTATCACTTTGTATTCTTTTATTTGATGGAGGATTTATAAAAAAATTCAAATTTGGGTTGCACCAACAACAATGTACCTAATAACTTCTCATACCACTTTGATGGATAAAAATTACCTTCACATTTGAACACCATCTTAAGAATCCATAATGTTCTTTCTTTTCATTACCACAATGATGACAATTAATATTTTACCACATCCATATTCATATATTCAACCACTTGTCATTTTTCAAACAGATTATGCACTTCTACCACATTCACACAAGAGAATGGAGCAAATTAATTGGGTAAATTTCATGACTTTCAGTTAAAAGTATACAACTTTGTGTTAGTCATCATCATATCATCATTATAGTGCATTAAGACTTAAACCCGATGTATTACCCATATAAAGACGTATTCGGTCATAAACCGATGGAACTTGAACCCAACTTCTTATTATCTTGGTGCACCGAGACTTTACTCGATGTCTTACCCACTTGGTGCGGTGAAACCTGAATTCACCGTCTTACCCTCAACCAATGTCTTATTAACCAAATACATTATCAAAAATAAATAAATATTAAATATCATAAATATAATCTGAATTTGACTTAAAATTGAATAGAAATGAACAAAACTATTAATTAGAACAACATGTTGGAACCATATAGAAGTCCCAATTTAAAATAAATTAAAACATTTTAACAGTTCCTCTCAATATTATTATGAAGATTATCATAATTTACTCACCACTTTCAAATAACCACAAAACAAACTTTGTTAATACAAATAATAGATAGAATATGAAGTATACCTTGCATGAAGAATTACTAGGATAATTCATAAAATCAAGAAATACCTACCATTGATTCTTGACGGATAATGAGCAACTCGTGTTGATAACGTATTGTAAAACTAAAGCAAAATAAGACAAGGAATATAAAAGATAAAGCAATAGAAATAGGGAGACAAAAGATGAGAGCATTTCTTATTCTTCAAAGTATTCATCCAATCTTCAATTCACTACAATGTGAACCCTTATGCCTCGATTTATAGTGTAACATAGAGGCATACAAAAGGTTAGTCATAAACATGACATTAAACATGAATATAAAGAAGGAGGTAATGGAGGTGAAAGATTACAAGAATAATTATCATAAAGGTGGAGGTTATCTTCATAATGGAGGGAAGTAATGTAGTAATTTCTTGGCATAGTGGATTATATTCATAATGGAGGGAAGTAATGTAATAATCTTTTGATGTAGTGGACATCCACAATATATTATTTTATAACATAAAATAATTAATAGGCATATTCATGACATAATTTGTTATTCATATAATAGTCCTATAATAAAAGGCATTGTAAGACTTTGGAGAAATGATCATCCTAGCCTTTTAAATTGTTATGTTTTTTGTACTTATTTTGTTCATGCTTTCGTTTGACTAGAAGAATAAAATGAAAGCTATTGAATGGTGATCAGCTTGTGAGAATGGATGTTAATAAGAGCTCGAAAGATTGTATATAAATTTTGTATTTTATCTTTGTATTCTTTTAATGATTAAGATTGTAAGAATATTATTACAATTTTTTATTTTTTTAGTAATTCTCTTTATGATTTCTCTTTGTTTTGTATTTTATATAATTTTCTTTATTGTCATAAGTGTTTTTTTTTTTATTCAAAAAAGTAACTTATGATTTTGTCGAAGGTCATCTAACTTCTAACCAAATATTTTTCACTGTGAAATCAATGATATGTCTGGATAGAGCCGTCAATATGGGTTAGGCCTGTTGGGCCGGCCTTGCCTAACCCGGGATTTTATAGGGTTGGGCTACGATTTTGGAGCACATATAAGAAAATGGCTTTTTAGCCCGGCCTGAATAAGCCTGCTGATTTGTGGGGCTTAAGAAATATCGGTAGGGTCGACCCGTGGGCCAATAAAAAATAATTAAAAAATATAATATAATATTAAAATTTAAAATTAAAGAGAGTCTAAACTCAAAACAATTAGGTTAATATTTCTATTTAGATATTTATACTTTTACTTGGAAAAAAAACTTTATAAATATTATAAAGATAATTTTATTTGTGGATTTGATTAACAAATAGTACATTAACATCGTGTAATATTCTTTTGTTGATATTTATGATAATATTTTTAAATTATAATTTATAATTTAATTTAATAATTAAGAAATATATATAATTATATAAAAAGTGGACTGGCCCGACAAGCCTGTAGCCCACGTACTTGTGGGTTGGGCCGACCATTTTCTGGCCCACATAAAAATGGGCTAGCCCGACCTGACCCGTAAAACGTTGAAGCCTGTATGGGTTAGCCCGAATGGGATGGGCTAGCCCATATTGATAGCTCTATATCTGGATAATATATATATATTAACATCTTATTGTCTTCATAACCGCGCAAAGCGCAGACAAATTCACTAATTATTTTAGAAGTGAAAAGGAAAGCAAGAAAGTAAGCAGTCCTCCTTCCTTGTTTAAGAAAAAATTTATTTGGTAATCAAGTTACTTTTTTACTTAATTAATCAACCTATGCCAAATAAATAAATAATGGCGATAGAATTACTTTTTGACTTTTTTGTAAGTCAAATAACTATATATCTAGAGATTAAAATAGAAAAGATGATGGTTGAATATTATTTATTAAAGAGTAATTAATTACGAGAAGAATATTATATCAAGATATAATTAATATTGATATAGCCAGAAGATATACAAAAGATAAAGTTAATAAAAAAAATAATGCTTTTGATATCGTCTATTAGAACAAAATTAAATTGCAAACGCAAGATACATTAAAATTTAATTGACATAAATGATTGGAAGATCAACAATAGAATTGGTCAGAGAGTATGTATATTTGAGTTTATTCGTAAAAAATCTTGTGGTTACATAAGAATGTTAGTTTGATATTTTTATTTTAAGGTGTAACAAAATCAAAGTTTGATATTTGTATCTAACCAATGGTTACTTATTTAGTAGTTACTTTTGTTTGGTCAAAATATCATGTGTACAAACACTTGGTTTGTTCTTTCTTATTTTAATTTTTATTTATTTGGAATATTGACTTGGGAGCTCAAATCACACAATGAAACTTTCAAAAGAGAGCGGTTGAGATGAGAATAAGGAGGGATGTGTTTATCACCAAAGAAATAACTTGGAATCAAAAATTATAGATATGGGAAGGAGATTGTTGGAGCAATATAGAGATAAAAGAAAAATTTATATATGTGGTGTTTATTGACTTAGAAAAAATATATGATAAAGTGACTATGGATGTTATGTGGAAATATTTGGAGTTTAGAGGTGTACATATGGCTTACATCAAGACAATTAAGGATATGTATAATGGAGTCAAGACCTTGATAAGACCTGTGAGAGGTAACTTAGAAATTTTCTAGCCGTGATGGAGTTGCATCAAGGATCAGACCTTAGCCTATTTTTATTTTTCTAATTAGTAATGGATAAATTAACGCGGCATATTTAAGAGGAGGTACCATATAATATTTTATCCGCAAATGACATGTTATTGATCGAAGAGACGCACGGTAAAATTAACGATAGGCTAGAAGTTTGGAGACATACATCATAATCCAAAGGTTTCAAATTTAGCAGGATTAAAACAGAGTAACTTGACTGCAAATTATGTGACTAATGCATTAAGCCGAGTTGGAAGTGAAGATTGATACGTATACATCCAATGTGAAGTATAATCTTTTTGTGTAAATAATCACTACAATTACAACAAATATATGAACCCATAACTTTAAAATATAATTAGTTCATTGCTAAGAATATTAATTTTGAATCAATAAAAATTAAATTCTAGATCCCCTTTGTACACAAGTCATACCCTAGAAAGGTAATTTTAAGTATTCTGAGTCTATAATCTAAGAAAATAGAGTGACTGATGATGATGTCAGACATTGTATTGGAGCAGGGTGGACAAAATGAAGGTTCGACTCTTGAGTACTGTATTATAAGGATGTGTCACCAAAGTTCTAAAACGGGTAGTTAGATCAATAGTGTTGTATGAACAAAGTTTTTATAGTAAAGAACATACACGTTTAGAATATGGAGATAACGGAGATGAGGAAGCTAGATGGATGTGTGGACACACTAGTAAAAGATGAAATTAGGAATGAAGTAATATTGGACAAGGTTGCTTCCTAGCGAAAAAAATGAAGAAGCCGAGGTTGAGATAGTTCATTAATGTGAAAAGGAGGTGTTGATGCACCGGCAAGGAGGTGTGAGAGGTTGGCTATAAGAGATTTTAGAAGGTTTAGAGGTAGGATGGAGAACTTGGAAGAGGTGATTAGATAAATTAAGACACAAAATTGGTTTATTGAAATATGACCTTATATAGGATGGGGTATGGAGATCGATCGAGAATTACGATAGTAGATAGCTGAGCAATATCAGACCTTTATATAGGAGAGGGAGGGGTTAGTCTCCTCTTCTCATTTTCCCTTTATGTAGTAGTAGTAGTATTTTTTATAATCGTGTGATATCTTATTCTTTAATTTTACTATGAAATGTTCATCTGCTTTACTTATCTTGCTATTTTGCTTTTGTAACTTGGCTTTGGTCTATCAAAAACAATGTCTATCCCATAAAATTTGCGTATATCCTTCCCTCACAAGACTCTACTCATATAATATTGGATTTGTTGTTGTATTGATTTAAGGATCATCACAAGAAGATATTCTCATATTAATTTAATACGAATAACACAAAAAGATTATATTAACCCCTAATATTTTGTAGATTCTTCACTCAATGTTACTTCCTTTACACTAATTATGTTCCATAACCTATTTATTTTCATTATTATAGAAATGGAATAAACAACACTTTCATCTATCCTGAATTTAGGCACAAGGAACCTCACAGAATCCTTAACATTTAAGTACTATTATAAACATTCCTGGCAATGCAGCTTTAAGAATTCAATTAGAGGAAACAAGAATTACAGTGTTTCATAGACGGAAGAATAAATAACGCGTACACCTCCTCTACTAGCTCTATCCTCGGTATCTTTTTCTATCCAACAATATCAATTATGTGGTCTAGTGAAACTAGGAAGGAGACTCTTTCAATAATATACTCAGAAGAATTCAGCATTACAAGCTATACAGGAAGTGTCTCATGATACAGAGAAGATAGAGCGCAAGACATCAGAATAAAAGAAGAAAAGAATTATAATGAACTGCCAAGCCAGTGAGTGCTACAAAAGTGCCACAATTTTCAATCAACATCCAGCCTAGTAACATGAAAAACCACACTAGTGACAATTGAAACCACCACACACTGATAAAACTATGATCAGAATCAAGGCAATAATAATCCCCAAAACTATAAGCTTGATCTTCATGTTCTGCAACCACATCTTTCTCCTCATTGTTGTTCCTTGTGTCCTGAAATCTTGTGCCTGCAATTTCACTCCCATATTTCATGTTCAGATGGACAAAAGAGGAAAGCAATATAACACACAAGTACAAGTTCAGAAAGAAAGAGGGTAGCAGTTAAAGGAAACAAGTAGGTGTGTTGTAATCATGTAATAACAGGTCATGGGGTCCAGCCCACTGGAGCAAATAAACCTTTACTTAAAGTTGCCAACAAAGTTAAAGAGGTCACTAACCTTTAGGTGTGTGTGTTATGGATGGAATCTAAAGTATAGTTATCTAAGCGATTGTAAAATATAAAATGTAAAACAACATAGACAAATGACTGCTCAACAGTAGTTTCCACCTACAATTTTCTACTAATGGCCTGAGCTTAACCATTAGAAATATCTTGAAACAGAATACGCAGCAAAATCTCTAAACCTTCAAGTACACTGAGGGAGTAAATCAATTCAAACCACTTTGAATTTGCTAAAACTAGTAGTACAGGCAAAAAAAGATGAATCTTACTGACTGTGGCTCCTATTCATATAACTGGGAATGGAGATTCATCCATCTACGCTCAAGACTCAAATATTTAAGAAAAAGGACACTGAATGGTCACTGCGTTACAAACCTGTGAGCGAAGATTCTCAGTCTTATCCACCAAAAGTTCAATCTTCTCCCCACGATCAAGAACCTACAAAGACACAGTTCTTCTCATCAACAAATCAAATCCACTTCCAGATTCTCAATCCTTTTCCAAGACCAAAACATAAATAGGTCCTCTAGAACAGTACATTCCAATAAATATCTTTTGTACCTTTTCAATGTTTTCCATCATCACACCTTTAACTTCTGAAACCTGAGCCTTCACCTTTGCAAGCTTACTGATTTCCTCTGGATGATCTACACAGTACTGCATCTGCTCCTTCAGTTTAGGCCTGTTAATTATCATTTTCAATGATCTATCACTTTCAGTATTACCAACAATTATAGAGGAGAGGGGAAAAGAGAATAAAAAGAAAATGAAATTTACCCGAACTCCCTGTTTAAGCTGTTAGCAACAGCTGTAGCAGCCTTGCCTCCACCATATTTCTTGGTAAACTCTTCCTTGGTTCTCTCCAAAAACGCAATTGGGATCTGTCTTCCAACAGATTCCACAGCAACAACACAGTATGCTGTTTGTACAGAGGTATAACAATGTCAGCATGAAAAAGACGCAGAAGAAACGGAACATTACATATTATTTGCCAGGTAATCAATCATCATCTAATTGGACATAAAGAACATTCAAAATTACAAATCAGAGTCTGAAGAAATATCAGATACTGAAAGATGTGCAAAATACAAGGAGAGTGCATCAACTTCTTCTAGAAACAGGTGAAACGATTCTAATCAGATTTGTTGTTCACTTCAATTTGAATAAAAATAAACTACTGCTCGAATTTGTTATGTTGAAATCTAAAAGCAGTGTGTAGTTGCTTCACAATTTAAATGAAAATCTGTAAATGAGCAAAACCAGTAGTTTGCCGTATCAAATTACAATTTATGAATTAAAGGTACATTGCCACTTAATCTTGTTAAGAAAAGAGTGAAGAAAATATAGGCTCCATTGAAGATGTTAGCATGATACATCCATAACAACAGATGTACAAGAAATTTACACAAAAATGATATCTTCCAAAACAGTCCATAACTACTTTCTCTTCTAATTACAGGGAAATTTTCATATCTTACTTAGGTAAATCTTCTTTTTCTTAAAAATGTATATGGTGTCCTGCCTCCTGATCAGTTTGAGTGTACCTCGATGTCTATAGTCCATATCTTCTCCTCTGCTAATTATAGGGAAATTTTTGTTTCTTACTAAGGCAGGTATAGTCCATATCTTCTCCTCTGCGAATTACAGGGAAATTTTCATATCTTACTAAGGTAGGTGTTCTTTTTTCAAAATGACAGTGTTCCACGGCCAGCTTGACTGCACCTCGATGACTATTCCACCAGGTACCTCTTACCTGGACAAGTAAAGGTAACTATGTCCAACAAGGACTAAGCAGATGGAAATAGTGTGTATATGTAAAATTGTAAATGAAATCAAACCGATCTAAAGCAAAATTAAACACTAACCAAACCAATTACTAATATAATATAACTTATCAGTATTCTACTGAGATCTAGACTGCACTACTCAAAAATCAAACACAACCAACAGAACAATAACAACAGCAACACCCTATGTATGCATACCTTACCCCTACCCTTGGTGGGGTACAAGAAGGAGGAAAAACAAGCAAAAGATGGAAAAAAGTTGGCAACAAAATGAACCAGATCCAGAACAAAATTCTGCATTACCTAAACTAATTACCACGAAAATTAATTGTTACTTACTAGATACTAGCAGTATTTAACAAAGATCTAGGGTCTAGACTGACTATTCCGCAATCGAACTCAGCAACAGAACAAGGAGAATAAGGAAAACAAAATATGAAACAATAACCGAATTGATTAAGATCCAATGGAAAATTCCGCATTAACTAAACTAATTAGCACAAAATTTATAGTTACAACCCGGTATTCCCACAAGATCTAAACAGCACTAATTTGAAATCAAACAATCAACAGAACAATGAGATTAAGCAAAAATCGACGGAAAACAGCCACGCAACAAGAAAAACAATCATAGATGCATGGATGAAAGGATCAGGAAAATCCATTCTAAAAAATATCAGAAGTGAGAAGAAAAATGACTTACTGAAGCCTTCTTCGACGAGATAGTTGAAAGTATGGCCATCGCAGTTATAGGTGAACTTGTTATTGGAAGCAGGAAGTTTCTGGAGGCACTGTGAAGCTATACTTGTGAAATTACCGGTGAATTCAGTGTATTCGGCGAGAATCACAGTTCCTCGCGCAACGAAACTGTAGATCAGCGATTGTTGCCCCATTTTTTCTCTGTGTGAAAAAACCAAAACCCTAGCTGGTATAGTAAGCAGTAGAAAATTTAAGAGAGAGAGAAAGAGAGAGAGGAGATATAGAAATGCGTATGAAGAGGCAACTGAAAAAGATAAAAAGGGGGAAGCGTGACGAAGATGAATTTTAATTTTTGGGACGCGGGGCGGGGTACGGCTGCCTGGGTGTGGCCGAACTTTCCTTTCCTACTATGTGATCAAGTGCTTTTTTTTTATTTTTTACTCTAATATTTCAAATTTATATTAGAGATAAATTATATTCGAGTAAAATCTATTGAGAGTCATATTTTCAATGTTATTTCTTTTCATATCAGGTTCAAATTTAAAATTTTTAATTAAGAATGAAATAATATCACCATTAAATACAATGTCTATTTCAGTGTATGTATATGTTTTGCTTCCATTATTTTAATTTATATACTTCTTATGTTTGATAATAGTTCTTGACTATTGATTTGACACAAAAAATAAGAAATGATAAATGATAAAGATAATTTTATCAAATCACTCTTATTAAATATAAGTCATATAGCGAAAATTGAAAAATATTATAATAGCAAAGGTAAAATAGGTACAATATGATAAATTTTTCATAATTTTATAAATTGGACAAATATTGTTGTACATCCCAAAATAGTATAATGTATAAGTAGGGACATTCACGATTTGAATAAAAATCGATCCAGAACAAAAAATCGAACCAAACCAATAAATTAAAATCGATTTTGATTTAAGTTTGATTTTGTTTGATTTTAGATTTTTGAAAATAGATAGTATTTAGTTTATTTATGATTTATTCGAAAAAATTGAAGAAATAGTCAAACTGAACCGATGAATTATACACATATATTTTATTAATATACATACTTAATATATTATTTTTATAAATAATTTTAAAGATCTTGTATATATGTTCATTAAATTTTTATTACAGTTTACTTATTGAAGGCGAAAATGTCTAAGATGAAAAACTTTCATCTTATCGATTTTCATGTATATGAGTGCTATGACAATTCGTTGTGGGACTGAAAATTTTATTGTCTCTTCCTTCTAGACAAATACAGTGAATTTTAAAGTTTTATTGATAGTAAATTTAGTGATCGAAAGTTCAATAATCTAAGTCATTCTAATTATTTATCGTTTTAAATGGATTGTTGTCATTTTTTCATATTTTGAATGAATTATTGTTTTTTTATTTTGGTATATGGTTAATAACCAAATCAAATCAAATAAAAATCGATAACCACCAAACTGATAAATATATATTATATTTGATTAGATTTAATTTTGATAATTTTAAAATCGATTAAGTTGATTTAATTTTTAATTTTATCCAATAATCGATCCAAATCAATTCGTGACACCCTTATATGTATAAGTAAAGATGATGGATGGAGTTTTAGTTTGTTAACCAGCTTATTTTAACAAATGGTATTTATTTATTTAGCAAATTTTTAATTTTAATTTTTTCACATGACATCTTTTATGACTATAGTGTTCAAATCAGTTTTTGTGCACTTTAATTAATTTCATATGATACATGTTACCCTCCTACCAACAATAGATATCAACTAATTCTATTCGTCAAGGTTGGACAAATAAAAAAAATTACCTAGTATTTTTTGTCTCCTCTCAAAATTAAATCTTACACCTCATGATTTTCATACTTTATTAATTTAAGATTATAATTTTTTAAATATTCTAATATATCTTTTAAAAAATAAAATTATATATACACAATTTATGTCAAATTAAATCATGTGAAACAATTAAAACAAGAAGTAGTACTTTTTTTTATTTTTTCATGCAATGTTTGATATTAATATTAAAATTTAATTAAATCTAAATTTACATTAAAAAATTTTATGTTAGAAAAATAAAATACTCTCTAATAAAAACGATAAATAAGAAATATTACTTTTTATTCTTCTTTGTGAAAGGAAAAAAGAGCGTTGCTTTTGTAGGTGCTGAATCTGAATTGTTGTTGAAAAACATCCATGTGTGGGCCCATGTGTTTAACACCTATGATGCGGCTCGTTTGGTACAAAGATTGATAATGCAGGGATTAGTAATACTAGGATTAGTAATGCAGGGATTAATAGTGCAGGGATTAGTAATACAGAGATTATTTTTATCAAGTGTTTGGTTCATTGTTTTCGACCTCATCTTATGTTTGGATTAAAATTTTATAAAAAACTTCTTTCCAATTATACCCTTAAATTCTTATGCAATTGGGTTAAGGTAAATAATTGTCGGATAATATTTTTTTATGACCTTCTAACTAGCTAAGAAAAGAACAATTTTATTGTCATGTTTGCCTTTTTTTTCTTAAATTATTTGAGGGTAAATAATTGTCATCTTATTAAATTGATCACTTACAAATGTCAATTTTCAATTTATAAAAAGATAAACTATCAACTTTTAAAATTAAAAAGATGGTAAACAATAGTAAAATTGAATAAACCATCTATATTTACGAATAAAATTGCAAGTTGTAATTTTTGTATGTATTCAATGTTATAAATTATTGAAAATACAAAATATTAAAAAACCGCACAAACATTTAATTATTTGTTTATTTTCTTGATTTTATATTTTATGGTTGTGCTAGTAAATTTATTTAAATAAATTAGCTTACAAATTATTTAGAGAGAGAGTTAAATAATTTGTAAGCTAATTTATTTAAATAAATTTACTTGCACAACCATAAAACATAAAATCAAGAAAATAAACAAATAATAAAATGTTTTGAGGGATATTTTTGTCTTTAGGTGACTTATCCCATGGTATTATATCCCATGTATTGCTAATACCTCCAAATAGAAGGTATTAGTAATACATCACATAATACCATATAGGATGTATTAATTAATCCATGGATTAGTTATACATAGACCCAATTTTTTACCAAACGTAGTACTAAATAATACCATCTATAATACATGGACTATTTGTTTTAATGCGGCCTACCAAACGACCCCTAAGTATTAAATTTGTTGCAAAAGTTTGAAACGGATTTCTTATATATTGATTATACGCGCATACTGTAATTAGTTAATAATTAAATAACAATATCCCATTAAATAAATGTTGAAATCTAACAATACTACTTTTTCTTCACATTTGTCATTTCCCCACCTTTTCTTCCTGTGGGAAAAAATGAAAAAATTGAGAGCTACTAGAAGATTACAAGTCATATTGGGATTATTTTGTCAAATTTATTTATTATATTTAGAAAAGTATAACTAGTATACTCTTATGTATTTTCTGGAAGGGTTGTTAATTTCTTCTTCTTGTTTTTTCAACTATTAATTTTCATCAAATTATCCTTAATTATGTTGAATTGAATTGAATTGTAGTACATGTTTATAGTTTCTTGACTATGCAAAAATTCAATTATTAAAATAAGGATATATTTGAAGATATAATTAATATCTTATTAATCATGTAAACAATTATTTATTTTGGATTAAAATAAAAGTTTAAAAGCCTAACTCATAAACAGATTTCTAAACTTGTTGGGTTTTTCTTCTCAGATACCTCAACTACACTATTTTCCTATTGAATCACCCATAATTTGTTCCTTTTAAGCATTATTGGCTGATTTTGATCGGCTTTTCTATTGTAAATGCCTTCAATTGTGTTCGTATTGTAATGATTTGATTGAAGGAATGAAGACAAACTGTGTGTTAGTCTCATTTGTTTTCTAATGTGTTCAAATGGTTTGAAGTAAAACACAATTATTCTCAAATATTTTCACTATCAATTGGATTAACGAGTTCTGGAACAACATATATATCCTCTATCAATACCCCTCACTAAATCTGGTTCCACATCAGCCAACGGTGTTTAAAAGAAATAAATTCTGGGTTGTTCAATGATTCGATAGGAAAATAGCATAGTTGAGGTATCTAAAGGAAAAAAAACCAACAAGTTTAGGGATCTGTTTATGTATTTGGCCAAATTTAAAATACTACTCGTGTTTATAATATGAAGCATAGATAGTGCCACTTTAGTGTAGTTTCGGATAATGGAATTTGGGAAAGGTAGAGTTTAATGTGTATGCAAATCACATTTTTACCTTTAAAATAGAAAAATTATATTTGATAGATCATTAATTCATGAAAAAATAAATCAAAGCAATGTAAAAAGGGAAGTAATGAATG
This sequence comes from Solanum sitiens, assembly GCA_016801875.1. NCBI lineage: Eukaryota > Viridiplantae > Streptophyta > Magnoliopsida > Solanales > Solanaceae > Solanum > Solanum sitiens. The sequence continues at coordinate 1,996,395 of JABWTJ010000034.1, forward strand.
TGAAAGCACAACAAAACATGTTCAACAATAACTATAATAAAATAATAAAATAATTGAAGTATAAAAACAACAGATTTATATACTTTATTTGTTCACTTTTAATTGTCATGTTACATTTTTTAAAAGTCAATTCGACTAATTTTTAAAGTAAAATTAGATTATATTAATTTGATATTTTAAACAAAAAATTTAAATATTTAAAAATTATACGAAAAATACTATAAATTAAAATTTTTTGCATATCAATTCGATAAAAAAGTACATTGTTAAATGTTAGTCAAAGTTATCATTTGACTCTAAAAAATGAAACAATTAAAAGTAGGTGAAGATAGTAATAACAAAGAATCAAAGAACAAGAAATAACCAGAGAAATATAATGACTATTAGACCATCTCCAACCCAACACCAAATCCTATATTTAGTGTAAAAATTGGTGGTTTGAGCTCCAATCCACATCAATTTTCACACCAAAATTGGTGTGTGAATAGCGTTACATCAAATTTGATGTAACACTATTCATCATACCAAATAACTTTTTGAATATTATAATATTATTTTATTATATCAACTTTTAATTAAACATTATAGAAATTGTATGTTTTAATTAAATATCTTGTATATTTAATTACTTTTTATGTAAAAATTTTATATTATTAATTTTAGATATAAAATTTAGTTTTTTATAAATTAAGTTTTTATATATGACTTCTTAAAAAAAAAAATTTACATTATTTCTACTATAAATTATATAAACTACAATCAACCTTCACAAAAATTAAAAATGCCAACATACAACTTTTTAAACAAATAATACAATGATTTCACTTCGATTATGTAATGTTTATTTAATTGTATTTTATTAATGATTTTACTTTTATTTGTATTATCCATTATTATGTATAATGTATAATATTTGTAGCAAATTATATTATTTAAAAAATTATGGTACACAATAATTTTATATTAAATTATTATAAATGAAAATTATATGAATTCTATATAATGATTGTTTTAGAACGAATTTGTTTTATGAAAATAAGAAAATATAAATGAAATAAGAAATAATAATATAATAATATAATAATAAAGAGAGAGAAAAATATTTTTTTGGGGTAAAATTTGGTGCAGTGGGTTGGAGATGTCCTTAGGTAGCTACAACGTTGTACTGTACTAGCTGCTAACCTACAAATTACTCCTTCTATCTCTTATTATTTGTCTATTTCTAAATTAACACACATATTAAGAAAATAATTATTGACATAGTGAATTTATCATTTTATCCCTATTAATTATGAAGTGGATGAATTAAAAATTTACTCCCTCTGTTTCAAAAAGAATGACCTACTTTCCTTTTTAGCCTGTTTAAAAAAGAACGACCTCTTTCTTTTTTTGTAACATTTTAATTTCAACTTTCCACGTGACATGTTTATGGCCACAAGATCAAAGGACAGTTTTGTACATTTCACCTAACTTTAATTTATGATCACAAGATTCAAAAGTCTTCTTTATACTCTTAAACTCCGTGTCAAATCAAATCAGGTTATTCTTTGTGAAACGGAGTGACTAATATTTTCAAAAAATTCTACCCTTTTCATAGTAATTAATTGGGGGTATAATATGATTTTTTTTTATTCTTTTTTGATTTGTCAAAATGGACAAGTAATTAGGGATAACTATAAAAGAAAAAATTAAAGACAACTGTAAAAGAAAGATTAGACAAATAAATAGGGACAAGAAGTATTTACTACTCTGTTGGGATTACTGAAATCTATAATTTTTAATGACATTAAAATATTGGGAAAATTATGCAAATACGTAAATATATATTAATTAATTAGTTGATATAGTTACAGTTTGTTTTAATTATAATTCACGACTTACTTTGAGCTATAATTATGCGATTCAGTTTTTTTAGTTTGGTATAATTCAGAATTTGTATAATATAATTTGTATAACTAATGTGTAATGTAATTTTACGTAATATAATTTGTAAAATTATTTAAAGTCCAGATGTTTGTGTTTGTATAAATTCGTTATTTCAAGTTTATACAAAAATAGCTGAATTATACAAATTTGTCCACAAATTATACAAATGAGACAACTTAAATCATAGCTACGATCCGTAAATATATAAATTATAGCTATTAAACATAATTAATTTTATTATAATGACTATTTACGAAAATTACCCTAAAATATTTGAAGTGTATATCAGGTCTTACTTTCACTATATTATGAATATTTATGATCATTAAGAGAACGTTTAATGTTACTTGCTAACTTGTTTGACAAAATGTATAGTTACCTGTTTTTGGTAACTAAAACATTTTAATTTATCAACTTGTAATTATCTGAATTAGTTTTGAAAGGCACATATTTTTATTTTCTCAGTCAACTATTAAATTATTTTCTTTCTTGCACAGTGCGTAAAGCCATATCTAATGATTAATGAACATTGAGCTTATATTTCAAACAGGCTAGCGTCAAACCAGATCTAATATCAAATCAATATCAATATCAAAGTTTAAATTTAAATTTGAGTTATGTATATTGCAGTATAAAATATTTTATGTTAACAATACAGTTTAATTAACTAGTTATAACATCTTAGTCTAATTTTTAGATTACCATATAACAAATTTGGTATGAACTTTATTGCAGGTAAACATTATTGAATGACGTAAATATTGTTATGAACTTTGTCCTTATTTAGTATGCTAAAATAAAAGGAAAAATTATTCATATACACACATTTTTTTTCTTCATAATTTTTATTATTCCTCATTAGTTCTAAATATTTTCAATATCCCTTACTTTTGAGCTATCACAAAACTGCCTGATGCATAACTCCCACTCCCCAAACTCATATTTATCACTTTCTGATTTCACTCCATAAATTTCTTTCATCTTTTTCTTCATTTTCAACTTTCGATTCCCACGATTTTTTGCTCCCTTTTGCACGCACAAATTTTCCACAATTATTCCATTAATCTATTTTTGAATTTTAAGTCGTTTCTCTTTTTAATAAATGATTTCAAGTTATTTAAGAGGTAAATCTCTTTCCATAACTTCTGTTTTCATTTTTTTTTTAGTTTTCAAAAATAGCTCATACATATTTTACTATTGGGCTTACCCAATATAGTTGAAGAAAGAAACATCTTTGACTTCTAAATTGACTGTGAAAAAAATATTTTGGTAAAGATTTCGGATCGAGATCCATGGATAACGTCATTGTTAACCGTGAAAAAAGAATACAAGAGTGGATGTTGAGAAGGAGAAGGAGAAGGAGAAGGAGAAGAAGGGTGTACATTTGTCTTTTCAAGTAAATGTAGAAAAAAGTGGATGTATATTTGTCTTTCTAAAATGTATGTTGAGAAGAAGAATTCAAATCAGATCAAATTGTTGATTATCTTTTCTGATATATATGTGTTCAAATTTTTAATGTATCCAGTTTTTTTTTTTCTTAAATTAATGTATTCGTTTTAATATTATGATATAATACATTTTCATCATATACAATGTATCGTGTTTAAATTAATAAATTATCGTACCGCTATTGTTTGGAATACATTAACTAGATTTTTATTGTATTAAGTTAATTTTGTTTCTTAATTAATGCATAATGCCTTTGTTTCAACACTAAGATATATGTGAAATAATTTGTTCCTTATTGCTGTTATTTCTTGTAAGTGTCATTGTGATGTAGCTAACAAAAATAGTTACAGTTTGTTATGAGGTCAGTTAAATAGAACTTTCTAGAAGTAGGTTAGCTGGACCTATAAAAGTACTAGCCATCAATTGTAATCAGAAATTAATTCAAATTCAATGAAACAGTGATCCTCTTCTTTCTTTCTAACATCTCTGTAGCAGCTTAGAAAATTCATCAATGGTGAACTTATTCACCATGAATTCTGCATACAGAACTCAAAATTAATATGGTATCAGAGCGGCGATCTCACCTTCAGCTGAGCTTAGGAATTTGAGTTCATCGCAATCAATTAGTTTAGTAAATGACAGGAGAACAATCTATTGCAGAAATGGAAGTTCCAAGTGCAACCAAAATTGATCATCATTATCCTCTCTATCTTCAAGCTTCTGATTCTCCAGGCTTAGTAATAATTTCGATCGAACTCACAGGACCAGAGAACTACTCTCTGTGGAGCAGATTGATGAAACTAGCACTGTGAGGCAATGGAAAACTTGGATTTGTGGATGGAAACTGCACGAAGAGTAGGTTTAAAGGTGAACTAAAAGAGTTATGGGAGAAATGTAACACAATTGTGTTATCATGGATTGTGAGTACTGTTTCTGCTAATTTGATGCCAAGCATAGTTTATGCTTCAAATGCGAAAAAGGTATGGGATGAATTCAATGAGCGTTTTGATAGATCGAATTTGACGAGGATTTATTATTTGTGGGCAGAAATTGCTAATTTGAAATAGGGAACAGACTCTGTGACAAGCTACTATTCTAAAATGAAGGATCTATGGGACGAGCTTGATGTAATGGTTCCACTGCCTGCTTGTGATTGTGAAAAATCCAATGCTTATATAAACCAATTGAAGTCACAACGATTGTTACATTTCCTTATGGGCCTTAATGAGAGTTATAGCAATTTGAGAAGTCACATTTTATCTCGCAATGCAAGTGTAACTGTGAACGAAGCTTATGCTACCATGGCTCAAGAGGAAAGCCAAAGATCATTAGGAGTGGTTGATGCTCATAAGGATCCTTTGACTATGATAACAGGAAGGCCTCAAGGTTATAAATCTAGAAAACCTGGAGGTTCTGGAGGAGTTGGAAGAGGCTATGGAGGTTCTGGAGGAGCCGGAATACCTTGTATATATTGTGGATACAAAGGTCATCTAAAGGAGAATTGTTGCAGGGTAGTTGGTTATCCTTCTGACTTCGTAAGTAGGAGAAAAGCTTCCCAACAAAATGCTTGTTTAGTCAGGGCAAACCTACAGTCAACACTAGCACCAATACAAATTCAGAAGCTCCACAAAGAACTGGTCCAGATGCTTCCTCTTCTAGTTCAGGATCAGGTTACTTTCTCACTGAACAGCAATATCAGGAATATCTTGGGAAGAAGGATCACACGAACTCCACTAGTGAATGTGTGTCTAACATGGCAGATATACATTCTTCATTGTCAAATATTTTTGCATATGAATGGATTGTTGATTTTGGAGCCTCTCACTATACTACACCTTGTAATAATTTGCTATTTGACATTAAGAAACTCGACAACCATCTTAGTGAAAAAGTTCAGGTGCCCACCGGTGGGAGATGTCAAATCACAAGTGCAGGGAATGCTATTTTTGGAACATCTAAGATACAGAATGTTCTACATGTTCGTGATTTCAAATTTAACCTACTCTTAGTGTCTAAAATAACCAAGTACTTGTCATGTGTTGTTCTATTCTTTCCTGATTTTTGTGTATTTCAGGGACTCTACAATGGCAAGGTCTTGGGGATTGGTAGAGAAAAGGATGACTTATATCTCTTAAAGGAACAGGTCACCCCTACTACAAATACTGTCAGTTTCAAACACCAAGCAGAAGTTGTTCTTTGGCATCTCAGATTGGGACATCCTTCCTCAACTATGATGCATCACATTCCTTCTATTTCAAAATATGTTAGCAATAATATACAAGATAAATGTCATATTTGTCCCCTTGCTAAACATCATAGATCTAGCTTCCCTACTAGTTCTAGTAAAACACTTGTTTGTTTTGACTTGATTCATGTAGATTTGTGGGGGCCTTATAGATAGCCTACATATGATAAGAAATACTACTTTGTCACTATTCTTGATGACTACAACAAATATACATGGATTTGTTTCCTCCATTCTAAACATGAGGTCCATACTGTCTTGAAGAATTTTCTTTGTATGATTAAAACTCAGTTTAATGTCAATGTGAAGTCCTTAAGGTCTGACAATGGAACTGAATTTTTCAACACTCAATGCATGTAATTATTGGCCTCACATGGCATAATTCACCAAAGCAGTTGTCCCTACACTCCTCAGCAGAATGATATCGTGGAGAGAAAACATCGACACATTTTAGAAAAGGCTAGAGCTCTTAAATTTAAAAGTGGAGCGCCTATCAGTTTTTGGGGTGATTGTGTTAGAACTTCAATGTACTTGATCAATAAATTATCTTCTCCAGTTTTGAATGGAAAGGCACCCTATGAACTAATGTATGGAAAGATACCTACTCTTGATCACATAAATGTGTTTGGTTGCTTATGTTATGCTAGCAAATTACCTAGAAGTGACAAGTTTGCTGCAAGGGTAAAGAAGGTTGTTTTGGTTGGCTATTCTGAAACTCAAAAGGGGTACAAATTATTTGATTTAGAGGATAAAAACTTCTTTGTAAATAGGGATGTTGATTTTAGAGAATCTATTTTTCCTTTTAAGATAGATGCAACATCAGATTTGGACATGTTCCATGTCACTACTATCGATCACTGCCTCCCTCCTACTGCTTATAGTTCCTTAGATGTTGAAGAGGACACTCAACCTTTGCCTGACTTAGTTGACAATATGCAAGATGACACCTTCACAGATTCTATTTAACTTCATGATGAGGTACAGGTGGCTAATCTGTATGATACAACAGTGCATGATGTTGTTGATTCAATTTCTACAGTCCCTGCTCACAGTAGACCAATCAGGGCAACCAGACCTCCAATATGGCTTAGTGACTATATTTCTGCTGTTAATCCTAAAGGGTCATGCTCATATCCAATTTCTCAACATGTTTCTTATGATCATTTATCTCAAACTTATCAGATGTATTTGGTAAATGTGTCCATTCTCACTGAACCAACCTCTTTCAAAATGGCTTCTCAAGATCCTAGATGGGTTCATGCAATGCAACAGGAGATAGATGCTCTATAAGCTAATCGTTCTTGGGAGTTGACTACTTTCCCTGTTGGTCAGAAAACTATAGGTGCTAAATGGGTATATAAGATCAAATATAAAGCTAATGGTGAGGTGGACACGTTTAAAGCAAACCTTGTGGCTAAAGGTTATACTTAAAGAGAAGGTTTAGACTATCATGAAACTTTTTCTCCAGTAGCAAAGATGGTTTCAGTCAGGACTGTGATTAGTGTTGCTGCATCTAAGGAATGAGATCTTTTTCACATGGATGTGAGTAATGCTTTCCTTCAAGGAGACTTGGATAAAGTTGTCTATATGAATCTCCCTCAGGGTTTCCATAGACAGGGGGAGACTAGAGTGTGCAAGCTCTTGAAGTCTTTGTATGGCCTTAAACAGGCTTCAAGACAATGGAATATTAAACTCACATCAGCCCTCTTGGTTGACAATTACAAACAAAGCTCCTATGATAATTCAATGTTTATCAAGAAGCAAGGAATAGGTATTGTGGTTATTCTTATATATGTAGATGACCTTCTTATTACTGGAAACAACCAAGACCTCATCTATGAGGTAAAACAGTATCTTCACAGCAAATTCAAAGTCAAGGACCTAGACCACTCACTTATTTCCTAGGGATAGAAATAATGAGGTCCAAACATGAAGCCTTACTCAATCAAAGGAAGTATGCATTAGAAGTCATTTCTGATGCTGGTTTGAGTGGAGACAAACCAGCTTCCACCCTATTGGAAGCTAATATCAAGCTCACAAGTGTAGCCTATGATGATCACCTAGGGAATGTGATTGAAGACCCTTTATTGGAAGATATTTATGCTTATCAAAGACTAGTTGGAAAGCTGATCTACCTGACTATAACAAGACCTGATATCTGTTTTGTTGTACAACTCCTAAGTTAGTTCATGCAGCAACCCAAGAAGTCTCATTGGGATGCAACACTCAAGATAGTTAGATATCTCAACACTCTCCTGGATTGGGTGTTTTTATGAAGAAAGGTTCTGAACTAAAATTGAGTGTTATTGTGATTCAGACTGGGCAGCCTGCCCCAACATTAGGAGATCTGTGACAGGGTATGTTATTCAACTTGGAGGCTCATTGATCTCTTGGAAATCGAAAAAGCAACACATAGTTAGTCGCAGCTCAGCAGAGTCTAAATACAGAAGCATGGCTGCAGTTGTGTCAAAAGTCACTTGGTTGATTGGGTTCTTATAAGATATTGAAGTTAATATTCCTACTCCTATAGAGCTATTCTGTGACAACAAAGCTGCAATACAAATAGCTTCAAATCCCATGTTTCATGAACTTACATATTAAGATTGATTGCCATTTTGTGAGGGGAAGGTTTCAGGCAGGGCTGATTAAACCTGCACATTTATCAACTACTCTGCAATTGGCTGACTTGCTTACCAAAGGTCTTGTTGTAGCACAACATCACTTCTTTTTGTCCAAGCTTGGGGTTCTAGATGTTTTCGACCCTGCAGCTTGAGGGGTATGTTGAAATAACTTGTTCCGTATTGCTGTTATTTCTTGTAAGTGTCATTGTGATGTAACTAACAGAATTAGTTACAGCTTGTTATGAGGTCAGTTAAATAGAACTTTTTAGAAGTAGGTTAGCTGGACCTACAAAAGTACTAGCCATCAATTGTAATCAGAAATTAATTCAAATTCAATGAAACCGTGATCCTCTTCTCTCTTTCTAATATCTCTGTAGCAGCTTAGAAAATTCATCAAGGTGAACTTATTCACCATGAATTCTGCATACAAAACTCAAAATTAATAAGATACATTATAATTTTATCAACACTACAATACATTACATAATAACGATCTTGACACACAATAATGCATCTAATACTTATTAAGTTATACATATGATACATCAATGTGTCACACAAGTATGTATAAAATTTATAAATGGTGATAACAAAATGCTATTATCAAAAGTTTGTTTGGTTTGAGGTAAAATATGAAGATTATGCACCTATGTATCTGATATAATAAATATGAAGCAAATCAATACATATGTTAAATCATGTATTAGATACACAACATAATGAATCATGTACACAATATTAGACTTTTGAATTATGCTAATATCAAATACAACTTTTAATCAAACACAACTGCACAAATTGTGTATTAGATACACAATTCTATGGAACATAATATTACATCTACTAAATCATATAGTTGATACATGATAGAATGTATCGGATACACAACATTCTATTATTGCATGAACAAATACACAATTATTCATCTCGAAAACAAAATTCAAAAAACGATTACACAACATTATAAGAGGTATGAATGATATATCAAAGTTATGCATCTCTTCAACCTTTTAGTTTACTGTATCAATGCATAACAAATACATTGAAAATTCAAACTCTTGTTTCTTCACCTTAACGATGTATCAGACGACCAATTTTTTCCTCAACACATTGATATCTAATTTTGTTACCATGGATGATTTGAGATTCACAAATCAATATTTTGACCAACAACAATTCTATCACTTTTGTATCGTTCATACCTCACCTCACTTTATCAAATTTTGGAATGTCTCAACAAGATCGACATGTTCCCGTTGTATAAAAAAAATGTATTACAACACAATAATTCTGGTCACATACCTTTTGTTATCAGATATTTCAACTCGAAAATTGAAGTTATAATCTATTTTATATTTTGTCATTACAATCATTTGAGTAGCTTTATCCATATACAATTGATTCACCTTCACATCCGAACTGTTTGTATCAACTATATATATTGATATTGATATGTAACAAGAATCGTCAATTTTCGATTCAAGCAAGGTAAGAGCATGTGCATCCCTTTTCTATCTTTAACAAACGCAATTGCACGCATCAATTAGACAGATGAACCGGGGGAAGTGATTTGAATTTTGAATTTCTTCGTTCGGTTACTGTCTAATTGATAGTAAAAAGAAATGTAAGCATAATTTATGAGATTTAATTATTTGTTAAGATTTATTTCTTGTATTAGCGCAATACATTGACACTTATTGTAGGGCGTAATTAATGTATTCGGACAACCAATTATGTATCCGGACAGCCAATTATAAATCTGGATGGCTGATATTTTAGGAAATTTTTGTAAAAGAAAAAAAAGTAGGGATAAAATGTAAGTTAAGTTTTATACTATGAGATTTATGTAAGATAAATTAAGCATAATACAAGGGGGAGGGAGGGGGAGGAATCTAGAGTCTTGGAGAGGTTTGTGGAAGACACTAGAATATTCTAGAAGAGTTTTTGAAAGACTTTAGAATTCTCTAGGCTTACATAGAATTCTAAAAAAGGGATTAAATTGTAAATATGTATGGACTTGTTTAAAATTTTTTATTTATACTTTAGCCCTATAATTGTGGTATAAATAGAGAGACTAACATTTATAAATCAACCAACCAAGAACGGAACAAGTGTAAAACATTCTCCAAAGCTGTACAAAAGTTTTCTTATAAACTCTTCATTTTCAAGTCAATAGTTATGAAAATGTGTTTTTTAATTTGCCTTAAATAATCAATATTATTTAATTTAAAAATAATTAATTTTAAGGGCAAAGTGGAAAAAAATAAATTTTATATCTTGAATTTTCAAATTGATAAATATTTAGGAACGAATATCATCATCAGAGTACATGTCACAACACTAAAGTCTGATACATGGGACATGTATTGTTTTCATCTAACCAAGAAATAATACAAATAAAATGAAACCTATGACCGAAAGTATTAAGTATTGTCAACGCAAGCTGGTTCGATTCTGAGGATAATATGAAGAATATAGTTATTGTACACACATATATATATCAATAACATTATAATGAAACATAACAAAATGGATGAGAAATCAGAGAAACATAAAGATCAATTTGCAGGCAAGGTTTTATAATTGAAGTTCTTGATTTAGAGACCTATTAGGATTACAATTAACAGACAATTTAAAAAGTACACGCCCTAAATCTTCTTGTTGATAAGAAAATTAGGAAACCTTTTATGACACATTAATGGAACACATATTATAAAATTATGTATTATTATTTTCTTTATAAAATATTTTTATTTGTGATATATAAATATAATTGAGAATTCACTTAGGCTATGGACTACTATAATTATTGGTAGGGGTGTTCGTGGTTCGTTTTGAATCGGTATTGATTAAGACCAAAATCAAACCAATTTAGTAGATTTTTTAAATTTCTAAAACCAAATCAAACAAAAATAATAACCACCGATTTGGTTATTATTGGTTTGCTTCGATCTGGTTCAGTTTTTCTGGTTTATTCTATTTGAAAGTAATAATTTTTTTGACGACATACATATCTCGATAGACACAAACACCTAGTACATGAACAATCCACAGAAAAGCTACTTTCTGTCCAATTAAGCAATATTAGAGTTATCATAACACGAACAAAGTGATTCAATTAAGCGAAAGTGTGACTATTGTGAGTATGGTAGGTATAGACTAAAATGTACTTTGATGGACTTGGACTTAAGATTGTTATAGTTAGGCTAAAGTGTTGGGTTGAGAAAATGATAAAATTAAGGACTTAAGTTAATTAAAATTTAACAAAATATTTATATTTTATTTATGAATAATATATAAAATAATTATAAAACTTATATATCTAATTTATCAGTTCAATTTTGGTTATTTTTACGATTGTTATTTAGTAAAATCAAAATCAAACCAAATAATATCAATTTTTTAATCGAGTATATTTGTATTACAATTTGATTTGATTTTTAACTGTAATCATAAACAACCCTAATTATTGGTCTCACTAAAAACAAATATGACAAATTTAGATTTTCATCTTTTTCTTCTCTTCCTTCTCCACCTCCTTCTTCCCCCTTTTCCCCATAAATCCAATCCACTATTTAATTGAAGAAAATTGTAGAAGTCATTGTTCCTTTTAACCCTCTCAAAATATATTCATTTTACAGAGGGACTGTTTAAAGCCCACTATTGCACAAGGTTGAGTGCTCCTATTTTATGCTCCAGGAAAACTACATTACACTGACATCAGTGGCATATACTTCAAAGTAGGGGTGTCAAAGAATATGTAAAATTGATCGAATCAAATTTATTTATTTTTTAGTAATATTTTAAACTTTTATTTAAGTATATTTTGTACCAAATAATTGAGATGGTCTTTTTGATTTGTAGAAGAAAACCAATTTTTTTAGTATAACTTACATTAATATCATAGTGTAAAATTTTAATTATCTTTTATCTCTATTATTTTTATAATTACATAAGTTCCATATTTTTAGGCATTTCAGATACATAATTAAGGATCTGGGATACATTCTTATTGATACATTATGCATCAATCTGTTGCATTTATTAAGGAAAAAAAAGTTGTAAAATCAATTTAAAATCTCATAGTTAGTTACCATTTGTTGCACTAATTAAGGGGGAAAAAGCTGAAATTAAATTAATATAACATAAATTACGTTATTCCATTCAAATTATTTTCAAGAATTCAAAATCCTATAGTGTAGCAAACCAAAAAAATCAAAAAATTAAATTTCTTCTTCTTGTTCATCGTTCTCTCTGTTTCATAAAAATATTTGTCGAAATTTTGGAAAGCGAGGTGAGTTATGAAGGATTGTATGGAATTGTTGTTGGACAAACGATTTCTTTTGTGAATCTTCAAGTTCATCGAATATTCTTTCGATTTTGATTCAAAATTGTTGAAAATTTCCAGATTCAAAATTCTTCTCCTAGTTTATTGAAGATCCGAGAAGATACATCATGAATATCTTTGTTATTTAACATTTTACTATTTATGTATCTTGTTTAAATTGATAAGTATTATATTTATATTAGATACATTAAAAAAATAAATGTTGCCCATACGATGTTAGATTTGAGATCGATACATTACTGTGCGGTAATTATGTAATTGATACATATAGTATAAATTCGAATTTACGTATCATATCTAAAAAATTATTGCATGATACATTACTATTTATGTATCAGTATTGTATTTATACTAGATACATTAAATAAGTAATTGTTGCCCATAAGATGTTAGATTAGAGATCGATACATTACAGTGTGGTAGTTGCTATGTAATTGATACATTTAGTATAAATTCAAATTTATGTATCATATCTAAAAAAATAGTGCATGGTACATTACTATCTATGTATGTCGTTTAAATTGATGAGTATCATACTGTTTGCCTTGAAAGATATGTATGCTTACATAATGTATCATTTTGTAGTTGATAATAATGTATCTAATACAATAAAGTTGTTAAAGAAGGATTTACCTAATATGAAATAATATGTATCTATAAATGTATCACAATAAATAAGAATTAAGTTATCAATTAGATACATGAACAAACACAATTTATGAAAGAAATTTGTTTATGAAAAACACCAGAATAAACAGAAAATATTAAATCGTATGAAATTTTGGTGAAATTAAAATTAATATTATTATGAGACAATTAGAAGATTAGTAGTGATACAAGAATCTTAATAAATTTTAATGAATGATTAGTTGTTAGAATCCATAACCAACTCAAATTATGAAAAATTTACAAGTATTATACATATTTTTTTAATCAAACACACGAGTGAGTTTTATTAATAAAAATAAAGTAATCAATACAAATATCAAACCCAACAGTGATTTGGAAATAATAGCAAAACAAAATAACTATTAAACCAAAAAAGGAAAAAGAAGGAAAAAACGAAATTAAAAAAAAAACGACAACAGCAAAAGGCGAACTTCTACAAATATTATTATATTAATTATTATTAAATAATAACTAATACATACTAAAAATCAAAATAAATTCAAAATTTGTAACTGCCAAAGAAGTGGAGAGAATTTAGGGATAAAAGGGAGGAATAAAATGGGGAGTGAGAAACGTGGATATAGGTTGAAAATAGGAATGAAATATTTATGTATCTAAAAGATTTTATGTATTGAAGGAATTAAGGGATTTTTGAATTTTTTTAAAAAGGCAGGGATAAATGGATATTAAGGTAAGTTAATGTGTGTATATAAGTAATTTTTTCATTTTTGTAACCGAACCGAAAAACCTTACATGTATGAAAATATATTTATATATTAACAATATGTTAAATTTTATATAAATATATTTTCTAACATTTTTCAAGTATAAATATAACCTAAGTCCTAAGCCTTTGTCAACTACTCTGGGTCTTTCTCATTTAATTAATTAATCTTTAATTGATCAAGTTTTACAAAAAGATTATATTATAGAAGTCATCAAACAATATGGCAAAAACTAACAAACACTCCTATTATAAATTTAAGAATAATACGGTAGCAAAGTTATATATTATTAGCTTCTTGGTGAACAATTGAAGTGCTTCTTTAAGAACACACTTGCAAAAAAATATTTTAATAATTTTGAGTTGATAAAAATGAAAAGTAACCGAACCATACCAATATTGAAGAAAAATCGATATTGAGATGGTTTTAATAGAGCAAAAAGGGTAAAAAATACCCTTTACCTTTGGTTTATTAGTTGACGATGCCCTTATCGTTAAAATGAAGTTATTCTTATCCTATCGTTACTAATTTCATCATTTGTGCCCCTACTCACATTTTGGAAAAGGGCCTAAAATACCCTTAAAGTATTGAAAATGATACAAAATTACCCTTCATCCACCTATTAGCTCCAAAATGCCCTTCTCATCCACCTGTTGGCTCCAAAATACCATTGTCATCCACCTTTGGATTCAAAATTGACCACTTATTTAATTATTTTAAAATTAAACTCTTTAAATATTTTTTAAAAAATACTTGGCGTTCAAGTATTGATTATAATTTAATTTATTAATATAATTTATAAACCAACCCACTACCCACTCATTACTAACTAAACCCCACCCAATTAATAATCCAATTATAATATCAAAATCACCATAAACACTACTAAAACACGATGAAATTGTAGATTTCTGAAAATGACATACAAAATTATTCGAGTCCGAATCGAAGCCCCAATTAAATTTAGGTTGAGCCGCTTATTTGGGAGGAGACTTTCAATAGGTTTCTCTTTCAAGATTGAATAAGAAATTTATGATTAAAGGTAAAGAAGTAATACATCCCGAATTAATTCATGCACTTTTTTAAAATATAATTTTATAAATATTTGTGATTTGTTTTAAAATCTTTAATATATTATTTTGAAAAAAAAGTTACCTATGAAGTAACATCACATAATTGAGACGTAAGAATAATTAAGCTGAACATAGTCAGACTTTTAAGTTTATCGGTAATTTTTATTTAGACACTTGAATGTATGATAATTTACTTCTATAGATATTTTCGCCTTAAGTTTTTAAAAACACTCAATTGGCAGTAGCTTTTCTGTTGTTGCATTAATAATGTGACGGGTTAATTAATTTGGAGGGGTTTAATTAGTAATGGGTGGGTAGTGGACTGATTTATAAATTATACTAATAAGTTAAATAATAACAAATAGTTGAGCGCCACGTATTTAAAAAAAATATTTAAATAGTTTAAATATAAAACTGTTAAATAAGTGATCAATTTTGAACCAAAAGGTGGATGACAAGGGTATTTTGGACCTAATAGGTGGGTGGGAAGGGTATTTTGGAGCCAATAGGTGGATGGAGGGTAATTTTGCACCATTTCCAATACTTTAAGGGTATTTTAGGCTCTTTTCCGCTCACATTTATTTTTAATCCGGATCATAAAAAAATAACTCATTCCCCATTTTAGTAACGACAGGAGTAAGAATAACTTTATTTCAACGGTAAGGGTATAGTCAACTAATAAACCAAATTTAAGGGATATTTTTGACTCTTTTCCCTTTAAAAAATCTAATTCTGTTCATACATTATAAAAACTCCAAAAATATGGGAGGCATTCTTTGCTCAATTGACCAACAAAATAGAGTTGGTCTATAAATCTTGTATATAACCGACCAATTTGTAATGACTCGGTTGGTCATTTTTTGGAAAGTTTCATAAATTTATCATTTTTTCCTTTTTGATATTGACCCTGAATCTTCTATGATTGAGTTGAAAAGGGTTTTGAACTTTGAGTCTTAAGTTGAGAATTTTGTAAGGTTTGAGTTTTAAAGGCTAAAGTTATTAAAAAGTGATTTTCGATATCTTTTGGAGTTTCGAGTGTCGGAATGAAATTTTGTCGAGTCTATCAGTCTAGGAATGTGGAATTTGGTCTATGAGAATTGTCGATTTAGATTCTGAGTCTTTTTGAGGATTTGAGATACTGAGTTGGAAACCTATGGAAATTTTACCTTTGGGTTGACTTTGTCAACATTCGAGGTTCGGATACTCGGATATTCATGTAAGCAGTTTGATTCTGATATGCTTTCGTTGTGAATTATAGATATACAATAAGTTTATGCTATGACATATATAATCATGCTAGAACACATAAACTTGTTGAAATTCTATTCAAGAATTACCTCTTGAAGTGTGAGTAGATACCTTCAAGCAAATCCACAAGTTAGACAAACCTTAAAGTGAATCCACAAGTTAGACAACGGTCTTCTACAGTGATCCAAGTTCACATTCGAACTCACTCAGTACTTGATGGGCAAGTATCGTATAGAAAACTTATTGTCTTTCTAGGTTAGAAGAAACCCTATTTATAGAGATTTCTTCCAAGTCCAAACATGAGAAGAAAAACCACACCTCTTTTCTAGAACAAGAAAACTCCCACTATTTTTTCCTTTTTTTTTCTTCTAATAATAAGATTTTGAGTTTAGTTAAATATGGGCACTATAGTGACCACATAATTAATTACAGAGACTTCCTATTATGAAAATAATTTCAAATAATTAATTTGAGTTAATCTCAACATAAAAAAATACAAATTATTTCACTAGAAATTCGTAATTGCATTCCTCCAATTATATTAATTCCATTAAACACTTATGTAATTTTCATGTTAAGATTCCAGATACTAATCAATAAATTAAATTACTGAAGATTTTACTTCAATGATTAATTTCCTTTAGATCACTGCTTAACTTATTTTATGTGTCGAATTCATAAATCTACTTGCAAAGTTTAACACAATGAAAATTTATAAGATTATCAAAAATGCATATCATCAATCTCTATATAGAGACATGAATTTAATCAACTAACTTATTATTTCACCAACATATTATTATAATCCAATCTACCAGGCATACTGACCCATATCAGAATCACACCTTTTAATAAATAAAAACGATAATTAATATATACAGATTATAGTAGTTATATCAGGATTAAGACTATAAGTACATTTAACAGTTTAGAGAATATGTTTTTGTCAGTTAGTCTAAAGCATCTGTCTCTACTCGATCCCTTTCAATACATTCAAAATGCACTAGCACAAGAAGTTGGAATTATACCGTTTCCATAATCAAGACAAAACATTTATAATCTTGTACTATAATTGTACCGATGGCATGCCCAATTTTCATCTTAGATTGTGAACAAAAAACTTCATACTTATAAGAATCGATTATTTAATCTTCTGTGTATAAGTTAAAACTCTGTACAATAAATCATATACTATATAAGCAAACACACCATAAACGAATATATGATCTATTAAAACTAAATAAATAATTATTCTATAACAAATATCATATCTAAACATATGGTTAATAGTATATATCCCAACAATCTCCCACTTAGACTTTTAACCATCACAATTATTATAATATACCATCTCTAAGTGTATTAAAATAATATATACCTTAACAACCTCCCACTTAGATATATAATCTTGAAAATTGTTAAAATACTATTTCTAAACAGATGATTAATAGTTATATACCCTAAAATTGGTACTCACTCCTTGCTTCTACAGTTGTGTAAGTTTCGAGTCTGGTATCGTGTGATTGCTCTTCTCGCATCTTCGAGGCTTGTCAAAGAATTGTTGAGAGGTAGTTGTTTGTCATTCAGGCGGACCCTCTAGTTCTTCCTTTAGTTCTTTGATCTATTTGAGAAACAAAGACTTGAGACTTGTACTTATTTCTTCAATTCTGCACTTTATGTATTAGTGACTTGTACATGTGACAATCAAATTTTGAGATGTTAATGAAATGAATAAATTTTCTGCTTTTATATTGTTCTTGCTTTGTCTTTTTCCATTTCTTTCATTGTGGTACATGACCCAATTTGCATAAAAAAAAAGGTGTGAAGTTTGATTTTGATGACAATTATTATTTGGTGCAACCATAATGCATGTAACTGCTGAATTGACATGCTAATTTGATCCTTAAATAACTCCCCCACACCAAAAAAATCACTTCATTTTAAAGTCAAACTATATAGCAAATCATGAATATTGTTTGATGAACGCTGATAACTATGGGTTAACTAACGACTTCTTGTCTACCTGCAAATATTTGGTCCACATTCTTGTAAAAATGTCCGAGAGACCATGAACAAATATATAGCTAAAGTCACAGGTATAGTGACAGAGGCAGAAATTTAGCAAAAGATATGCAAAATTAAATATACACTTTAATTAGTTAACAAGTAACTCTCAGTACATCACATAATTTTCTGGCGAAGAATATGTACCAGATCGTGTTCGCCTAAGATGGCTCCGTCTTTGCATGTAGAATATAAACAAAGAAGCAGAGACAAAGCGAGGATTAAGAGTTTGGGGGTTCTAAATTTCATTGATAACCGTCAATCAACTTTGTTAGGGGTTCACAAATTAATATACATAAATATTCGATTAATTTTCTAGTACAAACATAGGGTCTACGGAAAAGCTATTGAGTCTATGCCAAAAAGTATGAAGAAAAGGGTATAAAATAAATTGCTTGTGATATTATCATTGCAATTGTTTTTTCTTTTTTAGGAATGGGAAATACAAGCCAACTTCCTTGACTAAATAATAATCAGCAATTTACGTTGGGTATGACTAGGGGTGTATAAAATCGAATCGAAAATCGAATCAAATCGCAAATCGAGTCAAACCGGAAAAAAAATCTGACTAGTGATTTGGTTTGACTTGGTTTGGTGTTGGAAAAAAAACCCCGACTATATTTGGGTTGGTTTGGTTTCAACTGAAAAAACCAACCCGAGACCAAACCAACCCGACATTATATATATAATTTTAAAATTTTATTTTATACGTAAAAATACCTATTTTGATATAATTTTGAAGTATCTCTTATACTTTTTCATAGTTTTTATCTTTTAATATATTTATTTCATACATGTTGATAATTATAATAAAGTTTAAATAAAAATTAAATTAATATCAATGCAAAAAGAAAATAAATTCAACACTAAGAATGACAATAATATTAAATATTTGTTTTTTAGTTTTACATAGATTTAGACAATTAAAATACATGATATAATTTCACTTTCTTTTAATATTTAGTCATGTAAGTAATACTTGCTAAACTTATTTTAGCATGATTTAGTACTTTAACTTATGATCAATTTTATTATGACTTATTAATTTGCAATATTTTTTACGCGATTTTATTATCTTTTTTTGTTGGATATTTTAGTGTCATTAATCATATCATATTTTTTGTTATTTTCTTGAGAAATAACTTAGATAGTTGCATTTTGGTAGCACTAAAAAAATATTTGATGTACAAGTAAATTATATGTTTGTATAAATACTTTATCGAAAACCCCAAAAATCCGAAAAAACCTGAAAACCCGAAGAAACCCGAAGTTGAAAAACCGGAGTTTTATTGGTTTGATTTGGTTTATACATTAAAAAACCCGACACAAATGGTTTGGTTTGATATTTAAAAAACCCGAACCAACCCGATCATGTACACCCCTAGATATGACAGCCATTTAATTATTAGTCTTACATATAAAATTATAACAAACTTAGACTTTCATCTTCGTCTTCTTCCTTCTCCCTCTTTTAATTTCCCCCATAAATCATAAATTATTTAATTGTGGTTTGATTAATTTAATTGAAGAAAATTGTAGAAGTCATTCTTGGGAGTACTACTACAATTACCGCTTTACATGAAAAATAAGTTTATGATGATTACGAAAAATGAAAAATGGATGTTGTTGAAATACTTGGAAAACAATGTGAAATAATCACAATTGATTTGTTAGATTTATTATTATTTTGGAAATTAATGATTGAAATTTGTTTTCTATTTTACGCGAAACATATGTTTCAGAGTAATGAATCATGAGTTTGATTATTAGAATTCAAATTATTTTTGTATAAAATAATTATTTAACCTGATCATAATACGTAAATATATGAAATTTAACAATTTTACTAAATATATACCCTAACATCAGGTGAAAATGTATGACCCAACCAAATCCCAATCATAAACATACAATATACAATACACTAAAATTATCTTTAGCAGTAATCAATAATTTAATTACCATTAAATATGTATTTTTATCGATAATTAACACTTTTTGTAAATGTCTCTGAAGCCTATAGTAACAGTAGATCCAATACCATTCAACTAATATTGGTAAAGATTTTTGCACTCTTTATTAATGTGTATATTTATTGTCACTAAAATTTATTTTTATTACAGTGGAATAACTAATTGCATTTGTATTATCATAATCTACTCCAAGATGTGAATGAAAATTGCGCATTGGCTTCTCTCCCACATAACATTTATGAACACATGCATCATGTAGGAGTGTACGTGATCGGGTTGGTTCGAATTTTTTAAATATCAAACCAAATTATTCGTGTAAAAATCTTAAATTTATAGACCAAACCAAACCAATAAAGTTCGAATTTTTTTGGGGTTTTCAACCTCGGGTTGATTCGGGTTGTTCAAATACCAAACCAAACCATTGTGTAGAATTTTTAAATTTATAAATCAAATCAAACTAATAAACTTCAGATTTTTCCAGATTTTTGGATTTTTTCGGTAAAGCTTGCATATAAACATATTATTAACTTGTGCTCCAAATATTTCTTTAGTCCAACAAAAATACAATTATATAAGACGTTTCTTAAAAAAATAACACAAAATATAAGATGAATATTGATGACACAAAAATATTCAATAAAAATAATAATAAAATCATCATATAAAATAAATATTGTAAAGTCATAATGAAAATAATCATAATTTAAAAGTACTAAATCATACTAAAATAAGTTTAATAAGTATTAGTTACATTACTAAATATTTAAGGAAAATTAAATTAGATTATGTATTATAATTGTCTAAACCAATGTAGAACTAAAGAACAAATATTCAATATTATTGTCATTCTTAGTGTTGAATTAATTTTCTTTTTGCATTAATATTACTTTGATTTTGATTTAAGTTTTATTATAATTATTAAATTTAACATCTATGAACTATAATCTCTATTGGACCATTTCGAATTCTAAGTTTTAAACTTGAAATAATATATTACAAGATACAACTATGAAATAGTATAAAAAATATTTTAAAATGATATCAAAGTAAATATTTTTATGTATAAAATAAATTTTAAAATTACATATATAATGTCGGGTTGATTTGATCTCGGGTTATTTTTTTTTAGTTAAACCAACCCAATCCAAATATAGTCGGATTTTTTTATCCAATACCAAACCAAGTCAAACCAAATCAGTACTCATTTTTTGATTTACGATTTGATTCGATTTTCGATTCGTTTTTGTACACCCCTAGCATCATGCATTCATAACAACCGTTTACAGTATATATGGATAATACTAGCACGGGGCCAACATTTTCTATCTTTTAGGGTGGATCCTTCCGTCATCATTTGGAGGCGCAAAATAAGAGTTAAATTAAAAGAAAATGAAAAAGTAACACAGGAAAAACAGACTTAATATCACGAAAGCTTGTTTGATGCAATTACAACAGAACTATGAGCATTTATAGATATATTGACATAGAAGTATGCCAACTAAGTACATAAAAGTTTGCCCTTAGAAATACCTTCATTGGAACAAAGTTAACCCAAACAACACGACATAGTATTAACAATCCAAAGGAGAAGTTAAGCCATTTAACAACACGACATAGTATTGACAAACGATTGTTTACTAAAATTTCAGCAGTTAGAAAGGCATATATATCAAATTTATGAAATAATTTGATGGTATCAATATTCTTTTTCAATTTGTAATTGTTTGCCAACTTGTAGATTGATGGAATCATACTTGGAAAAGCAATGATTTCAAATATAAAGTTTTGAAGATCCATTCTGTCATATCTCATATCTCATATATACGACACTAATATTCCAGGAAAAAGCCTGCCAAAATTCCCAATTTAAATGCACATAGTAAGGAGTAATTTCAACCTTTAGGTTCTTATATTACACTTTTAAAATTACACATATCATGTATCATATCGAAAATAATCGATACAATTGAACTCATCAAGCTTATGCTTTGTCCACCACTATGTCTAGACATAAAATTTAATGAATGTAGCCATACATGTAAATATTACTATCGTAATAAGCAACCAAATTAATCATAAAATAGTAATACTAATAATTTATCTGTGCAAGTCAAACTTATAGATAACACATTAGAGAGCACTTACATGTGAATAAAAGTGCAATCGCTTGAGACGCAAAACTCTTTTAGCGCCATTGTGTTGATACCTATAATTTCTAATGGACAAAGTATGAGCACCTGATCCAAGAAAATGTGTACAATCAAGTAAATTTTATGTATTTCAATAAACAACACACAAATTTAGCAACAAAGGAACGAACAAAGATAACTTTCATGATATTGTTGAGGGAAAGATGTTATTTCTAGAAAAAACTCCACAAATATGATCACTCTTCAACTTTATCACCTCTGCCAACAACAACATACCCAGTGTAGTGCCACAACTTAACTGCCTTTGTCAAATATATATATATATATTTTCTCTCCACACTAAGAATCCAAAAACCAGAAGGAAAAATCAGCTAGTAAAAAACTGAATTATCTTTCATGAAATTTTTAAATATCAAAATTTACTAAAGTAATTCTTTCATACAGAACGGAAAATATTTTTTTCTAAATGCACCAAATGAGAAGATACAAAGAAGATGGAGAAAAAGAAAGAACCAGAAAGGAAAACAATATTATTCATCAGTTTTCGTTTAGACATATTATCATACACTACTACTATATCAATATGCAAATTCTGGGTTTACAAATGAAAATTTTGACATTTATTAAGAGGATACATATATGAATGGAGAAAAAGAAACACAGAGAAATTTACATTATACCTAGTTGAATTTTTAGCTCTTTGCAGGTATGTGATAGAAGAAATTATTTTGTCGTACCCTTTTATAATTAAATTTGTCACTGCAAAATTGAGATGAGGCTACACTCTTGTGCATGTGAGATTAAAAAGTGGATTCAACATAAGAATTATGTCCATGCAACATACATACAACAACATACCAACAAAACAACATAATTTGGAAGTCAAACATAAAATTAACAAGGTGGATGTGTATGATGATGAAAAAATTCTTGATATGATGGGAAAGAGTTGCAAAGGAAATGAAGAGTTGCAAAAGAAATGAATTGATTGAGCATCTCAAAAAAAAAAGTTGTGCTTGCTTTATTTTGTTCAAAGCATTCTCTGTGGAAAAGATTTGAACAAAAATATTTCAAAAAATGAATTTTGATCTCGGTCGACAGAGAAGCATTTTCTGCTTATCTATGGGACTATATTAGCTATGATATTACAATTAACTATATGTTGCAAGCGGTGAAGCCTTATATGAAGACCACCAACCTCTATGACTTTCCTTCGAGAATATGATGAGCATCATTCTTTAACTTAACAATTGAATTCTACTGCTTTTGCTATATAGCATTTTTAGCAACTATTTCATTTGTTAATAGTTGCTGAAATTATTACAGCAGTTGCTGCAATAATTACTTCAATTGCTATTAAAATAACTTTAAAATCATAACAGTTGTTATATCTGTAATTGTTTATCCTATTTATTTTTTTAGTTTTGAATAACTTTCAAAAGAGATAATGAATTTGTTTTTATATTATCTCATTTTGATTTTATTACTTTACATGTAGATTGTGCATCCATGGATAATTCCTACACAATGTCAAATGGAGATAGACTTTTTCACTAAATTTGTGCCTAAAAAATTAACTAAGGATGATAAGATCGAAATGAATTTGAAAGATGTTATGGCTATAAAAAGAGATAACATAGTTGTTGAACTTAATTTTGATGTATGAGGATCTTTTCCAAATATTGATAGAGCTTTTAGTGCTGAAGGAGAAAGATAATTTACTCATGATGTTGATTTCAAAAAAGAAAGAGGATTCAGTGATATTAGTGGTGGTTTTGGCATAGAATTATCTTCTCCGATCAATGAGAATGTTCCTTGTCCTCAATCACTAAGAAGGATTCAATAGATTTATTGAATGTTAGGATATAAAGTCTTTAGAGAAAACTATCGTTACAATGTCTAAGAGGGGTGTCAAACCATCATAAAAAATCTCTCATCCGTATACTCCCAAGTCCTAATCATGTCAAAAGAAAAAAGAAACAAATTTCATAGGTATTGTGAAGTGTTAAAGAAAAGACAAAGAGACGGGTGAATAAGGTTATTATCGAAAAAGAAATCGTATCTGAAAATAATGCATAGTGGAAGGTAAAATTGTATTCTAACCATTTTATATCACACAAGACAAATATTAGAAAGATGGTTGAAATCAATTTTAATTACCTTCACTATGGATTAACTTTAGACACCAATTATTTTTCGATAATATAGACTCATTCACATGTTTCTATATCTGTTTTTAAACACTTGACAATGTTTTTGAAATTTATCTCTTTCTTCTTTAACATGATCAGGAGTATATGGGGATAGATCTTTGATGATGGCATGATACTTCTCTTAGACAACATTATGACAATAATTTTTTCTAAAAGTTATATCCTAACATTCATACTGACGATAGTTTCTCTAGAGACTCTATTCAAGCATTCAATAAATCTATTAAATGAGACTCTCTTCAAGCATTCAATAAATCTATTGACTCCTTCTAAGTGGATGGGGTTTCTTGAGAACAAGAAATATTCTTATCGATCGGAGATGATCTTCCTACTCCAAAATCACCACTATCATCACCGAATCCTCCTCATCTTTCGAAATCAACACCATCAGTACATCTTTTCTCGTTCTTCCATTAACACCACTAAATGCACTCTCGACATTCGGAGATCCTCCTCGCTACATCAAAATTATGTTCAACAACTATAATATCTCTTTTAATAGCCCACAACATCATTCAAATCATCTCAAACTTTCTAATTTTATCATCTTTAGTTAATTTTTAGGTACAAACTTAGTGAAAAAGTTCAGCTCCATTTTACTAGGTGTAGGAATCATTCATGAATACACAATCTACATGTAAAAATAATAAAATTAAAATGTGATAATATAAAAATAAATTCATTATCCATTTGGATTATTTTGAAAATTAGTTTCAAATTTACAAAAAGAAATAAGATTTACATACATATGTAGCAAAATGCATTTTTAAAAATTATTTTATAGCAATTGTTAAAATACTACAACAATTATTGTAATTATTTCAGAAACTACGGTAATTATTTCAAAAATTACTAAAACAAATGAAACAGTTGCTAAAAATGCTACAGCAAAATTAGACTCCTTGTTAGCAATCACCAAAAGCCTTAAAAAATTCTTGGCAAAGACACTTGTTCCGAAAACAACTTATATTTTTTTCGGAGGAAAAAACCAACCTCAAATGCCTAATACCACATAAAATAATCTCAAAAAGAGATCAAAACATTGAATGCACCAAAAATAATGAAAAAATTAAATATGGACTAGAATAAAACAAAATTTACCATAAATGCCCATGAAAAACCATAAAGATTGGTGATCTTCGAATAGGGCTTCACCACTTGCAATAGTTGGTTATTATAATGACATAACTAATACGGCCCCATGGATAAATAGATATTGCTTCTTTATCGGCGGAGAGCAAATTTTTTTTTTTTTTGAAATATTTGTGTTCAAATCTTTTCCACAAAGAATGTCATGAACAAATAATGTAAGCACAACGATTTTTTACACCTCTACTAATATCTTTGGTTTTGAGATGCTCAATCAACTCATTTTTCTTGCAACTCTTTTCCAACTCTTGTCGTCTCCTTTTTGTCTTAGTTAACATTTTTTATTATAATACATATTTACCTTATGACAATTTAAGTCAGTGATGATAGCAAACTCTTTCATGCCTAAACAAAAGGACATGCCACTTATTTATCTAAACTTCCTATTTTTGATCGCGCTATAAATCACATCAAAGAAGTTGATCTCACATATTTAAGTTATAAGTAGTTCATAAAATAGAAGATCGAAAGAACTTTTTCAATTTTTGTTCCTAAAAATCTTCCTAAAATCAGAAAACTTACATAATCCCAACTTAAGAATAAAGAACCTCTTAAATCTGAATACATATCAATCAATGACTCAAAACTAAAAATTGCATTCCACGTTCTCTCTCAGGTATAGAATTTTCCAATTTTATGTTTTCAACTTCGTTTATGGACTTCTCTAATCTGGTACTTCTTCTTCTATAGATTTTTTCTACCATGTACGTTCTTCTTCTTCTTTTTGTCTCTGTACTAATTATCCTTCCATACTTTTTTCTTGGAGTAATTTTATATACACTACGTGAAGCAAAAATAAAATTATTAACTAAATCATAAAATGGAAAAAGAACAGAAAAGAAAAGAAATGAAGTCATTAGCACAAGTTATAGAATAAAAGCCAGAAAATGAGAAGGATATATGTAGGAAGTTATACAACAAGAAATATAGTGGAAATGTGATTATTAGTTATAAAAATAATCATATGGATACACAATCTGTAAAAATAATAAAATCAAAATGTGATAATGCAAAAATAAATTCATTATCCTTAGATAATTTTGAAAGTTACTTTCAAAACTACAAAAATAAGTATGGAAACAATTACAAATGTAGCAACTGTTGCATTTTAAAATTATTCTATAGTAATTGTTGTAATTATTATAGCAGTTGCAATAGTAATTTCAGCAATTGTTGTAATTATTTCAGCAGCTGCTAGCTGCTGAAACAAATGAAATAGTTGGTGAAAATGCTACAGCAAAAACAGAAAGGCAAAAGCAACAATCTACATGTTGCCGAGACGAACACTCCTAGTTCTAACAAGCATAAGAATTTTTTGCGGTAACCAACGATTGGAAAACAGAGGTTCTACAGGGAATGGTTAGCTATGTGCATCATATAGGTGATTCTAGGACATTTTTTGATGCAACACAAGTCTATTATGGACAACAATAAAGGAGTTTATTTGTTGGACCAGCGTTGATGAACAAGGGCATGTTAGAGCTCTAAAACCATCATATTTACAATTTTTCTATTTGCTTGTTACAAATTTTCGATCTGCTAAATAATCACTTAGTGATAAAAAAGTTACAAATTTTCAATCTGCTTGTTGTTGAAGAGTGGTTGTTTTCAAAAACTTTAGAACTCATAATCTGTATATTCTTTGTTTTATTGGTGTTCTTAGTGTATTGGTAAAAATTGAGACTAATGTTGTTTAACTAGTGATATAGTTTGTGTGGTATTTTTGGTGTTCTTAATTTTGTTGGTATTATTGATAAAAACATTAGTATTGTGAAAAAAATATTTCATTGTTATTTATTTTCAATAGATGGTCTATTTGTTGCAATAGATGAATTATCTATTGCTACATATAAATCATATGTTGGAAAAAATCAAATCAGTAGTAAGAATCTTTTTATTTCTTTCAACAAATGACTTATCTGTTGTAACATATGGGTCCATCTATTGTAATATACAAGTCATCTGTTGGAAGAAATCAAATCTGTAAACTATTGATTATTATATTATGTTGTATTTGTTGCTATAGTTTTTTTAATGATGCACAAATCAATTGTAATTTTTTTCTTATCTGTAGATAAAATAAATTTTAAAAGATTAACAAGTGAATCAACCTCTAATAAATCAAAGTAAAATAGCTAAAGTACAAGAACTTGTTGAACAAGTCATTTCACAAATAAATAATGTGTTACATTCTGTAGAAGTATAGAAAGAGAACGAAAATGTAAAAAGAAATAATGAAGAAAAATCAATTAGAAGTTATAGAAAAGATGAAAATAAATGTAGAATGACGTTTGAAAAAGAAAGTGAGAAAATAGATGATATTGAAAGTGGGAAAGATGATGAAGAGGAAACTGAAAAGATGAAGTGGAAACTGAAAAAGACGATGAAGAGGAAAGAGTTGATAATATTGAGATATCAATAAGCGATTGCGAACAAAGATCAAAAGTCCGACATGATGTTGTCAAAACTTTTACTATTGACAAGTTTCAGGTGAAGATGTCTATAGATAACCCTACAAATTTGACTAGTGATTTTGTTGTAGAATCAGTCATGGAAAAAATTTGATGATTTTAGAAAGATATTTAGGGATGGAAATTGGAGGATTTCTTTAAGTCCAATTGTTTTGGACACTTTATTGTCGGAGGATAACAACACTTTCAAATGACCATGATGTATGATCTTCTCAAACGCAGGAGCAACTATAAATGTGATGATGCTGATGCTTTGAAGGATAAGAACAAGAAAATGGATGAAATTTGGATAAACTACTGTGGCATGTCGATTTGATTTGGCATGAAAGAATTTGCTATAGTGATTGGATTGAGATGTCATCCTCCTTCTGAATCTCTTTCCAAAGTTACGCCCTTAAAAAAGTCAAGATAAAACAAGGCATCTAAATCAGTAAAAGGCTGGAAAGAGCGGTAAATTGCCAATCACCAAAGGCAAAGAAAAATAAATAACGAGAATGAGTTGTTGACCATTGTTAGACCCAGCTACAAAACCAAGGATTTGTTAACAGATTTCAAGAATAAAAAGGTTTTGAAGAAACACAAACAGTGATTGTGCTTAGTTTGATTTATGCATGTCATTTTATAGGCTAACGACAGCAACGAAGTCATAGATCTTGAATTGTTTGTATTTGCTCAGTATTTGAATGCATTCAAAAATTACTCATAAAATTATGATGATTATTTCTTGACTGTCAAATATTTCTTGACAAAATTATCATCAAAGACGAAAAATCTATATGACTTTTCTTGGGCTTTCATGGTATACTTTACCTCTATTTTAGTGTTTTATTTATTTATGTTATTAGATACTTGTGCTAAAAATTAGAATAAATTATTCAATAACATAAATAAATGAAACACTAAAATTAGAGGTAAAGTTTACCATGAAAGTTGCAATAGTAATTTCAGCAATTATTGTAATTATTTCAGCAGTTGCTGAAACAAATGAAATAGTTGCTAAAAATGCTACAACAAAAACACAAATGCAAAAGCAACAATCTACACGTTGCCGAGACGAGTTCCTAATTCTAACAAGCATAAGAATTTTTTGCAGTAACCAACTGGTGGAAACAGAGGTGCTACATGGGATGGTAATACAAGTGAGATGGTGGTCCAAGATAGTGAAAACTATGTGCAATATATAGGCGATTCAAGGACTTTATTTGATGCAACACAAGTCTAGGAGTTTATTTGGTGGACTAGGGTTGATGAACAAGGGCATGTTAGAGCTCTAAAACCATCAGATTTAGAAATTTTTGAAGCAATAGAGTAAGCTATTAATATATCCGCACATGTTATTGATGGGCAGATGTGAACTACAGGTCAAATATTAGGAGTACAACTTAATAATGTGGAGATGGATCAATGTTTTTTTCTGGTGAGAAAGATACTACTGGCCAAGATACTTTGGCAATTGTTATGGCTATTGATCAACAAAATGAATGTTCCTAAACTCTAAGGATGCACAACCTGACCAAAAACTTAGTGAGCAAAATGAGAAGGAAGTTGAACATGATATTTAAATCAGATCTGTAAGCTTGGAGCAAACAAATTGTTTTATTTACAACGTCCTTCTCACTATTCTCTAATTAATTATGAAATTTCCCACTATATTATATGAATACCATAACTCATACTCTCAAAACTAACCAACAATGCATTATAAAGTTCTTTTTAGGCTAACTACTATATATAGAACTTCCACAAGCCAAGTACATTGTCTAGTATTTCCCCCAAACCTCGATGATGGCGAGAGAGACCATATGAGCATCAACAACAATGAGGGAGAAAGGTCTGTCCTGTTCTGTATGGTGAATGTGGCGGTAGGGGAAATATTCTGCAGGGAAAATAAATTGGAGGGACAACAAAAAATTCAAGAAAGTTGAATTTGAATCGACTTTTACTAACTAGTAATACTTTGGACTGCCAGTTAAGGTAGGTCCTTTCTCAGCCAACGCTGAAGGCCGATAAAACTTGCGTTAAGTTAATATTGCAGCGACAAATACTCTATTTTCACTAAATAGCTCTATGCGATTGAAAAATTAATACCGAAATTCAGTATTTCTCATCAAACAATGCTATGTCACTTTCATCATGCTATCTATGAGAGACTGAGCTTAATGTTCAGACAATACACCAAAGCAAATACAACTAAAATAAACCGATAAAATAAAGCATAATTTATACAATTGAAAGTGTTGTACGACTTGAACTAATATGTGAAATAATCATATACCTAAAGCACAATGTCGCATACAATCAACTATAAGAACAATCCTTAAGCAACTAAAAAAAATGGATGAAACCCTAACTTTCAGAGGAAAGAAAACAAAAATTACCCTTTGGAAATTAAAAGTGGACCTTGACTATGAGATGATGGAGACGGCAACAATGGAGATGGAGTTGAAGCGGAAAGTTAAGGAGCTGAAGGAGTTGAAGCGGAAAGACCAAGAGACACAGTTTTCTAAAAGAGAGAAAGAAAGGGTAATGTGAAATAATTGGGTTTGGGTTATTTCACTGTTCTCTGAAAGTTTAAGAGCTTTAAAATTATATTTTACATTTTTTTTCTTCTCAATTTCGATTTCAAGCTAAAATATATTGTTATGTTATTTATGTTTGTTGCTTTTGAATATGGTAATAATAAGAAAATTCAAGAGCATAGAGATATTCATAGAAGTGTCGAAGACTCGGAAGTATTTGGTTTAGTAGGCAGACATGTGATTTCTCATATGGTAATATGAAATTATGAGATAAAATCAGTTTGAACATGTGATTTCAAGCTGATTTCATGAATTCTTTAAAAATTATGATTTGAGATTTTTTAAATATAAAATTGACTCACAAAGTCATATTTTGTAAAAATAACTTCATATTTATATCTACTAATCATTTATTTCGTATGCAAATAAAAGTTATAATTTATATCATTAGTTTTTAAATCATTATACTCATATAATGATTATTCTCACAAGCACATATATTATTACTTTGAATCATTTTCTATTTTATCATTTATATTCACTAAATTCTTTATTTTTTATTAAATATATTTGCCAACAAATGATTCAAAGTAATAATGTTAGTTCATCGTTCTCAATCATATGATTGATAAATGCAAGTTCAACGTGAAAAGATTAATTGTACTATGTGGGAGAATTATATTAAAAACTCTAAAACTTATGTTTAATTCTTTTTATTGAATTAAAATCCGATCAATAAATATTAGAAATGGATCAATTTTAATAATTACAGTAGTTATAGTTTCTTAAAGTTTTATTTTTGATAAAGGAAAATAAGTTAAAATTATTTTCAGTAGTGTGGAGTAAATGTTTTCTGTGTTTCTCGATTATTTTTCAATGTTTTTCTTAAATGATAAAGTAACTCGCGGTTATTATATCCAAAATCTTCATGTGCGCACAAGGTTAGACTACAAACAACACAGAAGGAGTTGACCCAGTGAAAGGTGATCGCCTCGTCGCCAATTTGAAGTTTTTTCATGAATTATCATCCCTAACTTTGTTCAAATGCTAGTTATTGTTATACTACACCTGACGAATTAACAGCGGCGACAGAGCTACAACCATTCAAGGGTCGTTAGCTGAACAACCTTCGCCGAAAAATTACATCATATAGAGAGGTCAGATTCTAGATTTAAGGAATAAATATTTAATGTTGAACAACCTTGACATAAACTCTTATGTGGCGCAATGGTTAAGCATGTTCAATTCCATCCTAGGTGCATTACTTTGAATCCCCATAGCACAACATTTTTGGTTTTATTCAAGAGCAGAACATAACCTCACACACTATTATTATGTTCCTCAAGTTTCTCAATTATTAACATTAAAATTTTAATAATATAGAGTAACATATATGAATACATGATTTTAATTAAAATTTTATCTTTTTGTGGCTTATTTAGATTCCGAACTGTATAGAAGTTGGCCACAAGGCAGTACTACTTATTTGTTCATCATGATTATACCTTTTCTCTTGATACTTTAGTCATCGTTTTGAAATTCAAATTCCTAAACTTTTTTTTAGCATATGTTTAAATTTTATTTTAGTCAATAATAATTATGATGAAAGTCAGCAACTACTGCAATTAACACAATAGCAGATGGGGGATGGGTTAAATTGAAAAAGAACTCAAAGGAGAGGAAATGAGTTGGGAATGGGTTAAATGGGATGAGCTATTTATTTCTAAGCTCATCATGTGTTCTTCAATTAAAATTAAGGGCAAATCAGTACAAAATTATAATGGAAAGGGTATATTTGAACCAAAAGTATAACGAAAAAAAGGTATATATATCTTTGAACCAAAAATATAACAAAAAGTGTTGTTCATCTTGTATTCCTAACATACTTAGAATAAAACTTTGAAGAACTTGGTAAGACAACAAAGTTTAAGAACATTTTCACAACTAGAAAATTAATACTAGTAGATATACTAGAATCAGAAACAAATTAGAAAAAAATATATATGAAATATTTTTCTTAAAGAAGAATTGTTGTTAATCTGTGTTTAAAGAATCTTACTTATTCCAACAAACTTTGCAGAAACACGAAGTTACCAAAGTTTAATGAACCGGTGAAGAACAGAAGAACATAAATTAATTCACAAATCTAAAATTTGTAACACATATCAGAATTTGGAAAAATAGGAAGAAGATCAAGCCCACTGAATGCACAGTGTCCCCTTAAGGAAATTATTCCCCTCTAGTATCCGAGGTTTGATTTGGAATATGTCCTCCCAGGGTAGAATGATCTCAATCACCAGTGTATTGATATCCAAAATGCTGGTGTCAGCGAGCCACTCAACAGCAGTAAAGTACACTTAGATAGTAGATTTAGTAGTAGAAGAAGAAGTAAATAAATTCTATTTTTAAAATGAAAGGAAATCCCTCAATTTATAGAAAACAAAGGTTAGTGCGAAAATGTTCTTATTGTGCCTTACCGGAAAGGTCACAAACCTTTGAAAAAGTCACAATCTTTCGAAAAGGTCGTCACCTTTCATAAACGTCATAACTTTCCATAAAAGTCACAACTTTTTATAAAAGTCGCAACTTTTCATAAAAGTTACAACTTTTCATAAAAGTCGCAACCTTTCATTAAAGTCACAACTCTTCATAAAAGTCGCAACTCTTCATTTTCCATTCACACCTTTTAAAACCCAACAATCCCCCGCATGAATGGGGAATGACTCCAAGACAAAGAAACGGACAATTATGTGTGCTTTACAAGCAAGAATTAATTGCATCTGGATAAGTAGGTTTCCCCTTGGACTTTCCGTAGTGAACATATGTCGGATATACTCGATCAATCGGTAGATGCGATATCTTTAAACCGTCGAGCTTTGGTGTATACCTAGACAACCATATGTCACACAATTAACCCTTTACTGTTTATGGTTCTTACGTTTGTGTTCGTTTCAGCCATGAACACCTCCTGGTTTCATGAGTGTATAGAAAGATGGGCTTTTGACAGTCATCTTCTTCGAAGCGGCTTACACTTCACACTCACATAGGTGATTTCTAATCGTGTTATCGCGTAGATACACTATTTGGTCAACTCTGCCAAACTTAGCAAATCATTAAAATCATTAAGCTTTATTAACTCATTAACAAGCCTTAATGTTGTATCCTTGTCCCTGAGCATTGTCTTCATCATGAGAATGGATTGAGTTTGTTGACAATGCCGAACCGCCATTAACAACTTTGTTTTTCTCCTTGAATCTAGCTCTTGGGATCTCCAGTCTGCTAGATAGAGTTACCGCCATGATGACTTGTCCTAAGCCGTAAATCCATTCCCTTAGATGATCTTTCAACTTTCTCTCTAGTTAGACCTTTTTGTAAATGGATCCGACACATTATCCTTTGACTTTACATAGTCAATTCTGATAATTCCACTAGAGAGTAGTTTTCTAACGGTATCATGTCTATGTCATTTATGACGAGACTTTCCGTTATACGTCATGCTCCATGCCCTACCTATTGCATCTTGACTATCAAAGTGTATGCATACCAATGCCAATGGTTTGGGCCAAAATAGAATATCTATCAAGAAATTCCGGAGTCTTTCAACTTATTCACGACCTTATCTAGAGCACCTAGCTTAGAGATCATTGTAAAGCAAGCGATACATGTCTCTTTTGAAATATTTCCAAGAGACTGCTCTTCTACCAATAGTAAATACATATCCACTCGTGGATTTTACTTTATTTGTCCGATGATCCAATTTGCATCACTATACCATTCAATACTGCTGGATATTGTTATAATACAATGCATAGTTTTAAGTATTATTTTAAATACTCCAAAACTCTATTTATTGCCATCTAATGAGTTTATTTGGGATCACTTGTGAACTGATTCAGTTTATAATAGCAAATGTTATATTTGATCGCGTACACTTCATGATATACATCATACTTCCCAATACTCTAGCACAATCCAGTTGTGAGTCACTTTTGCTTTCACTATTTTGAAATGCAAAGCTCACATTTATTGGAGACTTGACAATATTGACATCCAAATATTTGAACTAGTCAAGTACCTTTTCAACGCAATGAGACAGTGAAAATGCTAAACATTATGGAGTTCTAAGGATTCTTATATCTAAGATCGCATCAGCTCCAATATTTTTCATTCCAAACTTTCTTTCTAACATAAGTTTAGTAGCATTTATGTCATTAGTGTCTCTATTAATGATCAACATATCACCAATATAGAAAGAAACAATGACCTTCTGATTTTATGTGAAAATATTTATCACTTCCATCATTCTTAAATCCATTTGCCAACATGGTTTTTGGTCAAATTTCTTATGTCATTGTTTGGGTGCTTGCTTAGTCCAAAATGTGACTTAACAAGTTTGCACACTTTCTTTTATTTACCAGGACCACAAAATCCTCGGGTTGTTCCATGTAAATTTCTTCCTCCAATTATACATTTAAGAAAGTTCTTTTCACATTCATTTGATGAATTTGGAGGTCATATACCACAACTAATAATTTTAGCATTCGAATGGATGTAATTGTAGTTACTAACGAGTATATATATTGACAAGATCAAAACCTTGTTTTTGTCTAAAGCCTTTGACACAAAGTCTTGCTCCATATTTATCAACAATTCTATCCACTTTCATTTTTCTTTTGAGGATTCATTTTGAACCCAAAAGTTTATTTTCTGGAGGAAGAATAAGCAACTTCCAATAAGATTGCTCAAGATTGAACCAATCTCACTATTGACACCATTTGTCCAAAAGGATGAGTCTACATAAGACACAAGAAATGTTACAAAATCATATTTGAAGGAAGTATGTCCCTTGACATTTACTACGCCTCTAAATCTCTTTATTAAGTACGTTCACCTTTTTTTTTCTCAAGGTCGTTTAGACTTTTCACTATACTACTCAAGTCTAATTTTACATTCCACAATCTTAGGTCCTATTTCAATCCTTTTAGGAATAGGAACTTGGACTTTGGCTCGACACCCCCACACTTTGAAATATTTCAAGTTGGATTTCCTTCCTTTCCATTTCTCATATGGAATAGATTGTGTCCTGAACAAAAAAAAAACTTTATCAAAAGACAACTTTTTTTTTGTTCCCTTTTGCAGTAAGGATAATTCCTCCACAAAATTTTTGTGGTCAACCCGAACTTATAAATAATGCATCTATCATTTCTTTCAATGTTCAGTTTTTCATTAGATTGAGGTGAATAGGGCAATAGTTTGATGCATAATTTCATTTTCCAAACATATTTCTGCACAAGGAGATTTATACTCTCCATTATTATCTGTTACGCCTCGTATTTTTATATGTAGTGCGCGTCATGAGCTAGTCGATGTAAGTCCGGGGAATGAGATTTTATTTTAAGTTCCAAGTGATTAAAGAAATATTAGGCAAGGATGTTAATTCCAAATGTGATATTAAGTATGTTAGTGGTTGATGTAGTGTCATTAGCATTAGTGGGGAATTAATTAGTGGCCTTAGTGGGGAACATTAGTGGGGGAGTAATTAGTGGATGATTAGGATTAAATTAATCAAGTGGACCCCACCATTCAAGGCAAATGCACTCTCAGCCAGCCCATGTTTTAAGCAAAAACAAATTTGCAAACACTTGGTAGATGAAATGCTCTAGGAGTCTAGCACATTTTACTTGTGGTATAGATTAATTGTAGAAGACAACGCAGTCTTGAAGCGAGACTTGAAACTCTCGGCCAGCAGCTACAAAAAGAATCTGGTTAGTAATCTCTTTGCTTGGTGTGTTAATTCCTTAGAATGCCATTGTTAATTAGTCATTAATGTTAAGAAGGGGGCGTGACCAGTAGCTTAGGAAATTTGTTTTAGTTATTGAATGTGCTAAGTTTGAACGGAAACCATAATCGAATTATTAGTGGTGTCGTGTTAGTGATTGGGCTGTTTTGATTAAATCAACATGCGGGAAATTCTGTTTTGGCGTTATGCAGATGTTAATGTGATTATGGGTATATACTCCAAGGGATGAATACGATAAGGTAGATGTGTTGCGAAATTATAAAACGAGTTATCGCTCGGTGTGTCGTTGTTTCGTTAATATGGTTGCCGAGATGGAACTTTTTTGGGGAGGGGGCTGTTTAATATGATTCGTTGGATTATATGTCTTATTGGTATTGCTGTGGATAATTTGAGTTGTTGTCGGATTGGGACGAAGTAAGGAAAAAAGGGGAAGTGCTGCCGGATTTTCGTTAGATTATTAGCTAGCTTACAATAAGTAGTAAAGCGCGACGTCTATCTAATTGCGGCACGATTGTTGCTTGTTATAGATTAATAGATTGGGCAGTAAATATTGAACGTGCGGCTCGACTATACGGTATGTAACGCTATCCTTTCTTTCTTTGTTTGGCATGACTTTTAAAAATGAGCGATTGACGGACAGGTTTGATACTTACTTCTAGAGCGTCTAGGTGACGTATATTCTTGCTTCCACAAACTATTCCTCTATATATATATCGGCTATGTCTGAGGCTATGGTGATTTCTCATATCTATGGTAGTGTTTCTTAGAGTCATTGAGATTTTACGTTTTCATATCGTGTTAAAGGTTCATAATCTTGATAAAACGTTAATCTTTGGTAATACTCCTTGCTGGTTCACGTTGATTGTTCTATTGAGTTATAAGAAATGATTTTAATTGCATATGGTTGCTCATAATGTTCTGCTCGTGCATAGAGTCATTTATCATTTCACCGAGTCCCGGGCCGGGTAATGTTCGTGCGGAGTTTCTTGCATATGTCACCGAGTCCTTCACTAGAGGGCCGGGTATGTATATTATATATATGATTGGTGATGAGGATGGTTATGATGATGATGATGACGGAGATGATGTAATGATTATTTTGCCGAGTCCCTTACTAGGGAAGCTGGGCACCTTATATGTTAAAGATATGTATGATTTTCACTTATAAGGTTCATGTGTAGCGATATCTTGTTTCGACTTATCATGTTGGTATCATGTCATCTTTACCTTATGCTTTACATACTCAGTACATTGTCCGTACTGACCCCCTTTCTTCGGGGGGGCTGCGTTTCATGCCCGCAGGTGTAGACGCACAGTTCGGTGATCCTCCCGCCTAGGATATCTACTCTGCTGATTGGGGGAGCTCCACTGTTCCGAAGCCCAGTCATTTTGGTACATAACTTCCTATGTAGTCTTTTGCTTATCTATGGGTACGGCGGGGCCCTGTCCCGTCGAGTTTCACTACTATACTCTTAGAGGTCTGCAGACATTATGTGGGTTGTATGTATGTTTTGGATAGTGGTCTGGACATGGTTTGTTTGGGATGTCCGCTTGTACAGGGGCAGCCTTGTCGGCTGCGTACATCATTGTGTATTGCGTAGTGGCAGCCTTGTCGGCTTGCGTATGCTATTATGCTTTGGATAGTGCGGCCTTGTCGGCTTGCGTATGTTGTTACGGTTAAATGGTTATGACTCCTTATGAGACAGATTCACTTTATATTGATATGATGTTGGGGTTGGCTTGATTTGATTAAATTCCATATTGTCTTAGTTTCAGTTGGTTATACTTAACAGGTTTGTATGTTAGTGTCCAAGACGGGCACTAGTCACGGCCCATCGGGTTGGGTCATGACAAAAGTGGTATCAGAGCGGTTCTTCCTCGGAAGTGTCTACAGACCGTGTCTAGTAGAGTCGTGTTTATCGGTGTGTTGTGCACCACATTTATAAACAGGAAGCTACAGGACATTTAGGATGTCATCCTTTCTTCATATTCTAGATCATGCGATAGAGCTGTATTAACAGGATAATCCCTCTCTAACGAATCCCTGTGTTTTAAGCTATGCCTCCAAAGAAAGTGACAGCCGCCCAGAAGGGCAAATCGGTAGCAGAAGGTATTAGTCAGACCCGGAGAGTTACTAGGGCCCGTGCCCAGTCTATGCCTGGTATTGTGCTCCAGTCGGAGAGCTCTGCTACACCACCACCAGCCCCCGAGGCCCCAGCACCTGAACCTCCAGCTCCTCATCCAGGGGCGGAGAATAGGGCCATGAGAGATGCGGTTCAGTTACTGACTAGATTAGTGGCAGGTCAGGCTCACAGGCATGGACTAGGAGTTGATCATGCGGACAGATCTGATAGCTTAAGGGCTCGTGACTTCTTAAGTTGTAATCCTCCAGAGTTCTTTGGGTCAAGGCCCCAGGATGATCCGCAAGAGTTTATTCGTCAGATGCAGCGTACATTGAGGATAATCAAGGCTTCGGAGACCGAGTCGGTTGAGTTGGCTACGTATCGTTTACGGGATGTAGCTATTAATTGGTATCAGTCTTGGGAGTTATCTAGGGGTGAGGGTGCTCCTCCAGCGGTATGGGATGAATTTGTGGAGGCTTTCCAGGGCCATTTCCTGCCTCCAGAGATGAAGCGAGCTAGAGTTGATAGATTCTTGCGTTTGAGGCAGAATGGCAGGAGCGTTCGAGAGTATAGCCTCGAGTTTGATTCATTGGCTAGGCATGCGCCTAATATTGTGGCTGATATGGCAGACAGGGTACATCGTTATGTGATGGGATTGGATCGTTATCTGATTGACGGTTGTATGGCAGTGACTCTTCAGCCAGGTATAGACATTGCTCGGGGGTAGGCATATGCACAGGGGGTTGAGGATCGGCACCGGGGACGTCAGCCAG
The DNA here is from genome assembly GCA_016801875.1 of Solanum sitiens. NCBI lineage: Eukaryota > Viridiplantae > Streptophyta > Magnoliopsida > Solanales > Solanaceae > Solanum > Solanum sitiens. The sequence goes on from JABWTJ010000034.1 coordinate 2,035,934, forward strand.
ATAGAGATTATAATAGAGGCCAGCATAAGAGGGCTAGATCAGCAGGTTATCCTGACGAGTTTCGAGGCGGGCAGTCTCAGCAGCATCTTAGATTTTCTTCCCAGCCAGCACAGAGTGCACCCCCACGTTCCATGGGTAGGGGGTTCAATCGTACGGGATATTCAGAAGCTGGTCAAAGCTCTGGGGCGTCAGGGTCACAGATGGGCAGGGGTTTGAGCCAGTCGAGGCCACCTTTGCCTCGGTGTTCTCGCTGTGGTAGGTCCCATCCTGGGGAATGTCGTTGGACTACAGGTGCGTGTTTTTCTTGCGGCCGTCAGGGTCATACTATGAGGGAGTGTCCCTTTAGAGGTAGTGCAGGTGGTATGGCACAGCCTACTGGGTCCGTTGCTGGTTCATCTTCTTCTGTGGCTATGCGCCCTACGGGACAGGGTATTCAGGCGCCAGCAGGCCGTGGTAGAGGTTGTGGTGGAGCTTCCAGTTCTAGCGGTCCCTCGAACCGCATATATACTTTGACTAGTAGGCAGGATCAGGAGGCGTCACCTAATGTGATCACAGGTATATTATCACTATTCTCCCGAAGTGTGTATGCATTGATAGACCCAGGTTCCACCTTATCATTTATATCCCCCTTCGTTGCTAGTAGGATCGGAATAGAGTCTGAGTTGATAGAACCATTTGAGGTAGCTACACCTGTGGGGGATTCTGTCTTAGCTACGCGAGTATATAAGAATTGTTCAGTGGTTATATATAGTCGTCGTACCATAGTAGATCTAATAGAGTTAAATATGATTGAGTTTGATATTATCATGGGCATGAATTGGTTGGCTGCTTGTTATGCTAATGTTGATTGCAGAGGAAAGATAGTTCGATTTCAATTTCCAGGGGAACCGATTATAGAGTGGAAGGGGAGTACAGTATCGCCGAAAGGTAAATTTATTTCATACCTTAAGGCCAGGAAGATGGTTAGAAAAGGCTATATTTATCATCTGGTTCGGGTGCATGACATAAAGGCAGAGGCACCAACTCTTCATTCAGTCCCGGTAGTTAATGAATTTCCCGATGTATTTCCAGAGGAACTTCCAGGCTTTTCTCCAGAACGAGAGATAGAGTTTACTATAGATGTACTGCCAGATACCCAGCCTATATCTATACCTCCTTATAGAATGGCACCTGCTGAGTTGAAAGAGTTGAAAGAGCAATTGAGAGATTTGCTAAAAAAGGGCTTCATCAGGCCTAGTACGTCACCTTGGGGAGCACCGGTACTGTTTGTGAGGAAGAAGGATGGGTCGCTGCGGATGTGTATTGATTATAGGCAGCTGAACAAAGTAACAGTAAAGAACAGGTATCCCCTTCCAAGGATTGACGATCTATTTGACCAGTTGCAGGGTGCTAAGTATTTTTCAAAGATAGACTTGCGGTCAGGTTATCATCAGGTGCGGGTAAGGGAGGCAGATATTCCAAAGACGGCATTTCGGACCCGATACGGGCATTATGAGTTTAGAGTGCTGTCTTTTGGGTTGACTAATGCTCCAGCGGTGTTTATGGATTTAATGAACCGAGTGTTTAAACCATTCCTTGATATGTTTGTTATTGTATTTATAGACGATATTCTGGTCTATTCACGTTCAGAAGAGGAGCATGCAGACCATTTAAGGACGGTACTTAGGGTGCTTCAGCACCAGAAGTTGTATGCTAAATTCTCCAAGTGGTAGTTCTGGTTGACTTCAGTGGCATTCTTGGGGCATATTATTGGAGCTGATGGTATTCGGGTAGACACACAGAAGATTGAGGCGGTAAAGGCTTGGCCCAGACCTACGACACCTACTGAGGTACACAACTTTCTGGGGTTACCAGGATATTATAGGAGATTCGTAGAAAAGTTTGCCTCAATTTCAGCGCCTTTGACAAGGCTAACTCAAAAGGCAGCCAAGTTCCAGTGGACTGATGCTTGTGAGCGAAGCTTCCAGCTATTGAAAGACAAATTGACTACAGCTCCAGTCTTAACTTTTCCGGAGGGACCAGACGGCTATGTTATTTATTGTGATGCTTTGGGTGTTGGGCTAGGATGTGTATTGATGCAGCATGGCAAAGTTATAGCCTATGCCTCCCGACAGCTTAGGAAGCATGAAAAGAATTATCCTACTCACGATCTGGAGTTAGCAGTCGTGGTTCATGCCTTGAAGATATGGAGGCATTATTTATATGGTGTCCATGTGGACATCTATACAGATCATAAGAGTCTCCAATATATCTTAAACAGAAGGAGCTGAACTTATGACAGAGGCGGTGGTTAGAGTTACTAAAGAATTATGATGTTGATATTTTATATCATCCAGGGAAAGCAAATGTTGTAGCAAATGCTCTTAGCCGTAAGTCCATGGGTAGCTTGACAGATGTACAACCAGAAAGGAGGGAGATGGTTCGGGAGATTCAGCGGCTATCCAGCTTTGGAGTCCGTCTGGCTAATTCAGAAGATGGTGGAGTTTCTAATCGAGAGGTTGCTGAGTCCTCAATCATAGATGAGGTAAAGAGACACCAGTATGAGGACCCTATTCTGGCACAGTATAGAGATGCAGCTCTTCAAAAGGAAAAGACCCCATTTAAGGTTACACCTGACGGAGTGTTACGATATGAAGGCAAATTGTGTGTACCTGATATTGCGGGGCTACGACGGCAGGTCATAGGAGAGGCACACCCTGCCCGTTATTCTATTCACCCAGGGTCAACGAAAATGTATCATGACCTTAGATGCTTATACTGGTGGGATGGCATGAAAAAGGACATAGCGGAGTTGTTGCTCAGTGTCTAAATTGTCAACAAGTCAAGATCGAACATCAAAAGCCTGGTGGATTATTACAGAAGATAAAGATCCCAACTTGGAAATGGGAGATGATTAATATGGACTTCATTACAGGCTTACCTCGCACTCAACGGAAGTATGACTCTATATGGGTTATTGTAGATAAGCTGATGAAATTGGCCCATTTTCTTCCAGTCAGGACTACTTTTTCGGCTGAAGATTATGCGAGGTTATATGTCAGGGAGATAGTGAGACTTCATGGGGTTCCCACGTCCATTATATCAGATAGAGGATCTCAATTTACAGCCAACTTTTGGAGATCGTTTCAGAAAGGATTGGGGACACAGGTGAACCTTAGCACAACATTTCACCCTCAGACTGATGGGCAGGCTGAGCGTACTATTTAGACATTAGAAGATATGTTGCAGGCCTGTATTATTGACTTCAAAGGTAGCTGGGATGACCACTTGCCGCTCAGTGAGTTTGCCTATAATAATAGCTACCATTCTAGTATCCAAATGGCACCGTACGAGGCCTTATATGGGAGGAAGTGCAGGTCACCTATTGGTTGGTTCGATGTTGGCGAGACTAAATTAATAGGTCCGGATATGATTCAGCAAGCTGTTGACAAGGTGAAGCTTATTCAGGAGAGATTATTAGCAGCCCAGAGTCGACAGAAGTCATATGTAGACAATCGGTGTCGAGATTTGGAGTTTCAGATTGGTGACTGGGTATTCTTGAAGGTATCACCCATAAAGGGTGTGATGAGATTCGGCAGGAAGGGGAAGCTCAGTCCGTGATACATTGGGCCTTATCAGATTGTTCGTAGGATAGGCAAGGTTGCCTATGAGTTGGATCTACCATCTGATTTGGAGGCGGTACATCCAGTCTTCCATGTATCGATGCTACGTAAATGTATTGGTGATCCTTCTAGAGTATTCCCTGTAGATGATGTTCAGGTAACAGAGGAGTTGTCATATGAGGAGAAACCCGTAGCTATACTTGATCGCTAGGTTAGAAGGTTACGTACTAAGGATGTGGCTTCCGTCAAAGTGTTGTGGCGAAATAATAATAGGGAGGAGATGACTTGGGAAGCGGAAGACGAAATGAAGAATAAGTATCCTTACTTGTTCCCCGTACATGCAGGTAATTCAATTCCTAGCTTGACTATATTGATTAATAAACGAGATTATGTAGTAAGTTGTGACTCTGTGAGGTATCTGTAAGTTACGGAATGCAGGTTGATAGGTATAACTGTTAGGGAGACCTTGCGGGAATTTTTTTTTTGTAAAACGCTAATTTAACATTCGAGGACGAATGTTCTTAAGGGGGGAAGGATGTTACGCCTCGTATTTTTATACGTAGTGCGCGTCATGAGCTAGTCGATGTAAGTCCGGAGAATGAGATTTTATTTTAAGTTCCAAGTGATTAAAGAAATATTAGGCAAGGATGTTAATTTCAAATGTGATATTAAGTATGTTAGTGGCTGATGTAGTGTCATTAGCATTAGTGGGGAATTAATTAGTGGCCTTAGTGGGGAACATTAGTGGGGGAGTAATTAGTGGATGATTAGGATTAAATTAATCAAGTGGACCCTACCACTCAAGGCAAATGCACTCTCGGCCAGCCCATGTTTTAAGCAAAAACAAATTTGCAAACACTTGGTAGATGAAATGCTCTAGGAGTCTAGCACATTTTACTTGTGGTATAGATTAATTGTAGAAGACAACGCAGTCTTGAAGCGAGACTTGAAACTCTCGGCCAATAGCTACAAAAAGAATCTGGTTAGTAATCTCTTTGCTTGGTGTGTTAATTCCTTAGAATGCCATTGTTAATTAGCCATTAATGTTAAGAAGGGGGCGTGACCAGTAGCTTAGGAAATTTGTTTTAGTTATTGAATGTGCTAAGTATGAACGGAAACTATAATCGGATTATTAGTGGTGTCGTGTTAGTGATTGGGCTGTTTTGATTAAATCAACATGCGGGAAATTCTGTTTTGGCGTTATGCAGATGTTAATGTGATTATGGGTATATACTCCAAGGGATGAATACGATAAGGTAGATGTGTTGCGAAATTATAAAACAAGTTATCGCTCGGTGTGTCGTTGTTTCGTTAATATGGTTGCCGAGACGGAACTGTTTTGGGGAGGGGGCTGTTTAATATGATTCGTTGGATTATATGTCTTATTGGTATTGGTGTGGATAATTTGAGTTGTTGTCGGATTGGGACGAAGTAAGGAAAATAGGGGAAGTGCTGCCAGATTTTCGTTAGATTATTAGCTAGCTTACAATAAGTAGTAAAGCGCGACGTCTATCTAATTGCGGCACAATTGTTGCTTGTTATAGATTAATAGATTGGGCAGTAAATATTGAACGTGCGGCTCGACTATACGGTATGTAACGCTATCCTTTCTTTCTTTGTTTGGCATGACTTTTAAAAATGAGCGATTGACGGACAGGTTTGATACTTACTTCTAGAGCGTCTAGGTGACATATATTCTTGCTTCCACAAACTATTCCTCTCTATATATATCGGCTATGTCTGAGGCTATGGTGATTTCTCATATCTATGGTAGTGCTTCTTAGAGTCATTGAGATTTTACGTTTTCATATCGTGTTAAAGGTTCATAATCTTGATAAAACGTTAATCTTTGGTAATACTTCTTGCTGGTTCACGTTGATTGTTTTATTGAGTTATAAGAAATGATTTTAATTGCATATGGTTGCTCATAATGTTCTGCTCGTGCATAGAGTCATTTATCATTTCACCGAGTCCCGGGCCGGGTAATGTTCGTGCGGAGTTTCTTGCATATGTTACCGAGTCCTTCACTAGAGGGCCGGGTATGTATATTATATATATGATTGGTGATGAGGATGGTTATGATGATGATGATGACGGAGATGATGTAATGATTATTTTGCCGAGTCCCTTACTAGGGAAGCTGGGCACCTTATATGTTAAAGATATGTATGATTTTCACTTATAAGGTTCATGTGTAGCGATATCTTGTTTCGACTTATCATGTTGGTATCCTGTCATCTTTACCTTATGCTTTACATACTCAATACATTGTCCGTACTGACCCCCTTTCCTCGGGGGGGGCTGCGTTTCATGCCCGCAGGTGTAGACGCACAGTTCGGTGATCCTCCCGCCTAGGATATCTACTCTGCTGATTGGGGGAGCTCCACTGTTCCGGAGCCCAGTAGTTTTGGTACATAACTTCCTATGTAGTCTTTTGCTTATCTATGGGTACGGCGGGGCCCTGTCCCGTCGAGTTTCACTACTATACTCTTAGAGGTCTGCAGACATTATGTGGGTTGTATGTATGTTTTGGATAGTGGTCTGGACATGGTTTGTTTGGGATGTCCGCTTGTACAGGGGCAGCCTTGTCGGCTGCGTACATCATTGTGTATTGCGTAGTGGCAGCCTTGTCGACTTGCGTATGCTATTATGCTTTGGATAGTGCGGCCTTGTCGGCTTGCGTATATTGTTACGGTTAAATGGTTATGACTCCTTATGAGACAGATTCACTTTATATTTATATGACGTTGGGGTTGGCTTGATTTGATTAATTTCATATTGTCTTAGTTTCAGTTGGTTATACTTAACAGGTTTGTATGTTAGTGTCCAAGACGGGCACTAGTCACGGCCCATCGGGTTGGGTCGTGACATTATCATTTCTTATCTTTTTCCAAATTGATTTTCAACTTCGATATTACATTTTCTAGACATTTCTATTGCTTCATCTTTAACATTCAGCAAATAGACATAGTCATTTCTAATGCAATTGTCAATAAAAGTTACGAGATACTTTTTCCCACCATGAGATGGTGTTAACTTCATATCACAAATGTCAGTGTAAATCAATTCTAAAGGATCAGAATTCCTTTCAACAGATTTATAAGAATGCTTAACAAACTTAGATTCCACAAAAACTTGATATTTTTTATTTATTGCACTCAAAGTTAGACAAAACTTCTAAGTTGATCAGTTATCCTTACAAGGTTTTGTAATTGACATGCCCCAAGTGTTCATGTCACAAACATTGACTCAAACAAGTAAGAACAAATAAAAATATTGAGTTCGAAAAGCTCTTCGTGAGGTAGCTTTTTATATCACTATATTTTGTTCCTATTTCTTACAATTTTGTGTGATACAAACATTGTTTAGAGTCTTCACCTTGTCAAATGTCCTTTTAAGGACCTTTCCATAACTTTCAATTTAATTGTTATAGAACTATCAATGAACAAAGTTTCATCGGATTCAATAAAGGCAATATAGTCCAAATGTTACTTTTACAAAAACTTAACAAATGACTATTCACCAATATTAATGTCTATGCAAATACTTTTATTATAATATACATATCTTTTCATGAAAAATCACAACATTTTAAGTGACTTTTTTTCCCCCTAAAAGAACACAATTATTTTGAACAAGTATATATATAATTTGGTTGTTTCATACTAGTCACACTATATACTAGTAATAGAAAAACTCAACAACCACAATACCAAATATAGTCCAAGAATTTTGTGGATCTAACATAACACAAAAGTATCATTGAATTTCATATCTTTTGCTCCAAAGTTAAATTAGACACCAAGTCAAATCATAAGCAAAGAACCCCCACATTTTAAATGTGATCTCAAAAATATTTTCAAGTATTTAAAAATAGTTTTTCCACATACTTTCCTAGACTTTCAAAATGTCATTGACAGTATGAAACCTCTTTTGGAAATATTATTCTACAAAAGAATTATACTCCTTCGATTCTCTTTGACAATGTTTACACAATGTCAAAGTTCAATCCATAGAGGCATAAAATCACAAACTCTAAGTCACTGATATTTTTCCTCTATCACAAATAGACATACCACTTAGTATTCTAAATACTAACAATAAGGACAAAAAGAAATTGTACAATTTATTTCTGTATAACATTGAAGTTTATAGAAAATCAAAAGTACAACATTGACTTATTATGTGAAGTTTTCATATTCTTCCAATTACATAGTCCAATTTATCTAGAGTAGGAAACCACAAAAGTTTTTAGTCTACAAAAATCAGACACACTAACATTTCACATGGAGTACAAAACTACAAATTTTTTTTTCCTTCTCCAAACAGAATAAAATATATTCTTAGACCATCACATAGAAATGTTTTTCTTTTCAAATAATCTTCCAACTATAACATTTTAAACATACTATTTATCAAACAAAAATATGCATATCTCATTCTGCAAACTAGTAAATTTTAAAGGCAACACTATTTGCCAAAACAAAATTCATTTAAGAAATATATGATTTGCAGAAATTTTTCCAAATACACACATGATAAATATCAAAATTGTTAATCTTTAGAAACTATTTTCCTCTTTAGATAAACAATAAGAAGGTTACCGGGTGTAATCTTTAATCGGAATACCACCAATTTTTTCTGGTACATTCTCACTTCGACCTTGCTAAACAAAGCAACAGATTATGGAGAGATAATGCATTTATCTTCTATTTCCATGACCAAATTCTTTCAATCAGTAGAATACAAGAAATACTAACAGTATAGTAATTTCCTTAAAAATGTTGTTCATCTTGTATTCCTAACATACTTAGAATAAAACTTTGAAGAATTTGGTAAGACAACAAAGTTTAAGAACATTTTCATAACTAGAAAATTAAAACTAGTAGATATACTAGAATCAGAAACAAATTAGAAAAAAAAATATATGAAATATTTTTCTTAAAGAAGAATTGTTGTTAATCTGTGTTTAAAGAATCTTACTGATTCCAACAAACTTTGCAGAAATACGAAGTTACCAAAGTTTAATAAACCGGTGAAGAACAGAAGAACATAAATTAATTTCACAAATCTAAAATTTGTAATACATACCAGAATTTGGAAAAACAGGAAGAAGATCAAGCTCACTGAATGCACAGTGTCCCCTTAAGGAAATTATTCCCCTCTAGTATCCGAGGTTTGATTTGAAATATGTCCTCCCAGGGTAGAATGATCTCAATCACCAGTGTATTGATACCCAAAACGCTGGTGTCAGCGAGCCACTCAACAGCAGTAAAGTACACTTAGATAGTAGATTTAGTAGTAGAAGAAGAAGTCCATAAATTCTATTTTTAAAATGAAAGGAAATCCCTCAATTTATAGAAAACAAAGGTTAGTGCGAAAATGTTCTTATTGTGCCTTACCGGAAAGGTCACAAACCTTTGGAAAAGTCACAATCTTTCGGAAAGGTCGTCACCTTTCATAAACGTCACAACTTTCCATAAAAGTCACAACTTTTCATAAAAGTCGCAACTTTTCATAAAAGTTACAACTTTTCATAAAAGTCGCAACCTTTCATTAAAGTCACAACTCTTCATAAAAGTCGCAACTCTTCATTTTCCGTTCACACCTTTTAAAACCCAACAAAAAGTATATTTGTTTAAACTATTTTCAATAGTGCAGGACTATATTTGATCATTTTCCGGTGTTTGTTTGATACTTTGAGCATAAATCGTGATCCTTTATTATTCAAAGTCAAATTTTCATGTGAAATTTAGTTGAGTTTTGCAGGGAAATTGGTACTTAACTTCCTATTTTGGAAGTAATTTGCAACATGATCTATCTATATATCTATGGTTCAATTCTCATTCTACTAGATTAAAATTCACATATCCTGTGGGAGTTTTTGATAATAGATTTTCTTTGGAGTGGTTAGTTAAAAGGGTGCATGATCAAATTGTTCTTTGCACGTTGAGGCGATTTTTAGTGAAGAGTGCAATTTGAGTTAAGAACATTTTGCAGAGGTATTGTTGTATTCGTTTCGATCATGGTATTCACGCTTCATTTATCAATTTCTGGTGCATTATTCATACTAGTTACACCTAAATTGGAAAAATCCCTCTCATTGTTGTTTTACTTGTAACTTAGGATGCACTGCTTGTTTGCTACAAAAGGAAAGCTAATGTTTTATCAGGAGCATCTCGTTCAGGGATTTATGGCGTTGGAGCAGTGCTGAAATATTGTATTGAATAACTGGTTTATTAAGTGAGCTATTGAGACACAATAGTAGCTCATATAACGGTAGAATTGATGCTTTCACAAAGTCACTACTCACAAGAGATATCTTTGACGCGACTCTACTTTGGAAGATTGCGGTAAGTTTCTTATTTGTAGCATTGTTATAGATTATAGTTATCTATCCTTAGAGTTAACTCAGATGGTCGCTCAACTATGTACTCTTGAAAGTCACTGAACATTTAGTTTTAACTCAAAACTCACTCAACTATAATTTTTTTCTCAGAAAGTCACTCAACTTTGTATTTAACTCAAAGCCACTCAATTATGAATGTTTACATACAAAGTCACTCAACTATGGGTGTTTTATTTACAAAGTCACTCTCTTTAAAAAATAATCTTAATATTAAAATTGTCTTTTCGTAATTTGACTCTCAAAAATACTTTTAAAAATTATTAGTCAAACACAATCTACTTATCAAAAGCACTTTTCAAATAAATTAACCAAACACAAATTGTTTTTTTTTCCAAAAGCACTTTTCTAAAAAGTTATTTTAGAAAGGGATAAAGGAAAAATATACCATTGAACTATCGTAAATGACATGTTTATACCCTTCGTTATACTTTAAGGATGTTAGTGCCCTTGCCATCCAAATTTTGGCGCATATATACTTTTAATATTAACGATGGTACATGCATGTGTCTCAATCTTAATCGTCGATCCGTTATTTGTTAAACTTCTATTCAAAATTTAGAAAAACCCACTCGAATTATTAATCAATCCACCAAAATTAATATAACCCAAAACCTCAATCAATTCACATAATTTCAAATTAAGAGACTTAAAACACTTGGAGCCCGTTTGGATTGACTTAAAAAAAGTAGTTTTTAAGTCAAAATAAATAGTCAAACTAAGAATGACTTTTAAGTCAAAAAAATAAAAAGTAGTCGGAGACCTACTTTTGGTTTTTGACTTGTTTTAGGTCATTTAAACTTATTTTAAGTCATTTTTACCATGTCAAACACTTCCTAACTTATTTTAAGTCTATTTTCGACTTATTTTAAGTTTTTTTTATATTTGTCAAACGCTTCCAGAAATCAAAAACTGACTTATAAGTAGGTTTGACCAACTTTTAAGCCAATGCAAATACCCGGGAGAGTTGGCAAAATAGCTACTCTCAAAACTTAATTGAGCATTTAGACAAAAGTCTTCAAAAATTGATACTTTAGACACTAATTATGACATTATCCATTATTCTTTCAAAATATGCAAGACCAACTCCAAAGTTTTTAATATTACACCCACCCCTTCCAATAATATTTTATAATTTCCATCATTATTTTCAGATTTAATAATAATCAAAAAAGAAAATATTCTTCAAGCCCCAAAAAGCTTCCATTTTCCAGCCGTTTTTCACCTATTTTTGTCGATTCCGATGATTTTTCCGGCGTAATCTTTCTCTTCACAACGGAAAATCTCCATTCATGCTCATTGCCTTTGGTTTTATACCATCTTTTGTTTTTTTACTTTTTGTAAAAAATATTTTTACACCATTTTTACTTGCTTGAAAAACTTGAAAGTTCCACTCAATACCTTATTAGTAGATAGATTCCATAGTTTAGAAGCCCTGCCAATACATCTCTTCATTCCATAGCTAGAAAAGTACCTATTACATTCGATTTCATTTATTGACATTTTTTGGAGAATTTCCTGCCGGTCCTTGCCCAGTTATAGGCCGATATTGTAATCTAGGATCGATCATTGTGGTCTATAATGTCAGTAGTTACAATAATTATTGTTAATGACGATTATATGAATGTGTGTGGAAGGAAACTCCTAAATGTTGGATTTGAAAATTATCTAGTATCCCATTTTGTCGCAATGATTTCTACACAACATAGTTCGTACCGTAATTGAGATGTTGAAAATTTAATTGCAAGCTAAGCGAAGTTATGATAAGTTATTTAATGAATGAAAGGGCAAAAATACATCCCATATTTATAAAAAAAAAATACCAATCAAGTGTCCATGTACATGTTGGATGTCACTGCCGATCGCACTAGGCCAATATTGAAAATAAATTAAATGTTGTCGTGAGGTTTTTGGTACTCCTCTTACCCACCCTACAATCGATGACGATGATTCTATTGGAGATGAACGTTTGGGTGATTATTGATATGGATGGTCATCCCAATGGAATCGTTGTAAAGTTCAAATAGTGTGTGCCACATGACTTTGTTAGTTGTCTATATTCTTTCAGTACCCTTGTCGATATCAAGATTGGAAGAAAGAAAGAAAGAAAATAGGATGTTGACGAGACTTTCAAAATCAAGAGGAAGAATAAGTATTTAGTGTGTAATAGATCCGCACACAAGAGAATCACATATAATAACAATAAATTTTAGATAGGCTTGTCCCACTTTATTTTTGTAACTCGAGGTAATGAATGTAATTTGAGACTCATCAATTTGTTATAATTAGTAGCATGTTAATTTTGATGTTTTTGGTCCCTTTCTATAATTAATAGACTAAAATAAATATATATTGTACACATCATCTATTTGATTTATGTACATTGAGAATTCTATTTGATTAGATCAATTGATACCAAAAAAATTAAACGGTCTACAGGGTCTATGCTCGACTGAGACAATTATTGTAATAACAAAAGAAAATAATTAATTAAAAAATAAATTATTGAAATTTGCACGATTAAATGAGCTTAAACAAGTCACAAGATCAAATAAGAGTTTACATACATTGAGGACAATAATTGGATCAAGGTGTGCGAGGACGAGCAGTGGTTATACAATCAACATCCTCACAATAACTTTGATCAAACACAAGTATGTTATAAGGATCTTATTTGTTCAACCACAATTCATTCTCATACATCTCTTATTTTTACACCCAATTTACGCGGAGTCTTATATGATCATATGACTTGTCTAAACTCATTTAATTGTGTAAATTGCATAATTTATTTTTTATTAGCTAATTATTCTCTTTTTAAAATTTTACTAGTTAAAGTCTATACATGTGTATCATAATCTAGTAAGTTTATTATAGATGAAGGTCTTAGTACATGTTAGATTATGCTTACTTTAGTCATTGACTTCTTATAGTCTAACATATCCTAAGACCTTCATCCATAATAAACTTACTAGATTAGGATACATGTGTATAGTCCATAACTAGTAGAATTTTAAAAAGAGAATAATTAATTAATAAAAAATAAACTATTAAAATTTATACAATTAAGTAAGTTTAAACAAGTCATATAATCATATAAGAGTGTACATATTGAAAATAACGATCAAATATGTATGAGGATGAGTTGTGGTTGAACGAATGAAATCCTGACAAAACATACTTGCACTTTAGTAAACATTATTTTGAGGATGTTAATTGTATAACCACTATCCATTATCATACATATATGATCGTCCTTCCCAATTTACGTCGACTCTTATATGATCATATGATTTGTTTAAGCTCATTTAGCAGCGTAAAATTTTATTCATTTATATTTTTATAATTAATTATTTTCTTTTTTGACAATATGCTGGTAACCGTTTACTTTTTTGTTATATACTAATATTTTGTTTATCATTGCACCAACTAACATATTCCTTACAAATGGTGGAATGTCAATCTATACGTTCCATCACCTACCAGCCACATAGAAATAATTGATTATATTTATGATTTACGATTAACAAAATTTAAATATCCACTTTTACAACGGTAGTAAAGTACAAATTAAATTACATCAATCGTAATATCTAACGTTTTTATATATAGAAGACAATCTTTGTTTTAATTTTCTCATTTTATTGACTTTATTTTTATTCAATTTAAAAACTAAAATGTCTCAAACATCCAATATTAAATAACTACAATACAATTTAAATATCCACTTTTATATTTGTTCGAATCAATCTTCTTCTTCAAACATCTCTATGCTAGTCCAATTGACTCTTTTCGTAATGAATAAATTTTGAAGAAATTTTAATCTACCACTGTTTTGATTTGGTTTTGAATCTGCTTTCTCCGTCGAATCCCTTGCCAGCATCATTGAGGGCACGAACTAAACAAAAACGCACTTCAACTTTTGCTCCTTTATCAATTGACTTCATTTGATCAAGCTTATCAACCTTTGAATATTGATGTTATTGTTCTTGATCACCTTGAAATAAAAAAATTCACAATTTTGAAGGACTTTTCTCTTTCTTTTTTTTTTAATTCTTAGCACATCGTAACAACATAAAACAGATAATTTATTTATTGAATTTCAAATGTTTCGGTAAATGTCTCAAGTGTTCAAAACACATTTATTTGGAATCAACGCAAAGCTTTTGATCAATAAGAATTTTTCTAAAATGATTACGATAATCCTCCATCTTTAGTCTTACGAAAAAATTTCCTAAGTGATCAACTTTTTCAATTTTATGTTTCTTAGTGTTGCAAGCAGTAGAAACATATTTTTTTAATGATTTTCTAACTTTACAATCTATAAGCAAAAACAAATTTATAGCGATCAATCTATCGACCTAGAATCTATTAACTGAGAAAAGTACTATATTAAACAAGCAAGACAAGTTGAAGTAATTCTAGACAGGAAGAATGCAAAAGACACCAACCAGAACATCATTAACGTAGACTAAAACGCAGAAAAAAATTAAAATCGATAGACAATATAAACATAAAAGTTCAAAAAAATTCTAACCATTATTCAAAGCGAAACACAATTAAAGATGCGGAATCAAGAACATGAACTCAACATATATCAATTTTTGACAAATTTAATCAAGAACAATCAAATTTTCGTAAAAGAATCAAAATCCACTAAACTAAAATGCAACAAAAAATAGTAAAATGGAGCTAAAACTGTTCGGAAAAGATAAATGAACTTACTTGAGCACAAGAGGATGAATGTTTCGACTTGTGGAAGAAGATCGGAGAAAAAATAGTTCAACTATTTGAGATTATAAAAAAAGTAGGGAAGAATAGAGGTTGAAGAAGAGAGAGAAAAATTGTTGATAATTAAATGAATTTTAAAAAGGAAACTATTTAATAAAATATAGGGATAATGCACAAGTACCCCCTCAACCTATGCCCGAAATCTCAGAGACACACTTATACTATAGTAAGGTCGTATTACCCCCCTGAACTTATTTTGTTAATAATTTTTTACCCCTTTTCGGCCTACGTAGCACTATCTTGTGGGCCCAACACTGGTTGACTTTATTTTTCAAGCTAGTACCACGTAGGCCGAAAAGGGGTAGAGAATTACTTATAAAATAAGTTCAGGGGGGTAATAGGACCTTAGTATAGTATAAGTGTGTCTCTGGAATTTCGGGCATAGGTTGAGGGGGTACTTGTGCATTTTCCCTAAAATATAAAAAAGGATTTTATTGCATTTTTATAAACTTGTATTTACCCCCCAAGTTCTAAAAGTGATGAAAAGGTCCTTGACCCCACAACCCAATTTCACTTTTTAGCTTTTTTTAACCTAACCCTAAAAATTAAATCAAAATGAAATTGAGTGGCTATTGTGCAAATTTAAGTTTTGGAGGTGTCCCCCATTCCAATTAATCTCCAAATACCCTCTTATATAACAACACATCTTTTCCCCAATCTTCATCCCCACATCATCATTCTCAACAAGTATTCTCTTGTCCTTCCTTGATTCCAATTTTTCTTAGAGGTCTTTTTGGGGTTTCTATGTCTCCATGACTGGATTTCAAGAACTGAGCCAGTGGTGAATCTTCTTCTTCTACTTGTTGATGCTGCTGTTCCCTATTATAGATCTGGTGGGGTTTCATTTCTTACTAATGGAGTTTCGACTAGAAACTTGCCTAAGGCCATGGCGGCGAAAACAACGGAGACACTGATGGATAGTTATATAGAAGCAAGTGCAAAATCGTGATGAATGACGGTGAGATCTATGAGATTCCTCAGATTCAAAGTTAGATTCATCTCCTTGTCTTTCTTCTTCAACTCCATCTCCATCTCTATCTGCATCACTGTCATTTCCATCAACTCGTCGTTAAGCTCGATTTTTAATTTCCAAAGGTATTTTTTTTCCTTTTCTCAAAGTTAGGGTTTCATTCATGTTTAGTTGCTTAAAAATATGTAGAGATTGATAAAAATCAATCCAGAATTTTAAATGCTTTCTACAAAATCTTCAAAGCATTAATCTTGGGTTAGTCTATTGTTGGGTACAATATTTTCACTCAAATTGACATCAGTAATAGAATTTGGATTGTGTGCGACATTGTATAAATTATGCATTGTTTTATCAATTTATTTTAGCTGCATTTTTGTGTTGTGTTGTGTGAACATTAACTTTATTAGCTCAACCTCCAATAATAGCATGGTGAAGGTGACATCTCATGTTTGACCTATAGTTCATATATGCTCATTAATAACATGTGCAAATTTAATAATAGCTTACTCTATTGCTTCAACAATTACTAAATCTGCTAGTTTTAGAGCTCTAAAATGTCCTTGTTCATCAACACTTGTCCATAATAAACTTACGTAAGACAAATAAAGTCCTTCAATCGCCTATATGTCGCAGAAGGAAATGATAGAGGAGGAACAACATGATATACCTAGAGGAGGAACAACACTGAGTCTTCTCCGATTAGTCATTCAATTGATATTTTCTTTGAAAAGTCAATTAGGTATGCAAATTACAGTTTTGAGTCAATGATTGATATGTATTCACATTTAAGAGGTTTTTACTGTTAAGTTAGAATTACGTAAGTTTTTTTGAATTTAGAAAGGCTTAAGAAGAACAAAAATGAAAAACTTCTTTCAATTTCTATTTTCAAAAAGTTACTTATAACTTAAATATGTGAGTATTAGATTTCAGATGAGCATAGCTTATCAACTTCTTTGACGTCGAATTTATAGCAACCAAAATGAGGAAGTTTGGATAAGTTATAGTAGCATGCCAATTTGTTTTGGCATGAAATAGTTTGTTATCATCACTGACCTAAATTGTCATAAGGTAGATATGTATGATAATGAAAAAATGTCAACTAAGACAAAAAGGAGATGACAAAAATTCTTGATGAGGTGAAAAAGAGTTCCTAGAGAAATGAGTTGATTGAGCATCTCATGACCAAAGATATTAGTAAAGGTGTAAAAATTATTGTGCTTACTTTATTTTGTTCATAGGATTCTTTGTGGAAAAAAATTTGAAAACAAATATTTTATAAAAAATGAATTTGCTCTCAGCCAATAGATAAATATTTTCTATTTATCCATGGGATCGTATTAGTTATGCTATTACAATTAACCATCTATTGCAAGTGGTGAAGCCCAATACGAAGACCACCAATCTGTAAGACTTTTCATGAGTCTTTATGGTAAATTTTATTTTATTTTAGTCCATATATTTTTTTCCAATTATTTTTGGGTGCATCCAGTATTGTTATTTCTCTTTGAGATTATTTAAGGTGGTGTTTGTATTTGAGGTTATTCCTTTCCTCTTAAAAATATATAAAGTGTTTTTCAGAATAAGTGTCTGCACCAAGAATTATTTTATGTCTTTTAGTGATTGATAATGAACTGGTTGAGATTAATGAGTTATTTAATCCATCTGAGGACTCAGTAAGCATCATTATTTTTAACTGAATATACAAAAGCTAAATTCTATTTGTTGCTTTACATATGCGACAACATTGTTATTGTTATTTAGAAATAAAAATCTAAGCATGTTGGGTAGGTAAAAATCACTTGTTATTATTACTAACAAATAGTTAAATGGGGAAAATATAGTAATTGTACTATATATTTTAAAATTATCATTTCAACAATCTATTTGCTTCAAATTATGCAAACCCTAGGCCACAACTCCTATATATCGATACATTTCTCTGCATAAGATATTAATTTTTTTCACAAAAGTAAATAAGAAAAATCAAGTATATAACATATCATCATGTCCCCCCCCCTCCCCTATCAACTTGAAGACCATTGTTGATATTAATAGTCCTTTTGATGTTTGCAATAGCGATCCGAGACGCTTCTCTATCTTTGTTCCGTTGCGATTTGAATTTCTCTTTCTACAACTGCTTCCCCTACAACTTAAACTAATTCTTCTTCTCTTTTTCATCAAATGCTTCACCAAGATTTTTTTTTTGGATTTGAAGACTATATAAGCATATCATTTATTTTACTTCATGACTCCTCTTTAAACTGATGCATACCAAGAATTTGTGTTTTAGATGACTTTGTACGTGTCAATTTAAAGAGGAGTGCTGAAATGAAAGAAGTGATATGCTTATATGATCTTCAAATCCAAAAAAATAAATTCTTGGTGAAGTGTTTGCTAAAAAAGAGAAAAAAATAGTTACAGTTGCAAGAGAAGCAGTTGCAAGAAAGAGTTTTGTACTTTACATCAAAAGTTGCAGGATCGCTATTGTAAACATCAAAAAGACTGTTAATTTTGACTATGATCTTCAAATTGAAAGAGATTTGTTGGTGATTATCAATATATAGTTTTAGCTTTTTATGTTTAAATATCAATAACAAAGATATTTATTAAAGGAGTAGTTGTACAAACTTTTTCTTGCATAAACATCAATAACCTTAATTAACTATAGCCAAAGGTTATAAAATTAGTCTATCAAACCATAATTTACCCAACTTATTTAAATGACATGACTATATTTGATTGGTCAGAACATGTCACATGTACTTATGCGACACTTATTTTGGCCTTTTATTTGACTAGGTATGCCATATTATTTTGACATGTAGCAAGATCCTATTAATTTATTCGTTTAACTTTGCATGCCCTCTCAATAAGAAATACTTCTATTAATGAGATTCATTATAATACGAACTACAGGAAATTATTAGTAATTTCACGCACAAAGTGAAATACTTCTGTTATTTATTTGCCAAAAGTTGTGTTTTAATGAAATTTAACGAATAATTAAAATGAGCATTTTTATAAAAAATAATTGCTTAAAACAAAAATTGTGTTCCATTAAAATTTGATTAAAATTTTTTAAATTAGTTTAGTTACTTTCTAAATGAAATATCAATAGTTAAATGACTTTGAAGTTATAAAACAAAGTTGACTAAGTTTTGTTTGTTTGTCAAATTTGATGCGAAGTTAAATTTAGTTGATTTTTGTTGGGCAATTGGTATTTAACTTCCTATTTTGGAAGTAATTTGCGACATGATCTATCTATGCTTCAATTCTCATTCAGCTATATGAAAATTCACATCAGCTAATGATTTTTATTCCTGAGGAGAAATTAAGGTGTGTGACATGGGCCTATCATGCACATTAATATGAGCTCCACATTAGTAATTACTAGATGCTTCAAAAACCCCAATTTCAAAGCTAGAAATCCCAAAAGTTAAGGCAATATCATGGATTCCTTTCAAATATGTTTGTAATGATTGAATTATGTTTTATTCTGGATATATTGATGATTTATATGATTTTATGTTGAATCACCCAAGAATCCATGAATTCCCCTATTTTCCCAATCTGGATCTAAAAATGTGGGTATTGATTGATGCAAGTAGAATATGATAGAATTATGCATGTGGTAATTGAAATTCTTGAATTATATTATCATCCATGTCTAATGTAGTAAATATAGATGTGTTGATGGATTATGATTTATGGTCCTTGAAGGGAAAATTATGAGATCTAAGATTTAAGTATATGCTTTATGAACACTTTGAGAGTAAATTGAACATGATTATGATCTAGTTGTTGTGTTGTTAGATGATTATTCTCATGTACACATCTATACATGAATATGATATGATGGGGAATGTGTTCGCACAATATGATGATTCTATGGTTGAAAGACTATTTGCTGGTGTAATATATCACAAATACAATAAATTACAGTTGAAATAAAATGAACAAAAATGTATAAACAAATCTTTATGCTGAGGCACGAATATTTTGCTT
The DNA here is from genome assembly GCA_016801875.1 of Solanum sitiens. Classification (NCBI taxonomy): domain Eukaryota; kingdom Viridiplantae; phylum Streptophyta; class Magnoliopsida; order Solanales; family Solanaceae; genus Solanum; species Solanum sitiens. The sequence goes on from JABWTJ010000034.1 coordinate 2,055,708, forward strand.
TCTTTAAGGAGATTCAAATTCACTGGGGCATAATCTACACCGATCCAGCATTAATACTCTTGACTTGTCTCCTCCAGGATACAATAGACCAACAAGATGTACGACTCAAGCAACTCCGAATTAGTTAAAGAGTTCAAAGCTCCACAAAAAGAACACTTTCCTTCAACATATAATACTCTCTTTGGTATATAGTGAATATAGTTGAAGACTTAGAATATTATTCTTTTTCTCAACTGTCTCTTTCACTACTACACTAATTTCAATATAAACATAATAAAATACTACTCATCTTTTCTCTCTATATTTTCTTGTACTTTTCTTGTTTTTTTTTCTCTCCTCTACCAAAACAAAGGAACACCACACTATTTATAGTTGATGAATTCTTCCTTGCAATGAATAGGAAGATAGTGGGTAGTAAATTTTCTAAATGAATGACTCAAATGTTACATAAGTTACAAGGCATAAATATAGAATAGTAGATGAAATGAAGAGTTGGTGGTTACATAAGTTACAAAAACTAATAACCACTTTCTTTCACAATTGATGAGAGTAAAGAAGCACAAATATAATGTCCATCAATAGACATAACATGATATGTAATGTGACATATAATATACTTTTATTAATATTAAAATATCACACCAACACTATTCTCACCTATTGAATCTATGAGCTATAGTATGAATTATGTTGGATTGAGTGTCAAGACATTCTTCCATGAATATGCAATTAAGTCAAGACTTAATATGTTATCTATGGAAATTAATGCTTAGCACCGAGCGGATATGAATATGAGATTAAGGCTTGTACAATAGTTGCATGAGTCCAAGCTTCCCAATGTAAGTTTTTACACTGTTGAGTTCGACTTTCCAAATGGGTTCCTTCTACCATAATTGAGTGATTAACTTCTTAAGGAATCTTCTTCCAATTCTAAGTGTCGATGATCGCTAGTCAGTATAAAACCCAATTAAATGAGTTGGGGACGAATCCCACATGGAGTGGTACATGTTTAAGATTCAATAGCCAAGTACGAATATATTCAAGTCAATCATAGTAATAAATATTTACGAATAAAAATATAATTTAAGTTAAAAGGTGACACAAGTGTCAAATATGGGGATTTCGATTTTAATTATCAGCTACAGTAGCAGAAAATAATACGAATAAAAAAGAAATGATCAGACGGGTTCTTGGGATGTGATTGAATTATAGACTAATATAGACAAATGGGTAATCGCAACTGATAGTGAATAATTGTAAATCAAAGACTAAGCCAAAATTTAGTGAGGATAAACTTTCTCTCAGAAAATTTGCCCTGAATCAAGTTGGTTTCTCTCGAACACCAACAAGCATCAATTAAGAACAACCTATGCTTTAGTCCATTCACTCTCTCGAGCTAAATGTGTGGAAAAGGATTTAGGATTTACTCTCTTGAGCTGAACGCATGACAACCCAATACCCACAGACCATCAAATCAATAATCTTTAATTTAAAACCTCTCTCTCGAGCAAGATAAAACACGAAGGTAGAATTGCATTTGCAACTACAACCCTTTAAATTAAACCACAATTACTGATTGAAATCACTTTTAAACAACATTTACACTATTAATTAGCAATACCCAATAACTAAATGTGATTTGTTACACTGTAATGGGTTGTGTACTCCCACGAACAAACAAGAGTTTTTTTCCCCAGCAATATGCATCTCTATGATTTGAGACCACATATCATAATTTATTTCATTTAGAATAATACCTGCAGGAATTTTCAGATTGAATGATAATCCGAGTAGAGGAATTTTCTGATATGTCCATGACTCTGATACCAAGTTCAAATCTTGAACAAAATAGTTCCTTTTTGTATTCTATTATTTCTTAAAGAGGCATGTACATGAATATATGACTACTACTAAGTTACAATCTATGGACAAAGTTAATATCTTCCTATTATACAAAGATTACTAAAATGAAATAATTTCCTATTTATGAAGATTACAAAACCAAGCTCTAAAATATATCTACAGTGTCATGACACACCATTTTGAATTCAACTTAGGCATAATATGAGAGAGGGGGGGGGGGGATCTAATGTCTTTGAGAGGTTTGTGGAACACTCTAGAATATCTTGGAAGAATTTTTGAAAGACTTAAGAATTTACTATGCTTGTAGAGAATTCTAGAAGAATACTAAATTGTAAATATGTACTCCATCTATCCTAATTTATGTGACACTATTCATTTTTTCTAGAATGAAACAATTTAAGTTTGACTGGAAATCTGCGCATGAAAGTTTTATTTTTTTTGAAATGAAATTTGATATTTGTAAACTAAGTAAATAATACTATAATCCACAATAATTGATAATTTAATATGTTTAAAGGATCTATGAAAAATTTACGATAAAAAGTAGATTTGCTTAAATCTCGAAATCCAAAAAGTGCCACGAGACGGAGGGAGTATGAACTTGTTTAACAATTTTTATTTACACTTTAACCCCTAAGATTGTAGTATAAATAGAAGGGCTCTCATTTATAAACAAACCAAGAACCAAGCAAGTGTGAATCATTCTCCAAAGCAATACAAAAGTTTTCTTATAAACTCTCCATTTTCAAGAAAAAGTGTTTTTCTAATTTGCCTTTTAACTTTTTTTTCAATGTAATCAAATAATCAATATCTTTTTGTTTTAAAATAATTAATTTTAAGAGAAAATTGGGAAAAAAGTAAATTTCATATCTTGAATTGCTAAATTGAAAATATTTGAAAACGAATATCTATCATTTAGAGTACATGTCATGACACTAACATGAGTCTGATACATGGGGTATGACTAGGGATGACTAGGGATGATAATGGAGCAGTGTAGGGCGGGGGCGGTGCGGGTTGAGCTTAACCCAGAAAATTTTTAATCCGCCCTGCCATGCCCCGCATAGCAACACTTTTCATTATTAACCCGCCCCACACCGCCCCGCATATACCCGCCCCGCATGAACCCGCCTCACATAATTTTTTAATATTTTCTTTTTCTAGTTATGTTTGATACTAAAAATTAAATTCATAAAAATAAACTCATTTTTTGTTAAGTTGTATTAATTTAATAGGATAGTGACTTGATTAATTTTTTTTAGAGGTCAATTGGGAAACATGCAAAAATTGTATTATTTTATTGAACCATTTTCATTTATTATCTTGAATATTTTTGTAGCTTTAATGAAATTATCTTAATAAATAACTAGGTAATTTACCCGCGCTTCGCACGGACATAAGAAAGTTTTCTAACCTTTTGAACAACTTTACTAATAATCGACTGTTATAAGAAAAAAAAAAAGTAAATTTTTGTAGGTATTTAGAACATTTATAGAGAAATTAAATAATTTGACATTATCACATATCTCAAAAATTATAAATATATAATTGATGATTGAAAATATCTTGATATGTAATTATTTATCTTTTACATAATTTATCATATTATATGTTTGATGATATAATTGTCTTGTTAAAATTGACTCATGTTTTTATGTAGTGATTAAACATCACCTTTTTTTTATACATGAAAAATATAGAATCTGATATCTTTATGGTTATCATAACCCCTTGTGTAAAAAAATTCATGTGAAAGTTTTTTATAATCAATTTAGTTATAATAAGTTAAGACCTTTAAACAATGTACAACACAAAAATAATATTTTTTAGGGACAATCTACTTGTGTGAGATCAAATTGTAACATCTCACAATTTGAAATGACTAAGAATAAGTTAAGAAACTTAAAATATTCATTTTGTAAAGAAAAGAAAAAATCTAGAAAATTGACGAAGTTAAAAAAGTGGGTTTGGTTATTTTCAAACGTCCATAACTTCTAACTCAGGATGATTTAGAGGTAGTTCTTAATATGGATGGAAAGCCCTTGGAGAGATATTTCCAATGCCGCCGAGTTTGCGCATTTTCGATGTGGTATGAGGGAGATATGCCTATCAGAAGTTGGGTTGTTGAGGTAAGGAAGTCCCAATCCGGATTTAAGAAAGGGAAAACTAGTCTTTTCACCAATTAATTTCCTATTTCGTTTTAGGAATTTATTTAGGGTAAAAACAAGTTTTAGTTTGGATTAGAAAATCAAAAGTACGCTTAGGGCTTGGAGAAGAGAGAAAAGAAGAAGAAAAGGGAGAACAAGTCAATGATTCGCCAAGAACGCCAAGGTTTGAGAGTGGAATTCGTTGGGGGTGTGTGTGTGATCCCTATCAAGGTATGTGAGATATTCTAGTGTTGGGTCAATTCACCGACACACCAATCTTGCTTCAATCCTTTGATTTTCGAATTGGTTGAATGAGAATAGTGAAGTTCTTGAAAAACATGGTTACATTCTTGATTGTTTGAGTTGTTGATTGCCTATAGTTGCGTTAATTCATAATTCCGGGTTATTTTTCGAGTTAGATCTATTGGATATTGAAGATACTAATAATCCTAAGGGTTTGGAAAAAGAACTATGGAGGTTTAGGTGATTTAGGATAAAAAAACGAGAGAAGAAAACCGTTCAGACGCATCTGGGTGGCACCAGGCGTGGCACACCCCATCTGCACCAGAGGGCCTGAGGCGACGTGCCTGTAGTGCGCCAGAATGGTGCCTCAAACCAAATGGTCTAGCACGGCGTGCCCCGAATGCGCCCAAATCGGCATTTTTCACTCACTTTTCGTAATTCAATCTGATTAAGACATTCTAAGGTGTTTTAACACTTCCTAATGATTCTAACTACTCAAAATGACTTCTAATATTATAGAACAGAGCTCTACCCTCCGCTTCTCAATGACGACACCCGTCGAGCGGAGGTCGCGAGTAGGTTAAGAACATCATCCAGAAACACAAATTTACAACCTTGAATCCATAACTTCAAATTCAAGGGGAAGTTATAGCCAAGTCTAGAGAACTCCTAAAGTCCTTTTATGAAGTCTTTGCAAATGCATTAGCTTGTTTTAAGACTTAAAATTAAGGACTAATGATAAGAAAGAGAAATTTATTTCAAGTTTTCATAAGTCTTTAAAAATGTTTTAAGTGTCGTTTTAAGACTTAAGCTCGAGTTCAGTTCAGAGTAAAGTGATGTATTCCTTCAAAGAAGTATATGGGAACTAAATATTCCCAAAAGGAACTTAAAATGTTTTCACATTTAAAAAGAAGGGAAAATGAACAAGAGCCTTCGGTCTAGTTTTCAGTTAAAGAGAAATAACTTTCGAAATGAAGCAAGCAGGGAAACTAAGATTTCCAAGATATCCTTTGAGCTAAGTATTGTTGAACACTAATCTCAACCCAAAAAATCAGAATGTTTCAAAACATAAGAGCCAGTATATTTTGAGAGTAGTATTGAGCACCGATATGAGGGAGAGTTCAGACAACTCACAACCCCCATAAACCATGTAGCCACCATGGATTGAAAACGTTCATACTTTTTAGATGAACCCTTTTCACAGTAGATTAGTGGATCCATTAGGCAGTTCAGGTATTATAACTTTGACCGGATATAGGATGCACTGGCAGCGTGAGGTAGATCGTTGTATCATCACTGTAGCTCTTAAGTGATGGTTGTCAGTTAGAGAAACTCCCATAGAAGTATTATATTTTATATATACATCAGTTTATTTGTATTTATATATATATAAATATATATAAGAATAATTGTATCCTTGTATACATTCAGAACTCACAACGTGTTTCCAAACAGTTTTCTTTATATTATATATATTTTTGAATTTGCTTTATATTGAAATGAGTCAGTATTATTTGATTATGTTATTCATGAGTTGAGCAGATCCAAGGTAAGTGTTTCTTCAGACTCTTTTTCTAGCCTATGTTGTTGAGCATTCCAACTTACATACTCGTACATTCAATTTACAGATGCCAGTTGTCCTACATCGTATCATGACGCAGACGCAGTTAACCAGGATCAACATCATTAAGTGCCTCATTGATCCAGCTAAGCACTCGAAGTCAGTGGTGAGCCTCCTTGCATTCTGTAAGACATATTTATTGCTTAGGTCTTTCTTTTTTATAGGATGTTGTGGGGTCTGTCCTGAAGAAATCCATGTAGAAATCTCATGTAGAGAAATCAAGGATTGTATTGATATATTGATAGTATTGATATGTTGATCAGTATTTGTAGAATTGATCATATTGATCAATCATGATTTTATTGATAGGTGATCAATTATTTATGAATTGATATGTGATCAATATTAGTGGTATTGATCATATTGATAGGTTGATCAATTAATTATGAATTGATGAATAATAATGTTAAGTACATACTCCTTATATAGGAGAGAATTGTAGAGTCCTAAGTTAACTATATTTAGAGTCCAACTACAATACCTATTACTAATATAATAATAATAATAATTAAATCCTAATTGTAATATAATTCTAATAGTAATCTAATTCTAATAATAATATAATTATAGACGAAATATAACCTAATTAACATAGGTAATCTAATCCTAGTGTGACTCTAATTCTTCAGCAGTGTTGTAACTCGCCAGTCAGCTTCGTTGGACCTGTTCCTTTCGACATGTTCCTATCCTCAGTTTCCTTCTTCTTCAACACTTGCTGTAGACAAGTCAGTCAACTGCGTTGGACCTCTTCCTTTGACATGTTCCAATCGTCAGTGTCCTTCTTCTTCAACATGTCCCAACATCCATTTTAGTTTTAGAAGGCTTCATAGATAGACAATTAGTAGTTCTTAAATGTTTAGTTCTTTAAAACATTCCCGTTATCTTACTATTCAGTTTACTTTAGTCCTTTGATCATTATAGTATTGACTGTTGTCTTTCGCTGAGTTAAGTAAGTAAGGCCAACGGCCCGCTCAAGGACAACAATGGTCATTGAGTGTCGACCACGTCCGGGGTGTAGGCTCGAGGACTGACACAAATGTTAACCACTTTTTGTTATTATTACTTTGTTATTCTAATAAAAATTTATAAAAGGAGAAAAATATATTTGGAACAACAACAAAACAATATTGTTGACCCTTATGGAAATTCATCTTGATTAAACTGTGGAAGGCCCTTCCAGATGCTTCATCAATGCAACTTTACGACTTTTTGAGAAATATTTATGTATAATTATTGCATTATGAAAGTACAAATAGATTAAAATGTTGGATTCTATACTCATGTTAAAGAAATATTCTCGAACATTAAAAAATTAAAAATGAGTCTAACCTATATAATTCAAACGCTCAGCAATGATTTGGGACATGAAGGACAACAAATCTATGTTAATAGACATATATTTTGTAGCTTAAGATACTACTTTTATTTAGAATAGGTTTTGTTTCATATTTTTCAAATTAAGCTTGACTAAAATAGTCTTAACTTACACAAAAACATATTTAGAGGAGCCGAATGAGAAAGAAAAAAGAATCATTAAAAGGATGAAGATCTTTGTCATAGTGAGATTATATACATACAAATAAAAAATAATCAATACAATTGTAAGGAGACAACAAAAGTGCGAGAAAAAACATACATAAAAGGAGTAAATTACGAGATATCCAATGATGATAACAAATCATTCTAATTAGAAAAGTACCTATATTTTGAAATAAGATACCTCAAAAAATTGCCAAACACTTTAATCAACTTTCAATCCTTAAAGTACTAATAATATCCACTGATAATATTTAGTAAAAGTAGACAACAACATAAAAACCAAAAAATGTGGGCATGCAAAATTATTAACTCTCAGAGGATTTTTTGAGGAACACAAAATCACATCCTTGTTTGTGAAGGAATAACGTTGTTGATGAAAATATTTAAAATTTGTAAGTTTTTTTTTAATGTACCTTCAACAATTTCAATTGTGAAAACTTGCTTGAATATTCAATTAACATTTGTTATTTAATCTGTACTAACAATTACTTATAGCAAAGTTTAAAGAATATTTCAAAAACAACAATCAATAATATAAGTTTAAACTAATGATTGTAAAAAATATACCATGCAACAATAGCATGAAACAGAGTGAAAAGAATCGAGCCCACTGATTGCACAATGTAGTCATCTATTTATAGATAACAAAGGGTAGTGTAAAAATATGATTATTGTGTCTTATCAGAAAGGTCACAAACCTTTGGAAAATTTATAACCCTTCGGAAAGGTCACAACATTTCATAAAAGTCACAATTCTTCATACAGTCACAACTTTTCATAAAAGTCACAACTTTTCATAAAAGTCACAACTTTTCATAAAAGTCACAACTTTTCATGAAAGAGGGGGGCTAGTTTTGAAAATAAAATAAATTTAAAGAGAATCCTGGCTTGTGGTGGCGTCACGTAGGCAGGCCTAGGGTTCTCTTTTATACATATATATGATATGATATGATATATGATGTTCTATCACTCTACAACATGTAAAAAGTTAAAATTAAGTTTGAACCCACATAAATTCACATGTACCCGTAACCTATCCTGTCCCACATCAATTTTAGAAAATACTTCAACCCACACCACATAACCTTAAATCCGTTCGGCCCCACATAGACTTACACCCACCCCACTCCACATCCGCCCCGCCCCATTGTCATCCCTAGATATTTCTTATTTTCATCTAATGAAGAAATAATACAAGCATAATGAAACATATGACCACATGCATAAAACATCGTCACATAACATACAACGTCTTATTCAAATTATTCTAAATAGATACAATAATAATACTGCTTATACCTTCAATTCTTATTGGCATGGACCTTATTCCTTCCTCATCATAAAAAAATATCTATCAGTACTTTAAAACTAATTTTTCCATTGGAAAAGAGTTACCCAAACTCTTCCGGTTGCCACAACGCGAGCTGGTAAGATTCGTGAGACAAAATATAAAAAATGTAGTGATCGTAGACAAATATATATTAATAACATTACGATGAAACATAACAAAATGGCTGAGAAAATCATAGCAACATAAGGTTATTGTTGGGTATTGTTGTTTTTGAAATCTTATTGAAAATACTTGATTGAAATAGATTGTGTGGCTTTGGATGTTTTTTAGAAGGGGAAAACTCAAGTCTTGGAGTGACTAGTTGGTTAATTTAAGACAAGTGATCTCCTAAATCTTGTAAATCTAGTAGAATTTGTTTATTTCCATTCATTGTGTGTGTTGGGAGTATGGGAATGAGGAGAAGGGTTCCTTGTACCCCTTGATTAATTTTAATGAATAGATAGGGGATTAAAGAAAAGGCAACATGCCGATCATAATGTGTTATGAATTACCTTCTTGTGGCCCCTATTTGACTGATTGATAATGTACTTTGATAGCATGAATGTGGACTTGAATTGCTTGAATTGTTGTATCTTACTTATGGTGCGTATTTTCTTATGTGTATTAATTTTTTTACACCATGATGATACATGTGATATAAAGTCAATGATAAATGGTTTCGGCTAGTGATATATACACCAAAGGAAAATGTATAGTCTTGGCAAGTGATGTGATTTAAAGTCGATGAGAAATAGTTTCGGCTAGTGATATAGTATAAAATTGATGAGAAATGGTTCTAGCAAGAGTTTGATTAATGTGATTTGATGCATTTTGATGATTATGATTGATCTACATGTTAATTGTGATTGATGCACTTGTTATGTCACGACCCAGACCGTCGTGATTGACACCCACACTATCCATCCGGTGGGACAACCACTACTACATCCCAAACCAAGTAACCATACCAAAACTAAGGAAATTAAGTTATGGAAGCAAGTTAATTAACTAAAAAATGCGGAATTTAAATACCTAGAATCTAAAAGTCAATGTACAAAAACATCTAACAGGACCCATAATCTAAACAAGAAGGGATACATCCCAAACTAATGAACTATTCAACTATCTAAAACAAATTCCTAAGTCCGAAAATGGTTGACATAGACGAAAGAGAACTCCATGACAGTAGGGAAGATGCGGTCGATGCAATGATCTCTAGTCTGCTAAGCGAGGTCTGTCAATAGCCGCTTGAAAATACCTTGTACTTAACAAAAATAAGAGCAAATGCAAAATCAGTACACAACCACCTTGTACTGGTAGGTTCATGCGGCTACCCCATTATGCAATATAAACAAGTCAGACAACATTATAATCACATACATATATATCAACATATACAACATTATCAACATGACAATTCGACAACACATTACACATGCTTATCACATCATTGGTCCTCTCAGAAAAACCCAAACCAAAATAGATAGCTTGTCGGAACGTGGCAATTTGATACCAAATATACTGGAACGTTGCAATCCGATCCAATATTATGCCGGGATGTGGCAACCCGATCCAAAGTTATGACGGAATATGTCAATCCTATCCCCATTCACACACCACAATCACAATCACAAGTATATCATCAAGATCATACATTTACATCACGATTTCATGGCTACATCATTCATCTCTCTCAGTTACAATAAGTGTGATAAATATCAAAACATTCATATACATACAAGTATCACAATGAACCAAGAACATGCATACATCACACAATCATGGAATCACAATGATCACCTACCTTGAAATAAACTTGAACCCTAAGAGACTTGATCCTTCCCTTTTTGGATTCGTTTCGCTTGTTCGTGGTCTACAAACAATCAATAATACACAGGAATCAATAGAAAATCACTAATTACCCGAATTACTAACAATTATTTGAACCGTAGATCAACCCATGATCTTAACTAATCAATTTAGGGTTAAATTACACCATAGAATCTATCGAGAAACTCTTCCTCATCTATATTGACCCATGGTATTACGTTCTACAGATCAAAAAGTGAATTCGGAAACTAAAATCATACCTTTAGCCTCAAGAATTGAGTAAAATGAGTTGGAATAGCCCATTGGTCGTTCATTAGCTCTAAAAGTCAAAAAGTGCCAAATTAGGTTATTTAGGGGTTTAATTGATGATATAGCTCGCGCTCATCCCGCTAGAGCGACAACCACCTTGTTGTAGCAGCGTCGCTGTAGCGGCATAAAATCCCCCTTCTATGGCACTTCTGAACCAGTGATCCCCTCGTTGAGTACTACAATTGTTAATCCCTTTTAGTCTGCAATATCGGCGCCCATCCTGCTGTAGCGGCGTCGCTGCAGCGGCACCTTCCCGCTACAACGGCATAAATCGGGACATAATCTTTTTAGGGGAATTTTAATTCCCCCTTTTTACAACACACTCTTAACCCACTATGCTAAAAAAATACCATTAACAAGATCTACTTATCTAAATTTAATTTCGTAAAGTCATACAAATCGAATTCCTTACGTACGACAAAAAGAAGGAAAGGTCAGTAGTGCTAAAGGTATCTCAAAATGATACTGCCGAAGATGAAGAAGAGATGACTTATTTGACTAAAAGGTTTCAAAAAATAGTCAAAAAACATGTAGGGTTTCTAAAGAAGGGAAACTCTAATAGAACAATAAAAGAAAGCGACCTCGATCATAAGTTCGGAAAACCAGGGCACTTTATGAAAGACTCTCAGAGCCACAAGCATGAATGTCAAGACATCAAAGAAAGGCGAAGGGACCAGATCCCTAACAATGCTAAGGGAAAGGGTAATGCTGATCAGGTGGTGAATAAAGTCCTTGCAGTATAGGAAAATGCCTCTAGTGATTCTGAAGATGAGATGCACAGAAAAAATGATGGTCTCATTCTCAAGGGCAATGATAAACGGTTGAATCCGATTAATGAAGATAATAAGAAGAATGATGCAAAAAGGGAAAATCACTTACTCTCAAGGTGTCACATAGTGAAGTACCTGAAATAATGAGAACATGGGCTATTTCACTCGAAGATTTCAAAAAATTGTGAGAAAACTGTCACGACAAGAGAGCACCCCCCAGTCGCGGCCGGCGTCGTCGTCCTCACAGAGGACTCAGACAAGCCCTTAGCATTCATCATAACATATCATTGGTTAAAAATCGCGGAATATTTAAAAAACTTTTGCATAATATGTGAAGTATACTTAGACGTCTCGCTTAGCAACATGATAACATAAATATGATAGTCTAAAAACTGTCTAACATAAAACCATCTAAAGTATATGAGTCTTGAACTTAGCCAATACAATGTCAATATGCCATATATGCCATACTAAAATAGAATTCAATAATAAAAGGAATAAAGAGTATCTCTAAAACTACTAAAATCTTCATAAGCTAGAAAACAAAAAGATAACATCCCCGAACATGAGGACCTTCCAACACTTGGAGAAAAAGTTACAAGCTTCTTCAATTGACCTTCTTAATCTTCAATAGTCGGACAATACATTTGTATTTATATAAAGTAAGGGGTTAGTACGCCACATGTACTAAGTATGAGTATATGCACGTAAACATTTAAGGACATGCATAAAAAAGGACCATTTTTTTAGAAACCATGCTAAGTCACTTGAAAGCCTTTAATGCACATACAAGAGAGCATATACAAGATAAGGATCACCACAACATAAATCATGATCATAACCAAGACATATCATCATAAAGTAATATTACCATTTCATGTTCAATAGTTCATATCAACATAACATACAAAACACTTACCAATAATCCCATCCCAAGCCTACAAGTGCAATGATCATGTGAAGACCCATAACCCCACATAATCAAGTAAACAAGATAGGAGACCATAAGTAATGCTTTGCTTCATACAACTTACATCATAAGTAGTCATCATCACATATAGCAACATAGACCATTTCATGTTCATTAACATAGTCAACATCATATAAGAGCAACATCATATATCGTAAGCATTATACATTTCCTATTCATATTACATGAGAACAATCTCCTAGGACTTCCCTTAGAGTCGACTTGTGCAATGTCTAGGTAGAGTCCCATACCCCTACCTATACTAAGTAGACTCCTTAAGTCACTCTAGTCAATGTCCATTTACTAGTCATTCATTTTACTTGAGGGAACAATCGCCTTAATCGACATTAGACCATGTGAGCTAAATATGAAACCCGGTGTCATGAAACCCCACACCGAAAGAAGGTGATCTACTTGCCAAGGTAGAACCAAAACATGAACATAGCATTTTAGGTGGATCCACTAGCTAGTATTCCTACGGAGGCAACATAGTTCAAGAACTAGGAGATATATTAGAGAACCATAGTTCCACTATTACATGCCAGCCTCTATCTCATGAGAGTCATGGTGAACCTACCTTGCAACTTGGGAAGGGACACCTCTCATATCTAGTTCACTTAGTGCTAAGCTAAAGTATCTTTTTTCGAATTGCCTTTAAGTTATCATTAATCTTAAATCTTATCATAGGCCATAGGAGATTAACTCCTCGTAAAAACATGATCATAAGCTCTTTAGGTTTAGATGAGAATTTTCTTTCATCACAACTCTTCATTTGTGAGATTAATATATCATAATCATAGTGTGTAAGGCATACAAGAGAACATCATCAACCTTGCATTATCATAGTTTTACCATGACCCCACATCTAACATATTCATAGACCAACATATATGCATAGCAACATCATACATACTTAAATTACATAGCAACATCAATTATAGGCCAACATCAACATAATAGAGAAATCATGACTTTAGAAGACTTACCTATTGCTTCCAAGAATCTTCATCCAGAACGTACACTCAATTCACAAAAATTATCCAATAATATAGTGAAATACTCAATAACACTAACCAAATCCCAACCACTCGAGTCATACACAAGACCAATTCATAGTTAGGGTTAAAGGAAAGGGGTTCATTTATGAGTTCATTCAATCCATAGTTTTAATCCCCACATTTACATGACATTAAGTGATAGATATAAAATTATCAAATCCATTATTTAGGGAGAGAACATGCTTCACACGAAATCCCAACATTACATATCAATTACCCAAAAAATAAATACTCTATCCGTTTAAAAAAGAATGTCCCTATTTTCTTTTTAGTTTGTTTAAAAAAGAATGACCCCTTTCCCTTTTTGGCAATACTTTAACTTTAACTTTTCACGTGACATGTTTAAGACCACAAGATTAAAGGTCATTTTGGTACATTTGACATAACTTTAATTTAGAACCACAAGATTAAAAAGTCTTCTTTCTTTTCTTATACTCCGTTCCAAGTCAAACTAGGCTAAACCTTTTGAAACGGAGGGAGTACTTAATTAGCCATAGAAAATTATTGTTTTTTATCATTAGTCATAAATCTCGAGTTAGAAAGAAAACCCATTTATAGAGTAAAAACCCTAAGAATTGAATTTTTGGAATCATATTTGAAAGGACCTCTTTAGGAAAGGACTCCAAGAGTGAAAAATTCATACCTTATTGACGAATTAATCCACAAATTTCGAATTGAAAACCTTGGAGACTTCGTCTTCTTCCTCAAGCTTTCTTGTTCTTTAATGGTGGTTGAATAAAGAGAGTTATGAGAGAGATGAGAGGGATTTGTTAATTCTGATTGGGAGTGCGTGTATATGGTTTGAAACTGACCTAAAACCATTATAAACTCGTCTCCTAAAATAACCAAAATACCCTTCACTTAAATGGGTCTTTTTGTGAAGTTAAATTGACTTAAAAATGACGCGGCGAATCTGAGAAGTGGCTGCACGTCGTGGGGGCAATTTCAAATTTATTTTTGAAAATCTGAGTTCAGGAAGTGGAACTCATGGAGGCCCCATGTCGTAAGGCACATTTTTCATTTCCTTGTGGTAGTTGCGTGACGCGCAGTGCCTTCCACATCTTGGTTGCCGCTAGCTTCCTTAGGCAGCTTGCTCGCCAATGTTTGGATCCTCCTCAAGGACCCTTCGAGTGGTCCTTGGAGAGTCGTTACAAGAAGTTTGGACCTTTTTTTATTATATTTTACCTATTTAAAGTCTTGTTACAAGTTTTGGACTTCATTTGTCACTCCCAAACCTTCACCAAACATAGGGACGACTACTAGTTCAATTTAGCTAGTTTCCGGACGTCAAGGTCTATCTTTCTCGTTTTGGATCTAACCTTTTATAATTGAGTTCATTACATCATTATAGGTCTGGAAACATCATTTTATCAATTACTTAATAGGTGAAGCTCTAGTCTAAGTCATGGAACTTACGGAGTGTTACATTATCCCCCCTTAGGAACATTCGTCCCCGAATGACACTAAAATCTTTTGGAGGGTAAGGATAGACTCAATACTAGCAGCCCACCACCACCAACATATAATCATAATAAGTCGCAGCTTATAGGAGTACTTCACCACTCTTTTCAACATATACCACTAGATTACACATAACAACTCAATTCATAATGCACAACATATAAGAGCTCAACATTTCATAACACATAATGAGGAAATACCTTCTCAACATCAATATGAGTTATATATTACATCAAAGAGTTACAATGCTTCATTCTTCTCAAGACAATAACAAAAACAACAAAATCTCAAGAAGAAAACATGCATACACAATTCATATAAGTGCAAAAATAGAGTATGAAGGCATTTTCTTAAAACTCAATTTGGTACAACGTCTACCAAAACATGCAAAAACAAGTCAGTTTTATATTATCTATTATTTTCTTTATTAAGAGGAATGTCTAACCTCAAGGAGTAAAAAGATTAGGGTAGCGGGACTTCATATCGGCTTCGGCTTCCCATGTTGCACCCTCAACAAGATGGTTCCTCTATAGGACTTTTACGGAGACAACCTCTTTCTTCCTCAACTTCTTGACTTGGTGATCTAAGATCTCAATCGGAACCTCTTCATAGGAGAGGTTCTCATACACCCCTAAACCTTCAATAGGCAGAATAAATACCGGGTCGCCTATGCATTTCTTGAGCATATAAACATGAAACACCAGATGAACCGAAGCTAGTTCACTAGGTAGTTTCAACTCATAGGCAACTTTTCTGACCCGTTGTAAAACTTTATAAGGACCAACATACCAGGAACTTAACTTCCTTTTTTTTCCGAATCTCATCACCCTTTTCATAGGTCAAATCTTCAAATAGACGTGATCACCTATTTCGAACTCAAGATCTCTTCTCCTATTGTCGGCATAAGACTTTTGACGACTATAGGCTCTCTTCATTCTATCTCTTGTGACCCAAAATTTCTCTATAGCCTCATAGATAATATCGGGACCAAGGAGTGCAGACTCACCAACCTCAAACCATCCAACAGGATACCTACATACTCTACCATAAAGAGCTTCAAAAGGTGCCATGGAGATGCTCGAATGGTAACTATTGTTGTAGGAGAACTCAATCAATGGCAGGTAATCATCCCAACTTCCCTTAAAATCAATAACACAGGCTCTTAATATATCTTCTAGGGTTTGTATGGTATGTTCCTCTTGACCATCTGTCTGAGGATGAAAAAATGTTCTAAGTTTCACTTGAGTACCTAAACTCTTTTGAAAAGCTTTCCAAAACCGAGAAGTGAATTGGGAACCTCTATCCGAAATAATGGACAAAGGAATCCCATGAAGACTCATAATCTCATTAATGTAGATTCTTGCATACTCTTCGGCCATATAAGTAGACTTAACGGGGATAAAGTGGGAAGATTTGGTCAACCTATCCACAATAACACATATTGAATCATTTTGCCTCCGGGTTCAAGGCAACCCAACAACAAAGTCCATATTGATGTCTTCCCACTTCCAAGTAGGAACATCCATGATTTGGGTTAAACCACCCGGTTTTAAATGCTCGGCTTTAACTTGTTGGCAATTTGTCCACTTAGCAGCAAACTCCGCTGTCCCTTTTTGAACCATCCCACCAATAGACCTCCCTAAGGTCATGATACATTTTGGTGGCACCCAAATGTATAGAATAACGGGAACCATGGGCTTCTTCTAGAATTCAATTTCTCAAATCCTCAACCTCCGATACACATAATCTCCCTTGGTACATAAGAACACCATCCCCCCTTAGGAGAATGACTCATTGAGTTTACCAAGTACCGATTCCTTCAACTGCATCAATAGAGGATCAAGATATTGCTTATATTTCACCTCAACCACTAATGAGACTAGGAGTTATGATGGACCATGAAATCACCATTTGGAAAATCCTCTAACCACACACCCAAACAAGCCAACCTATGAACATCTTTCACTAGTTTTTTCTTCTCTTCTTCCACATGAGATACACTCCCCATAGTCATACGACTCAAAGCATCCGCAACCACATTGGCCTTGCCGGGGTGGTAAAGGACACTCACGTTGTAATCTTTCAAAAGTTCTAACCATCTTCTCTGTCGGAGATTCAACTCCTTTTGTGTAAACACATATTGAAGATTTTAATGTTTAGTAAACACAGTAAAATGAACACCATACAAGTAATGCCTCCATATTTTCAAGGCAAAACTACGGCCACTAACTCAAGGTCATGAGTTGGATAATTCTTCTCATGAAATTTGAGTTGCCTAGAGGTATAAGCTATCACCTTGCCATGTTTCATGAGGACACATCCCAAGCCCACTCGGGAAGCAGCACACTACACCACAAAGCCTTCATTACCCTCCGGTAAAGTCAACACCGGAGTGGAGGTAAGCTTATCTTTCCACTCTTGAAAACCTTTTTCACAAGCTTCTAACCACTCAAACTTCACCTTCTTTTGAGTCAAATCTGTCAAAGAGAATTAATAGATGCAAATCCATCAACAAACCTTCTATAGTACCCAGCTAGACCCAAGAAACTTCTTATGTCGGTGGGAGTCAAAGGTCTAGGTCAATTTCTAATCGCATCCATCTTCTTCGGATCGATCTTTACACCCTTACCAGAGATAATATGGCCAAGAAAAGCAACTGACCTCAACCAAATTTACATTTGCTAAATTTGGCATAAAGTTGGTGTTCTTTGAGGACTTGCAAGGCCAACCTCAAGTGACTCTCATGCTCCTTTTCGTTCTTGGAGTATATCAAAATATCATCAATGAAAACAATCACAAATTAGTCAAGGTAATCTCAGAAAACTCTATTCATTAGGTCCATAAACACCGTCGGAGTATTTGTTAACCCAAAAGACTTCACTAGAAATTCATGGTGACCATATCTAGTTCAAAAAGCTGTTTTGGGAACATCTTCTCCTCTCACCCTAAGTTGGTGATATCTTGACCTTAAGTCAATCTTGGAAAAGTAGCTAGCACCTTGGAGTTGATCAAATAGATCATCAATCCAAGGGAGATGATACTTGTTCTTTATGGTGACCTTATTGAGTTGACGATAATCAGTGCACATCCTAAGGTACCCATGCTATTTCGTCACAAAAAAAAATCGGAGCACCCCATGGAGAAATACTAGGTTGAATGAAACTCTTGTCTAGTAAATCCTTGAGTTGGACCTTCAAGTCTTTCAATTTGGCCGGAGCCATCCGGTATGGAGGAATTGAAATAGGGTTCGTAACCGGTAATAAGTCGATGCCAAAGTCAATTTCCCGTTCGGGAGGAACTTCGGGAAGGTCGCGTCATTAGGAAAAACCTCCGGAAATTCCCTCACTACGGGGACTGACTCAATAGGAGGAGTTTCACATTCTAGATCTTTAACAATCACCATACAGTATAGACAACCTTTGGCTATCATCTTACAAGCCTTCAAGCAAGAAATGATTTGACTCCTTGGCACAGAATTTCCCCCCTTCCACTCTAAAATGGGTTCTTTTGGAAATTGAAACTTCACTACCCTCATTCAACAATCTATGGAAGCAAAACAAGCATGAAGCCAATCCATACCCAAAATGATATCAAAATCAAACATGTCAAGTTCTACCAAGTCAACAAATTAACTCTATTGGGCAGCATTACATGACATTTCCTATAGACTCTCTTTGCAACTACCGAGTCACCCATAAGGGTTCAATCAAAACATCGGAAAGTATATCAAACTTCCCAGCTACCAAAGGTGTAACAAAAGAAAGGGTAGCACCTGGATCAAGAAAAACATAAACATTAATAGAGAAGACTTGTAACAGTCCAGTCACAACATCAGGAGAGCTCTCTTGTTCACCCTTAGCCTTGAGTGCATAAAAACGATTCCTTTTTGGAGCTTCAGAGCTAGGACCGCTTGATTGCGTTTGGCTACTCCCCTTTACTTGATCCTCACATTAGGACAATATTTCACCATATGGCCACTTTTGCCACAACCATAGCAACTATTCATTCCAACAAGGCATTCACCCACATGTTTCTTACCACACTTACCACAAGTTGGTCTTTCTCTTGGCGAATTAACATTTCTCCCCTTTTGAGATTTAGGGTTAGACACTCTATCATTGTGAGTCTTGGAGAAATTTGAAGGGACTTGGTTTGAAAACCTCTTCTTGAACTTAGGCTTGTCTTGAATGTCAAGCCTACTCTTAGAATAACTACTTTCAAAAGACCTTGCCTTCTTAGCTTCTCTATTCTTTTTTCTTAGACGACTCTCCTCTATTTGTTGTGTATGGACCATCAACCTAGAAAGATACATGTTGTCTTGAAACATAGATGCACGACATTCTTCTTCAAGCTCTTCGAACACGCCCGTGATATAATGACTCATTTCATCCCTATCATTCAAAACCAAAGAGGAAGCATATTTGGACAGCTTAATGAACTTTAAGGAGTATTCCTTAACACTCATATCTCCTTGACGAAGGTTGATGAACTCCTCTACCTTAGCTTCCCTTTGCTCACTTGGGAAGAATCTATCAAGAAAGACCTTTTTAAAGATCTCCCAAGTCACGGGACCACCTCTTAAATCCCAACTATCCTTCCATTGATTGTACCATGTCTGAGCCACGTCCTTGAGTTGATAGGAATCAAGCTCATCCTTTTCAGTAGTACTCACCACCATAGAAGACAAAATCTTATAGACCTCATCAAGGAAGTCTTGGGGGTCTTCATAAACCTTAGATACAAAGAACATAGGAGGATTCATCCTCGTAAAATCTCTTACACGGGCAACCATATTACTAGCATGTTGGTTCTCTCGAGGTACAACCTCCCGGTTAGCTTATGCCGTAATGGCTTGAGCTTGAGTGGTGATGGATTGGGACATTTGTAGAAGGGATACCCTTACCTCACCATCCGTCATGGCCGGAGGATTGATCGGAACTTGATCATTCACAACAACTTGCTCTTAAGGAGGAACTCAATTGCCTTGGGGAGTATCTCCCGTATTTGCAATCTCTTATCCCACTCTTCTCGTGGATGTCCTTCTTGTGTTCATCGCCTATAACCACAAGAAAGGGATTAGATGCTAAAAGACACATAGTGTCAAAACTCTAGAGGCACGACATAGGATTACCAAGAAAAGAGAATTTTCCTAATCATCACATAGCATCTCATTCATAATTATGAAGCAATTCACAACCATGAACAAAACACTGCATAATGTGGTTTAGTGAGACATTGACCCTAGGTTATTTAACCTCATGCTCTGATACGAAGTTTGTCATGATCGGAGAGCACCCCTAGTCGCGGCCAGTGTCGTCATCCTCACAGAGGACTCAGATAAGCCCTTAGCATTCGTCATAACATATCATTGGTTAAAAATAGCGGAAAATTAAAAAAACTTTTGCATACTATGTGAAGTATACTTAGACTTCTCGCTTAGGAACATGATAACATACATACGATAGTCTTAAAACTGTCTCACATAAAACCATTTAAAGAATACGAGTCTTGGACTTAGCCAATACAATGTCAATATTCCATATAAGCCTTACTAAAATAGAATTCAATAATAAAAGGAATAAAGAGTATCTCTTAAAACTACTAAAATCTTCATAAACTAGAATAACGAAAAGATAGCATCCACGAATATGAGGACCTACCAACATTTGGAGAAAGAGTTCCAAGCTTATTCAATTGACCTTCTTAATCTTCAATGGCCAGACCCTACATTTGTAGTTATATAAATAAAGGGGTTAGTACGCCACATGTACTAAGTATAGGTATATGCACGTAAACATTTAAGGACATGCATTAAAAATGACCATTTCTTTAGTAAACACGCGAAGTCATTTGGAAGCCTTTAATGCACATATAAGAGAGTATATACAAGATAAGGATCACCACAACATAAATCATGATCATAACCAAAACATATCATCATAAAGTCATATTACCATTTCATATTCAATAGTTCATATCAACATAACATACAAAACACTTACCAATAATCCCATCCCAAGCCTACAAGTGCAATGATTATGTTAAACCCCATAACCCCACATAATCAAGTAAACAAGATATGAGACCATAAGTAATACTTTGCTTCATAAAACTTACATCATAAGTAGTCATCATCACCTATAGCAACATAAACCATTTCATGTTTATTAACATAGTCAACATCATATAAGAGAAACATCATATATCATAAGCATTATACATTTCATATTAATATTACATGAGAACAATCTCCTATGACTTCCCTTAGAGTCGACTTGTGCAATGTCTAGGTAGAGTCTCATACCCCTACCTATACTAAGTAGACTCCTTAAGTCACTCTAGTCAATGTCCATTTACTTGTCATTCATTTACTTGATGGAACAATTGCCTTAACCGACATTAGACCATGTGAGTGAAACATGGAATCCGGTGTCATGAAACCCACACCGAAAGAAGGTGGTCTACTTGCCAAGGTAGAACCAAAACATAAACTTAACATTCTAGGTGGATCCACTAGCTAGTATTCCTACGGAGGCAACATAGTTCAAGAACTAGGAGATATATTAGAGACCCATAGTTCCACAATTAAATGGCAGCCTTTATCTCATGAGAGTCAAGGTGAACCTACCTTCCAACTTGGGAAGGGACACCTCTCATATCTAATTCACTCGGTGCTAAGATAAAGTCCCTTTTTTGAATTGCCTTTAAGTTATCATTAATCAGAAATCTTGTCATAATCCATAGGAGATTAAATCCTCGTATAAACATGATCATAAGCTCTTTAGTTTTAGATGAGAATTTCCTTTCATCACAACCCTTCATTTGTGAGATTAACATATCATAATCATAGTGTGTAAGGCATACAAGAGAATATCATCAACCGTGCATTATCATATCCTTACCATGATCCCACATCTAACATATTCATAGACCAACATATATGCATAGCAACGTCATACATACTTAAATTGCATAGCAATATCAATTATAGGCCAACATCAACATAATAGAGAAATCATGACTTTAGAAGACTTACCTATTGCTCCAAGAATCTTCATCAAGAACTTACACTCAATTCACAAAATCATCCAATAATATAGTGAAATACTCAATAACATAACCAATCCCAACCACTCTAGTCATACACAAGACCAATTCATAGTTAGGGTTAAGGGAAAAGGGTTCTTTTATGAGTTCATTCTAGCCATAGTTCTAATCCCCACATTTACATGACATTAAGTGATAGATATAACATTGCCAAATCCATTATTTAGGAAGAGAACATGCTTCACACGAAAACCCAACATTACATATCAATTACCCAACAAATACATACTTAATTAGCCACAGAAAATTATTGTTTTTCATTATTAGTCATAAATCTCGAGTTAGAAAGGAAACCCGTTTGTAGAGTAAAAACCCTAGGAATTGAATTGTTAAAATCATCTTTGAAAGGACCTCTTCGGGAAAGGAAACCAAAGAGTGAAAAACCCATACCTTATTGACGAATTAATCTACAAATTTTGAATGAAAATCTTGGAGACTTCGTCTTCTTCCTCAAGCTTTCTTGTTCTTCAATGGTGGTTGAATAGAGAGAGAGTTTTGAGAGAGATGAGAGGGATTTGTTAAGTCTGATTTGGAGTGCGTGTATATGGTTTGAAACTGACCTAAAACCATTATAAACTCGTCTCCTAAAATACCCAAAAGACCCGTCACTTAAATGGGTCTGTTTTGAAGTTAAATTGACTTAAAATGACTTGGACAAATTTGGGAAGTGGCTGCGCATCGTGGGGGAAATTTCACATTTATTTTTGAAAATCCAAGTTGAGGCAGTGGACCTCGTGGAGGCCACGTGTTGCGAGGAAAATTTTGCATTTCCTTGTGCTAGCTGTGCAACGCGCAATGCCTTTCACATCTTGGCTGCCGCAAGCTTCCTTGGGCAGCTTGCTCGCCAATGTTTGGGTCCTCCTCAAGGATCCTTCGGGTGGTGCTTGGGGAGTCATTACTGGACGTTTGGACCCTTTGTACTATATTTTACCTATTTAAAGTCTCGTTTCAAGTTTTGGACTTTATTTGACACTCTCAAACCTTTACCAAACATAGGGACATCTACTAGTTCAATTTAGCTAGTTTCCGGACGTCAAGGTCTTTCTTTGTCATTTTGGATCTCGCATTTTCTAATTGAGTTCATTAAATCATTATAGTTCTGGAAACATCATTTTAAAAATTATTTAATAGGCGAAGCTCTTTAATAAGTCATGGAACTTCCGAGTGTTACAAAAACGTGGAGCTCTCATGATGAAAAGAAATCTTGACAGGTCTAAAAACTCAAATGACGTGTGTTTCAACTGTGGTAAACCAGAACAATTCATTAGAGACTACCCTATTCACAAGGGTGAGCACAAAAAATGTGTCAAGTTCGGAGGAGATAAGAACAAAAAGCAGGGACCCGTGACGAGTCAAGTAAATGAGAAATTGTCGATCATGTTGTGACAAAGGCTCTTGTTGTCTTGGGTAATTCCTCAAGTGACTCAGTAGAGTCAGAACATCTTGAAGATGCATCCATGTTGAAAGTTAAAAATGATGAAGATGTGTTTGATGTTATGTTTGCTTTCATGGAAAAGTCAGATGATGAAGATGTTAATGAAAAGGTAACTTTATCTGACTTCAAGCAAAATGTGAATGTATTTTCCATTAGAAAATTGAGAAATCTAGTTGTTGTACTCATTGATTCAATCAGTGAGCTAACCACTAAGAAGGATCTATTGAACAATAGTATAGACATCTTTCAAGATGAAAAAATTGCGATGGTTACCCAAATATCTGATATTGGAAAACAAATGGTTGTTCTAGAAGCTGAAATCTAGAACTAAAGGAAAAGACAAAAAAGGTGACTATTAAAATTTCTAAAGGGAAGAATGAGTCTAGCAACTTGCAGCCAGAGCTTGAAAATAAGATGCACACTGCTGAAATGAAGATGAACTTGGTTGTAGAAAGAAATTTGGTGTTGCAGAGGGACCTGATCTGTGTAAAAGAGGAACTGAAAAAATCCCTAAAATGGACCACTTCCTCTTAAATCCTTACAAATGTAATCAACCATCGTAACAATAGTAGAAGAGGGGTGGGTTGTGAGAAGATAGATTCCCCATACAATCCTCACCCCAAAAACAATGTTGTTGGTGACAATCAGCTATGTTTGCACTGCGGGAGAGATAGTCAACTGAAGAAGGAGTGTCCAGCTTGGAAGAAAAGCAAAAAAAAAAAACTCTCTGTAGGCAAGAAATTCTGTGGAACACTCTTTTGAAGTTGTTTACTATGTCAATGAGTTGAAGTACAATCTTCTAAGCGTTTCATAGATTTTGTAATAAAAAAAATTGAGGTAAGCTTCTGTTAGATAAATGGGTGGTCACAACTTGATCTCTCGGATGATGATGCTAACAAGAAGGAGATGCAAGAACATGTACTAATGATCTAAACACTGCTCGTTGTTATATTCTCACTTCCTTTGATTCTCAAGGTGAGAGTACGGTTCTATGAGACATGAGACTTGACCAATTGAGCTCTTCTCTCTAAACAAACTTGTGTCAAAGGACCTGGTTCACTGTCTGCTCAAAATAATATTGCAGATGACAAAGTTAGTGACGCTTGTGTTAAAGAAAAAGCATATCAGGCCTTCCTTCAAGTGGAACAAATAGATGTTTAATCTTCCAAAGAACTTTCGGCTGAAGTGGTGAATACTACATGTTCTGTGACCAAAAGGGTGATATTGAGAAGTTTGATCTCAATGGTGATGAAAGAATAACTGTGAGATATTCTTTCTGTAACAAGGCTCATCAAGTGCATAAACAAAAATAGTTCATTGAAAAAGGTGTTCATGTGATCTTGTGATGAGTCAGGAAGAATTGGGAAGCTGCAAAACAAAGAATTTTTGAGATGGAAAAGCTTCTTCATATTCAGAGAGATGGTCTAAACAATGAGCTTGTTGAAGAATATCATCTTCATGAATCCAGCAAGCTCAAGGAAGCTGATGCACATGATGAACCTGCCGAGGGACCCGATCCTGTAGAAAAGGCTGAACATAGATGATGCAGTTCAAATTGATAATGTGAACTGTAAAGGTGAGAATGCAGAAGTTGATCAAGTCCAGTTTGAAAGAAGCAAAGTATACCACTCGATTCTCAACAAGTTGACAGGTTGTCCAAGTTCTTTTTCAATGATGGCTCCGATAGAGGTAAAATCAACAAAATCCTCTTTTTGAAATCACAAGGAAAGAACTTGTTGATTATTCAAGTATACATCGATGATATTATCTTTGAAGCAACTTCTAAGGGGTTGGGTGAAGAGTCTGTTTGACTCATAAGTAGTGAGTTGTTAAGTGAGCATGATGGAAGAATTAAATTTCTTCTCGGAGTTGTAAATCAAGCAAACATCTAAAGATTTGCAAAATAGAAGATCAAGTGGCTGAGATCTTCACCAAAATTCTAAGGAAGGACCAGTTTTTCAAGAACAGCGACCTACTTCCATCTCAGAGAAGCTGTTGAAGAGGTTTCATATTATGGAAGTCAAGTCAACCGATACTCCTATGGGGACTAACTCGATGATGGAAGCTGATAAATATGTTCCAGATATAACTGATGCAAGTGTTAGGATTGATGCCAGATTCCATGGTTGTCCAACCGAATCACATTTGAAAGTTGCTTAGAGAATCCTAAGACATTTGAAGAAGACAGGGACCTGGTTCTATTTTGTCCACTAGGAGACGTTTTGACTTGGAGGAATATGGTGATGCTGAGTTTGCTGGGTATTAAGCTGATAGAAGGAGCAGGAATGACTCATTTTCTGGGCTTATATATCCTTCATGGGAATAAATGATAAGATTTTGTTGTTCTTTCAACAATTGAGACAAGCTATGTGGCAGATGCAGGTTGGTGTGCTCAACTTTGGTAGATCAAAACACTTATGTCTTCATAAAATCTCTGACGAGGGATCTGGTCAAGATAAACAAATTGAAGTTGGAGATGCTGAAACTGAACTGAATGGATTATGCTTGAAGCAATCAACTCTCTCATGACTATGCAAAGGGAGCAGTTATCCTTGTTTTCAGTTATGTATGTTTTGGCAAGTTTAGTTTCATACCTTCTATAGGTATACACACATGGCAAAAAGGCTGAAGAAAAAGGGAGGTCAGGACAAATCTAGGCAATCACATTTAACATACAGAGAGGGACCTGGTCCGTTCTCAAAGGTTAGCACTCTTAACATTGCATTTTGAATTATACATGAGAACTGTTGCAATTGCTACATGTATGACTGTTGTGCCATCGTTGAATACCAAGATGACACTTGCTTCCAATTCCCTTGTACTCCATATGTCTTTCCATATCCCCAAAAAACTCAAATTCCATTCCAAATTCAGAAATACTCAAAATCCTCTTTTACCTTCTCTAAAAAATACTTCAAATGCTTAAACCCTTTGTTCCTACTGGAGAATTTTCTCATAAAGAAATTTCAGAGTGTGAAGAGGGAACAGGTCCTACAAGCAAAAACAAGAAGGTGGAAAAGAATGTTAAAGATAAAAGGAAGAGGATGATATTTTGAGAACTCAAAGTTTTCTGAATAGGAGGGACTGTGAACAAAATAAAATAATGGTTCCTCAGTTTTTGATCTATTAATGTAGGAGGCCTTAAGTAATTATAATCTTGTGAATCCTTCTTTCATGAGAAATTCAGGTTTGATATGAAAGCTATGACAACTTCTCTTGTTAACTTGGATGATAAAATAGTTTGGTTAAAGGCTTAGATTTTGGAGGAACAATCAGAGGGGCCAGGTACAAAAAACAATTTGGCAGCAAATCATGTTGAACCTCAAGAGAAGCTTCTTAAAATCATGCTAAGGGATATGTTCTACTACTTTTATTCTTTCCATCCCTTGCTCCTAAGTCATCCGCTCTCTCACTAAATTCCCATGTCAGCCCTCATTTTTTTCTTCTATCGAAACTCAGTGGGTATTGTCTTGGTTCTTATTCGTAATATTATTTGAAATTCTTTGATTGTTGATCTTTTACGGATAAATGATAAAAACATGTCTTGTTTCTACTGACTTTTCTCACTACTTTATGCATTTTTACTCATGATTAGTGTTGCACAAGTGACTATGAATTTACTTGAACTGCATTTCTGTCAACTTGATTTACTGCTTTAACCCTTTTTTATGATGCAAAATGGGGGGAAATTGTTAAGGTGTGAGAATGAAGTTAGTTATTTGAAGTGGACATGGTCATGTCGGTAGGGGGAGTCAAATCTAGTCACTTGAAGAAGACATGGTCATGTCGATATGGGGAAGAAGTGTTGAACAAGTTTATCATCATAAAAAAAGGGAAAAATGCTATTTTATTGATGATGAGAAGTTTTGATGATTTTACAAACTTGGGATCAATTTAGTCACCCGAATAGTCTTGTTGATAGGGGGGAACTGGTGAAAGGGGGAACATAAATAAGTTTGTTTTCATAAAAAAGGGGGGAAATATTATTTTGGAGCAAATGTTAAATTTTGATGATTTAACAAACTTATGGATCTAACAAGGGACCAGATCTTTGTTAGTGGGACTGACGACCGGGCAACTCAATGTGATGAACATTTGTGTGTCATCATCAAAAAGGGGGGAAATGTTATATTCTAGGTGTTTTGATGATCCTCACAAATCCAGAATCTAACTAGGGACCAAATCAAGGAAATGATCCTCTGGTATTGGGACTGATGAAATGGGAAGTGAATAAATAAACTCAGCATGAGGAATATTCGTGTGTCTTCATCAAAAAGGAGAAAAGTGTTATATTTTAGGTGTTTTGATGATCATATCAAATACAAGGACCCGAACCCTAGCAAAGTGCTCTCGTCCGGATTCATCCTGGGTACAACTGTAATGTTGTCATGTCAGGGGGTAGGTGAAAGAGCAGTGTGCTGCACTAATAAGAGGAGTGAATGAGATTATTTGTTTTAATGGATCACAAATGCAGGGACCTGGTCCCATTTGATACATAATGGTGTACAACTGTAAAGCTGTCGTGTTAGTGGTAGGTGAGGCGCCAGCGTACTAAACCAATCAGAATGGAAGAGGCCGTTTGTCCAACAATTAATAAATCTTTATGGTTGATACTTTCAACATGACAAACAACATATTATGTTCATTCATTCAAGAAGAGAGAGAGACAACAAGTCTTTGTAAAGAACTCAAGCATAAATGAACGCAGCAAGGGACCAGGTCCCAAAAAGTGTGCGTATGTGAAAAGGACGAAAAGGCAACTGTCAAAAGGCTGCCAACTCTAATTTGGTTGGTGCACAACTTTTCAGAACAACAGGCTCTCATCCAATAGCCTTGTCCCAAGGGTTTGTGTTCATTTCAATATAGTCTCTTCTCTAACAACACAAACATTAAGTTTTGACAAACAAAGTTTTGGATTTCAGGCAATCCAAAAGCTCAAAAGCAAAGGCCATCTTCAATAAGTATTATCCTCAAGAGCAACATGGACCTGATGAGTTGCAAGCTCTCTAATTGACTTAGGATTATATCTTCCGTGCTTACATTGTAAATCCGTTCCTAATATATAAAGGATTCAAATATTTGTTTCTAGTTTGTAAAAGTCTAAATCAGTTAGGGTTAACTGATTTAGTGGGCAACATTATTTTGTTGCTTAGTCAAATTTTAAGTCATCTAGAGTTAGGTGGTTTAGTGGGCGGAGTGATATCCGCTTAGCAAAGTCTAAGTCATCCGTAGCGTGGTGTCTTAGTGGCCAGTGTTATATCTGCTAGGGGAAATTCTAAATCATCTAGAGTTAGATGGTTTAGTGGGCGGTGTTGTATCCGCTTAGAAAAATCTAAGTTATCTAGATGTAATAGCTTAGTGGGCAGTGTTGTATCTGCTTAGACTCTTCAAGTAATAGGTAGATTACTTGGTCGTGAGATTAATAACTTTTTCTCATGTTGGTTGTAACTGGGTTCACTTTTTCTTAAGGAAGATTAGTGAAATAGTTGAAAATTATGTGCAACAGGTCGTGGTTTTACTCCCTTGAGCATGGAGGTTTCCACGTAAACTTCTTGTGTTGTGTTCTCCTTATTGTTTACTCTTCTGCACTGTTCTTGCTTTGTCAAAGGACCTGGTTCGTTGACTGATAGTGGACACACAAATTCTATCAACACGTATAGTGGCAGATTCAAAGCAGAAATTTGACAAAAGATATACAAAATTAAGGGTGTGTTTGGTACGAAGGGAAATGTTTTCCATGGTTTCTTAAAAATATTTTGTTTTCCTGGAAAACAAGTAGATTTATGACTTATTTTCTCATGTTTAATAGGTGAGTAGAAAATATTTTAGTAAATGATTTTTAGTGTTTGATTTATGAATGAAAAATATTTTTGAGAAATATCTTTTACGTTTACAAGAGTAAAAAATAATTTTTGAAATTGAAATTTTTTTTTTTAATTTTTTTTTGGGGGTGGGGTGGGGGGGTGGGGGGGGGAAGTAGGGGTTGAAAAAATAAAAACTTAAAGTTGAAAATATTTTTTAAAAATATTTTTTTTGCGTGTGGGGTGGGGTGGGGGGTGGGGGGGGATAGTAGGTGGTGGTGCGGGCGGGGGTAGGGGGAAAATAACAAAAAATTGAAGTTGAAAAATATTTTTTAAAAACATAATGAAAACTTATTTTGGGAGGTGGGGTGGGTGTTGGGGGGCGGGGGGCGAGGTAGGGTGAAAAAATAAAAATTTGAAGTTGAAAATATTTTTTAAAAACAAGAGTAATTTTTTTTTGGGGGGTGGTGGGTGGGGTCGAGGGTAGGGGTGAAAAATGACATTTAAAGTTGAAAATATTTTTTAAAAACAAAATCTATTTTTTTTTGTGGGAGGGGGGAGGGGTTGCCTGGGGGTGGGTAGTGTGGGGGTGGGCGGGGTGAAAAAATAAAATTTTAAAATTGAAAATATTTTAATTTTGTTTTGGAGGGGGTGGAGGGATGATCGGGGTCGGGGGGAAGGCAGAGTGAAAATATAAAATTTTGAGATTGAAAATATTTTTTAGAAATTGATGTTTTTCAATAAAAAAAAATGTAATTCGAAGTTAGATGAGAATTTTAGAAAATGTTTTCCTTAGCTTTTGAAGGGAAGTCATTTTCCTTAATTTTGAGGAAAATGAGTTGATTTGGAAAACATTTTTCAAACTTTTGTCCCAACCAAACATGAGAAAATTGGAAAATATTTTCCAGAAAATGTTGTCCATGTTTTCCATCATACCAACCACACCCTAAATATACACTTTAATTAGTTAACAAGTAACTCTTAGTACATCACATAATTTTCTGGCGAAAAATATGCACCAGATTGCGTTTTCCTAAGATGGCTCCGTCCCTCCATGTAGAATATAAACGAAGAAGTATGAAGAAAAGGTTTAAACTAGATTGCTTGTGATATTATCATTGTAATTTTTTTTATTGGAAGTACTAGCCGACTTGCTTGACTAAATAATAATCAGCAATTTACGTTGGGTATGGACACCCATTTAATTATTGGTCTTACTAAACATTCTTTTTGTTGTAGTGAAATAGCTAATTGCATTTGTAGTGTTATAATCTACTCCAAGATGTGATTTAAAATTGTGCATTGGCTTCTCTCCCACATGGCATGTATGAACAGATGCATCATGCATGCATAACAACAATTTACAGTATATATGGATAATTCTAGAAGGGTACGACCCGTGCTACATTTTCTATTTTTATGATGGATCTTTCAATCATCATTTGGAGGCGCAAGATAGGAGTTAAATTAAAAGAAAAATGAAAAGGTAGCATAGGAAAAACATAGAGTTAATATCACAAAACAAGTAAGCATTTACAAATATATTGACATAGAAGTATATGTCAACTAGGTACATAAAAATTTACCCTTAAAGAATACCTTCATTGGAACAAAATTAACCTAGACAATGACTAATAAAATTGTTCATCCAATAGGTAAAGAATGTTAGATACAACTCCGTAAGTTATCCCCCCTTGCAATTTGTAGGCAAACGATAAAGTTGAATCATTGTAGATCAACTTTCTTGCAGTGATCCATTAACACAAATAATCCTCATGTACCATTGTTTTTCATCAAAAGGGCAGTGATCACTAGTGGGAAGTCACCTAGAATAAAAGTCTAGGGCGTAAGAAGATCAGATGCCATCAAAACAAAAAAAAATGAATACGAAAAAGTAAACATGTCCATGTAAAACTACAATCTCGCTTAGAGGGACAAACCAATTCAAGCTCAGAAGTCAAAATTACTGTATTAACAATCCAAAGGAGAAGTTAAGCCATTTAACAACACGATATAGTATTGACAATCAATTTGCTTACTCAAATTTCAGCAATTAGAAAGGCATAGATAGCAAATTTATGAAGTAATTTGATGGTATCAATCTTCTTTTTCTATTTGTAATTGTTTGCTAACTTGTAGATTAATGGAATCACACTTTGGAAAGTAATGAATTTCAAATACGAAGTTTTGAAGATCCACTTTCTCATATCTCATATCTCATATATACGGCACTAATATTCCAGGAAAAAGCCTGCCAAAATTCCCAATTTACATGCACCTAGTAAGGAGTAATTTCAACCTTAAGTTCTTATATTACACTTTTAAAATTACACATGGATCATGTATCATATTGAAAACAATTGATACAATTGAACTCATCAAGCTTATGCTTTGTCCACCACTATATATAGACATAAAATTTATGTAGCCATACATGTAAATATTACTATCATAAGAAGTAACCAAATTATTCATAAAGAGTAATACTAATAATGTACCTGTGCAAGTCAAACTTCTAGATAACAAATGAGAGAGCACTTGCATGTGAAGAGAACTGCAACACACTTGAGAGGCAAACTCTTTTAGCGCCAAATGTGTCGATACCTATAATTTCTAATGAACAAAGTATGAGCACCTGATCCAAAAAAATGTGTACAATCAAGTAAATTTTTATATTTTTTGATAAACAACACAAAAATTTAGGAACAAAGCAACGAACAAAGAAAACTTCCATGATATTGTTGAGGGAACGATTACATCTGTTATTTCTAGATCCACAAATATGATCACTGTTCAACTTTATCACCTCTGCCGCAACAACAACATACCCAGTGTAGTGCCAGAACTTAATTGCCTATGTCAAATAGAGATATATATGTTTTGTCTCCACATTGAAGAATCCAAATGAACTAGAAGAAAAATCAGCTAGTAAAAAAATGAATTATCTTTCATGAAATGTTTAAATAACAAAATTTACTAAAGTAATTCTTGCATATAGATCAGGTATCAACCTTATTTCTAGTGAGTTGCAGAGACTCGCACACAAAGGGAGAATCATGTTCATCTATGTCATTACAAACATAAAGAGCATCAAAGTTGTGAACTTCCTCAATGCTTTTGTGTCATGAATTTGTAGTTGGTGTTCAAGATTGATTTATTACTTTTACATGTAGATTGTGCATCCATGGATAATTTCTACACAGTATGAAATAGAGATGGACTTTTTCACTAAGTTTGTGCCTAAGAAATTAACTAAGGATGATAAGATCGAAATGAATTTGAAAGATGTTATGTCTATAAAAAGAGATAACATAGTTGTTGAGCATAATTTTGATGTATGAGCATCTTCTCCGAATATTGAGAGGACTTTTAGATATGAAGGAGAAAAATAATTTACTCATGATGTTGATTTCGAAAAAGGAGGAGGATTCAGTGATGTTAGTGGTGGTTTTGGCATAGAAAAATCTTCTCCAATCAATAAGAATGTTCCTTGTCCTCAAGAAACCTCATCTACTAAGAAGGATTTAATAGATTTATTGAATGCTAGAATAGAGTCTCTAGAGTAAACTATCGTCACTATGAACGGTAGAATATATATAGCTTTTAGAAAAAATTATTGTCATAATGATGTCTAAGAGAGGTATCATGTCATCATCAAGTGTTTAAAAAAGTCATAGAAACATGGTGAATGAGTTTATTATCGAAAAAGAATTGGTGTCTGAAGTTAATTCATATTTAATATTTGTCTTGTGTGATATACTTCACTTTTACATGTAAAATTTATATTTTTGTTGAATTTCACGTAAAAAGTGAAGTATATATAAACAAGACAAATGTTTAAAAAATGGTCTGAAGTTAATCCATATCTAATATTTGTCTTGTGTAATATATTTCTCTTTTACACATGAAATTCATATTTTTGTTGAATTTCACGTAAAAAGTGAAGTATACATAGAACAAGACAAATGATTAAAAAATGGTTAGAATACTATTTCACTTTCCCTATGCAGTATTTTCTGATACCAGTTCTTTTTCGATAATAACCTTATTCGCATGTCTCTTTTTTTTTTTGAACACTTGACAATACCTTTGAAATTTTTCTCTTTTTTCTTTTGACATGATTAGGAGTATATGGATGAGAGATTTTTTATGATGGTTTGACCACCCCTGTTAGACATTGTGATGGTAGTTTTTTCTGAAGACTGTATCCTTGTATTAATAGTGACAATATTTTTCTCTAAAAAACTCTATTCTAGCATTCAATAAATCTACTGAATACTTCTAAGTGGATGGGGTTTCTTTAGGACAAGAATTATTCTTATCGACCGGAGAAGATCTTCCTAATTTGAAATCACCACTATCATCTCTGAATCTTCCTCCTCTTTCGAAATCAACATTATCAGTACATCTATTAACATTCAGAGTAAATTCTCCTTCTCTTTCTTCACCATTAACACCACTAAAAGCTCTCTCGACATTCAGAGAAGATCCTCCTACATCACAATTATGTTCAACAACTATGCTATCTCTTTTAATAGCCCACAACATCATTCAATTATTCTCAAACTTTTTAATTTTATCACCTTTAGTCAATTTTTAGGTACAAACTTGGTGAGAAAGTTCAGCTCCATTTTACTAGGTGTAGGAATCATCCATGGATACACAATCTACATGTTAAAATAATATAATTAAAATGTAATATAAAAATAAATTCATTATCCATTTGGATAATTTTAAAATTTTGTTTCAAAATTACAAAAAAATAGGATTAACATACATATGTAGTAAACTGTAGTTTTAAAATTATTTTATAGCAATTGTTGCAATTATTATAACAATTATTGTAATTATTTCAGAAACTACTAAAACAAATGAAACAGTTGCTAAAAATGCTATATGAAAATAAAAAAGACAACAAAATGTAGAATTTAATATTTGTCTATTAAGTTAAAGAATGGTGTTTACCGAATCCTTAGGGGGGTCAAATAACTCATTAAACTCAATCGATTTGTTGGCAATCACCAAAAGACGTTAATTTTTTTGGTGGCGACACTTGTTCCAAAAACACCTTATACAACTCATTTTTTTTGCAACTCTTGTCGTCTCTTTTTGTCGTAGTTGACATTTTTTCATTATCATAAATATTTACCTTATGAAAATTTAAGTCCGTGATGATAGCAAGCTCTTTCATGCCTAAACAAAACGACATGCCACTATAATTTATCCAAACTTCCTATTTTTTATTTCTATAAATCTAAACATCGAAGAAGTTGATCTCACATATTTAAGTTATACGTAGTTTCTGAAAATAGAAGAACGAAAGAACTTTTTCAATTTTTGTTCTTATAAAATCTTCCTAAAATAAAAAAAACTTACATAATTTCGACTTAAGAGTAAAGAGCCTCTTAAAACTAAATACATATCAATCATTGACTCAAAACTATAATTTGCATACCTGATCGGCTTCACAAAGAAAGTATCGATCGGTTCAAGGACTGGCCTAAAAAGGCTCAGCAATAAAAAAAAATGTCTCCTTCTATGGAATAGGTATATCATATTGTTCCTCTTCTATCATCTCCTTTTACATTTATAGAAAAAACATCTATTCCACATTCTCTTTCTTCATCTATAGAATTTTCCAATCTTGTGTTTTCAACGTCTTTCTTCTATGGACTTCTCTAAGCTAGTACTTACTTCTTCTTCGATAGATTTTTTTTACCATGTGCTTTGTTGTTTTTCTTCTTTTTGTCTTTATTGTTAGTTCTCCTTTATACTTTTTAGTAGTAGTAGCAACTGTTTCTCACTTTAAGAATATAGTGGAAATGTGATTAGTTATAAATCATAGATACACAATCTAGATGTAAAAATAAAAAAAAATAAAAATATGATTATGCAAAAATAAATTCATTATCCTAGATAATTTTGAAAGTTAATTTCAAAACTACAAAATAAATATGGTAAACAATTGCAGACGTAGCAACTGTTGCATTTTTACAATAATTTTATAGCAATTGTTGTATTTATTATAGTAGTTGCAATAGTAATTTCAATAATTGTTGTAATTATTTCAACAGTGCTGAAACAAACGAAATAGTTGCTAAAATGCTACAACAAAAATAGAAAGGCAAAAGCAACAATCTACTTCTTGCCGAGATGAGGAATTTTTTGCGGTAACCAACCGTTGGAAATAGAGGTTCTATAGGGAATGGTAATGCAAGTGAGAGATGGTGGTCCAAGATAGTGAAAACTATGTGCAACATATAGGCGATTCAAGGACTTTATTTGATGCAACTCAAGTCTATTATGGACAACAATTAAGGAGTTTATTAGTTGGACCAGCATTGATGAACAAGGGCATGTTAGAGCTCTAAAACTATTAGATTTACAATTTTCTATCTGCTTGTTGTTACAAGTTTTCGATCAGTTAAATAATCACTTTGTGATTAAAAATGTTACAATTTTTCAATATGCTTGTTGTTGTTTTCGAAAACTTTAGAACTCATATTCTGTGTATTCTTTGTTTTGTTGGTGTTATTACTGTATTGGTAAAATTATGAGACTAATGTTGTTTAACTTGATATAGTTTGTGTGGTATTTTTGGTGTTCTTAATTATGTTGGTATTATTGAAAAAAATATTAGTATTGTGAAAAATATTTTATTTCAATAGATGGTCTATTTGTTGTAATAGATGAGCTATTGATTGCTACATATGAATCATATTTGGAAGAAATCAAATCAGTAATAAGACTTTTATTTCTTTCAACAAATAACTTATTTTTTACAACATATGGGTCCATCTATTGTAACATACAAGTCATCTGTTGGAACAAATCAAATCTGTAGACTATTGATTATGTTGTATTTATTAAATTTGTTGCTATCTTTTTCTTAATGATGCACAAATCAATTGTAATTTTTTTTATTTGTAAATAGAATAAATTCCAAAAGAAAAGCAAAACCTATAATAAATCAAGTAAAACAGTTAAAATACAAATATTATTAGAAGAACTTGTTGAAGTCTGAACAAGTCATTTCACAAACAAATAATGTGTTACATTCTGTAGATGTATAAAAAGAGAATGAAAATGTGAAAATAAATAATGAAGAAAGGAGTTCTTGAAAAACTGCAGAGGAGGAAGATGAAAATAAAAATGAAGAAAAGAAAATTAATGATGAAGCTGGAGATGATGAAGGTGAGAAAGGAGATGAAGATGATATTGAAAGTGGGAAAGATGCTGAAGGGGAAACGGAAAAAAAAGATGAAGAGAAAAATTGATAATATTGAGGTATCGATTAGAGATTGTGAACGTAGATAAAATGCCTGACATGAGGTTGTCAAAACTTATTGTATTGACAAGTTTCAGCGAAGATGCCTATATATAATCTAGGGGTGTACATGGTCGGGTTGGTTCGGATTTTTCAAATATCAAATCAAACCATTTGTGTTGTATTTTTAAATCTTTAAACCAAACAAAACCAATAAAACTCAGATTTTTCAACCTCGGTTTTTTTTCGGATTTTTTCTCAAAAGTATTCATACAAACATATAATATACTTGTACTTAAAATATTTCTTCAGTCCTACCAAAATACAACTCTAAGGTGTTTCTTAAGAATATAACAAAAATAATGATATGATTAATTACACTAAAATATCCAAAAAAAAATATACTCCCCCCGTCCCATTTTATGTGGCACTTTTCGCATTTCAAGATTCAACAAGTCTATCTTTGACCGTATATTTTTATAGATTCTTTACATTTTAAATTATCAATTATTATGACTTATAGTACTCTTTACGCAGTTTACAAATATATAAATTTCATTTTAAAAAATTTGAAAATTCCATACGCAAATGTCCGGTCAAAGTTAACATGTTTTGACTCTCGAAAAATGAAAAGTGTCACATAAAATGGGACAGATGGAGTATATAATAATAATGAAATTACGAAAATAAATATTGCAAATTAACAAGTCATAATGAAAATGATCATAATTTAAAAGTACTAAATCATGCTAAAATAAGTTTAATAAGTATTCGTTATATGACTATATTGAAGGAAATTAAAATTAGATTATTTATTTCAGTTTTCTAAATCAATGTAAAATCAAAGAACAGATATTCAATATTATTGTCATTCTTAGTGTTAATTGATTTTCTTTTTGCATTAGTATTAATTTGATTTTGATTTAAGTTTTAGTATAATTATCAACATCTGTGGACTAGAATCTTTATGGACTCATCCAAAAATTTAGTTTCAAACTTGAAACAATATATTAAAAGACAAAAACTATGAAAAGGTATAATAAATATTTAAAAATTATATGAATGTGAATATTTTTATGTATAAATAAAATTATATATATAATGTCGCGTTGGTTTGGTCTCGGGTTAATTTTTTTAGTAAAAACCAAACCAACCCAAATATATAGTTGGGGATTTTTTTCAACACCAAACTAAGTCAAACCATCCACTAGTCTGGATTTTTTTTCCGGGTTGACTCGATTTGCGGTTTGGTTTGGTTCGATTTTGTACACCCCTAATATAACCTTATAAATTTGACGGGTGATTTTGTTGTAAAATCAGTCATGGACATCAAATTTAATTTTTTTTGAAAGACATTTAGGGATGAAAATTGGATGTTTTCTTTAAATCAAACAACTTTGGACACTTTGTTGTCTGAGGATAACAATGTACACTTTCAATGACCATGATCAGAGGCGAACCCAGAATTTAAAGGTTTTGGGTGCACCAATATAAACATAGCTCAAATATAAGGTCTAAGCTAAACTTAAAATAAAAATAAGCTTAAGCAAGATTCGAACTGTGGTGTAGAGGGTGGTATCTCTACCTTCTACCAATTGCCCAAGAGCACTTCTATGTTTTTTATGGGTGCACTATTGACTATATCTTACTTTCTACCAATTTTTCAAAATAGATATACATATATACATATGATTTTTTCGAAAGTTACCGGGTGCACGTGCACCCCCCACGACATAGGGTGGATCCGCCCCTGACCATGATGTATGATCTTCTCAAGCGTATGATCAACTATAAGGGTGATGGTGCTTTGAAGGATGAGAATCAACAAGATGGATGAAATTTGGTTTAACTATTGTGATATGCCTTTTTTTTGCATGAATGAATTTGCTATAATGACTGGACTGAGATGTCATCCTTCTTCTGAACCTCTTTTCAAAAGTTACACCTTAAAAAGTCCAGATATAACAAGACATCTAAAACAGTAAAGGCTGGAAAGAAAGGCAAATGCCAACCACCAAAGGCAAAGAAAAATAAATAATGAGAATGAGTTGTTGACCATTATTGGATCCAGTTATAAAGCCAAAGATTTGTTAACATATAGCAAGAATAAAAAGGTTTTGAAGAAGAACAAAAAGCGATTGTGCTTAGTTTGGTTTTTGCATATTATCTTATGGGCTAACGATATCAACAAAGCATAAATATTGAATTGTTTGTGCTTGCTCAGTATTTGAATGCATTCAACAATTACCCATGGAATTATGATAGTTATTTCTTAAAAATGAAATATTTGTTGACAAAGTTATCATCAAAGACGAAAAATCTAAATGACTTTTCTTGGAATTTCATGGTATACTTCACCTCAGTCTACATGTAAAAATAAATTCATTATCCTAAGATAATTTTGAGAGTTCGTTCCAAAACTACAAAAAGAAATAGGGTAATCAGTTGCAGATGTAGCAATTATTGCATTTTGTAAAACTACTTTTTAGCAATTGATGTAATTATTATAGCAGTTGCAATAGTAATTTCAACAATTATTCTAATTATTTCAGCAGTTGTTGAAACAAATGAAATAGTTGCTAAAAATGCTACAACAAAAAAAGAAGCACAAAAGCAAGAATCTACATGTTGGAAAAACGTACGCTTCAAGTCATAGCAAGCATGAGAATTTTTTCAACTCAAGTAATTGTTGAAGTAGAGTAATGAGCAAAGGCATGTTATTTGTTGGACTTGTGTTAATGAGCAAAGGCATGTTATTTGTTGGACTTGTGTTAATTATCAAGTATGATTGACAACATCATCTGATCTTCCGAGTTCAACATCTCGTACAGAGGTTCAATTTCATCTATTTCACCCTTTTTGGGAAAATCATTATCCAAAAATCTAACATCTTGTGATACAATTTCAGTAGTACTTCCATTCTCCAGTTCATCTAGTAACACATACCCTTTGGAGCATTCAGAGTAACTTATAAAGACACATTTCTTCCGTTTGGACTTAGTTTACCAAACTCACCAAAACGATCTTTAATGTATGTTGCACAAACCCACGGTCGTAGATCATTAAAGTTTATTTTATGACCAGTCCAAAGTTCATAAGTAAAGGAGTGGAATACACTGATTTAGAAGGCACTTTGTTCAATATGTAAGTCGCAGTCAATAATGCATCTCCCTAGAAAGAGGACAAATTTTCCTGCACCATCATTAATCTTTTCATGTCTAATAATGTCCTATTCTTTATTTTAGCTACATCATTTTGTTGAGGTGTATAAGGAGTGGTTAAATGTCTGACAATACCCTTTCAGTACATAATTCTTCAAATTGTTTTGAATAATATTTACGTCCTCGATCGATTCTTAAAGCTTTTATGCTTGTATCTAATTGAATTCCAACTTCATTCATATATATTTTAAAGCACTCAAGTGCTTCAGATTTATGAGAAATCAAATAGACATAACCAAAGCGCATGAAATCATCAATAAATGTAATGAAGTACGTTGCACCAGACCTTGCCTTTACATTCATTGGTCCACAAATATTATAATGAATTAATTGAAGTGGGAATTCAACTCTCTTAGCCTTCTCAAATGGTTTACGCGTAATATTTCCAGCTCGATAATTTTCACAAGTTGGCATTTTAATTTTGGTAAAAGAATTTAAAAATGCCCTTCTTTTGCCAACATATAATTCGATCTTGCCCTATGTTGTAACAACCCAAAAAAAATTTCGGACTAAGACTCAAAATGTTCATCGTAATGAGTGAGATTTTACCAAGTAATTTGAATTTTCTTAAGTATTAAGCTCAGGTCACTAGATGTAGTGCCAAGAGTTCCAAAAAGAATTTAATTGAAAATAGCAAAATCTGAAATTTTGCAAGTTAAGTTAAGTATGAGTTTTGGGTCAATTTCAGACGACCATAACTCCTAGAACAAGATGCGTTAGGTGTACCATAGATACCATAGGAAAGATCTTTGAATTATCTTTCCAAATCCACCAAGTTTGTTAAGTTTCAAGTTCGGATGAGTGAGATATGACCCTTTGAAGTTAGGCTGTCCAGTTAAGGAAAGTTAACCGAAAATAGTGAGGGGTATTTTGGTCCTTTCCTTACCCAATCAAATTTAATTCATTTTTAGTCATATTTTAGGTTATAATACTTTTAGGTTTAGTTTCATAATCCTAAAATAAGCTTAGTGTTTTAGTTGAGAGTTCAAGAAGAGGCAAGAAGAGAAAAAAAGAGAAAAAAGGTGAAGATCAAGCGTTCGTCGAGATTCTTGTGTCTTGTTGCGGAATTTTGCCATGGGTCTACTCCCTAAGAGGTATGTGAGCTTACATAGTGTTGGGTTAGTTCACCCACATGCCAATCATGTTATTTTTCAGCAAACTTTTATGCTTAAACTTTAAAGATTAGAGTTCTTAATAGGAGTTCTTGAGGTTCATTCTAAATCTTGTTGTGTTGGGTTGTTGATGAATTCTTACGATGAAATCGAGTAATTTTAGTGTTGTTTACAGTATATTAGAGTGTAATTAAGTTAAGTAATCGAATCCAAGTGATAGGAAACAAACCGTTCGATTTTAGGCGATTTAGGGTGAGAAAACGAGCAAAAGTGCTCGGCAGAATTTTCTGGGTTGGGGCCTGACGCGGCACGCCTTCCAGAGCGCCCCAAATCATTCTCTGTCCTTCAGGGGTTGGCGCCCCGCGCCACCCATAGCCCCAAGTTTGCCTGCCTCATCCAGGTTGCCTCCGGTTGCTCCGTTTGAGTTCGTTTAAAGTGCACATTCACTCCTTTTCGATTCTAACTAATCTAAGGTACTTCTAAACACCTAAAATCAGTCCTAACATGATCATAACCTTGAATTCATAATTCAAATTCAAGATAGCGTTGGAGTCTTCCACAACTTCTAGTAACTTGTTTCAAGACTCAAGCAAGTGAGTATTAGAGTGAAGAGTATGTAGTAATGAGTCAAAAATATCACCTAGATCATTCATATCATGAAGCATAATTCTTGAATTCATAATTCACATTCAAGAGAGAGTTAAGAGTAGAGCTGAAGAAAGTCTTTAAGTTCAAACTGTGAATTCTTTGAGATCCATCATTGATTTGAACTTAGTTTTGAGGAAGCAAATAAGAGAATAAGAGAGTCATTTACATGAGTTCCATCTAGTAACTTAGACCTTCAAGTCGAATTGTTCATGTCCATTATTCCGCATGAACCCTATAAGTCGAACAATCTTGAGTTAAAGAGTACCTTTCAGTTCTCGATTGAGTAGTTCATGCTCATTATTCCGCATGAACCCTCCAAGTTGAAAATCATGAAATCATCCATAAGCATGAGATCATGAACCTTGAATCCATACTTCAATTCAAGGAAAGTTAAGAGTCAAGCCTAGAAGTTTAGAATCAAGTCAAAGTAAAGTTACAAAGTTTTCTAAAGTCTTTCACAAAAGTTTTCACTTTGTTGTAAAGACTTAAAGTTCAAGTCAAGAAAGAGTAAAGAGTTGAGTTAAATTCTCAAAAGCTATAAGAGAACTAAGTATTCCCTAAGATTTAAGTTTCAAGTTAAGCAAAGAGTAAGAATTGAGTTCATTTCTCAAAAGTTATAAGGGAACTAAGTATTCCCTAAGAGTTTATAAATGTTTTCACATTTAAGTTAAAAGGAAACTAAGAGTTCCAAAAGAGTTTGAACTAAAAGGGGAACATTGATTCCAAAAGGACCTTTTTAAAGCTAAGGGTTAAGTAAATTATCTCAACCCAAAGGAAGAGAATTTTATTAAAATTGTATGAGCTAAAGTATGTTTTGGGAGTAGTATTGAGCACCGATATGGGGATGAGAGTTCATAGTAACTCAAGTCTCCATGTAAACCATGAAGTCATCATGAGAATTGACAAGTCATACTTTTTAGATGATCACGTAAGTTAATCAACTGGATCCACTAAGCTAAATAAGGTCTTATACCAATGGCAAGGTATAGGACAGTTCTGGCAGCGTGGGCAAGACGTTGTATCACCACTTAGGCTCATTGTGGTGGTTGTCGGTTAGAGAAACTCCCACAGAAACTATATTACTTTCTTATATAAGTAGAGTTCATTTTATTATTGCATTTTCTTTAACGAACTAAGTTATTTTTACTGTTTTATAAAGATTTATAATATATATATATATATATATATATATATATATATATATATATATATATATATATATATATATATATATATATATAGCATGTGTTTATTGCTTTATATTGAGCTGAGTATTCATAGTCGAGTATCATATCTTTGAATTCAGTATTAAATCTTTGAGTTGAGTATCTTATTCTTGAGTATTACTTGAGTTTCAAGTTTGAGAAGAGGTAAGTATGTTCCCATCTTTTATTCAAGTATCAAGCTTATGTTATGCCTTAGAATTCCCCTTACCTGCTCGTACATTCCACGAACTGAGCCAATTGGCCTGCATCTTCTCATGATGCAGACACATGTATTCAGGATCTTCAACAGGAGCTTCGTTGATACATCCGAGAGTTAGAGTTCGCTATGATGAGCCTCCTTGCTTCTGGAGGATTTCATTTACCTTTCAGTTTAGTTAGGATGTCGTGGGTCTTGTCCCGACTTTCGTTTTTATCAGTTAGAGGCTTCATAGATAAACAACCAAGGGGATCCATCTTCAAAGAATTAAATTCTCTTTGACCTTTTTCTATTTTTCTTCGAATGGTCCTTCCATTCTTTAACATACTTTGTGTCTCTTTTGGGACACCAATCCGTATTACTTCTCCCCCTCGGACCCATGTCTTACAGCGGGTTGCTCATCTACCTCATCCTTTTGCTTGATTTTGAGAACTCCCACTTGAAGTAATTTGAGCTTGTTCCTATTCAGCCATAACTGAAATGGGAACAAAACGAAATATGGTTAATACCACTTAATATGACAATATATGTCACAAATTTCTCATAAAACGCAACCAATTGTTTAAAGAACATATGGAATAAACAAATACACAAAACAAATAAGATACTAAAGAGGACATATATCAAAATAAATCTAAATAGGACACTAATTTCAATCCAAAAGAAATTTCTTAAAAAAAAGTTTTTTTTTAGCCCAACTTAAAAAGTTCATATCTTACTTGTTTTACGTCAGTTTCTCTATTATAACATATTTTCGAAAAGCTCTTAAATAGCATATCATAGGCTTGAGCAAGTCTCTACCCAAAAATTACATGCCAAATTTCCAGATTGCTCTAGACAGATGTAGTTTTTCAGAAAACAGTAAAAAAAAATTGCAAATTTTTAACAATTCAAATCTCACTAGTTTTAGATCCGATTTTCCATTATTAATATATTTTCGGAAAGCTATGCACGAGCAGATTGTGTAATGTAAGTTTCGACCAAAAATATCTTACAACCAATTTTCATATCGCTTTTAAACATAAGTAGTTTTTTTTATTTAAAAAAAATTGCAGAATTTCTTTGTTAGTAGGACAACTAATTCTATCTATTTCATGAGTCACAAACAAATAGAGTTCTGAATCCTATTTATCATATGATTAATCTACATTCAAGCGTAAAAAAAATTAACATCTTCTAACATTTTCTATTCACGAATTTAAAAAAAATAGTCTCAATTTTAT
Source organism: Solanum sitiens (assembly GCA_016801875.1). Lineage (NCBI taxonomy): Eukaryota > Viridiplantae > Streptophyta > Magnoliopsida > Solanales > Solanaceae > Solanum > Solanum sitiens. Next base: position 2,100,085 of record JABWTJ010000034.1, read on the forward strand.
TCCTTATAAACATACACAGTGAATACACAAGGAAGCCACACATAATGGGATTAATGACGATGACTCTGATACCAATGAAGGAATTATAATTAAATCAACAACGAGATGTGTACCTTGTAATTCACAGCAGAAGTCGTTGATTTTGCTTCTTTGACAGGATTGTACTCAAGTCCCTCTTTGAATCACTAGAAAACAAATATATTTGTTCACAAACTAGAAGTCTTCTTTTGTGTGTTGATTGATTTGTCTAGGATCGTTAGATTTTTCCTTTCTCTGTTGTTTCTCACTGTTTTCTCTCCTTTACCATTTTTATTTTTCACGTTTCACGTCTCATTCAAATACTCCTATTAGGAGTCTTTTAAGGAGAGGTCTGTAACTTTTCTACCTTATCCTCTTAAAAGGAATTATCAAAATTAATTACCTAATTAATTAATTAGATAAGGCATAAAACAGATTGAATCAGGTGAGGTCGGGTCGGTCCACATGATCGATCCACGACCCAAAACTTAGAGCTTTAGTCATCGTTTTGAAATTCAAATTCTTAAAAAAATTGGCATGCGTTTAAATTTTTATTTTATAGTCTCTTTCCAATAAAAAATAATAATTATGATGAATGTCAGCAAATACTGCAGTTAACTGAATAGTAGATGGCGGAATATGGGTTAATTGAAAAAGAACTCAAAGGAGAGGAAATGAGTTGGAAATGGGTTAAATGGGATGAGTTATTTATTTCTAAGCTCATCATGTGCTCTTCAATTAAAATTAAGGGCAAATCAATGCAAAATTATAATGTGAAGGCTATATTTGAACCAAAAGAATGACGAAAAAAATCAATATATATTGGAACTAAAAGTATAAGAAAGAGTATATTTAAACTATTTTCAATAGTACAGGGCTATATTTGAACATTTTACGGTGTTTGTTTGATGCTTGAGCATAAATCCTTTATTATTCAAAATCAAATTTTCATGTGAAGTTTTAGTTGATTTTTGCAGTGTAATTGGTACTTAACTTTCTATTTTGGAAGTAATTTGCAACATGGTCTATCTATATATATATATGGTTCAATTCTTATTCTACTATATGAAAATTCACATATTCCCGCCAAAGGGTGCAAGCTCAAAATGTTCTTTGCACATTGAGGCGATATCTAGTGAAGAGTGCAAATAGTGCAAGATTAGTCCCTATGTTGTACTGTATGCATGCAATTTGAGTTAAGAATATTTTGCAAAGGTGTTGTTGTACATCTATTCATGTCAATCATGGTTTTCACGCTTCATTTATCAATTTCTGGTTCATTATTCATGCTGGTAACACCTAAATTGGAAAAAGCCCTCTCATAGATGTTTTATTTGTAACTTAGGATGCACTGCTTGTTTGCTACAAAAGGAAAGTTAATGTTGTATCACGAGCATCTCGTTGAGGAATTTATGGCGTTAGAGCAGTGCTGAAATATTGTGTTGGTAGAATGGATGCTTTCATAAAGTAAGTACTCACAAGAGATATCTTTGACACGACTCTCCTTTGCAAGATTGCGGCAAGTTGCTTATTTGTAGCATTGTTATAGATTATAGTTGTTTAATACATGTGATGTACAATTTATGACTTTATGTAGAATTCTATATATTGAGATTGGATTGTTAACCAAATATAGATGTAAAATTTACATTGTGAATGATAATTTTACTCGAACTTGCATGGTGTATAACGGTAAACGAGAAATGTAAATTGGTCTCCCTCCTTATATGGACTTGGACAAATCTCTCCATATGAGCTAGAATTTGTGGTTGAGTCAAGACAGGTGTCATATCTTTACAAACATAACTAAAATTTCTCAATATGCTCTCTAAGAACGAAAGAGATGGAAATTATTGTTGGCTGATAGAGGATTTCAAAGTAGATATTCTTCATGTCAAGATATGACTCTCATGATTTATATAGGTAGGGAGACAGAATTACCAAATTCCCATGAAATCTGAGATTGTATAGAATTATTATTTTACATAAGGAGAAAGAATTTGATAACACAAGTATCTTTCACATTTATTAAACGAGGAAGAAGCGAAGAAAGAGAAGAGAAGATAATGATTTGCATCTTCTCAAATTCCTTGAGGTTTCACACATAGTGCATTGAGCGGTTTCTCATCGTTATTAGTAGTTATTTGGTCATTCCTTTTGGTTACTAGAAGTTATCTATCCTCATAATTGATATCTCATATGGTCGCTCAAATATGTACTCTTGAAAGTCACTAAACATTTAGTTTTAACTCAAAACTCATTCAACTATAAATTTTTTTCTCAGAAAGTCACTCAACTTTGTATTTAACTCAAAACTCAATCAATTATGAATGTTTTACTTACAAAATCACTCAACTATGAGTGTTTTATTTACAAAATCACTCTCTTCATAAAATAATCTTAATATTAAAATTGTCTTTTCGTAATTTGACTCTCAAAACACTTATTAAAATGATAAGTCAAACACAATATACTTATCAAAAACACTTTTCAAATAAATTAACCAAACAAAACTTGTTTTTTTTTCAAAATCTCTTTTCTAAAAAGTTATTTTAGAAGGGATAAAGGAAAAATATGTTGCCTCCTATATTCAAATTAGCAAACCAGAAGAAATAAAAGATAAAAAAAAACACAAAGAACTATCCGAGTCCACAGAATCAACTGTGTGTCCTTAAGAAATTTAATCCCCTCAAGTACCCGAGGTTACAGATTAATTCCTCCCAAGATAAAACGGATTAACCATTAAAGAAGTAGCGGTACCTCAAACTTCAATAATTTCAACGAACTCAAAATGACAGCTACAAATCACACATATAGACACGATCGATCGATTTTGTTTTGTAAGAAATGTATGCAAAAGAAGGGAATAATTCAATGCTGAAAAATGAGAGACTATCTCTCTATTTATAGCCAACAAAGTGTAAAAGTGAACTCTTAGGAAAGAAGACAACCTTCAAGAAAGGTCACAACACTTTGGAAAAGGCACAACCTTTCAAACAGTTACAACCTTTTAAAAAGGACACAACCTTTCAGAAAGGTGGTCACAACCCTCCGGCAAAGTGACAATCCTTCGGGAGAGTCACAACCCTTTATTTCCTGTTCATACCTTTAAAACCCAACAATCCCCCACACGAATAGGGAATGACTACTTTATAAAACTTATGCATGAAAAACTGTGTGATTTGTAAGTAAGGGTTAATCGCATCTGGATAAGTAGGTTTTCCTTTAAACTTTCCGTAGTAAACATATATCGGATATACTCGGTCAATCGGTAGATTTGATATCTTTGAACAGTCGAGCTTTGGTGTATACCTAGACAACATAAGTCACACAATCAACCCTTGAACTATTTTTGGTTCTCATTGTTTTGTTTGTTTCAGCCATGAACACATCTCGGTTAATAAGTGCTTAGAGAACTGGCCTTACCGGATTCTCCTTGACGCGACTTACACTTCACACTTAGATAGGTGATTTCTAAATGTGTTATCCCGTAGATACACCATTTGGTATACCCTGTATCAAACTTAAAAACCATTAAAAAGTCCTAATGTCTTTATCCTTGTCACTAAACATTGTCTTATCATGAGAATGGATCATAAAAAATAATATTTTGACAATGTTGAACCGTCATTAATAACTTTGTTTGATCTCCTTGAACCTAGATCTTGGGATCTCCAGTCTTCTAGGTAGAGTTACCGCCACAATGACTTGTTCTCGGCCATAATCTTATTCCCTTTGATAATCTATCAACTTTCTCTCTAGTTAGGCCTTTTTATAAGTGGATCCGACACATTATCCTTTGACTTTACATAGTCAATTATGATAATTCCACTAGAGAGTAGTTCTTTAACGATATTATGTCTACGTCATATATGACGAGACCTTCCGTTATACATCATGCTCCATGCCCAACTTAGTGTATGCATACAAGAGCTAAAGGTTTGGACCAAAAATCTTTCAAGAAATTTTGGAGTCATTCAACTTCTTCACCGGTCTTATCCAAAGTGATAAACTCAGATTTCATAGTAGAGCGAGCGATACATTTCTGTTTGGAAGATTTCCAAGAAATTGCTCCTCCACCAAGAGTAAATATATATCCACTCGTGGATTTTATTTCATTTGAACTGGTGATTCAATTTGCATGACTATACTCTTCCAATAATGTTAAATACTAGTTATAATGCAAAGCAACAGTTTGTTAAGTATGTTTTTTTTTTAAAATACTCAAAAATCTTTTCATTTTCATCTAATGAGTTTGATTGAGATTACTTGTGAACCGACTCAGTTTACTAATAGCACATGCTATATCTAATCGCGTACATTTCATGATATATATCATACTTCTCAATAATCTAGCATAATCCAATTGTGAGTCACCTTTTCTTTCATTCTTTTGAAGTACAAATCTCACATTTATTGGAGTCTAGTCAATATTGAAATCCAACTACTTGAACTTTGCAAGTACCTTTTCAATCACATCAGTAACTTTAACTTCTTTCATATCGAAGTTACTTTCTATCATATGCTTAGTAGCATTTTTGTCATATGTGTCTCTTTTGATGATCAACATGTCATCGACATAAAAACAAATAATGACCTTGTGATTTGGAATGTCTTTAATGTAAAACATTTATCACATTCATTAATCTATAAGTCATTTGCCAATGTAGTTTGGTCAAACTTCGCATGTCATTATTTGGGCGCTTGTTTTTAGTCCATAAAGTGACTTAATAAGTTTACACATTTGTTTTTTACCAGAAACCACTAAGCCCTCGGGTTGTTCCATGTAAATTTCTTCCTCCCAAAAAATATTTTTACATCCATTTTGACAAATTTAGAACTAGCGCAATTAACATCTGAATTGATGTAATCCTAGTTAGAGGCTATTATATGTCAAAATAATCAAGGATTTGCTATTTTCTAAAGCCTATGACAACAAATCTTGCTTTTTATTTGTCAATAGTTTCATCAACTTTTTTTTTTAGATCCACTTTGAACCAAAAGTTTATTTCCTGAAGGAAGATCAACCAACTCCGAAGTCTAGTGTCACGACCCAAAATCAAGCCGCGAGTGGCACCCACACTTATCCTACTATGTGAGCGAACCCACCAATCTGAAACCCCAACATATTGGACAAAAATACAAAGCGGAAGACTTAAAACTCATTAACGAAATCAATTAAATAACTTCTAAAATTTATAACTCATTACCCCCAAAATCTGGAAGTCATCATCACAAGAACATCTATCCTCAAGTTACTAATCTAAAAGTATCTAAGAAGCTAAAATAAATAAAAGGCTAGTCCATGCCGGAAGTTCAAGGCATCAAGACTTGAAGAGAAGATCCAGTCCAAGCTAGAAGCATTAGCTCACCCTGAAATCCGGTGTAGTGAAGACTGGCTAGAATTGCTGTTGAGTTGAAGACGACGGTACGTTTGCTGCATTCCCCAAATAACAAAGAAAGAAACAACAAGTAGGGGGTCAGTACAAAACACAAGTACTGAGTAGGTATCATCGGCCAACTCAAAATAGAAAACAGTATATATCAGTTCATATCATAAATCAACTACAATACTCAACATGTAGCAACAAGTACTATAATCATCAATAAGTACTACCAAGTTCATCCATGAGGACTCAAGCCTCAATACCACACTCATTTGGGAAATTAGGTTCATTACATTGAGTATATTAACATCTCTCAAGATTCATTATCTTTCTTCCTCTTGTGTCGGTACGTGACACTCCGATCCCCTACTACTATGTGTTGGTACGTGACACTCCGATCCCCTAATTCTACGTGTCGGTTCGTGACACCCGATCCCCTAATACTATGTGTCGGTACGTGACACTCCGATCCCCTAATTCTACGTGTCGGTTCGTGACACCCGATCCCCTAATACTATGTGTCGGTACGTGACACTCCGATCCCCTAATTCTACGTGTCGGTTCGTGACACCCGATCCCCTAATACTATGTGTCGGTACGTGACACTCCAATCCCCTAATTCTACGTGTCGGAACGTGACACTCCGATCCACTAACATCATTCTATCAATTCATCAAGCGTTCTCTTATACCAAGGCATCATCAATCTCATTACTTTAGTTCATCAAGCCTTCTTTTACACCAAGGCATCAATCAATAACAAGGTGAATTTGGGTTTCTTCAAGATTTTGGATTCAAAAAGCTTCATTATGCTTATTTTATCACAATCACATAATCACATTCATGCAAGCATACAATTAAGCATATAGAAGGGTTTACAATACTACCAATACATATCATTCGCTATTAAGAGTTTACTACGAATAGTATCAAAACCATAACCTACCTTCACCGAGGATTCGTGATCAAGCAAGAAATCTCTCAAAGCTTTTTGTTTCCTCTTCGTTTGTCTCTCTCTATCGATCGTTCCTCTCTCTCCTTGTTCTTTCTATTTTTCTTCTTCAAAACCCTCTTTCTTTTACCCTAATTAGCACATAATTAAGTATAAAAGATGAGGAATTAACCCACTAATTAACTCAAGGTTATCTCCTTCACACCCCCAAGAATTTGAGTTATTAACATTAACCCACGAAATTCATAATTATAGCAGGAATAGTCCAAAACGCCCCTTTAAAACTTACCCAGAAATCCGACCCAGACTGGGATTACGCAACCTGTGACGGCCCATCGTGCCTGCGATGGTCCGTCCTGCAGGTTCGTCACAACCTTCAGAGACTCAATTTCCTTGATGAGTCTGAGACGGTCCGTCGTGCCTACTACGGTCCGTCCTGCACTTCCGTCACGACGGACAGAGAATTGCTCCCAGTACCCAATTCTCAAGAGTTGAAGTGTTTTGAAACGGAACCTCACAACGGTCCGTCGTGTCTGTGACGGTCCGTCCTGCAGGTCCGTCACAGAGTTCAGAGAGTCGATTTTAGCACTCAAATATAAGAATTCCAAGTGTTTTGGAACGAGACACCCTCGACGGTCCGTCGTGCCCCTGACGGTCTGTCGTGGGATACGTCGTCTCAGACAGTTTTTCCAGAAATAAAATCTGCTGCTCAAAACGACTAAGCAGGTCGTTACATCTGGTTACTCAAGATTGAATCTATCTTACTATTAACAGACTCTTTCCAAAAAGGATGAGTCCACAAAAGACATATCTTTTTCGACTATATAGACTCTTTTTCAAGAAGAAATATTATAAAATAAAACCCGGAGGAAGTTATTTGTCCATTGACATTTACTATGCCTCTGAATCTCCTTATTAAGTACATTCTCCTTTGGTTCTTTCCAAGGTTGTTTAGACCCTTTACATGACTATCTGGTGGTTCGGACTTATTAACCATAAATCAACATCCTTTAATATTTGTAGCATATTCAATGAACATACAATCCACAGTCTTAGGTCCTATTTTTACCAGTTTGGAAATAGTTTCCTCATTTCTCATATGGAATAGACTATATTGAAAATTGTTACATCTCCCTTTCTTAATAAACAAAAGTTTTTAATTATTTGTTACTCCCTTTACTAACAAACAAAACTTTTTGTTTCTCTCTTTCTGAACAGACAAATTTTTGTAGTTCTCTTTTGCTATAATGATAGCACCCCCACAAATTTTGTGGTAAACCTGAACTTATAAATAGGACATTCAAAATTTCCTTCAAAGTTCGATTTTTCTGTCAACAATTTCATTAGATTGAGGTGAAAATGTGCAGTAATTTATGATTTCATTTTCTGCAAAAGAAGATTCATATTCTTCACATCTACCACTTCTAATCATGAAAATATTCAACTGACTTTCAACTCAATTTTATATTGCCTATATGTTTCTATTGCTTCATCCTTACCAATCAGCAAATAACATAACAATATCTAGTGCAATTGTCAATAAAATTTGTGAAACACATTTTCCCACCACGAGATGGTGTTGATTTCATATCACAAATATCAGTGTAAATCAATTCAAAGGTATTCTAATTCATTTAAACAACACATACTCGACATTGATTTATTGCACTAGAAGTTAGGCAAAACTATTAAGTTGATCAGTTTTTGCAAGGTTTTGTAATTGACATGTCTCAATCATTTATGTCACAAACAATTTGATTCAAGCAAGTAAGAACCAACAAAAACACTAAGTTTGAAAAGAACTTCTGTGAGGTAACCTTTTCCCACAAATATTTTGTTCTTTACCTTTTATAATTTTTCTCAAATACAGACATTGTTTTACAGTCAATACCTTGTCATATGCCATTTTAAAAAGGACATTTCCATAACATTCAATTTGTTATAGAATTATCCATGACCATAGTCTCATTGGTCCAATAAGGGCAATATGACCCAAATGTTTGTTTTATAACACAAATATAACAGGTCAACTTTCACCAGTGTTCATGTCTATACAAAAAAAATATCTTAATAGACATATACATCAAAAGAATACAATTCTTTTGAACGAGTAATATAATTTTGTGGTTTTATACTAATCATCTCATATACTAGTAAAGAGAGACTCAACGACCAAAATATCAAATATACTCCAATAATTTTGTGGGTCTAACATAATACAAGAATGTCATCAAATTTCATATCTCGTACTTTCAAATTTAAATTAGATAGTAAGTCTAATTTTGTCTTTATCACAAGTAAAGAAACCCCACATTTTAATATGTTCTAAAAAATATTTTTCAAGTATTTGAAATTATTTTTCACATTTTTTCCACATGCTTTCAAATTGTATACCATCAAAATACACATTGGCTACACGAAACCTTCTTTTGGAGATTTAATACATAGAAACACCCATTGCAGGCACAAAAATCACTAATTTTATGTTACTAGTGTTTTTTTTCCTTTCTGTCACAACTAGACAAACCACTTAGTATTTAGAATACTAACAATAAAGATTCAATCTTTATACAATCTTTATACAATTTATTTCTAGTTTAACAATATTCTTCTAATCGCTAACCGAATGAACACTGAATTTTGATGAAGTTTTTATATTCTTCGAATCAGTTTCACATTCAGACAGAGTAGTACACCAAAAAGGTTTTAATCTCCAGAAACCTCAAATATAACACTGTTTCTAGCTAACTATGAAGATTTTATGTTTTTTAATCATTTAGCCTTAATATTCGTGATAAAAATTTTGTACTCTTCAAGTCAAAATATTCATTGAAACAAAGTATCTAACAAATTGGTGAAGTTTCTATATTCTTCAAACAAATGCACAATATGATTTGTTCGTGAAGTTCTTATATTCTTCAAACCAAAGGAGTAAAAAAAATCAGAAGATTTTAGTCTCCAAAAGTCAAATACAATCAATTTTTTCATGGAGTATAAAACTACAATTTTTTCCCTCTCAACATAATATATATTTGTAAGAATCATCACATAATGACCATCTATCCTAAAATTTATGAGATAAATATCATAACTTATAAAGGATAGGGAAAAAATATCAAGTGAAATAAAAATAGAACTTGATTTTTACTCTCATTCACTCATATTCTATCTGTCAGCAATGATTCCATGCAAGTCACTTACCTTGCTATTTTTTTTTCTCAGTTTTCATCATATTCTTATTTTTCTCAAAAAGACATTTAATTCAACAAGAAACTAAAATCAGGTTTAAATATTTGAACAATTACTTCTTCTCATAGTTATGTAAAACCAAGAATATAGAGATTTTTTTTAAAAGTGCATATCTTAACCTTTATGCACAAAATAACTTTCTTATTGAAAAGAAAACTGAAGGGGTGCAATGCGAATGCACTTGGGAAGAATATAAGATTAATCTTACCCATCAAAGAAAAACTTACTACAGATTATATACTCAAACATATTAAAGTAGTACTAATTCATCTCAAATCTCTTTTATCATACGATAAAATAATTTTCTTTTTCTTCTTCTTCTTTCCAACAAAAAGAACACAGAAAATAAAAGTAATTTCCTTACCACAGAAAATACATCAATTTAAATTTCTTAAGCTTGTTGCCTCCTATATTCAAATTAGCAAAGCAGAAGAAATAAAAGATGAAAAGAAAAAACACAAAGAACTATCCGAGTCCACAGAATCAACTGTCCTTAAAACATTTAATCCCCTCAAGTACTCGAGGTTATAGATTAATTCCTCCCAAGATAAAACGGATTAACCATTAAAAAAGTAGCGGTACCTCAAACTTCAATAATTTCAACGAACTCAAAATGACAGCTACAAATCACACATACAAACACGATCGATCGATTTTGTTTTGTAAGAAATGTATGCAAAAGAAGGGAAGAATTCAATGCTGAAAAATGAGAGACAATCTCTCTATTTATAGCCAACAAAGTGTAAAAGTCACAACTCTTAGTAAAGAAGACAACCTTCAAGAAAGATCACAACACTTTGGAAAAGGCACAACCTTTCAAACGGTTACAACTCTTTAGAAATGACACAACCTTTCATAAAGATCACAACCCTCCGGCAAAGTGACAATCCTTCAGGAGAGTCACAACCCTTTATTTCCTATTCATACCTTTAAAACCCAACAAAATATACCATTGAACTATCGTAAATGACATGTGTATACCCTTCGTTATACTTTAAGGATGTTAGTGCACTTACCATCCAAATTTTGGTGCATATATACTTTTAATATTAACGATGGTACATGCATGCGTCTCAATCTTAATCATCGATCATTTATTTGTTGAGGTTCTATCCAAAATTTAGAAAAACCCACTCGAATTATAAAAAAATCCACCAAAATTAATATAACCCGAAACACTCAATCAATTCACTTAATTTCAAATTAAGAGACTTAAAACACTTAGAGCCCGTTTAGATTGACTTAAACAATTAGTTTTTAAGTCAAAAATAAAAAGTAAATGACTTTTAAGTCAGAAAAATAAAAAGTAGGGGGAGAACTACTTTTCATTTTTGACTTATTTTAGATCATTTTAAACTTATTTTATGTCACTTTTACCTTGTCAAACACTTCCTAACTTATTTTAAGTCTATTTGACTTATTTTAAGTTTTTTTTTAAATATTTGTCAAACGCTTCCAAAAGTCAAAAACATACTTAAAAGTAGGTTTGACCAACTTTTAAGTCAATGCTCACACCCTCTTATTAAGCAACACATCTTTTCCCCAATCTTCATCCCCACATCCTTATTCTCAACAAGTATCCTCTTGTCCTTCCTTGATTCCAATTATTCTTATAGGTCTTTTTAGGGTTTTAATGGCTTCATGACTGGATTCCAAGAACTAAGCCAGTGGTGGATCTTCTTCTTCTACTTCTTGATGCTACTCTTCCTATTATAGATCTGGTGGGGGTTTCATTTCTTACTAATGGAGTTTCGACTAGAAACTTCCCTAAGGCCGTGACAACGTAAACAACAGGGACACTGATGGATAGTTATATGGAAGCACGTATAAAATCATGATGAATGACAGTGAGGTCTATGATATTCTTTAGATTCAAAGTTAGATGCATCTCCTTGTCTTTCTTCTTCAACTCCATCTCCATCGTTGTCATTTCCATCAACTCGTCATCAAGCTCGATTTTTAATTTCCAAAAGTTAGTTTTTCCCCTTTTCTCAAAGTTAGGGTTTCATCCACTTTTAATTGCTTAAAAATATGTAGAGATTGATAAAAATCAATCCAGAATTTTAAATGCTTTTTACAAAATCTCCAAAGCATTAATCTGGTTTAGTCTATTGTTGGGTACAACTGTTCACTCAAATTGACATCAATAATAGGTTGTTGATTGTTTGCTAGATTGTATAAATTATGTTTTGTTTTATCAATTTATTTTAGTTGCATTTGTTCTGGTGTGTTGTCCAAACATTACTTTTATTAGCTCATCCTCCAATAGATAGAATGGTGAAGGTGACATCTGACGTTTGACCTATAGTTCACATCTTCCATTAATAACATGTGTGGATTTATTAATAGCTCACTCTATTGCTTCAATAATTACTAAATCTGCTAGTTTTAGAGTTCTAACGTGTCCTTGTTCATTAACACTAGTCAAGCAAATAAACTTCTTAATTGTTGTCCATAATAGACTTGCGTAAGACAAATAAAGTCCTTCAATCGTCTATATGTTGCAGAAGGAAATGATAGAGGAGGAACAACATGATATACGTAGAGAAGGAGACATTTTCAATTGTGGAGTTTTCTCCACTTAGTCCTTCAATTGATATTTTCTTTGAGAAGTTGATCAGGTATGTAAATTACCGTTTTGAGTCAATGATTGATATGTATTCAGATTTAAGAGAGTTTATACTGTTAAGTCAGAATTATGCAAGTTTTTTGAATTTAGAAAAGTTTTAGAGGAACATAAATTGAAAAAAATTCTTTCAATCTTCTATTTTCGGAAGCTACTTATAACTTAAATATGTGAGTGATAGATTTTATATGAGCATATTTTATCAACTTCTTTGACATCGAATTTGTAGCAATCAAAATAGGAAGTTTAGATAAGTTATAGTGGCATTGCGATTTATTTTGACATGAAAGAGTTTGTTGTCATCACTAACTTAAATTATCATAAGGTAGATATGTATGATTATGTAAAAATTTCAACTAATACAAAAAGGAGATTACAAAAAATACCTGATGAAGTGGAAGAGAGTTGCAAGAAAAATGAGTTGATTGAGCATCTCAAAGCCAAAGATATTAGTAAAGGTGTAAATAAATGTTGTGCTTACTTTAGTTTGTTCAAAAAATTCTTAGTGGAAAAGATTTAAACCCAAATATTTTTTAAGAAATGAACTTTGCCCTCGGCCGATAAATATTTTCTGTTTATTCATGGGTCGTATTAGCTATGATATTACAATTAACCATCTATTGCAAGTGGTGAAGCCCTTTATGAAGACCATCAATCTTTATGGATTTTCATGAGCCTTTATAGTAAATTATATTTTATTTTAGTCCATATTTATCTTTTCATTATTTTTTGGGTAAATCCAATATTTTGATCTCTTTTTGAGATTATTTTATGTGGTGTTTGTATTTGAGGTTGTTCCTTTCCTTCGAAAAAAATATAATGTATTTTTTTGGAACAAGTGTCTTCACCAAGAAATTTTTGATGTCTTCGGTGATTGATAATCACTTGGTTAAGATTAATGAGTTTTTGATCTCTCGGAGGACTCCGTAAGCATCATTCTTTAACTTAATATACAAACGCTAAATTCTACTTGTTGCTTTATATATGCTACCACATTGTTATTATTATATAGAAATAAAAAGCTAAACTTGTTGGGTAGGTCAAAATTACTTGTTATTATTATCAACAAAAAGTTAAATGGGGAAAATATAGTAATTGTACTATATATTATTATTATTCTAAAAATATCATTTCAATAATATATTTGCTTCAAATTATGTAAACTCTAGGCCAGAACTCCTATATATCCATACATTTCTCTGCACATGATATTTTTTTTATTTTACAACAGTAAATAAAGAAATTCAAGTATCTAACATATCATCATGTCTCCCCCCCACCATTTTCAATTTGAAGACCATTGTTGTTATTAATAGTTTTTTTTATGTTTGCAGTAGCGATCCGACCCCTTCTCTATTTTTTTCCGTTGCGATTTGACTTTATCTTTCTACAATTACTTCTCGTGCAACTTAAAGATTTTCTTCTTCTCTTTTTCATCAAATGCTTCACCTTGATTTTCTTCTTTGGATTTGAAGATCATATAAGCGTATCATTTCTTTTACTTCACGACTCCTCTTCAAACTAATGCTTACCAAGAATTTGTGTTTTAACTGTCTTTGTATGTGCCAGTTTAAAGAGGAGTGATGAATTAAAAGAAGTGATATGCTTATATGATCTTCAAATAAAAATAAACAAATTCTTGGTAATGTGTTTGCTAAAAAAGAGAAAAAAAGAAATAGTTAATGTTGCAGGAGAAGCAATTGCAAGAAAAAGATTTGTACTTTACATCAAAAGTTGTAGGATCACTATTGCATACATCAAAAAAATTGTCAATTTCGACAATGATCTTCAAGTTGAAAGATAATTTTTGGTGATTATGAATACTGCAAGTCTATGATAAAGTAACGAGTACTTTACATGTTTTTGCAACAAAAAAAAATTGGGACATGATGATATGTTAAATACTTGAATTCCTTTTTTACTTTTTTGAAATGAATAATTACCACTTGCAGAGATATATATGGATATAAAGGAGTTTGCCTGGAGTTTTACATAATTTGAAGCAAATAGATTATTGATGATTTCTGAAAAATAATAATATATAGTACAATAACTATATTATCTCATTTAACTGTTTGTTAGTAATAATGACAAGTGATTTTGACCTAGCCAACATTTTTAGTTTTTTTTTTATTTCTAAATATCATAACAATGTGATCCTACTTACGCATAAGATATTTATCAAAGGAGTAGATGCACAAACTTTTTCTTGCATAAAAATCAAAAACCTTAATTAACTATATCTAAAGGTTGTAAAATTAGTCTATGAAATCATAATTTACCCAACTTATTTAAATGACAAACTATATTTGATTGGTTAGAACACGGCACATGTACATATGCGACACATTTTTTGGCCTTTTATTTGATTAGGCATGCCATGTGATTTTGAAATGTGGATGATCCTATTGATTCATTCGTTTGACTTTGCATGTCCTTTCATTTGACGGGACACATGACATAAAGCTAGGTTTTTAGGATGAAATGATACATTGACATAGCAAAATAGGTTCATCATTTGTTGCCAAAATCAATAAATCATACCAACGAAATTGGACTTTGATTAGATTTATATTAATTGGAATTAAATAATTAATTCATAATATTTATTTAAATTATATCTTAAATTTAATATAATCCAAATCATTTTAGAAATTTATATTCAATAAGTTTTAAATAATTACAATAAATCTCTAGGCATCATGAGAATATAGAGAGTTACGTTGTATTCTTTATTAAACATCTAAAATAGAAAGTAATGTCATGCATGCATAATAAATACAATGAAACTAATAAGGAGGTACTATATATTAGCTAGATTCTAGTAAACACAAATATAAGTACACTAATTAATACCATCACAACAAATGAAATTTCTAAGTCACTCAATTTTGAATTTTAACTCAAAAGTCACTCAATTATGATTGTTGTAACACTCCAAAAAATTTTAAGTTAAGACTCAAATCATTCTTTATTTATGAATAAGATCGTACTGGGTGATCCTTAAATTATCCATATGTGTAAAGGTCAATTATTTAGTGCTGGAATGCATTTGGATATGAATTAAGGTGACTCGAATCCCCTAGCATAAATTTGAGTTGAAACTTTCATACCGAATAAGTTTTGATGTAAGATTCTACTTGGGTCAACTTCAAACAATCACATCCTCAGAATTTGAAGAGTTACGTGGACCATAACTGTTAGTTTGGAGCTGATATTAAGTTTTGATTATTTAGCAAACATAGGGATCTAACAAGGAACCAAATCCTTGTTATTGGGACTTCTGACAGTGAAATTAATGATAAACTCAATGTGAGGAATATTTGTGTGGTATCATCAAAAAGGGGAAAATATTATATTCTAGATGTTTTGATGATCCTCACAAACGTGGGGACCTAGTCCCTAGTAGAGTGCTCTCGTCCAGATACAAATGGGGTACAACTGTAAAGCTGTCATATCAGGTGGTAGGTGAAAGTGCAGTGTCCTACACCAATAGGAAGAGCATACGATATTGTATGCTTTAGTGTCTCACAAATGCAGGGACATAGTCTCATGCAAAGTTCTCTCGTCCAGATCCATTATTGGGAATAACTATAAAGTTATCATGTCAGAGGTTGGTGAGACATCAACTTACTACACCAATCAAAATGGAAACAGTTGTTTGTCCAACGATCAATAATTCTTTGTGGCTGATTTAGTCATCATGACAAACAATAAATAAATTCATTCATCCAAAGAAAGAAGTCAGCCAGCAAGCCTTTTCAAGAACTCACAAAGAAGTTTGCAAGGGAGCTGGTCCTTGCAAGACTGCAATATGAAAAGGTGACAAGACAATTGTCAGAAAAGCTGCCATCTCTGATGTTGTAGGTGCACAACTTTTCTAACAGCAAGCCTTTAGCCAATGGGATGGTCTCAACGAGTTTGTAGTAATTTATATTATCTCTTTCCAATAAACACAAACTCAAGATTTGGCAAACTAAAACTCAAAGAGCTTAAAAGAGAAGGTCATCTTCAAAGAAGAATTCAAGCACAAGAATACATACAGCAAGGACCTGATCAAGAGAAGAAGTGTTTTTCATACCTGCTGTTGTTCTTGAATATCTGTATTGAGCTTAACTTGTAGGAGTCATTTCATTGTTTGTTAGAAACGTTTCAAACCTTGTTTAAGTCTTGTAATAACATTGTTAGGAGTAACATTGTGCTTACCGTAAAAGTCTATATTAATCAGTTGCGTTAGTATAGTGGGCGGTTTGGTATCTGCTTAGTTTAAGTCTAAGTTATATAGGGGTGATAGCTTAGTGGGCAGTGTTGTATCTTCTCTGGCTCGTCTAAGTAATAGGTGGTATTGCCTAGTGCGGAGATTAGCAAGCTAATCTTGTGTTGTAATCGTGTTTTACTTTTAATTGTTGAAGATTAGTGAAAGCGGTTTGAAAAGTCCTACTGAGAACAGATCGTGGTTTTAATCTCTTGAGCAAGGAGGTTTCCATGTAAAGTTGCTTGTTCAATCTTTACTTTCAACACTTATTTTACTGTTCATTATTGTAACTATGCTGAGGACTTGGTCCCATCGAAACAAGTGGATGCAACTTTTAGTTACTGTTCTTGCTGAGTCAAGGGACCTGGTCCTTGACTAATGTGGGTGAATACATTCCAACAAGTGGTATCAAAGTAGGGGCTCTCTAGCCGGTTAACACCAAGAGAGATTCCTATAGAAGAATGGTTGCTCAACTAAACAGAAATAAAGAAGCGTCAAAGAAGGTGGTGAAGAAAGACATGTCTCTAGCTCTCAAGGTAACATTAGGTAGAACTTTTGATGAAGATGATGAAATGACATACCTCCCAAGAAGGTTTCAGAAATTGGTGAGGAAACATATAGGTTTTCGAAAGGCAATAAACTCAAACAGTGCTGCAAATGCTAACTACCTATGTCATAAGTATGGAAATCTGGGGCATTTCATCAAAGATTTGCCCATGACTAAGGTTAAAACCAAAGAGTATCAAAGACCTGGAGGTGAAAAAGATAGAAGAAGGGACCTGGTACCCAAGAGGAAAGTAAGAAAAGTTGCAGATGATTATGTTGAGAAGAAACCTTTTGCTGTATGGGGGGATTCCTCATGTGAGTCAGGAGAATCAAAATATCTGGAAGATGCATCTATGTTAGCTGTTAAAGATAATGAGAATGTTTTTGATGTCATGTTCACATTAATGGCTAAATCTGATGACGAGGAAGATGAAGAAAAGGTTACTCTCCTTGACATCAAACAAAACTTGAATGCTTATTCCGTTAAAATTTAAGAAAGCTAGCTATTATACTATTTGATTTGATAAGTTAGCTAACAACTGAAAATGATCTCGTGAACAATAGTCGAGACGTCTCTCAAGATTGAAAAGATTGTTTTAGTTGCCCAAATATTTGATATTCGAAATCAAATTATTGTTCTAGAAGCTGAAAATCTAGAATTAAAGGAAAAGATGAAAGGGTTAAATAATACAATTTTAAAGGAAAAAATGAGGTAAGAAGGTTGCAGCTGGAGCTTGAGAATAAGCTGCACACTGCTAAAATGAAGATGAAATTGGCGTTAGAAAGAATTCTTGAGTTAGAGAGGGACCTGGTCCATGTAAATCATGAACTGGATTATTCCCTCAAACTGATCAATTCCTCTAAGATTCTTACAAAGTTGATCGGTCAAGACAACAACAGTAGAAGAGGGCTGATGGTTGTGACAAGATAAAATCTTCCTATAATTCTGGAAGCAAAAATGTTCTTGATGCGTATAATCTGTTGTGTGTGAATTATGGTTGAGATGGACATCTTAAGAAATATTGTCCAATTTTAAAAAAAATTGAAGGAAGTTCGTCAAACTATTCCAAACAACGGAATAGACTAACGAAGGGACCTGGTCCTTCTCATGGTCCCAGTTGAAGAAATCTAGTCTGCCTCACTGGACAAAAGATTTTCTTGTCACTCTGTTATCTGCTTACTAGGAACTCCGACTAAAGTGGGTTCCCAAGGCTAATAAGTGATTTGCCATGCAAGTGAGAGGAGGTAGCATCGGTTAGTGTGGTTTATGAATAAATGGATGATCAAAACACATTATTGTGAAAATTATAAAACTTCTCCTCTCTCTCAAGACACTTCAATGTAGAAGTGTCTCATTTGGCGATTGTAAGAAAAGGATATATTTTTTTGGGGCAGACATGTTTGGGAAATCTATGGAATACACTATTGAGGAGGTGTACTATGTCAATGGTTGAAGTACAATCTTTCAAGTATTCCATAGATTTTTGATGAATGAAATAATATGAAGTTCTTATTAGAAAGAACATGTGGTGGCAAACTTGCTCTCTCGGGCGATGATCTTGATAGAAAAGAGTTGCAAGAACTTGTATATTGATGATTTGATAACTGCTCGTTATTACAGTCTCACTTGACTTAGTGCTCAAAGTGAGAATCCTGAGGTATGATATGAGAGACGTGCTCTTGTGCATGTTTATCTACTGCTCAAACTTGTGTCAAAGAACCTGGTCCATAGTCTGCACAAAATAAATTTGCAGATGACAAAAGTTGTGATGCTTGTATTAAAGAGAAACAGATCAAACCATCCTTCAGGTGAAATATGCAGACTTTTAATCTTTCAAAGAACCTTTGGGCTGAAGTGGTGAATGGTACATGTTTGTGACCAAAATGATGATATTGAGAAGTTTGATCTCAATAATGTTGAAAGAACATTTGGGATATTCTTCCTCAAGCAAGGCTTATCCGGTATATAAAAATGTGTACATTGAAAAGGATGTTCATGTAATTCTTGATATGTCTGGAAGAATCGAGAAGTTGCAAAAGAAAGATGATTCTCAGATGGAGGAGCTGCTTTAGATTCAGAGATACGATCTATATATTGAGCTTGCTGAAGAACATCTTCTTCATGAATCCAGCAATTTCAAGAAATTTGAGGCAGATGATGAACCTGATGAGGGACCCGGTCCTCTAGAAAATGATGAACAAAGATGATGTAGTTCAAACTGATAATGTTAATTCTGAAGGTAAGAATGAAGAAGATGATCAAGATTAGTTTGAAAAAAGTAAAGTATGACAGTCTGTTCCCCAACAAGATGATAGGTTGTCCGAATTCCTCTTCAACAATGGCTTCAAGAGAGGTAAAATTGTCAAAAACCCTCTTTTTGAATACACTAGGAAAGGAATTGATGATTATTCAGGTACATATTGATGATGTCATCTTTAAGGCAATCTTTGAGATGATGTGTGAAGAGCTTATTGCACTCATTAATAGTGAGTGTTAAAATGAGCATAATGGAAGAATTAAATCTCTTCTTGGAGCTGTAGATCAAGCAAACCTCAAAAGGTACCTTTGGTTATCAACAAAACTACATTTGTGAGCTGCTCAAATGGCTTAACATACTTGAAGTCAAGACAATGTTACAAAGGGGCAATGTCATCATGATGGTTTGCAAAGTGGAAGATTGTGTGTCTAACATCTTCACTAAAGTCCTAAGTTAGGACTAGTGTATACTCTTATAGGGACTTAGCTACAGGGAAGAAGATAGCACAACTTTCATGGCAATTGATGTCTGATCAAATATGGGGACCTGGTACCCGTTCAAAGAAGCTGAAGTTGTTGAAAAAAATAATTCATTTTATGGCTGCCTATAATAATTGATACTCTCATGGGCAATAACTTGAAGTTGGATGTAGATGTACCTGGTTCAGAGATTTCATTCTTGTACAAATGAATCACATTTGAAGGCTTCTAAGAAAATCTTGAGACATTTGAAGACAACAGGGATCTTGTCCTATTCTGTCCATCAACAGACTTTTTGATTTGGAGTACATGGTGATGATTGATTATGTTGGGTATCAAGCTCATGAAAAAAAAAACTCAAGAGTGGAGTATACTATAGGCTGATCTTTAGTCATGGAAAATTAGAATGCAAGATTCAATTGCTCTATCAACTGAGGCAATAAATGTAGCAAGTGCAGCTTGATAGACTCAACTCTTGTGGACCAAGCAACATCCTAAAGCTCATAAAAATCTGGCTGAAATAATCAAGCTGATGATGGAAATGCTAAAACCTTATTAAATGGATCCTGCCTGAAGCAATCAACTTTTTCATGACTATGCAAAGGTAGTAGGTATCCTTGCTTTTCAGTTATGTATGTTTTAGCAAGTTCTGTTTCATAACTTTTGTAAGTATACACACATGGAAAAGTGCTGAAGGAAAAGGAAGGTTAGAACAGATCTAGGAAATTATATTCAAACTACAGAAAGGGACCTGGTCCTTTCTTGAAGGTTTACACTCTTAACAATGCAGTCTGAATTAAGCATGAGAACCATTGCAATTGCCACATGTCTGTCATTCAGGAATCTGACCGTGGTCTCATCTTTTGAGTACCAGTACTTCCTTTCTCTTTCTTTATATTCCATATTTCTTTCTATTTCCCCAGAAAAATCAATTTACCTTCCAAATATCAGGGTGTTTCAAAATTCTCTTTTCTCTTCTCTCAAAACCTACTTCAAATTGTTAAACCCTTTATTATTAATGGAGAATTTTCTAATGAAAATATTTGAAGTGTGAAGAGGGACCTGGTACTCCAAGAAAAATGAAGAAGTGGAAAAAATGATGTTCAAATAGGGATAAGTTGATATTCTGAGAACTCGAAGTACTCTGAAAAGGAAGGTGTCTGTTTAAAATAAATGAAAAAAATAGAAATGAAATTTTATTTTTAGTTCTTTAACGAGTGATCTATTCATCACGGAGGCCGTGAGTGAGTTTGTGTTACCAATCTTTCTGTTATGAGAAACTCAGGATGGTGCTGGAAGCTATGACAATTGCTTTTGTTAACTAGAATACTGAAATGGATTGTCTAAAAGTCCAGCTTTTGAAACAACATTAAGGCGGGGCAGTAAAGAATGTGAGCTTTAATAGAGGCTTCGGAAAACACCATGCAAAGGGATATGCTCCTACTAATTTTATTCATTCGATCGCTTGCTTCCTAACTCTCTATGTCAGTCCTCATTCCTCTTTTTGGGTGTTGTTCTGGTTTTCATTCGTAATTATATTTGCAATATTTTGATGACTGATCTTTTATATATGAATGAAAAATGTCTTGTTTTTACTAACTTGTCTTTTTACTTAATGTTTTTTTACTCATGCTCAGTTTTGCCCAAGTGGCCATGAATTTGGTTGAAATGCATTTCTATCAACTTGTTTTACTGCTTTAACCCTTTTTATGATGTCAAAAGGGGGAATGTTGTTAAGGTAAGGTATGAGATCAATGGTGTTATAACTGCTTGAAAAAGACACAGTCATGTCGATTGGGGGAATCAATGGTAGCTACTTGAAGAGACATGGTCATGCCGATAGGGGGAATAAATGCTATCTACCTGAAGAGGACCTGGTCCTGTCGTAGGGGGAGAAGACGTTTGTCATCACCAAAAATGAGGAAAATGTTATTTTGATGTTTTGATTATTTGACAAATTTCGGGGATAATGAAACTCTAGTTACCCGAAGAGTTCTTGTTGAGGGGGAACTAGTGAATTTGTTTGTCATCATCAAAAAAGGGAGAAAATGTTATTTTGATGTTCTGATGATTTGACAAACTTTAGGGATGATGAAACTCTAGTTACCCCAAGAGTTCTTGTTGATAGGTGGAAGTTGTGAATAAGCCTGTTATCATCAAAAAGGGAAAAATATTAGTTTGGAGGTGATATTAAGTTTTGATGACTTAACAAACTTAGGAATCTAATAAGGAACCATATCCTTGTTATTGGGACTGCTGACAGTGAAATGAATTATAAACTCAATGTAAGGTATATTTGTGTGTTATCAGCAAAAATAGGGAAAA
This sequence comes from Solanum sitiens, assembly GCA_016801875.1. Classification (NCBI taxonomy): domain Eukaryota; kingdom Viridiplantae; phylum Streptophyta; class Magnoliopsida; order Solanales; family Solanaceae; genus Solanum; species Solanum sitiens. The sequence goes on from JABWTJ010000034.1 coordinate 2,122,179, forward strand.
TGTTATATTGTAAGTGTTTTGATGATCCTCACAAACGCGGGGACCTAGTCCATAGTAGAGTGCTCTCGTCCATATACAAATGGGGTATAACTGTAAAGCTGTCATGTCAGGTGGTAGGTGAAAAGTGCAGTGTCCTACACCAATAGGAAGAGCGGATGAGATTGTATGCTTTAGTGTCTCACAAATGCAGGGACCTGGTGGCATGCAAAGTTCTCTCGTCCAGATCCATTATTGGGAACAGCTGTAAGTTGTCGTCAGATGTTGGTGAGGTGTCAGTGTACTACACCTATCAGAATGGCGCAGTTGTTTGTCCAACGGTCAATAACTCTTTATGGTTGACTTATTCAATATGACAAACAACAATTAAATTCATTCATCCAAAGAAGGAAGTCAGCCAACAAGCCTTTTCAAGAACTCACAAAGAAGTTTGCAATGAATCTGGTCCCTACAAGACTGCAATATGAATAGGTGACAAGAAAGCTATCAGAAAAGTTGTCACCTCTTTTGTGGTAGGTGCACAACTTTTCTAACAGTAGGCCTTCAGCCAATGGGATGGTCTCAACGAGTTTGTGGTGATTTATATTATCTCTTTCCGACAAACACAAACTCAAGATTTTGCAAACTAAAACTCAAAGAGCTTATAAGAGAAAGACATTTTCAAGAAAGAATTCAAGCACAAGAATACGTAGAGCAAGGACCTGATCAAAAGAAGAGGTGCTTTCCGTACATGTTTTTTTTCTTGAATGTTTGTATTAAGTTTAACTTGTAGGATTCGTTTCATTGTTTGTTAGAAACGTTTCATACCTGGTTTGAGTCTTGTAAGAACATAGTTAGGAGTAACATTGTGTCTTAATGTAAAAGTCTATCTTAATTAGTTGGGTTGGTATAGTGGGTGGTGTGGTATCCGCTTAGTTGAAGTCTAAGTTATCTAGGGGTGATAGTTTAATGGGCAGTGTTGTATTTTCTCTGGCTCGTCTATGTAATAGGTGGTATTTCTTAGTGTGGAGATTAGCAGGCTAACCTTGTGTTGCAATCGCCTTTTACTTTTCCTTGTTGAAGATTAGTGAAAGCGGTTTCAAAAGTCTTGTTGAGAGCAGGTCGTAGTATTACTCCTTTCAGCAAGGAGGTTTCCACGTAAAGTTTCTTGTTCAATCTTTACTTTCAGCACTTATTTTACTGTTTATTATTGTAACTGTGCTGAGGATCTGATCCCATCAAAACAAGTGGATGCACCTTTTAGTTACTGTTCTTGCTTAGTCAAGGGACCTGGTCCTAGACTGATTTATGGGTGCATACATTCCAACAATAACCTATTAAATTAAACGTATTTGAATCTTCTCTTCAACGCCACAAATTTTGCAACAATCCACATTTCAAGTAAAATGTTCTTACCATTTTAATAATCTTATATAATGCAGTGACGAATTAGCCATCGAAAAAACAGTAAAAAGGGTTGTTTTACGCTCTTAAGCTCATCAAGGTCTGTGGTAGCTTGGAGATTGAGCTTAAATTCTCCACCAATTACTACAGAGGTACATGAGAGCTCAGATCTGGAAAATTGTGATGAAGGGAAAAGGGGTGATACGAATGAAACAGTACCAGTGGTTGCAGTGGATGAAACATTCCATAGTACTGAAGCTGAAGGAATTAATGGAGACCAAAGCAGAGGAAAGGAGCGGATTGTAGAACACCAGGAATCATGGGTTAATATGTTCAAGAATAATCGTGCAACAAACAATGGAATGAACTTGACCTTTATCCCTCCACAAATAGTAAATGGAGAAACAATGGTGCAGCCAGAAAAAAATAGGTTCAAGCTGAAGAAGATAAATAGAAATGTGCACTCATTGCATATTGGATTGGGGAATGCCTTGGGTATAATACCATGAATAGGTATATATCATTTAAGTGGACAGCAGTGGCTAAACCTGATATGTACCTACATGAAGAAGGGTATTATATAGTAAAGTTCCAGAATCTCAATGACATGAATGAGATACTGCATACTGGACCTTATACTATCAATAATAGCCGATCATACCTAAACAATGGTGTCCTGATTTTAATTTTGGGAGTGAGTTCTTAACCAAAATACCTCTATGGTAAACTTACCCAAATTACCACTTCACTGCTTGGGTATGGGATCTCTCAGTTGAATTGCTAATGTTATTGGAGTCCCTTTATTTGCTGATGAGTGCACCACAAAGAAAACAAGAATTTTATATGCAATGACGCTCATTGAAGTTAATGTCACTAAGACTATACCATAGAAGATAACAGTTATGGACCCAAATGGAGGAACATTTATGCAAGAAGTAGTGATGGAATGGAGACCACAATATTGTGATATTTGCCAAAAGATTGGACACCAATGTGAAGCAGTTGCATAAATGCAGGAGGAACCACCAAGGAAGAGAAGACCTTGGAAAAAAGTAACTCAAACTTGGCAATACAAAGGGCCAATCCAACCACAGGAGCAAGTGAGGGCGCAGGAACAGGAACCAAAGCAAAAGGTAAAGGAGAATAAGGAGAGTAATTAGGAGATAAAGAAAGCATAATATCAAACACCAAGGGAAATTTGTAAGATCAATTTGCGACCAAATGCTGGAGGTAAGAAACTGAATTTCAGCTTTTCAAATTTTCCTATATTGGCTGCTATACCAACTAAAGCCTCATGCATAGCAAGTTGGTTACTCTACATGTTGATAGAGGTGGAACACCCACTTGTTGATGAAATGGTTATTCTGGAATGTGAGGGGTATGAATAACATATAAATATAAGGAGATTAAAGCCTATTTACAAAATAACAATATAAGTATAGCAGGTCTAATTGAAACAAGAGTTAAGGAGCCCAACATGAAAGCAACAATCAAAGGAATAGCACCAGGATGGGGATACTACATAATTATAATACAACATCAAATGGAAGAATATGGGTGATATGGGATGACAACTGGTATAAAACAACTCTAATTAATAGTACTGTTCAACTATTACACTACTAGATCAAGGAGAGAAGTAAGGGACACCAAGTTTTGCTCACTGTGGTTTATGGTTTCAATACGATAGAGTGGAGAAAAAATTCATGGTTGGAACTGAATACATTGGTACAAGGCATCACTCAATAATGGCTCATTGCAGGGGATTTTAATGCTTTAATTTCACCACAAGATAGACTAGATGGTACTCATGTGACCCTCAATGAAATAAGGGATTTTGTAGAATGTGTGTAGGACATTGGTGTCACTGAATTGCAGGGGAAGGGGAACTACTATACATGGACTAACAAACAACATGGCACTGATAGAATCTTAAGCATGATTGATAGAGTTTTTGGGAATGATGAATAGATGGAAAAGTGTGGATATGTTTGTACTGAATATGGGTCCCAGTCATATCAAACATTGCCCAATGAAGCTCTTAATGCAAACAACTCAACAATGCGTGAAAGTGAACTTTAAGTTCTTCAATGTGTGGACTAAACATGAGTCTTTCAGGGGCTTAGTGGAGAGTATATGGAAGCAGGGGTATGACAAAGATTGCATGAAGAAGGTATGGTGCAAACTAATGACCCTTCAACCAGTTTTAAAGAAACTAAATAGAAAAGAATTCAAATACATTAGCCAGCATATTGAGAAGGCTAGAGTGGAACTCACTAGAATTCAGGAACAATTACACAGCCAGGCAAATGATGAATTAATTGATCAAGAAAAAGAGATATTGTTGAAGCTAGAGACGTGGCCAATGATAGAGGAAAGTGATTTAAGACAAAAATCAAGGATAAATTGGATCCAAATGGGGGATGCAAACAAAAAGTATTTTAGTACAATTATAAAGGAGAGAACTCAGAGGAAGCAGATCAGAGGTATAACCTCATTAGATGGGCAGATGTTGTATAAGCCACAAGAGATCCAAAATGAGTATGTACTATTTTACAAAAGTATGTTGGGAACTTCAACTCCTAAACTTCCAGTTATAGATGTTCAGGTAATGAAAAGAGGGCCCATATTGAGAAAACAACAAAGGATTCAATTATGTGTTGATATAATAGAAAATGAGATCTATGAAGGATTGTAGTCCATTGGGAATGATAAAGCAACATGTATAAATGGCTATAATGAATTCTTTTTTAAGTATACTTGGAATACCATAAAAAATAATATTATTAAGGTTGTCCAGAGTTTCTTCAAAATTGGTAAAATGCACAAACCTGTCAATTGCACTTTAGTAACTCTTATCCCTATTGGTGATACCTCTTGATTGATATTAGGATATCTCTTAATTGATATTCCATATCTTAGTATCTCATTAGTGATTTAGTTTCTATTATTATTAGGTGAAGATCACAATCCTTTAGTGGTTGATTCTTTCCTCATTTGTAGTTTTCTCTCTTGTATAAATACACATACATATTAATAAAATCATACACTTCTCTCAAACAGTAAGACTTCTATGGTATCCAGATCCTAAAAGCTTAACAACATTTTTTCGTGAGAATTTGCGTATTTCCCGCTGCCACTAACAATGGTTTCAACCAATGCCTCCACTGCGAACACCTCAACCACATCTCTTGTATCTGTACCAAATTCTCCAACATTTCTCACCATGAATAGCAATGAGCAGTTGATCAACATCAATGTTGTTCCTCAGGCACCTCTAAAGCTCGACAATACAAACTACCAATCAAGAAGGCACCAGTAAGAAACCATTCTCACTGCATCTGATTTTCTCCATTTCATTGAACAACCATCAAGTTCAACAACCACTCCTTTTCATCTTCCACAAGACCATCTCATTCGGAGTGCCATTGTTGCCTCTTTATCTTTTGTTATTGTTCCATTTGTCATTGATGTCAAATCTTCCTATGCTCTCTGGAAATATTTGGCGGAAACCTATGCGAAGACATCATGTGCACGTATCATGAGCCTCGGAGAGTCTCTAAGCAACTTGAAAAAGGGTAACCTTTCTATTACTTCATATTTGCAGAAGATTAAACAAATCTACAGCACTTTAGCTTGTGCTGGCATTCAGATTTCAATGGATGAGCAGTTTCTTCATGCTTTTCATGGACTATCAGCAGAATCTGACACTATCACTGCAGCACTACATGCTCGAGAAACTCCAATGACATTTGAAGAACTTCATGAGAAGCTTCTTGATTTTGAGCAGAATCTCATTCGCTCATCTTCCTCTACCACAGTTTCAATCACAACAAATTTTGTTGCTAAACCAAACAACCTGTCTCGGCCCAATCATGCTTCACGTCCTGAAAACAGCTTGAATCCTACAAATAAACCCGCTTCTAACAATTTTGGTGCTCAACTTGCTGGACAAAACACCAACAGGAACCGTCCTGTTACTTTCCAACTTTGTAACAAGCCTGGTCATCACCTGAAGCAGTGCTGAAAATTATTGGCAATTCTCTCTCTAATCAATGAATCTGGATCAGATGGACATATAAGAAATAATGCTCCATCCCAAACACAATATCCAAGTGCTAACTATGCAACTCACAACACTAGCAATGATGGAAATTGACTTGTTGATTCTGACGCCTCGCACCACGTCACACAGGATCTCCACAATCTGTCCCTTCAGTCAGATTATGATAGCATTGAAGATATTATGCTCGGTGATGGTAAAGAACACAAAATCACCCATACAAGATCTGTTTCTTTACCTTCATCTTCTCGGCCTTTAACTTTATCCAATGTTTTATGTGTGCCTAAGATGAAAAAGAACCTTATTTTTGTTCAACAACTTTGTAATGATAGTGATGTCTCTTTCACATTCTCACCTTATTCGTTTGTTGTAATGATAGTGATGTCTCTTTCACATTCTCACCTTATTCGTTTGTTGTGAAGGACTTTTTCACGGGGGCGCCTCTACTAGCAGGGAAACCTGAAAACGGTGTTTATCCATGAGCTTCATCTGTTGGATCACCAACCTCTCCTCAATCCCTCACCACCACCACAACCGCAAGTGCTTCCAATTGACATTGACGTTTCGGTCACCCGTCTTCTCCCAATCTACATCAAGTTTTTAAGCTTTTAGATATTTCATATTCTTTTGAAAAATCCTTCTTTTGCATTTCGTGTAAATGCTGTAAAATGCATAAGTTTCCTTTCTACAACTCTACAATAAAGAGCAATTCTCCTTTGGATTATATTTTTTCGGATGTTTGGGGTCCTTCACCAGAAATTTCAATAGATGGTTTTTAATATTATTTAATATTTATTAACCATTAAATGAAACACATCTGGTTCTTTCCCGTAAAACGAAAATCTTATGTATCCATTATATTTCCTAAATTTAAGAAAGTTGTAGAAAAGCTTTTTCAAAAGCCCATCATCTCATTCTATTCTGACAATGGTGGCAACTTTATCCATCTTCGGCCCTTCTTTGAAGACAATGGGATTTCTCACCTTCTCACTCCTCCACATACCCTTGAACTTAATGCAAATGCCGAACGTCCTCATCGCCAAATTGATGAAACATATATCACCCTACTACACAATGCGAGTCTCCCTTTAAAATTTTTGTCATATGCCTTTACTACCGCAACCTACTTGATCAATCGTTTACCTACCAAAATTTTAGAGAACCAGTCTCCCTATTTTCTACTGTATGGCAAACTACCAAACTATTCAAAGCTTCGGGTCTTTGGTTGTTTGTGTTAACCCTGGCTAAGGCCTTATAACCAAAATAAATTGCAACCTCGTTCCATCCCATGTATTTTTCTTGGATACACACAAAATCAAAGTGTTTATCTTTGTATTGATCCTGTGATGTCTAGGTTATATGTATCCAGACACGTGGACTTTGTGGAGCATTATTTACCATACTCATCTATGGAAAATAAGGCCAATCGACCTGAATCTAACACTGTTGATGTGTGGCTTCCCTCTCATCACATTATTCCTTTTACATCAAGCCCATCTGGTAACTCATCCCATGATATATCTACAACATCGGATTCAGGAAGTACCTCTCATGAGGTTGCCACCAGCAATCGGTCTTCATCATATAAGCCTGAGAACTCCATCACATCTTTCCCAGGTATGTCTTCCTCCACATCATCTTCTACCTCTGCTTCCTTATCCTCATTATCAGTACCAACCCATTCCACTTCATCCATTCCTTCTTCTGCCCCTATACCAAATTACTCCATGGTTACCCGCTCTAAAAACAATATTAGTAAGTCAATTCAAAGACTTTGTCTTAATGCTACTTTATGTTCTAAAGTTGAATCATCCCCTGCTACCAGATCCTTGTTTTCTTTCAATTCAATTCCAAAACCTATTGAGTCTAGGAGTGTTAGTCAGGCTTTAAAAGATCCTAAATGGCGTGTTTCCATGAATGAAGAGTTATCAGATCTTAAGAGTCAACACACATGGTCTCTTGTACAAAATCGTCAAGCTAAAACCTTTGGGTATAAGTGGGTTTTTTGAGTTAAATACAACTCAGATAGAAGTATTAGTCGTTATAAAGCACTACTTGTTGCTAAAGGTTTCTTGCAGTGTACATGTGTTGATTATGGTGAAACATATCCTCCAATATAAAAGCATACCACAATATGTGTTATTATCTCATTGGTTGCCACATTTGACTGGACACTTCATCAGTTAGATGTTGACAACACCTTCTTGCACGGTACTCTAGCTGAAGAAGTTTATATGTCTCAATCTCTTGGGTTTGTGAATGAGACATATCTCACTCATGTTTGTCGGCTTCACAACGCAATTTATGGGCTTAAACAAGCTCCACGAGCATGGTATGAGGAACTCAGATCCTATCTAATTTCATATGGATTTTTCCACTCTCAGTCAGATCACTACTTGTTTATATATGCTAAATCAGGTAATGAAAAGAGGGCCCATATTGACAAAGCAGCAAAGGATTCAATTATGTGCTGATATAACAGAAAAGAGATCTATGAAGGATTGCACGATTGGGAATGATAAAGCTACAGGTATAGATGGCTATAATGCATTCTTTTTTATGTATACTTGGAAGACCATCAAAAATAATATTATTAAGGCTGTCCAGAGTTTCTTCGAAATTAGTAAAATGCACAAACCTGTCAATTGCACTTTAGTAACTCTTATCCTTATTAGTGATATCTCTTGATTGATATTAGGATATCTCTTGATTGATATTCCATATCTTAGTATCTCATTAGTGATTTAGTTTCTATTATAATTAGGTGAATATCACAATCCTTTAGTAGTTGATTCTTTCCTTATTTATAGTTTGCTCTCTTGTATAAATACACATACATAATAAAATCGTACATTTACCTAAAGCAATAATACATCTATGGTATCCACAGCATAAAAGCTTAACAACGTTCTTTTTCGTGAGAATTTGTGTCTTTCCCGCTACCACTAACAATGGTTTCAACTAATGCCTCCACTGTGAACACCTCAACCACATCCTGTACCAAATTCTCCCACAATTCTCACCATGAATAGCAATGAGGAGTTAATCAACATCAAAATTGTTGCTCAGCCACCTCTAAAGCTCGACAATACAAACTACCAATCAAGAAGGCACCAGTAAGAAACCATCCTCACTGTATCTGATTTTCTCCATTTCATTGAACAACCATCAAGTTCAACAACCACTCCTTTTCATATTCCACAAGACTATCTCATTCGGAGTGCCATTGTTGCCTCTTTATCTTTTGTTATTGTTCCATTTGTCATTAATGTCAAATCTTCCTATGCTCTCTGGAAATATTTGGCGGAAACCTATGCGAAGACATCACGTGCACGTATCATGAGCCTCAGAGAGTCTCTAAGCAACTTGAAAAAGGATAACCTTTCTATTACTTCATATTTGCAGAAGATTAAACAAATCTGCAGCACTTTAGCTTGTGCTGGCATTCAGATTTCAATGGATGAGCAGTTTCTTCATGCTCTTCATGGACTGCCAGCCGAATATGACACTATCACTGCACCAGTACGTGCTTGAGAAACTCCAATGACATTTGAAGAACTTCATGAGAAGCTTCTTGATTTTGAGCAAAATTGCATTCGCTCATCTTCCTCTACCACAGTTCCGAACACAACAAATTTTGTTGCTAAATCAAACAACTGGTCTCGGACCAATCATGCTTCACGCCCTGTAAACAACTTGAATCCTACAAATAAACCAGCTTCTAACAATTTTGGTGCTCAACTTTCTGGACGAAACACCAACAGGAACCGTTCTCGTGTTACAAGCCAACTTTGTGACAAGCCTGGTCATCACATGAAGCAGTGCTGAAAATTATTGGCAATTCTCTTTCTTATAAATGGATCTGGATCAGATGGACATACAACAAATAATGCTACGTCTGGAATAAAACATCCAAGTGCTAACTATGCAACTCACAACACTAGCAACGATGGAAATTATATTGTTGATTTTGGCACCTCGCACGACGTCACACAAGATCTCCACAATCTGTCCCTTCACTCGGATTATGATGGCACTGAAGACATTATGCTAGGTGATGGTAAAGAACACAAAATCACCCATACAGGATATGCTTCTTTACATTCATCTTCTCGGCCTTTGACTTTATCCAAAGTTTTATGTGTGCCTAAGATGAAAAAGAACCTTATTTTTGTTCATCAACTTTGTAACGATAGTGATGTCTCTGTCACATTCTCACCTAATTCGTTTGTTGTGATGGACTTTTGCAATGGGGCGCCTCTACTAGCAGGGAAACCTGAAAATGGTGTTTATCCATGGCCTTCATCTCTTGGATCACCAACCTCTCCTCAAGCCCTCACCACCACCATAACCGTAAGTCCTTTCAATTGGCATCGACGTCTCGTTCACTCGTCTTCTCCCACTCTTCGTCAAGTTTTTAGGCTTTTATATATGTCATCTTCTTTAGAAAAATCCTTCTTTTGCAGTTCTTGTAAATGCAGTAAAATGATAAGTTCCCTTTCTACAACTCTACAATAAAGTGCAATGCTCCTTTGGATTACATTTTTTCGAATGTTTGCGATCCTTCACCAAAAATTTCAATAGATGGTTTTCACTATTATTTAATATTTGTTGATCATTACGCGAAATACATATGGTTCTTTCCCATAAAACAAAATCAGATGTAGCCAATATGTTTCCTAAATTTAGAAAGTTGTAGAAAAGTTTTTTGAAAAGCCCATGATCTCATTCTATTCTGACAATGGTGGCGAATTTATCCATCTTTGGCCCTTCTTTGAAGTTAATGGGATTTCTCACCTTCTCACTCCTTTACATACCCTTGAACATAATATAACTGCCAAATGTCGTCATTGCCATATTGTTGAAACAGGTATCATCCTACTACACAATGTGAGTCTCCCTTTAAAATTTTGGTCATATGCCTTTACTACCGTAACCTAATTGATCAATCATTTACCCACCAAAATAATAGAGAACCAGTCTCCCTATTTTCGACTGTATGACAAACTACCAAACTATTCCAAGATTCGGGTCTTTGGTTGTTTGTGTTACCCATGGTTAAGGCCTTATAAAGAAAATAAATTGCAACCTTGTTCCAGCCCATGTATTTTTCTTGGATACTGGCAAAATCAAAGTGTTTATCTTTGTATTGATCCTGTGAAGTCTAGGTTATATGTATCCAGACACATGGACTTTGTGGAGCATCATTTTCCATACTCATCTATGAAAATTAAGGCCAATCGACCTGAGTCTAACACTATTGATGTATGGATTTCCTCTCATCACATTATTCCTTTTACATCAAGCCCATCTGGTAACTCATCCCATTCTATATCTACAACATCGGATTCAGGAAGTACCTCTCATGAGATTGCCACCAGCAATCGGTCTTCATCAGATGAGCCTAAGAAATCCATCACATCTTTCCCAGGTATTTCTTCCTCCATATCATCTTCTACTTATGTTTTCTCATCCTCATTATCAGTACCAACCCATTCCATTTCATCCATTCCTTCTTCTGCCCTATACCAAATCACTCCATGGTTACCCGTTCTAAAAACAATATTAGTAAGTCAATTCAAAGACTTTGTCTTAATGCTACTTTATCTTCTAAAGTTGAATCATCCCCAGCTGCACAACTTCTAAATTGCAAGCCACTTCCTCAAATTCCCATTGTAAATCCAAACCTACCAGATCCTTGGTTTCTTTCAATTCAATTCCTAACCTATTGAGCCTAGGAGTGTTAGTCAAGCTTCAAAAGATCCTAAATGGTATGTTGCCATGAATGAAGATTTATTAGCTCTTTAGAGTCAGCGCACATGGTCTCTTGAACCTGAAAATCCTCAAGATAAACCCTTAGGGTCTAAGTGGATTTTTTGAGTTAAATACAACTCATATGGAAGTATTAACCGCTATAAAGCGTGACTTGTTGCTAAAGGTTTCTTGCAGTGTCCAGGTGTTGATTATGGTGAAACATATTCTCCAATCGCAAAGCATACCACAATATGTGTTATTATCTCATTGGTTGCCACATTTGACTGGCCACTTCATCAGTTATATGTTAACAACACCTTCTTGCACGGTACTCTAGCTGAAGAAGTTTATATGTCTCAACCTCTTGGGTTTGTGAATGAGACATATCCCACTCATGTTTATCGTCTTCACAAAGCAATTTATGGGATTAAACAAGCTCCGCGAGCATGGAATGAGATACTCAGATCCTATCTTATTTCATATGGATTTTTCCACTCTGAGTCAAATCACGGGTAATCATCACAGTTCACTGGAAGGTTTTATTAGGTGTCCTACTTATTATTTTTCTATTAATGATCTTGGTGATTTGAATTTCTTCTTGGGTGTTCAAGTTATTCGCTCACCTTCTGGATTTTCTTAATCCAACAAAAGTATATCTATGAGATCTTAGACCGAGCTAACATGGTTGAAGCTAATCCTATGCGCACACCATTTGCAAAAGGATCTTGTCTCATGAGTAATAATGGCTCTTTATGTAACATCTCGTAACTCGTAATAGCGAAAAATAAGCTAAGAAACTAAAATTTAACATCTCTGGAAAGAATAGGAAAAATCTGGAAAATTTCTAAGTGTAAAAAGTGAGTTTTTGATCATATTTAAACGGCCATAACTTCTATATCAAGATGAGTTAAAATCAGTTATTTATATGGTTGGAAATACCTTGGAGAGATCTTTCCAACGGCACCGAGTTTGCAAAATTTCGATGTCGTATGAGGGAGATATGTCTTTCGGTAGTTGGGTTGTTGGATTGAGGAAAGTCTAATCTGGATTTTAGTAAAGGTAAAATAGTAATTTCACCCTATTATTTCCTAATTCGTTTGAGGGTTTATTAGGGGTAAACTAAGCCTTAAGTCAGTTTTAGAAAAATTGGAATAAGCTTAGGGCTTGGGAGAAAAGAGGAGAAGAAAGAGAAAAGAGAAAAGGCCAAGAATTCATCAAGAACGTCAAGATCTTCGAGTGAAGTTCGTCGGGGGTGATCATTATTAAGGTATGTGAGATCTTTCTGTGTTGGGTTCGTTTACCCACACACTAACATGTTTAATTCAGCTAGTTTTGAATAGATTGCATGATAAATATTGAAGTTCTTGATGAATAATTATTGAATCCTTGTTGGTTGAGTTGTACCATGCTTTTAGTTGATTTTATTCGTGTTTCCGGGTTATTTTTCGAGTCGAATCTATAGGGTATTGAGGATATTAGTGATCCTAGGTTTTTGGGGAAAGATCCATGGAAGTTTAGAAGATTTAGAGATGAAAATCGGAAAAACAAAAAGTCGGAAACCCTGTCTGAAAGACCCTGGGGAGCCACACCAACCAGAGCCCCATAGGACAGACTCAGTCCGTCAGGCTCTAGTGCTCCGCGCCTCTCAAAGCGCCAGGGTTGCCTGGAGACCCCATTTTTTCCCTATCTTTTCATACTAGTTCCCAAGTGATGTACCCACACTTCTTAGTTGAGTCCAGCACTCTAAGGTACATCTAAACATCATGAAATCATCCATAAACATGAGATCATAAACCTTGAATCCATAATTGAATCCAAGTAAAGTTAAGATCAAAGTCTAAGAAGCTAGGGGTTAAGTCTTAAGGTTAAGAAGTAAGTCAAAGTAAAGTTTCTTAAAGTTTCCAAGAGTCTTATTTAAACGTTTTAACTTCGTTTTAAGGATCAAGTTTTGAGCTAAAGAAAGAGTTGAAGTTGAATTCCTTCCTTCAAATAAGTATAAGGGAATATTTCCTAAAGAATTGATTAAGATTAAAAGTTTCAAGTTAAGCAAAGAGTTGAGTTCATTTCTCAAAAGATATAAGGGAAGTAAGTATTCCCTAGAAAATTTAAAAATGTTTTTACATTTAAGTTAATAGGAAACTAAGATTTACCAAAAGAGTTTTAAACAAGAAAAGGGAACATTGATTCCAAAGAAGCTTTTAAAGCAAAGTGTTGAGCAATTATCTCAACCCAAAGAAAGGAAGTTATTTTAAAAGCATAGCTAAAGTATATTTTGGAGTAGTATTGAGCACCGATGTGGGGATAAAAGTTCATATTAACTCAAGTCCCCATGTAAACCATGTAGCCATCATGGGTGTTAACGGGTCATACTTTTTAGATGATCACGTAAGTTAAGCTGGTGGATCCACTAAGTTAAGGATTCTATGCGACGACAAAGTAAGGAACAGTTCTGGCGGTGTGGGCAAAATGATGTATCACCACTTAGGCTCATGGTGGTGGTTGTCGGTTAGAGAATCTCCCATAGAATTATATTACTTTCATATATAAGTAAAGTTGAGATGGTTATTGCAATTTTCTTTAATGAACTAAGTTGTTTTACTGTGTTACAAAGCTTTATATATATATATCAGTTGTGTTTTAAATTGCTTTATATATATCCACATTGAGTTAAGTATTCATGAGTTGAGCAGAGCCAAGGTAAGTTCATCTTATTCTTATAAAGCTTAAGTTGTTGTTTAGATTTCCAACTCGCATACTCGTACATTCAATGTACTAATGCCAGTTTGCTTGCACACGCAGGTAACCAGGATCACCGCCCAGTGCCTCATTGATCCAATTGAGCATTCAGAGTCAGTGGTGAGCCTCCTTGCATTCCGGAGGACACTTTTATTCGCTTTCTAGTATTTCATTTATATGATATTGTAGGTCTGTCCCAACATCCATCTTAGTATTGTAGAGGCTTCATAGAGAGTCAGATAGTCAGTTTGAGTCTGTTCCTTGAATTACAAATGTTTTGATATGAGAATTTAAGTGTCATTTTGGTCAGACTATTATGTTTTAAGTATTTCTATTGAGAATCTTCTTACTTCATAATTGAGTTAAGTTAAGTCTTCTGCTGAGTTAAATAAGTCAGCCCAAGGGTTCGTTCAAGGCCAGCGATGGTCATTTGGTGCCAGCCATATCCAGGGTGTAGGCTCGGGGTGTCACACTTTACGTGAGGATCCTAAAGAATATTCAGAGTATAGTTAGAAGTTTACAATATCTTCATCTTACCAGACCGTATGTTGCCTTTGCTGTAAGCAAATTGTCTCAGTTTACAAGTGCTCCCACAACTACACATTTGGCTATAATCAAACGAGTTCTTCGCTATGTTGCTGGTACATCTGATAATGGCTTGTTTTTTCGCAAAGGCAAGTCACTAAATCTGCACGCCTTCTCTGACTCATACTGGGCAGGTAATCGTGATGATTGCTCTTGTACTACAGCATACATTGTGTTTTTAGGCTCCAATACGATCTCATGGATCTCTAAGAAGCAAAGAGTTGTTGCTCGCTCGTCCACAGAATCTGAATATCGTGCTATTTCTTCAGCATCAGCTGAAATTTGTTGGGTCTGTAATTTGCTTCAGGAGTTATCTATTTTTCTCAAGGAACCGCTAGTTATCTATTGTGATAATCTTGGTGCTACATATGTGTGTGCTAAACCAGTTTTTCACTCCAAAATGAAGCACATCGAGATTGATTGTCATTTTGTTCGAAATCTCTGTCAACAAGGCTTGCTGTGTGTTTCTCATGTTTCATCCCGAGATCAGCTGGCTGATCTTCTTACCGAGCCGCTTCCAAAAGCTCCATTTGAAGCACTAAGATCCAAGATTGGTATATCATACCGATCTACTATCTTGGGGGGGGGGCATATTAGTGATATCTCTTGATTGATATTAGTATATCTCTTGATTGATATTCCATATATTAGTATCTCATTAGTGATTTAGTTTTTATTATAATAAGGTGAAGATCACAATCCTTTAGTAGTTGATTCTTTCCTTATTTGTAGTTTGCTCTCTTGTATAAATATACATACATATTGAAAGAGTTGGTTTTTGGTTCTTGTGGAATCAAACTAAATGGAAGATGAATTAACATGAATATTTGGTAGGAAGATAATTAGTACAAAATAAAAGTCAAATATTGTATCTTGGTAGGTGAAATTTAGGCAAACCATAAAATGGTTTCATATTCTTCACCTTGACAATTTTGACACATAGTGATGTCATGGATGACATCAATAGGATGAATTTATTCCTATAAATAGGTAGCTCTTAATTCATTTTCAAATCATCCTCTCACTTGCCTTCTCACCTTCTAAGGCATTTGTGTTCTCTCTCTTGTAGTATTTCACTTGTATTCTTTGTAGAGTGAAATAAATATTGGTGCAGTTGTTCTTTGGTGGACGTAGGATCATTTTGATCCGAACCACGTTAAATATTGTTGTTCTTCCTTGTTCTTTAGTTTCACGTTTCCGCTAACACATATTAATAAACTCATACACTTCTCTCAAGCAGTAAGACTTATAATCCCAAAGGTGCAATGCCCCACAAATGTGAGAGAGTATAGGCCAATTGCTTGTTGCACTGTGTTGTATAAAATCATCTCTGAAGTGATTGCAAAAAGATTGCATGATGTGATTCATACTGTCATTTGTGATAGCCAATCTGGATTCATTCCAGGGTGAAAGATAGCAGACAATATATTGCTAGCTCATGAATTGGTAAAAGCTTATACTAGAAAGAATATATCTCCCGGAAGCATGATAAAAATTGACCTCCAAAAAGCCTATGATTCAATGGAGTGGGACTATTTGGAGCAAGTGATGAATGGATTGGGATTTCCTGCTATGTTTATTCAGTGGGTCATGAATTGTGTGAGATCAGTGAATTATTCTATAGTAGTGAATCGGCATGCTACTCAGAGTTTTCCAGCAGCTAAATGACTCAGACAAGGAGCCCCAATGTCCCCTTTTATTTTTGCTATAGCTATGTAATATCTTAGTAGACTACTAAAGGGACTTAAAGAAGAGAAAACATTCAAGTGTCATCGAAAATGCTCTAAACTGGACATCACTCACTTATGTTTTGCCGATGACTTGCTAATATTCTCTAGAGGAGATCTGAATTCTATCCAAGCCCTCCAAAGATGTTTCTCACAAACCTCAGGATTGCAAGCAAATCTCAATAAGGGCTCAATTTATTGTGGGGGAGTGCAGCAAGAAGTGAAGCAACAAATCAGCCATCAACTTGGCTACAAAATGGAAGAACTGCCTTTTAAGTATCTTGGGGTTCCTCTTTCAACCAAGAAACTGACAGTAGTCCAGTGGTACCCTATCATTGACAAAATAATGACTAGGATTAACTCATGGACAGCTAGGAAACTATCTTATGCAGGTAAAATACAATTGGTACAGACTGTGTTATTTGGGGTGCAATCTTATTGGGCACAACTGTTCATCTTTCCTGCAAAAATAATCAAAGTTATTGAGGAGTTATGTAGAAGCTATTTGTGGTCAGGTGTGGGATATGTTATTAAAAAGGCCCTGGTAGCTTGGGAGAGCGTGTGCTGTCCTAAATCTGCATGAGGTATGAGATTGATTAACATGCAAGTTTGGAACAAAGCTGCAATGGCCAAATTGTGCTGCGATTTAGCAAATAAAGAGGAAATTTTTTGGGTAAAATGGATACATACATACTATATAAAGGGGCAGAGAATATCACAAGACAAACAAGCCAGCTGGTAATTGATCAAATTCATTTGATGCAGGGCAATAAAGGGAGTATGATCAGGAAGATTTATCTGTATATGATAGGGGAGCTACAAAGGCCTGACTGGAAATGCCTCATGTTCAACAATGCAGCAAGGCCAAAAGCTTACTTCACAATGTGGCTTATGCTCAACAAGAAGTTAGCAACGGTTGACAGGCTAGCTAAATGGAGTGTGGAAGTAAATAATACTTGCATTTTATGAAAGAAAGCATATGAGACTATAGAGCATCTGTTCATACAATGCCAATTTGCTTGGAAGCTATGGAAAGGTTGTTTACGTGGAGTCATCAAAAGAGTGTACTACCAATGACATGGGGGCACTTTATACAATGGAGTATTCAACATGGGAAGGGGCAGACTAAAACAGCTCAAACTTTCAAGATCATATTGGTGGAAGGAGTCTATTCTATGGATTAAGAGGAACAATAGAATTTTTGAGAAAAGGAGAAAAATGGAGCAAAATGTAGCCAAGGAGATAGCCTATGTTATTATTCCTAGAGCTCCAGTTAGTATTATAAATGATGTAAATGAATTTAAATTCTGAGTAATAGGTTGTAGTGTTAGAAGGAAGTTTTGATGTTTTACGTTTGAGAACAAAGAACAAAGCATGTTGTGATAGTTGCTTGAAATGTATTGCTTTTGCCTCTGGTAATAAATAATATGTTAGTTAACAAAAAAAAGGCCCAAATCAATCAGATTTTCATCTCTTAATTCTACATTTTCTTCTCTCTCAAACCGTAAGGCAAAAAACTAAGAAAAAATCAAAGTAGAAGACTTTCATTCAAGATTTTTTCAATCTTTTTCAAGATTCTTCTTCAAGGTAAGTTCTTCTCCAAGAATTTCATTCTTTCCAACTCAAATTCCTCAATACAATTATGTATCATTAATGAGAATCCTAACACTTGGTCATAAAGTTTCAAGAAACTAATTCAAGAATCTCAAGAAAGGTTTCTTGATTGTTCTCCTTCAAGCTAGGGTTTCAAGACTTTTAATCAAGTTCTTCTTCAAGATTTCTCAAGAACTTAGTTCTTTAAGGTATATAAGACTATCATATTGTTGCACTAGTCTGTCCGCACACCCTGCATCTACTTTCAAATCAGTAAAAGAGTAATCTAGGATTCTATTCTTAGATTTGAATATTCTTGAGTTGAGTTAATTTTGAGTTAGATCTTCGACTCTTGATTCTTTTTGAAATTTTATTCCTAATTATGTTGAATTGATATATGTTATGCATTGAGAATCTTGAGTTGAGTCGTTCATGATCTATATTTCAGCATGAATCCTATGAATTGAGTATTCTATAGATGAGTAGTATCGTTGAGTTCTGAGTTGTTGAGTTTTGAGTATTGAGTTTTTTTTATATTGTTATTGATATCCTTGAGTTGAGTTGTTCATGTCTATATTTCAGCATGAACCCTATTTTGAGTTATAAATTTTGTGAATCTTTTAAAGCCAACATTTTGTTTTAAACTTAGTTTTTGAGAAAGTACAGAGAAGTTTGAGAAGAGTTTTAAAGAGATTTTTTGAGTAAACTTTAAGGGAACTAAGTAGTCCCAAATGTATCATTTTGTTACATTGAGAAAATAAAAACTTTTACTAAAAAGAGTTTATGAGTTCAGAGATATTATAGAGTGGTTACCTCTTTTAAGAGATTATTTAGAGTAATTACCTCAAAAAAAAGAAAGAGTATGGTTTATACATTTGAGCATGAATATATACATTTATTGGGAGTAATATTGAACAGATATTGAGGTGAGTTCAGACAACTCTAAAATCCTCATAAACAATGTATCCCTTTATTGTTTTTTCTTGTATAAACATCAATAACCTTAATTAACTATAGCCAAAGGTTGTAAAATTAGGCTATGAAATCATAATTTACCTAACTTATTTAAATGACATGACAATATTTGATTGGTCAGAACATATCACATGTATATATGTGACCCATTTTTTAGCCTTTCATTTAACTAGGCATGTCATGTTATTTTGACATGCATTATGATCCTATTGACTTATTCTGTTGACCTTGTGTGTCCTGTCATTTGGTGGGACACATGACATAAAACTGGATCTTTAGGATGAAATGATACATTGACATAGCAAAATAGGTTCATCATTTGTTGCCAAAATCAATAAAGCAGACCAATGAAATTGGACTTTAAATAAATTTATATTTATTGAACTTAAGTAATTAATTTTTAATATTTATTTAAGTTAATATATCTTAAATTTAATATAATCCAAATCATTTTATATTCAATAAATTTTAAATAATTGCAATAGTACTCTAGACATCATGAGAATGTAAATAGTTACGTTGTGTTCTTTATTTTCGAATTTTAAAAAACAAATAATCAGTTCCCTGCTTTCGCAAGAAGCAATAATTCATCACAATCTACTCTAATAACATGGTTAAGCATAAAAATAAAAACAAAGATAGAGATCTAACCTGATATTGCAAAGAACATAAAAACAGATACGACTACATAATAAACTCTCAATCACCAAGCAAAATAATAAAATCTGCATCAACATAAACTTATTACAACTATGTTAGCATGCATGTATTAATTAAATATTTAATCTGCATGGATTATACAATTGTGATGTATGTCTTAGGAGAAAATTCTAAAAATCGTTAACATATTCAAAAAAAAAATACACTTCAACATGAAAGCAATTATAACTTTTGACGAGGTTGTTTGTTTGATGGGTAATAACTCTTCACGGTATAAATCAAACAAACAACAAATAATTTACTCATTCATTCAAAGAGAGACATTTTCAAGCTTCAAGAACAACAAAGGAACCGATAGAAGTGCTTTCATTGCTTTGTGTACTTGCTGTATTTGTCTGCTTGTAATTGTTCTTATATTGTAGGATTCGTTTCAATTGTGAAAGAAACGTTTCAAACTTGGGTGAATAATTGTAAGGGCTAGCTTAAGGGTAACTTAGGTTCTTACTTCAAGTCTAAATTAATCAGGCAGAGTTAGTATAGAGAGCAGTGTTGTAGCTGCTCAGGCTCAGCTAACTGATAGGAAGTATTACTTAGTAAAGAGATTAGCATATTAATCTCTTTTTGTAACGGGCTTTTACTTTTGCTTATTGAAAATTAGTGGAAGCAATTTGAAAAGTCCTGTTGAGAACAGGTCGTGGTTTTCCTTTCTTGAGCAAAGAAGTTTCCACGTAAAGTTGTTTCTTAATACTTACTTTTCGTATTTGTTCATTATTGTTTCTATTGCTGTATTGAGGACCTGGTAACATCAACATAACTGGTTGCATACATTCCAACTAGTGGTATCAGAGCTTCACTTTTAAGATTGGTTAACACCAAGAAAAGAAAGATCCTAAAGGCATGGCTGCTCCACCGAATATAGAGGAAGGGCAATCATCAACCAGATCACCTCATTTCAACGGCCAGTACTATGGATGGTGGAAAATTGAATGCATGACTACATCAATGCAGAGGACTCTGAGCTCTGGGATGTCATTCTTGATGGACCATACATTCCTCTGAAGGAAGTATACGATGGAGGGCTTACCACCTCCGTGGTCAAGACCAAAAAGGAATACAATGAAGCTGAAGGGAAAAAGATCAAAAAGAACTACAAGGCAAAAAAGATTACAGTATGTGGTATTGGTGCTGACGAGTATAATAGAATTTCTGCGTATGAATCTGCAAAGGAGATTTGGGTGTGTCTTCAAACTGCATATGAAGGAACTAAACGGGTGAAGGAATCAAAGGTTGACATGATCACCACCCAATATGGGAATTTTGTGATGAAGGAAGGTTAAACCATCTTTGAGATGAACTCCCGTTTCAATGCTATCACTAATGAGCTTAGAGGCCTAGGAGAACCCATTCCAGTTTGCAAGCAAGTTCGCAAAATACTTAAGGTGCTTCCAAAAGCCTGGGAAATCAAGTTGGATTCAGTCACAGAAGCTAAGGATCTGATGACACTTAATATGTATGAGTTGATAGGGAATTTGCAAACGTAAGAGTTAAACAGGAACATGGAATTTCAACGAAGGAAGGAAAGAAAGAGATGTCCGTTGCACTCAAATCGTCTCAAAGTGAGATGGCTGAGGAGGAAGCTGAGATGGCATATGTCACAAAGAGGTTTCAAAAGATCATAAAAACATGGAGGATTTCAAAAGAAATTATCAACCAACAGAACTGCACAACAAATGATTTGTGCCATAAGTGTAGCAAGCCTGATCACTTTATGAGTAATTGTCCCAGTCAAAAGCAGGAATCTCATGACAACAGACATCGCAAGAACGACCTGGTCCCTGCTACAACAAATAATATTGAATATTTATTTTTTAGTTTTACATAGATTTAAACAATATATGATCTAATTTTACTTTCTTTTAATATTTCGTCATGTAACTAATACTTACTAAAATTATTTTAGCATGATTTAGTACTTTAAATTATGATCAATTTCATTATGACTTATTAATTTGCAATATTTGATTTACGCGATTTTATTATTTATTTTTTGTTGGATATTTTTGGTCATTAATCATATCATATTTTGTGTTATTTTCTTGAGAAATAACTTAGATAGTTGCATTTTGGTAGGAGTAAATTTTTTTGAAGTACAAGTAAATTATATGTTTGTATGAATACTTTACCGAAAAAACCCAAAAATTCTAAAGAAACCCGAAAAAATCCGAAGTTGAAAAATCCGAGTTTTATTTGTTTGGTTTGGTTTGTAAATTTAAAAATCCAACACAAATGGTTTCGTTTGATATTTGAAAAACCCGGACCAATTCGGTCATGTACACACGTTAAGATGATATTGAAAGTGGGAAATATGTTGAAGAGGAAACTGAAAAAAATATGATGAAGAGAAAAGAATTGATAATATTGAGGTATCGATAAGAGATTGTGAGCACAAATAAATAGCCTGACATAATGTTGTCAAAACTTTTAGTGTTGACAAGTTTCAGGTGAAGATGCCTATAGATAACCCTATAAATTTGACTGGTGATTTTGTTGTAAAATAAATCATGGACATCAAATTTAATGATTTTGAAAGACATTTAGGGATGCAAATTGGAGGATTTCTTTGAATCCAGTTGTTTTGGACACTTTGTTGTTGGAGGATAACAATGTACACTTTCAAATGACATAATGATCTTCTCAAGCGAAGGATCAACTATAAGAGTGATGATGCTCTGAAAGATGAGAACAACAAGATGGATGAAGTTTGATTAAACTATTGTGATATGTCGGTTTGTTCTTGCATGAAAGAATTTGCTATAGTGACTGGACTGAGATGTCATCCTCCTTCTGAACCTCTTTCCAAAGTTACACCCTTAAAAAGTCCAGATAAATCAAGACATCTAAAATAGGAAAATTGTCAACCACCAAAGGCAAAGAAAAATAAATAATGAGAATGAGTTGTTGACCATTGTTGGACCCGGTTATAAAGCCAAAGATTTGTTAACATATCGCAAGGATAAAAAGGTTTTAAAGAAGCATAAAAAGTGATTGTGCTTAGTTTGGTATTTGCGTATCATCTTATGGGCTAACGATATCAACAAAACCATAAATCTTGAATTGTTTGTCCTTGCCCAGTATTTGAATGCATTCAACAATTACCCATGGAATTATGATAGTTATTTCTTGACTGTCAAATATTTGTTGACAAAGTTATCATCAAAGATGAAAAATCTATATGACTTTTCTTGGGCTTTCATGGTATACTTCAACTCCAATTTTCGTGTTTTATTTATTTATTATTGAATAATTATTCTAAAAATTAGAATAAATTATTCAATAACAAAAATGAATGAAACACTAAAATTAGAGGTGAAAATTTAACATGAAAGCCAAAGTAAATTATTTGTATTTGATGATAACTTTGTCAACAAATACTTGACAGTCAAGAAATAACTATCATAACATCATGTGTAAGTTGAATGCATTTAAATCCTGAGTAGACACAAACAATTCGATATCTATAACTTTGTTGATGCATTTAGCCCATAATACGACATACACAAATCAAACTAAGAACAATCGTCTTTGTGATTTTTCAAAACCTTTTTGTTTTTGAGATTTGCTAACAAATCATCCGCTTTATAACTAGGTGAAACAATGGTTATCAACTCACTCTTATTATTTTATTTATTTTTGGTCTTTGTTGATTTTGGTGGCTGTCTTGGTTGACAATTGTCTTTCTTTTCAGTCTTTAACTGATTCAGATGCCTTGTTTTCTCTTAACTTTTTTTTTTATGTCTTTGTTGATTTTGGTGGCTGTGTTGGTTGACAATTGTCTTTCTTTTCAGTCTTTAACTGATTCAGGTGCCTTGTTTTCTCTTAACTTTTTTAAGGGTGTAACTTTGAAAAGAGGTTCAGAAGGAGGATGACATCTCAGTCCAGTCACTATGACAAATTTTTTCATGCAAGCAAATCGAAATGCCACAATAGTTTATTAGAATCTCATCAATCTTCTAGTTTTCATCCTTCAAAGCATCATCATCATCACCCTTGTATTTGATCATGTGCTTGAGAAGATCATATACCATGGTCATTTTGAAAGCGTACATTGTTATCCTCCTGCATCAAAGTGTCCAAAACAACCGAACTTAAAGAAATTCTCCAATTTTTCAGCCCTCAATGTATTTCTAAATTCATCGAATTTGATGTCTATGACTAATTTTATAACAAAATCACCCGTCAAATTTGTAAAACTATCTATACACATCTCTACCTGAAACCGTTAATACTAAAAAAATTGACAATATCATCTCAAGTTTTTATCTGTGCTCACGATCACTCATGGATACCTCAACATCATCATCAATATTGTCATCCTCTTTCCTCTTCACCATCCTTTTCAATTTCTTTTGCAGTATCTTTTCCACTTTCAACATCATCTACTTTATCACTTTCTTCACCTGTCTCATCATCTTTTTTATCACTTTCAGTTTTTTCATCATCTTTATAATTTTTTTTCTTCAATTTTTATTTTCATTTTCCTCCACTATAGTTTTTCTAAAACTTCTTATTGATTTTACTTCATTATGTCTTTCCACATTTTCTTCCTATACATCTACAGAATGTAACATATCATCATCTCTTTTTGAAAGTAGTTGTTCAACAAGTTCATCTAGTTGTTTGTACTTTAGTTATTTTACTTGATTTACTAGATGTTGATTCAATTGTTTTTTTGTTTTAGAAGTCATTTTATCTATAAATAAGAAAAAAACAAAAAACAAAATACAATTGATTTGGGCTAATTACTATAGAACTTCCACAAGCCAAGTACATTGTCTAGTATTTCCTATAAAACCTTAAAATCCTCCAAACCTCAATGATGGCGAAAGAGACCATATGAGCATCAATAACAATGAGGGAGAAAGGTCTGCCCTGTTCTGTATGGTGAATGTGGCGGTAGGGGAAATATTTTCTAGGGAAAATAAATTTGAGGGAGAATAAAAATTTCACGAAAATTGAATTTTAATCAACTTTTACTAACTAGTAATACTTTGGACAGTCAGTAAAGGTATGTCCTTTCTCAGCCAATATTTGAAGGCCAATAAAACTTGCATTAAGTTAATACTGCAGCAACAAATACTCTATTTTCACTAAATAGGTCTGTGCAATTGA
Organism: Solanum sitiens; assembly: GCA_016801875.1. Classification (NCBI taxonomy): domain Eukaryota; kingdom Viridiplantae; phylum Streptophyta; class Magnoliopsida; order Solanales; family Solanaceae; genus Solanum; species Solanum sitiens. Next base: position 2,146,821 of record JABWTJ010000034.1, read on the forward strand.
AAAATTAATACCAAAATTCAATATTTCTCATAAAACAATGCAATGTCACCTTCACCATATCAAATACAGCTAAAATAAACCATTACATATGAGAACAATCCTTAAGCAACTTAAAAAAAAAAAAGGATGAAACCTAACTTTGAGAGAAGAGAAAAACATATTACCTTTTGGAAATGAAAAATGGAGGTTGAAGATGGAGTTGAAGCGGAAAGTTAAGGAGCTGGAGGAGTTAAAGCAGAGAGACAAAGAGACAGAGACGTTGCAGTTTTCTAAAGAGAGAACGAAAGGGTAAAGTGATACAATTGGGTTTGGGTTATTTGACTGTTTTCTGAAAGTTTAAGAGTTCTTAAATCATATTTTACATTTCTTTTTCTTCTCAATTTCGATTTCAAGCTAAAATAAATTGTTATGTTATTTATGTTTGTTGCTTTTGAATATGGTAGTGATAGAAAAATTCAAGAGCTTAGAGATATTCATAGAAGTGTCGAAGACTCGGAAGTATTTGGTTTAGTAGGTAGACATGTTACAAAAATTCATACTAAAGTTCTCCAATTTCATTCACCCAAGTATACTCACTAAGACTTTCTTTACCCATAAGTTTGTCATTCCGATATCAATCTACTCATTTGGAGCTTAAGGTAAAATTATTTGACCTCATTTAGAATTTCGGAATACACTTCACAACCTAAATGTATTAATCTCATACCAAAGATTTACTACTAAAATTTCTCTTATACACAATGCTTAACTCCTTCGTCAGTAGTAAAAAGCTAGTTGGTTCCTCAAATGTGAATACAACATCGAATCTCATTATACGAGCATGTGGTACAACTTATAACTCTTTAAGTAGTTAGTAATCACACTTGACATCAACATATCCATATTGATATACTACTAGTACCACATTGTGAAGTCTGTAAAATCCACCACTAGAACATATCATACCTATCGAGAAGATTGTACCCGAATGACCTACATATTCCTGCCCTATTAAGTAACTAACATACACTATCAAATCTGTTTGGTCTCTCATCCAAAGCGATATGCCTCCCTTCATAGATCAGGTCAATAACAAGAGTAACACATTCTCTAACTCTAAACAAGTAAGAATCGGTATCATTATAGTAATCGTATTAAGACCATTTTTTTTATATACACTCAATCTATGAAAGATTCAAACTTTGATTGGTGCAATATCATTCGCTAAGCAACCTATTCATTTTATGACAATTTTACTAACTATATTTTCCAAGGTTACACAGTTCACTTTACTAGGGTGACTAACCTTACACAACCACTTCAAATTGTTGAACATTCTAAATCTAACACACATCCTTTCCATAAGTTTATTACTTCCATCTTGATATCAGATCAAACATTCAAACCATACACAACACCAACTACTCGCATGAGGAACCACTCATGAATCATCACTATAAGTGAGACAAAATGGAATGGAGCGATAAAAATCAAAATCAAACCAAGTACGCATGATAGAGATTCAAGAAGAGAAGAGTTTTCCTAAATGTCACTATAGCCTCTCGAAGGTAAGTACATACGTCTCTGTCGACACTTTACTTAAATTTGACTTGTATACACGTGAGATCTATGAACCTGAGCTCTGATACCATTTTGTCACGACCCAAAATAGACTTATGGCACTCGTCTTATCCCACCAAGACTAGTCAGCCTAAAACTTAATAATTAAGATCATATGCGAAAAATTTACAACCAACTTAAAAATACCCCCAAACCTGGTTGTCACGTGTACAAGCCTCTAATGTAAATACTAGAATGATATAAAATACGTTAGTCTCAAATGACGTTATCTTTCGAGTAAAATAAAATCATAAACAGGAGTAAGAAGGTTCGCTAAGAAGACAAACAACTACCTCACAAATCTCCAAAGGAAGCCGGATATGAAGAGAATATAAGGTATCATGAAGATCCGGGCTCGTAACCTACAAAAAATGTAGTAGCAAGGGGTGAGTATCAAACCACACGTACTCAACAAGCAAACCTCTAAACACAAGCCTTACACCTCATTCGAACCTCCATAACTACAAGTTGCATAAAACCAACCCAACCTAACAACTTACAACTTACATAGAACATAGCTCCACAACAACATTTACTCAAATTGCATATCCTCAACAACACCAATTTAACAAGTTACATATTCTCAATAACAAAACTTAAAGAAATTATATATCCTCAACAACAAGCTCAATTTTCATCAATAACAAGTTTCACAAAAGACACTCACAAGATCCACAACACACAAGATCAAGTTCACTAGTGATAAAAATGTGCAATGAAATGAAATGCAATATCAAGTATAGTGATGCATGTCTGACCTAACGATACATACCCGTTGTATCTCAGTCCGAGACCCAAGGGGGACATATCTATCCATGCATCCATCGCGGTACGCTATACACCCCTCGAAATATAGTATCCATCACGGCACGCGATACGTCCCTCAAAATGTAGTATCCATCGCAGGGCGCGATACGTCCCTCAAAATGTAGTATCCATCGCAGCGCGCGATACGTCTCTCAAAATGGTACATCCTCTTATCACAACCATGTCTTAGAACTAATGCAAATGACATGTTCATACAAATAGTGAGGAGATGACCATTTTAATATCAATACACAATTGACAACAATACAACCATAATACAACATTAACAATTAAAAACTACGTCTTTCCAATCATTCTCAAACATCACACACAAATAATTAATCACATCACTTTTTTTATTACCCTTTTTCCATAAATAGAATTATTCAACATGGACAAGTCAACTCATCACCAATTCTCATTACTCCCAAACATATACCACAAGGAAATACACTAATTTCATACGCTTATTAAGGGTTTAGAAATCCACTCGCCTCAAATAGTCGAACAATTATTCCATAACTTGAGTCTTCTCTTTTTGTTGAACTTTTAACTCAAACCGATCTATTCATAAAAATGATCAAGATAAGATTTCGAAACAAACAACATTTGTATTACTATATATCTCACTCAAATTTACTTCAACTCTCATATTCTTAAAATTTAAGCCTAGGATTATGACTCAGTTCCTCCAAATATCATGAATCTAATTATATTAATATAACAAAATACATCTAGTTTTTAATTAGGTATATCATTATATCAAAACTTGAGTCACAATGTGATGATTAAATAAAATTATTAAAGCTAAAACCAACTGATTAGAAAACCAACAACGCACCACGATCGAAAACAATTTGCTAAACAAACCTATTCCTAAGTTCCAATTCAACCTATATTCAATATCACCCAATATTAATAATAATGAAGATCCTATGATAAGGCATAATTATTATATAATGATTGGGTCATAATTACCATGAACATTTTTGTCCGAAAGTCCCAAAATATTACCGCTACTACAACTGTAACATGGAAATTTCTAATACTTTTTGTTTCTTTCTGAACTCCAATAATATCATATACCCACTATCTATGTATACAAGTGCAAGAATCAAGGTTTGATTATAATCTTACCTGAAGTAATGGTATCATGTTGACTCCTCGACTTTTCACTTGATTGAGTCAGAAGCGGTAATGTTCTTGTTAGAATGAGAAAGATTTTGATAATTGACAAATACAGGAACAGATGAAAGAAACAGGTTGTACAGACGTGTTCCTTACAGAACGAATCCGACTTGGATAAGGAGAACGTCAACCACGTGAATTAGAAGTTATAAAGCTGTGGAATTATTATTTTTTCGACAAGCAACCAGTACAAAGAGTTTCCTTTTATAAAGGAATTCAAAGCCAAGTGAAAGAAGGAAAACTAAATTCTATTTAAGGAAATCTATTTAAGGAAATTGTGTTTTCTTATTTATTTAAGGAAATTGTGCTTTCTTATTTATTTAAGGAAATTATGTAGAAAAGGAGTCCAAGTAGAAGTCAACAAGGATTTGTAGAAGGCAAATACAAGTTGAATTATACAAGGAGTTGGTGAAGTTCTGATCTATAAATAGGGAGCTATTTGCATCAGAAAAAATTGCGCACTTACATAGAGAGAAGATCAAAACACAATCAAGAGGCTTGAGAGAGTTTTGAGATTTATTGGGGGTGTTGCAATTTGTGAGGAAAAATTGTAAGATTGTATTCAAGAGTCTTGGTTACAATCTGAGTTTTGTGAGTAGGAGTTGTTCGACAAGTTGTAGAACTTGAAGAACATTAGAAGATATAAAACCGGGGGGTTTTGTGTCTTTGGGTATCTAGAAATTAGAGTTTATAATTTCTTAGCTAGGAATTAGAGTTTATAATTCCTCTAGGGATTAGAGTTTATAATTCCTTAGGTTACATAGCTTTGTAATCTTTTGTTGAGACTTGAAGTTTAATAAAGTGGAGTTAAATCCTACAGAGGTGTAGGTCGTGGTTTTTACCCTTGTGAGTTGGGGTTTTCCGCGATAAAATATTGTGTCATTATTTTATTTGCTTCACAAAACGTAACTGCTGTAATTCTGCAAAGGAACATATAGAATAAACCTGTTCCTAAGGCGAATTTGGGGGTCAGAATTTCAACAATTGGTATCAGAGCAGGTTATCTTTGAAGAGTTTAACAACTCAAGATACGATCATAATGAATTCTGCACCTCCTCTTGGGCATGGTCAAGGGCAACACATCAACAGACCACCATTATTTAATGGAGAATACTACTCTTGGTGGAAGACAAGAATGGAAGACTTTATTCAAGCTGAAGATTACGAACTATGGGTTAGAATTACTAATGGACCATTAATTCCTACTATTACTGATAGTGAAGGAAATAAGGTACCTAAACCTACAGATAAATACGGGGAAGCCGATTACAAGATGTTAGGAAAGAATGCAAAAGCTAAGTGCATTCTTGTATGTGGATTAAGACCTGATGAATTTAACCGCATCTCTAGTTGTACCTCTGCAAAACAAATATGGGACACTTTAAAAAATGCTCACGAAGGTACAACTCAAGTTCGTAAATTTAGAATTGCCACACTTTGTTCTGAATATGAGGCCTTCAAGATGAAATCCGGAGAATCACTTCAAGATATGATCACCAGATTTACCACTGTTGTAAACGAGTTAATATCCTTGGGCAAAGTAAACACCACTGAGGAACAGGTAGACAAAGTACTAAGGACTCTGCCTAGATCATGGGAAATAAAAGTTACTGCAATCAGAGAAGCCAAGGATCTAACCAATATGACTTTGGATGAATTAGTAGGAAATCTCAAAACTTATGAGATGAATGTTGACAAAAGAGGTCAAGGAAACAAAGAGAAAAATCTTGGATTTAAAGCAACTGAAAGTGATGAATCTGACATAGATGATGATGATCTTGTGCTGATACGTAAGAACTTCAAGAAACTCTTAAAAAGGGGATTAAACGCTAGCAAGAAATTACCACCCCAAAAAAAAAGAAATCTTGAGAGATCACAAGACGGAGGTTGTTTCAAATGTGGTAAAATAGATCATCAGATCAAGGATTGTCCTATGTGGGAAGTAGAATGGAAAAAGGGAAGAGCCGAAAAAGAGAAGAAGGAACTTCTCAACAAAAAGAAAAACAAAGAAAAAGAACAAGCAATGTATGCAGCTTGGGGAACATGTTCTTCGGACATGTATGAAGAAGATGATGAGGACATTGCTTTGATGGCGATAGAAGAATCAGATACTGAACCTGATTCAGACTCTGAAGAAACTGAGGTAAATCTTCTTAACCTAAAAGATAAACTAGTAAAGTTCTCTAAGAAAAAACTTTCATTCCTATTGCTTGCTTCCATAGACACAATTCAAGAACTTGTTAACACCAAGAGCCAACTACTTTCTTCCTTGTCTAGCCTAAAGTTTGAGCACATTGATCTTACTAAGAACAAACATGACCTTCAAGGAAAAATCAAGCAACTTGAATCTCACAATCTGGAACTAAGAAGTGAGAATCTAAAACTAAAAATTCTGGATAAAGAAAATGAGGGTGAACTGCCGGACCAAAAACTTGAGGTCGAAAACTCAAAAATAACTTAAAACTAGAAAAGGAAAACTCTAGGAGAATAAATCTTGAATTAACTAGGATGAGAAGTGATCTGGAAAGAGCAAATAAGTGGACAAAATCCTCCATGATAGTAACCCATCTAGGTAACAATAATAGGAACATTAAAACTGGAATAGGGTATGAACAACCCATAAATGAGAATCCTATCTTTTGTATCTCAGGTCACTCTAAACAATATTGTCCTAAACACAAAGCTAGTGCAGAAAATAATGCAGGAGGAACTTATAAAACTGTTCAAAGGAACAGGTATACTCAAAGGAAAAATAATCTGCCCAAGTGGGCTTATAGAGATCTTATTCATCCTTTTTATCAATACAAAGGACCCAAGCTAGTCTGGGTTCCTAAATCTAACCTTTGAATTTGCAGGAAAAGTGAGAGGAAGCAGACAACATTCACCAATTGAACATGTTATTTCAGATGCATGATTGTAACTAGAAAAAATTCCTCACTTGAGAAGAAAAAAAAAGAATGGATGAATAACATTGACTGAAAAAAAAAAGGAGTTGCAAAAAAAAAAAAAAAAAGAGGAAGAAGAAAGACTGAAGAAGCATGTTGAAAGAAACAGGTTCAACCTATACAGTATCTAACAGTTATGCGCACTAAGATGATCAATCAATCAAAAATTTGATCAGCCAAGGAAAACACTTTCAAAAGGAACAATTTGGAACTTGGAGATGATTAAGGTTACATAAGTATCCAAAAATGGCTAATGAACATTGCGCATACTGCCCTCTAATATTGAATTCTATGCTCAGTTTTGTACATTAAGTTGTATGTCTCTATACCACTTTTAAAGTCATGCTACTCATGCACTATAACATTGTATTTGCATCTAGCACAGGAGAGAGACTTAGTAAAATTGAAGCAAAATTCAGCATTATGCAGAGATCTAAGGTATGTGCACTACAATTATTCATGATTAAATATAAAGTCAATGCACTTGAACCTATTTCTTCCACTTGTCCCAAAAGATATTCATGCCCTAAATACTACCAAAACAAATATCTTCTTAAAAAGCCTTATCCAATGTGATGGTCTATGGTTGAGATGAATTTGATGGAGGAAACCTCTACTTTGGTGCCCTATAAATATAGATTAAGAAAGTAGAGTGTGCTGGTTCTTAGGGGTAATCTTTTGTATTGAGTAAAGTCTTGGAGGATTTACATTGTGAGGGGGAATATTTTGGGGACCCTACACTTGAACAAAGTTCACTTGTTAGGCTCAACTTGGGTGCATCTAGTGAGGGGGAATCGATGGGAGACACATTTGTGGAACCTAGTTCTTCTATTGGGAACCATATAAACTGAAATTTCAGATTGATGTCAAAAATAAAAAAAATTGGTGCTGCACCTGATAGTACCACGTCCAGGGAACAGATTAAGAGAACATGTTCCTCTACAAATGATGTTCAAGAAAATGTGTTCCTCTTACTGTCTTTATTGAAATTAAAGATGAGTGAACTATTGTTTCTGTAGATGGTACACGACTGATCGAACAAGTTCCTTAAAAGTGATGTAAAAAAAAAAAATTGAGCTTGTATAGGCCAAGGCGACCTTTGAAATTGAGAAGGCTGCTATTTTTGTTAACCCAAAAGATATGTTTTCCTGCTGAAAAATGACTTACCCTCTCAAGCCTGATCTTTTGATATTACCTAGCCACTCTAGCCTTTGACTTCCCAATTTTTTTTCTCATCACAACTGCTTGATTCTATCTTTAATTTTGATTATAGTTGTGGTGTATATGCTTTTGATTAATGCTAATGTTGGATTTGAGTTTTAAGTTAATGTCTATATCCTATGTTTATGCAAATGCTTTGCTATAGCTAATTGAGTTCTTGATTTTTAAGTGTTTGTATAAGTGATAGCCCCAGTGACCATGAGTATCGAATTTGCCTAATGTCAAAAGGGGTAGCAGCTGCATATTTGTTATGTGTACCTATTCAATGCAAGCAGATAAAATTTGCCATAGTCAAAAAGGGGGAATTTGTTAAAGTGTCGTTGTTTTGAAGTATGGCAAAGTTAAGGAGTTTTAGTAGTAACATGGCAAAAGAAGGAAGATGTGTGTCTTATTTGCTGAGTTCGAAATGTATAATTGTCATCATCAAAAAGGGGGAATTTGTTAGAATAAGAAAGATTTTGATAATTGACAAATACAGGAACAGATGAAAGAAACAGGTTGTACAGACGTGTTCCTTACAGAACGAATCCGACTTGGATAAGGAGAACGTCAACCACGTGAATTAGAAGTTATAAAGCTGTGGAATTATTATTTTTTCGACAAACAACCAGTACAAAGAGTTTCCTTTTATAAAGGAGTTCAAAGCCAAGTGAAAGAAGGAAAACTAAATTCTATTTAAGGAAATCTATTTAAGGAAATTGTGTTTTCTTATTTATTTAAGGAAATTGTGTTTTCTTATTTATTTAAGGAAATTGTGCTTTCTTATTTATTTAAGGAAATTATGTAGAAAAGGAGTCCAAGTAGAAGTCAACAAGGATTTGTAGAAGGCAAATACAAGTTGAATTATACAAGGAGTTGGTGAAGTTCTGATCTATAAATAGGGAGCTATTTGCATCAGAAAAAATTGCGCACTTACATAGAGAGAAGATCAAAACACAATCAAGAGGCTTGAGAGAGTTTTGAGATTTATTGGGGGTGTTGCAATTTGTGAGGAAAAATTGTAAAATTGTATTCAAGAGTCTTGGTTACAATCTGAGTTTTGTGAGTAGGAGTTGTTCGACAAGTTGTAGAACTTGAAGAACATTAGAAGATATAAAACCGGGGGGTTTTGTGTCTTTGGGTAGCTAGAAATTAGAGTTTATAATTTCTTAGCTAGGAATTAGAGTTTATAATTCCTCTAGGGATTAGAGTTTATAATTCCTTAGGTTACATAGCTTTGTAATCTTTTGTTGAGACTTGAAGTTTAATAAAGTGGAGTTAAATCCTACAGAGGTGTAGGTCGTGGTTTTTACCCTTGTGAGTTGGGGTTTTCCGCGATAAAATATTGTGTCATTATTTTATTTGCTTCACAAAACGTAACTGCTGTAATTCTGCAAAGGAACATATAGAATAAACCTGTTCCTAAGGCGAATTTGGGGGTCAGAATTTCAACAGTTCTCCTCGGAGGTTACCCTATTTCTTGATTTTTTTTTATCTTAGGTGACATAGGGTATTAATTTAAAGTATAGAATTGGACCATTAATCACCAACTATAAAAAAAATTAATTATTAAATATATACCAACTAACTAAATAATCATAGTTATCAAATAGTTCAAATTCTCAAAAATTACATTCCGGGTCATTACATTATCCACCACTTAAAATTATTTTTGTCCTCGAACATAAGAAACAAGGGAAAAGAATAACCGACGTGACCAAAAGCTCAGTTATGACCTACCAGTCATTGTTCATCTTTTCAAGTGAGCTCCTCCTTAAGACTATCCCATCAAGATCAATTACCACGAACTTGACTTTCGAATCAAGCTTTGGAATATCTATAAATCATAAGTGATTATCAAGCCACAAACTAACTCATGAACCTAATCTAACAACCATCATGACAATTCTTTTCTCACATAACCAAGAAAACCGTCTGAATCAATACTAGCTATAACTTGAAGTGAGCCTGAATGGATCACCATACACTCATAATACATAAATCATCACAGATCTTATCAAGATTCTCTTCTCACAACACAATTTTTCGATAACTTAAGTTATAAAATCTTATCTTTAGACATCGGGTACTCATTAAAATCAAACTTATCTAACCAAAAGAAGAAAATGATCATGAAACACCTAACAAGCAATACACTTCAAAATGTAGAACCTCCAACAACACTTTTTGTCACGACCCAAACCATCATAATTGGTACCCATACTACCCATCGAGTGGGAGAACCACTACACAACCCAAACTAAGAAACTAAGACAATAAAGTTACAGAAACAAGTATAATTAACTAAACAAATGCGGAATTAAATACCTAGAACCTGAAAGTCAATGTATCAAAACTCTACTAAAGACAAATCTAAGAACAAGGTGTACAACCCCAAAACTAATAACAACTTAACCAATAGTCTGAGTCCAAAAGAGTGGACTTAAACAAAGAGAAACCCTTGAATTCGAACGATCACTGATCTTCTAAACGAGGTATGTTAATAGCCGCCGGAAAATGCCTTGTACTCAACAAAAATAAGAGCAAGTGCAGTATCAATAAACAACCAAGGTGTACTGGTAGGATCACACGTCTATCTCATTAACTGAAACACATGTAAATAACCATAACATTATAAAACAGACATATACCAAACATATACAATATCATCATCCTTCACATCAACGAACAGTTTCACAATTCTCAACGATATACAATTAAATCATTTTAGAGCAACAATTAGTCCTTCCATATACATCATCATTAGGTATGAACGTAATCATCACAAGTAGATACACAATACAATTCAATGGTCCTCTCACGGAACCCAATTCAATGGTCCTCCTATAGAACCCACACCCAAAATGTTAGCTTGTCGGAATGTGAAAATCTGATCCCATTTTTATGACGGAAAGTGGCAATTCGATCTAAGTTAGCTTGCCGGAGTGTGGAAATTTGATCCTCTTTCACACATCATAATCACAATCACAATCACAAGTACATCATCAATATCATACAACAATAGGTGATTCATGACATACAATTATTCAATTATCCTCATTTACGGTTAGGGTGATCAATAATTAACATTCACATTCATGCATGCATTATAACGAAGCAATTACAAACATATATCCCACTAACATGAAATCACAACAGTCACCTACCTTGAATCCCCTAAGGCACTTTAATCTTCCCTTTCCAGATTCTTTCACTTGTTCTAGGTCTACAACAATTAATATACACAAGGATCAACAATAAAAGGTTTTACTATTTGGATTATAACAAACCAATAACCCTAGACTAACCCAAGATCCTAATACCCAAATTAGGGTTTTTTCCACCATAATTCTTAGATCAAAACCCTTTCCTTTTGATAATAACCCAAGAAAATAGGTTCTACATATCAAAAATTGGATTCAGGGTGTTAAAACCTTACCTTTAGCCTCAAAAATGGTGAAAAACTGTCACGAACTCGTCTCGAGTCGCCTCCTTAGCCCTAAAAATCGAAAATACCAAATATAGTCATTTAGGGGTTTATTAATGACTTTAAGTCGCATCTGGACTGCTACAGCGAAACTATCCCGCTCCAGCGGCGCCGCTCCAATACCTAGAATCCTGCTCTAGCGGCCTCAACAGAAACATAATGTACCCATTCACGAAAAGATCATTTATGTGAGTTCTACTCGCCTGAATTTGGTTGCGTAAAGTGGTACGAGTTCCTTATCATCTTATCTATCCACTCATGTAATAAAATTCATAATTATATCTCTCATTAATTACTAGATTTCCCTACAGCTTAATGCCTCCAATGTCATCCAAATCTGGACTAGGTTTGCAAATTCCAAGTTACTACCAAAACGTTTTCTGCCCTAATTCTTTCTTCATTGACTTTTCCATAGCAACAGAATCAGGTCGTTACACTTTTAGACAATTGTAACTTTTCATAGCTCTTATATAAGTTCTTATAAGTAAGATTGTGTGTGTAGAACTATTGGTATACTTCAACTATCCCAAGACAACACCAAATATGTCATATCTGAAATAATTAAGGTTGTCCAAGCATCCTATCCTATCAAGAGAACGTAAGAGGATTGGTACATCCGATCCACCACAAGAAATTCAACAGTAGATATAGAAACGCACGTGAGCATATACAATGAGTTATACTCTAAATCATATCGAGAATGAAGTAGTTGGGTCACATAAGAATGTATGAAACCAAAATTGGATAGCACAATATACTCCCTCCATAGGGCCCATATCAAATATTTCCATACATATGACTCCATTTTTTTGAGTTTTAGACACCCACAATTAATCAATCTGATCCCTATTACAATATTACAATTACTCAATTCATCAAACCCCACATACTTCTCATAGTACTCCATTGATACCAACACTCTTAATACCAACACACATCATAACCACACTAGCCATTTATCTTACTCTCACTGTCACTAGTATGGAAGTCTTCTTAGAGAAAACATTGTAGCCTCTACAATTTTTAAAGTTACGACTCTCTATCTTTCAGTATAACTACATCATGAAAAATACGGGTCAAACCCAAGACTAATAATACTAATTCCAAATCTAAAAGATTTTTCCATCACAGTACAATAATTGAATCACATCTAATTAATGTCAAATTCACACAATCATTCACATACCAAGTTTTAACTATCCTTCATACCATCATGTACTTCGTGCAAAAACTCAAGGAAATCCTTGGTCAGTCCAATAATTTTGTATACTACAAGCTTATAATCTATACTCACCATCAAATGCCTATGTAACACACCATAACAGTCAATGTTGTCTCATAAAAATAGTAGTTTCAATCCCCTCAAAATCCTTATTAACCATGTAAAACTGTAGGTCCACACCATTGAACAACAATACGTTACCTATCATAAATTGAACAATCTAGCTCGACATAACCACATACAATCGTCACATCATTGCCAGTCATCCAAACAAAAATTCAATCTGTAGAAAAGTCGATGATAAATTCCTAATAAGTTTGTATCGAACTATTTCACATCTCACAGTCATATATAAACTCATAGGCAAAATCAATAAATCCTTCAACTACAAACCAAGGGTTTATACGATAGGTCTTATTCCTTCACTTTTGTTAGATTCTTTCTATGACACAAAATTCTAAATATCTTGAACTCTTCAATACACCGAACTCTTGTTCCTTTGGTTGACTCGCATACTAATCTTATAATTTGACCAACAACCCGTGATATTTTTACCTTATGCTCTAAACCAAAACATTACGTGAAACCCCCCTTAGGTATAACAATCAAAAGTAATTAAATTTACTACTCAAATAATAAATAAGTCCTTCCAAATGCATGATACACAATGTGATCAATCATTTTTTATCTTACCAATACATACCTTGACAAAACACACTACCACAAACCTGAACTTACAATGAAAAACTTGAATTTTATTTTAACCATGTAACACAATTCCATTATCTATCAACAATATTAGTTCATACATTGATGATCTTTATGAATTAATGTATCATAGCTTATCATAGATCACCTCTCTAACGACCTTATAATATCTTTCACTAAAAATTCAACCGTACTCATTATAAAATTCCAAACTACAAACAAAACTTATCATCACATTCGAGATGAACTTCTGTACACTCTTTTCTCAAACTTTATCAAATAGTTTTTAATCCATATGAATGATACGTAACATTAACACCTTAACCAGAGCAAAACAGATGGAACCACGTGACTCTGAACTCAATTCTCAAATTCCTCTGAAGATACATCATTAACACTTGCAATCAAAGTAAATATCCTAGTTCTTTTTTCGCACTTAAAGCTAAAGTACATACCACTAATTCTTTCTATTATGGTTATAGCTACTTTTAATTCTATTCGAGTGGTTTCCCAACATCTCATACAACTTTTCATAAAACCACACTACGTACCAAATAGTAGCAAACCATAATCTTAGATACTCAAAAGTCCTTATTACCATACAAAATCTGTTTTAACCACCAAACCTTATCATATACTTGCATTCCAACCATAATTCATCTTCAAACCTTACTACCATCATGCTTAGTTAGCCCATGTCATCACCACGAATTCAACCTCGCCATCACCATGACATCCCAAGCCTAGCTATGCCAACCATCCAAGGGACTCACTCAATTTATACGTGCATTCTTACTAAAATTTCTCCAATTTCATTCACCCAAGTACACTCAATAAGACTTTCTTTACCCATAAGTTTTTCATTCCGATATCAATCTACTCATTTGCAGCTTAAGATAAAATTATCTGACCTCATTTAGATTTTTGAGATACACTTTGAAACCTAAATGTATTAATACCATACAAAAGATCTATCACTAAAATTTCCCTTCTAAATAATGCTTAACTCCTTCATCTATAGTAACAAGCTAGTTGGTTCCTCAAATGTACAAAAATTAATGTTTGACTATAATCTAACTTGAAGTAATGGTATCATCTTGACGCCTCGGTTTTTCACTTGATTGAGTCGGAAGCGGTAATGTCCTCCTCCGGGTTACCCTATTTCTTGATTATTATTTTTTATCTAAAGTGACATAGGGTATTAACTTAAAGTATAGAATTGTCCCACTACTCATCAACTATTAAAAAAATAATTATTTAATAAATATCCACTAACTAAATAATGGTTGTTATCGAATAGTTCAAATTTTCATAAATTACATTCCGGGTCATTACATCGGTGGTCTCCTCAGGGTCCCTAATAGGGCTAAAAATTCTTTGGCAAGGTTATAAGACCATCTCCAACCCAACACCAAATTTTACACTATTCACACACCAAATAACTTTTTGAATATTATTATATTATTTTGTTATACAAATTTTAATTAAACATTATATAAATTGTATATTTTAGTTAAATCTCTTGTATATTTAATTATTTTTTATGTAATATTTTATAATATTATTTTTATTTATACAATTTAGCTTTTTTATGAATTAATTTTTATATATAAGATTTTTAAAATAATTAAATTTGTTTTAATTCTACTATAAATTATATAAACTACAATTAACCTTCACAAAAATTAAAAATGCAAACATATAGTTTTTTTAAAACAAATAATACAATTGAAGATGATCGTGATCTTAATGTACCAATTCAAGATGCGTCAGAAGGTCCAACTTCGACCGTAGAAACGGTAATCGAGGAAAATTATCAAATTTCAACAATTTTTAGCTTGATATAGAAAAATAAAGGACAAAAAGCTCATTTTGAACTACGTAATGCATTAATAGAGCATGTATGGGAGCACCGTAGTGAATATTTATGCATAAAGTTGAATATTTATGTATAACTTAAAACAATTTTTTCAATTATGTAATGTTTATTTAATTATATTTCATTCATGATTTTACTTTATTTGTATTGTCTATTATTATGTATGATATGTATAATATTTGCTAGCAATTTATATTATTTAAAAAATTATGGTACAAAATAATTTATATTAAAAAATTATAAAGGAATAATATGAATCATATATGGTAAATGTTTTAGAAAGAATTTGTTTTATAAAATAAGAAAATATAAATGAAATAAGAAATAATAATATAATACTGAAGATAGAGAAAAATATATTTTTTTGGTTGTAAAATTTTATGCATTGGGTTGGAGTTGATTACACCAAATTTGGTGTAAAGTATTTCCCAAAATTTTCCCCACTCTTAATTTTGAGATTTTTCGATATGTTTTCCTTAATTTCTTTGGAACAATTCTTGGAGAAAACTATTTTTGATTTCTTCTTACTAATCATTTGCCCCGAGTCTTCACAAAACAAATTGATGGAGTTTTTTTTTATGGTATTACATGAATTCGTGTCATTTTCTCTTTCCATTAAAACAAGGTCATCTGCGAAAAAGATGTGGAAAATTACAGGTCCTCTTGCGGTTGTTTTAATTGCGGTCCAATTTTTTAGATTAATTTCATGTTTTATCTTCTTGGACAGGACCTCCATGCACAAGATGAATATGAAAGGTGGCAATGGATCTACTTGTCGAATACCCCTAGATGGGCGAAGAATTTTGTTCTTGAGCCATGGACTAGTATAGAAACCTCACTTGTGGTTATACAAGACATAATCAACTTGGTGATTTTTGGGAGGAATTTGAAGAAAATGAGAGAAGGACCATTCTAGTTTGTCGAATGCCTTTTCAAGATCAATTTTTAGCATCATTTTTCCTTGTTTCCCTCGCATTTTGTAGAAGTGATATATCATTTCTTGGATAATTATTGCGTTGTCCTAAGTTTGTCTATTTTTCAGAAAACTAGTTTGATATGGTCCAATAATCTTATCTATGAAGGGTCTGTTGCCACTCTGTGTTAGAAAACCAGAAATTACTGATTCTAATAAATTGTTCAGAAATACGAAGTAACTAAAATTTACAGAAGCAGTAAGAAAGATGAACAGAAATTTAATTCACAAAAAAATCTGTAAAGCGTACCATAATGTGAATAAACTTTTAACAGGAAAAGATCAAGTCCACTGAACTCACAGTGTCCCCTTAAGGAAATTATTCCCCTCTAGTATCCGAGGTTTGATTTGGAATATAACCTCCCAGGGTAAAATGATCTCAATCACCAGAGTATAGATACCAAAACTCTGGTGTCAGCGAACCAATCAACAGCAGGAAAGTACACGAAGAAAATTTTTATGCAGAAGAAGAAGAAGAAACTCAGAAAATTCATAAGGAAATATTCTGAAGAATGAATGGTATTTATAGGCAAGAAGAACAGGTTCCGAAAGGTTGCAACCCTTTAAGAACCCACACAACCATTATTGAAAGTTTGCAACCTTTCAAATGGTACTGACTGTTCCTGAAAGTTTCAACCTTTAATAACAGTCATAATGGGAATTTTAAATAAAACGGGAAAGATTAAACAAAATGGGTTGCGCGCGGGGATCCGAGTCGGGTCGGGTTAAATCAACTAAAAAGTTAAAACGTTTCGGTTAATTTCAACTAAATAACTGAAAACGTCAACTAATTAAGTGAAACCATTTTTTTCCATTTAATATAATTAAATAAATAAATAAATAAATAATTAAAACAAACTTTGTCCAAAAATAATCTCTCGATCGATCATTTGCCAAAGCCGAAGCCGAAGCCAAAGCCGAGCGACGACGACGACGACGCGAGGGGGTCCCTCTTTCCAACCCCTTTAACAATTAATAGGAGTATTCTATATTTACACTCTTCTATTTTTGTTTCCACCACCGATGAGGGACAAATGCCTTTTCATAAAGCATAAGAAGACTTTTCAAGTTCCCAACTATTCAAGTTCTCAACTTTTCAAGTTCCTCTCCAACATACCCAACAATCCCCCACATTGATGGGGAATGGTTATAACATAGGAATGCACGGACAATTGTGTACTTTACAGGCAAGGATTAATTGCATTTGGATAAGTAGGTTTCCCCTTGAACTTTCCGTAGTGAACATATGTCGGATATACTCAGTCAATCAGTAAATGTGATATCTTTGAACCGTTGAGATTTGGTGTATGCCTAGACAACCATATGCCACACAATTAACCCTTTACTCTTTATGGTTCTTACGGTTGTGTTCTTTTCAGTCATGAACATCTCTTGGTTTCATGAGTGTATAGAGAATAGGCTTTTGACATAAAATTCTCTTTGAAGCGGCTTACACTTCACACTCATATAGGTGATTTCTAACCGTGTCATCTTGTAGATACACTATTTGATCAAATCTACCAAACTTAGCAAATCATTAAAAACTTTAAGCTTTATTACTTCATTAACAAGCCTTAAAGTCTTAACCTTGTTCCTGAACATTGTCTTCATCATGAGAATGAATTGAGTAATTGACAATGTCGAACCGTCAGCCACAATTTTTTTTCTCTTTGAATATAAATCTTGGGATATCCAGTCTACTACATAGAGTTACCGTCATGCTGACTTGTCCTAAGCCGTAAACCCATTCCCTTATATGATCTTTCAACTGTCTCTCTCACTAGGCCTTTCGTTAGTAGATCTGACACATTATCGCTTGACTTTACATAGTCAATTGTGATAATTCCACTAGAGAGAAGTTGTCTTACGGTGTTATGTCTTCGTCGTATATGACGGGACTTCCCGTTGTACATGACACTCCCTGCCCTACCTATTGCTGCTTGTATCCTCTAGGAAATTCTGGAGCCATTCAGCTTCTTCACCAGCCTTATCCAAAGCAATGAATTCAGATTCCATTGTGGATCGAGCAATACATGTCTGTTTGGATGATTTCCAAGAGACTGTTCCTCCACCAAGTATGAGCACATAACCACTTGTGGAATTAACTTCATTTGACCCGGTGATCCAATTTGCATCACTATATCCTTCAATTACAGTAGGATATTTATTATAATGCAAAGCATAATGTTGTGTATATTTTAGATAACCCAACACACGTTTCATTGCCATCCAGTGAGTTTGATTCGGATTACTAGTGAATCGACTCAGTTTGCTAATAGCACATGCTATATCTGGTCGCATACAATTCATAATATACATCAAACTTCCCAACACTCTGGCATATTCCAATTGAGAGTCACTTTGACCTTCATTCTTTTTAAACGTACAACTTAAATCAATTGGAGTTTTGACAACATTGAAATTCAAGTACTTGAACTTATCCAATACTCTTTCAATATAATGAGATTGAGATAATGCTAGTCCCTGGGGAGTTTTGATAATCCTGACCCCTAAGATCAAATCAGCAACTCCTAAGTCCTTCATATCAAACTTGCTTGATAGCATGCACTTAGTAGAATTTATATCGTCAATGTATTTACTCATTATTAACATGTCATCAACATATAAACAAACAATGACTTCATGATTCATAATATATTTAATGTAAACACATTTCTCACATTCGTTAATCTGAATCCATTTGCCAACATTGTTTGGTCAAATTTAGCATGCTTGAGTCCATAAAGTGACTTTACAAGTCTACACACTTTCTTTTTTTTACCAGGAACTACAAACCTTCGGGTTTTTCCATGTAATTTTCTTCCTCCAACTCTCCATTTAAGAAGACCGTTTTTACATTCATTTGGTGGATTTTAAGATCATGCACTGCTGCTAGTGCTATTAACATCCTAATTGACGTTATCCTTGTTATTGGAGAGTATGTGTCAAAGTAGTCCAGACCTTCCTTTTGTCTGTACCCTTTGACTACCAGTCTAGGCTTATATTTGTCAGTAGTCCCATCAGGTTTCATTTTCCTTTTAAAGATCTATTTTGATCCTAAAGGTTTATTTCCTGGAGGAAGATCAGCCAATTCCCAAGTGTGATTACTTAAAATTGATTCAATCTCACTATTGACTGCTTCTTTCCAATAAGTTGACTCAGACGAAGACATAGCTGCTTTAAATGTTTGAGGCTCATTTTAAAGCAAGAGTGCTACAAAATCTGGTCCGAAAGAAGAAGGTTTCCGTTGGCGAGTACTATGCCTAGGATCCTCACTAGTTAGAATATTTTTCGTTGATTCTTCTCGTGGTCGTTTAGATCTTTCACTTGTCGACTCACATTCAGTTTTATACGGATAAATGTTTTCAAAAAACTCTGTATTATCTGACTCAATTATCGTATTAACATGAATCTCAGGATTATCAGATTTGTAAACCAAAAACTGACAAGTCTTACTGTTCACAACATACCCAATAAATACACTGTCTACTATTTTGGGTCCATTTTTAACCCTCTTCGGTAAATGAACTCTACCTTGGCTAAACACCCCCACACTTTGAAATATTTCAAGTTGGATTTCCTTCCTTTCCACATCTCATATGGAATTGATTGTGTTTTTCGATGGGGTACTCTATTGAGTATCTTATTAGCCGTAAGGATGGCTTTCCCCCAAAGGTTTCGCGGTGAACCAAAATTGATCATTAAGACATTCATCATTTCCTTTAATATTCTGTTCTTCCGTTCCGCCAAATCATTTGACTGTGGTGTATAAGGTGCAGTAGTTTGATGAATAATATCATAATTCAAACATATCTCTGCAAAAAGAGATTCATATACTCCACCCCTATCACTCCGAATCATTTTTGTCTTTCGATTCAATTGGTTCTCCACTTCATTTTTGTATTGCTTAAATGCATCAATTGCTTCATCCTTACTATTAAGCAAATATACATAACAAAATCGAGTGTAGTCATCAATAAAAGTTATAAAATACTTTTTTCCACCACGAGATGGTGTCGACTTTATATCGCATATATCTGTGTGAATTAAGTCTAAAGTTTTGGAATTTCTTTCAACAGACTTATAAGGATGTTTAACAAACTTACTTTCCACACAAATTTCGCATTTTCATTTATCGCATTTAAATCAGGCAATACTTCTAGAGTAACAATTTTCGCAAGGCTTTGTAATTTACATGTCCCAAACGGGCATGTCATAAATCATTTGACTCGAATAAGTAAAAAGAAGAAGAATTTTTATTAATCTTGTCAACAACCATTACATTCAGTTTGAAAAGACCCTCATTGAGGTAGCCCTTTCCTATGAACATTTCATTCTTACTTATTACAGCTTTATCACTAACTAGGACACACTTAAACCTATTCTTAACGAGTAGTGCAGCAGAAACTAAATGTCACGACCCAAAATCGAGCCGCGAGTGGCACCCACACTTATCCTACTATGTGAGCGAACCAACCAATCTAAAACCCCAACATATTGAACAAAATACAAAGCGGAAGACTTAAAACTCATTAACGAAATCAATTAAATAACTTCTAAAATTTATAACTCATTATCCCCAAAATCTGGAAGTCATCATCACAAGAACATCTATCCTCAAGTTACTAATCTAAAAGTACCTAAGAAGCTAAAATAAATAAAAGGCTAGTCCATGCCGGAAGTTCAAGGCATCAAGACTTGAAGAGAAGATCCAGTCCAAGCTAGAAGCATTAGCTCACCCTGAAATCCGGTGTAGTGAAGACTGGCTAGAATTGCTGCTGAGTTGAAGACGACGGTACGTTTGCTGCATTCCCCAAATAACAAAGAAAGAAACAACAAGTAGGGGGTCAGTACAAAACACAAGTACTGAGTAGGTATCATCGGCCAACTCAAAATAGAAAACAGTATATATCAGTTCATATCATAAATCAACTACAATACTCAACATGTAGCAACAAGTACTATAATCATCAATAAGTACTACCAAGTTCATCCATGAGGACTCAAGCCTCAATACCACACTCATTTTGGGAATTAGGTTCATTACATTGAGTATATTAACATCTCTCAAGATTCATTATCTTTCTTCCTCTTGTGTCGGTACGTGACACTCCGATCCCCTACTACTATGTGTCGTACGTGACACTCCGATCCCCTAAATTCTACGTGTCGGTTCGTGACACCCGATCCACTAATACTATGTGTCGGAACGTGACACTTCGATCCCCTAATTCTACGTGTCGGTTCATGACACCCGATCCACTAATACTATGTGTCGGAACGTGACACTCCGATCCCCTAATTCTACGTGTCGGTTCGTTACACCCGATCCACTAATACTATGTGTCGGAACGTGACACTCCGATCCCCTAATTCTACGTGTTGGAACGTGACACTCCGATCCCCTAATTCTATGTGTCGGTTCGTGACACCCGACCCACTAATACTATGTGTCGGAACGTGACACTCCGATCCCCGAAT